>CM033443.1:26134041-26751062 GCA_019425775.1 Rafetus swinhoei | reverse complement strand
AAGGGGGAGCAGCCCCCTTCACCACAGGCAGGGGCTGCTTCAGCCAGTCAGAGCAGCCCGTCTCTGCCTCCTTCTCCGCAGGCAGTGGCTGCTCTGGTCAGGCTGGAGCAGACCTTGCCCACAGTTTCAGAGGGGTAGCCGTGTTAGTCTGTAATAGAAAAAACGTAAATAACTAATAGTCCTCCAGCACTTTAGAGACTAACAAAAAACGTAGATGGTATCGTGAGCTTTGGTCTGAAGAAGTGGGTTGTGCCCACGAAAGCTCATGATACCATCTACATCAGTGGTCACCAACCAGTAGATCCTGGAACCTCTGACAGGCGGTCCTTAACTGGTTTGGTCAAGAGGTTATCAGGCTCACCACTTCAGCTGCCTTTCCCCGCACTGCTGCGCGCAACTCCTACTCTTTGTCTTGGAGCAGTCCCCTCAAGAGACTCTGCTTTCTGTGCAGGGCAGGGGAAGTAGAGGAGGGGGCACTAATGTCATGGTACTCCCTCTCCCACCCTGTATTCTATCTCTACAGAGCAGAGAGGGGTCAAAGCAGGACTTGGAATGGAGTTTGCTGGTTGCTTTTGGGAGTGGTACAGGGTCAGGACAGGGGTGAGCCTGCCTTAGCCACACTGCACCACCAACCAAGAGCCACCTGAGGTAGGGAGTGCCCAGCTAGTGCCCATATCCTGAAACCCTACCCCAGTCATGAACCCCCTCCTACACCCCAAGCCTCTGCCCTAGTCCCGAGCATCCCTGCATCCAAACGCCCTCCCAGAGCCGCCACCTAAAACCTCCTCCAGTACCCCAACTGCCTGCCCCAGGCTCAGCTCAGAGCCCCTCTTACACTCCAAATCCTTTATCCAAGACCAGAGCCTGCACCCCAACCCGCTGCCCCTGCCTGGTGAAAGTGAGGGAGGGTGGGGGAGAGAGGATGGAGTGAGCAGGGGCAGGGCCTCGGAGAAGGGGCACAAAGGAGACAGGGCAAGGGTATTTGGGTTTGAGGTAAATCTTGGATTGCACTTAAATGCAAAAAGTGATCTCATGCTTAAAAAGGTTGGAGACCAACTGCTCTACATTTTTTGTTAGTCTCTAAAGGTGCTGCAGACTATTAGTTGTTTTTTAAGCCTCATCTGCAGGGGACCCAGGCCCACCATCGACAGAGGCTGCTCCAGCCCCACAGAAGCAGACCCTGTTTGCAAGGAGCGGAGGGAGGGCTGAGGGGCTGGAGCACCAGTGCAGGCTCCCCACTGTAGGGGGGTGAGCCCCAAGCATATGGCCCACCCTTTGAGAGCCACTGAACTATTCTCAAAGAGCAGCTCCTACGTGACAGAGCTATTAAAACTCATTTTGACTAAATGAACTCACTGAGTCCTTATGGATAGCAGAAGAACTACTAATCAGGTTGGTGCACATTATACAGAGAAGAGAAGAAGCTGCTTAATATCCCTTTTATGGCAGCTTGATCCATAAATTAGTATGTATCCAGAGGGTCAACCCATTTTGTCCCCTCACACCCACCTTAAAAATCAACTGGCTAAGAGAGCTTGGGATGACAATCAAGATACTGGTAATGACACCCATATATCATCCAATTATGGCAACCTAGCATATTCATCACACATACCAACTTCTCACTCCAATATCATCTATTAAAGCAGAAACTGGTGATCTGCAGAGAAGTGGATGGTCACGCAGTGTTGGCTAGCATCCCTACCCTATCTCCAGTTGTTAAATCACCAAACCTATAAATACTTTCCTAATAATATTTTTCCAAAAAAATACATTGCTATAGTTGCCATAGTGACGTTATTTGTTCACAAATTGGAAGGAGATCTACACAGTTGTAAATTGGAGGGACGTATGTTCCTAATACAATTCTTTATTTATGCTGCACGATGTGAAAACATTTGAGAACCCCTATACTAGAGAAACCTGGGTGACTCTCAGCAACCTAGTGCACTTAACTCCAATGTCCTTCCAATGCAAGATCTGAGTGACAATCCAGGCCCACCATTAAAAATGGGGACACATGATATATGGGCCCTACCATCAATCTAGTGTTAGCCACACCCCTGACCTAGTTAGCTATGCCCCCATAGCCCTTAAGCCCTGCCCACCTGCCACAGGAAGTCCCGCCCCTGGGGTAGTACTTCCAAGGTCAAGATGGATTCATGACTGGAAGTAAAGTGTGTCATGTGACCCCTCTAAGAACACCTCCCACTACCCTCTACCAATAAGGATGGGTTTAGGCCCCATAGGACCACCCCGAGAGCAGACTTGACCAATCAGGAGAGAGTTCCAGGGCAGGGTGAGCGGAAGGGATGTAATTGTGTAGTCAATTAACCAAATAACCGATAAGCAAAAGCTAATAGGTTAATGCCATAGACTACACACAATTCCCCCTCTCCCTGCTCGTAAATTTTTTAACAGGCTGGCCAACAGCCTCTCTCAGTCCTGGCTTGCGACGGGTCCAGGACCTACCACCGCTGTAGCTCTGCATTTAAAATGTTATTAGGAGGTAGGCAGGCAGCCCGGCACAGTTCTGGCTCACACAAGGACCAGGAGCTGAGATTGTCCTCTCCCTCCGGAAAGGGGCTGCTGCCACCACTGTATCACAGACAGTAGCACAGGGCAACAGGCAGCCAGTCCATGAGGGGAGCTGGTTCTTAAACTGGCTTTCCTTGTGGGCCAGCTCCCACTTGGCACTCCATACAGAGTGGCAGGGGGCTTGTTGGGAGTGGGGCCAGATTGCACTGACTGCCAGCCTCGTCCCCGGGGACTATAGAATAGTCGAGGAACCAATAATAATTCATGAGGTTACTCAACTATTCAATTAACCGATATTTAACATCCCTAGTGAGCGGTCCAGAAGCAGGTCGTGTGACTCCTCTAAGAACTGCTACTGCCCCCCTCTACCAATCGGGAGGGGTTTGGGCCACAAAGGACCATCCCATCACAGCACAAAAGAGCCCATTCAGCAAGGCGGTGAATGAGCAAGGTGGGCGTGCGGGAAAGTGGTGAGCAAGCAGGCTGGGGCACAAGGTGTCGGCAGGGTGGTGCGTGAGCGGGCTGAAGATGCGAGATCTCTGCGTGGGAGGTGGAGAGGACCACTTACTTGCTTTCACACCGCTTTCAGACATGCATGGCTTTCCACTGCTCCCACTGGCCAGCTTCTGCACACTGCCTTGTCTCTTCCCCCAGCGGCAGGAACAGCTTTTCAGGGACGAACTTCCTAGAGGCTGTGTCTACATTGGCATGATTTTGAGCAAAAAGCACCCGCTTTTGCGCAAAAACATGCTGCCTGTCTACACTGGCGGGGAGCTCTTGCACAAGAACACTGACATTCTAATGTGTGAAATCAGTGCTTCTTGCGCAAGAACTATGATGCTCCCACTCAGGAAAAACCCCTCTTGCGCAACTGTTCTTGCGCAAGAGGCCAGTGTAGACAGGCAACATGAATTTCTTGCGCAAGAAAGCCCGATGGCTAAAATGGCCATCAAGAGAGCGTCTACACTGGCACGGATGCTTTTGCGCAAAACCACATCTCTTACGCAAAAGCACATGCCAGTGTAGACGCTCTCTTGTGCAAATACTTTAACGCAAAAACTCTTGCATTAAAAGTATTTGAGCAAAATCTTGCCAATGTAGACGTAGCCAGAGGCTTTCCATTTGGCTTCC
Organism: Rafetus swinhoei; assembly: GCA_019425775.1. Classification (NCBI taxonomy): domain Eukaryota; kingdom Metazoa; phylum Chordata; order Testudines; family Trionychidae; genus Rafetus; species Rafetus swinhoei. Next base: position 26,747,393 of record CM033443.1, on the reverse strand, counting down.
ATGGGCCAGATTCTGGCCCAGGGGAGCAAAGGGGAAAGTCTCTAGGAAGTGCATCTCTGTGCAGCTTTTCCTCCAGGCAGGGGAAAGGAAAGGAAAGGGCAGAGTGTGGAGCCATTTCTGGTTCGCTTCTTCCCTGCAAGGCCTCCTCCCTCCCCCCGGCCAAAATATTGGAATTTCCAGGACATTTCAGTGCTTTATGGGTACAACCGGACAGCGTATTTAAAATCAGGACTGTCCTGGGGTCAGAGTAGGTATATGCCATTTATGGCAGGGTTGGGAAACTTAAGGCCTGGGGGCCGAAAGCAGCCCCTGTCTTTCCTGGATCCAGCCCCTGAAGCTCAGAGCTCTCTCTCCCAGAACTGGGGAGCCTGCACTAGAGAACCAGCCCCCCACCACAGGGCTGAGGCACATAAAATCTCCAAGCCTGGGCCCCCTTTGGTTCTGGTATGGAACAGGAATTTGGGGTGTGTCTTTCTCCTCAGTCAGGAGGCCACCTCAGTGAGGAGTTTTTCTTTTTTGTTTTGTTTTTTGTGGTGGTGGGGGCGGTGCTTCTCACTTACGTGCAGTCCCTAACTGATTTTTCTGTGGGCCACGAGCCCCCAACCCAAAAAAGGTTCCCTACACCTGATTTAAGAGCTCTTCAAGTACATTGGTGCCATAAAAACAGCTCAGGGCCTTCAAACTTTCCACAGAGCCCCCTGGGGTGCATGCCAGTGTCCAGAGGGAGCTCAGCCCGTCTCCATGTGCTCCAAGCACAGTTCCCGGAGACGGGTGTCAATGCCCGGGAAGGGGGAGCGCACTTCCCCACGCACTCCCACAGCAAGGTTCCCCGGGGTGCGCCAGTGACGGGAGACTCAGCACCGCCGTGCTCTCACGCTGAGCCTCCCCAGTAGGATGGCAGCGCCCAAGGAAGCCCTCAGCCCTCACCCTCGCCCCACCCCAGGAAGCCCCTCGTGCGCCGCCTCGGCCGGGCAGCTCGCAGGCCCCGTTACCTGCAGGTGACTTTGAGGGTGACCAGGAGGGCGCAGACCAGCACGACCGCCGCTCCACACAGCAGCTCGGGTCTCCGGGCCATCTGGGCAGCACGGGGCCGAGGCCGGGGGGCAGCGGAGTGGTCGGAGCCTCCGCATAACGACATCACCTCCCAGCCCGGGGCGGGAAGGGGCGGACGGGCCGCTGGCGCTCGCACACGTCTCCCTACCCCCGGCCTGTCAAGGCCTCCTGGGCGGGACGGCTGGGGGCGGCTACGGCGCACGAGCGAACCCAACGCCGCCACGTCTCCTCGCCCGGTCCGCCCGGCCCGGGCGCCGCCAGCCGGGCCCGCGGAGCAGGCGCACACAGGCCTGGCCCCGCGTCGCCACGCCTGGCAGGGACCTGCCGCCACTGCAGCGCTAGAGCGCGGGGCGTACGGGCGGCTCCCAGCGGCCTACTCGCTCGGAAATGGGGGGAAGGGTGAGGGTCGGTCGTCGCAAAGCCCCAGGGGCCTACGCGAAGTAGGCGGAAAACGCCGCCTCCCCGTTAACGATGGTCAAAACACCAGCGCGGGCCCCGCGGGCCGGGTAACGCCTAACAACTCCGTGTTCGCGTCTCACCTTCCCCTTGGTAAACGGACCGAGGCAAGTGCCCTCAACCGGCAGCCTGAGCCTGCCCACGGCCGCGATGTAGCTCTCCCTGAGCCGCCGTGCGGCCATGGGGGAAAGCAGAGACCGCGTTTTGGATTGGTCTCAGCATCGTGGGTGTTCGCTGAACTTTGAAACCCTCTTTTTTGGTTCACTTTTGTAAGTATCGTTGTTGAGCGAATGTTTCAAACAAAGGCAAGTTCCAGGCTGAATAAATGCAGGCGAAAAGCAGGGCACCGAACCCGTCGCTGAAGTGTTTACGGCATTTTGAGCAGTGTCCATACAAATCAACTCAAGCCGTGTTTCAGAAAATTTGGGGGGAGGTTAACAGAAAAAAAGGTTTTGTGTGATTTTGTTTGTCTTAGGTAATTTACAGTGAAAAAAATAATTTACCATCCACAGAAACAAGTTAACTGAAAGGAGAAAAATAGGAATATATTTAGCAGACAGAATAGTACAAGCAGGGCCGGACCGAGCCATTCTGGCACCCCCGGCAGACAGTTTAATTGCACCCCGGGTTGGGGGAGGGCACGTGTGCGGCCCCACCCCGGCACGTGGGAGAGGGTGCATGCATGGCCCTGCCCCCACCCGGCTGGCGTGCAGCCCGGGGTGGGCCGAGCCTGGCCATGCAGGGCCCTGTGGCGGCAGGGGTAAGGGCGCTGCTGGCCGGCACAGCGGGGGTTAACGCGGCCCCCTGCTGCGGGCGGCCGCTGTAGGGTGGCCGCTGGGAGCTGCTGCACCCCGCGATCCCTGCCAGGCGCACGGTGCCTGATGGCAGCTATAAGGAGCACTGCGTGCCCCTTACAGCTGCCATCAGGTGCCCCCCATAAGTTGGTGCCCCGGGCAACTGCCCGGCTAGCCCATGCCTTAATCCGGCCCTGAGTACAAGTAGAGAAGTCCTGTTTCAATCTTAAAAGTTTACTAAAACAAGCCAATCTTCATTACACTTTTCTTCATCTTTCAACAACCGGTAGGACAACTCAAATAGGATACATATGCTATTATAACTGCTGCATGGACAGTGAGTAAAGAGCATTTATAAATCAAGTACTTATACTCTATTTTAAATGATGACTCCATTGTGCTTTTATGCTTCATGAACCACGAGAGAGAGATCAATATCTAGGCTTGTTTCTAGCTTGCAAGTTTTAAAACATGCTGATTACCATAATGTAAAATGCATGGAACTAAACTGGAACAGCAGTAACCACATTCAAGCCTTTTAAAAATTATTTCATAGTTTCCCAGTGGCTCTAGATCAGCCACTGAAGGAGATTAAAAAGCAGGTTTTTTTGAGGGCATGGGATTAAGAAAAGCACAAATGAATTTCAAGAACGAAGTTGATAGCCAGTGATGGAAGTAAATAGGGATGTTAGATATGTTTATTTTAGTAATCATGTAGCTGCAAAACAAATCAGTTACAGGGTTACTAAAATACTCCCTGGGGACTGGGTGAGCAGCAAGTGCACTCCAGTTCCAGCCCCTGAGGAGCCCCCTGCCAGCCCACAGGGATACAGATGCAGCAGTGCAGGGTGGCAGATAGAGCTGGTCTTCGAGGAAAGCCTGTTTAAAAAAAATCAGCTCCCTACACAAGCTAGCTAGCATCCCGTGCTGCTGCTGCTTCTGATGCAGAGGCAGCAGTAACCCCTCTCTGCAGGGAGCTGGAGCTACCCACAGACAGAGGCTGCCCGGAAAATCCAGAGATGGCAGTAGGGGTGGGGAAAAGGCAGATGGCTCTGCAGGAATCAGCACACTGGCTCCTGCCTCCCCTTTCTGGTGGTGCAGGGGCAGGGAGGGGAGTTGCATGTAGTCATTATGATTAACTGATAAGAGCAGCCATATTGGTTAATCCTTTGAACTAATATATGCTAACATCCCTAGAAGTAAAGACAAAATGTAGAAAGAAAAGATCTCATAGCTGTGATCCGGAGGGTGACCTTGTTCAGAAGTGACATTTCAGATTAAAGCACAACTCTTTTGGTCTTTCACTGCTGAAAGAAATTTCTCTGGAGTGGCTTGTGAAGTGCATTTCAGCTGCAAGGGAGAAGAGGGGGAAAATACTTCTCAAACCTAGAGGCTAGAAACCATATGCTTTCAATACAAAACTTGATAGCACTTTGTCCGATTCCTCAAATCATAACACACATATGTCTTGAGTAGTCAATTAAAAATCTAAAGCAAGCTTTATTTTTAAAATGTTTCTGGCCTAATCAGTGTTGCTCACTGTGCAAAATAAATGACATTACTTACCACTGCAGAAAACCTATAAGAACAGAACAGCCACTATACTAGGTCAGACCAAAGGTCCATCTAACCCAGTATCCTGTCTTGTGTCACTGGTGTCCCAGAGGGAATGAACAGAACAGGTAATCAGTGATCCAACCAATTGCACATTTCCAGTTTCTGACTGAGGCTATGGACACTATTCCTGGCTCATAGCATGGAGTGGTGGTACAGGAGTGAGGGCACAAAGCCCAGGCTGAGCGGAGGGAGGAGGGAAAGCTCACTTGGGCAGTGAGGATACTGCTGCTGTGGCAGCAGCTTTCTGGAGGACCGAAGCTGTGTTCTTTGGCCAGCAGATCCAGGAGGGTCAGAGCTGTGCAGGCCAGCCCTAGCCTGCAGCTTGTCCAGGGATTGGTGGAGGACCTCCACTGGCTATTCCCAGCCTCCCCCTGCCCTTCAGCCTGTCCAGGGAAGTGTGGTGGCACTCTGGCGGCTGGCCCTTGACTTGAGCCGCTTTCTTCTGGCCTACAACCTGTCCATGGGAGGAAAGGGGATCAAAGCTCTGGAGGCCAGCACTGCAGCTGACTGGAGTGGGGGAGGCTCCAAGGGCTGCCCCTGACCCTACAGTGCTCCCCTCTACAGCCTGCAGCCTATCCAGGCCTGGGCCATGGTTTCTGGCCTCTCTTGGGGGGCCTCCTCCTGGCATTGTTTTAGGGACCACATACCTGCTCTGTTGCAAAGCCCCTTCCCCCAGCTAACCAGTCTCATTGGTGAAGCTGCCCCAGTGGTTATTCTGCATATCCCTGTCTCCTGCGCTTGCTGCCTCCAGTGGTGACCGAGTATCATATCCCTCTTCTTCCTGTCCCCTCCTTTTCCATGTACTGGCAAAGACCCATTCCCGGCACCTCTCGTTTTCTTAGCACAACCAAACCCTGACCTTCCTTTAAGTTAGAGTAAGAGGAAGCTGCATACCCAATTTGGTGTCCCCCTACCTCTTACCCTTTAGAAGTTGTTAGACATATGTCCTGGATGGATGGATGGATGGATGGATGGATGGATGGATGGATGGATGGATATTTGCCCTTTTTGGGTTGTAAGCAGCAGCCCAAAAGGAAACTTTTCTCTAATGGCTAAGTAACTGTTTTGTGCAAAATACAAGTCAATCAGAAGCTACATGCAGAAAGGACCTTCATGTAAAGTTACTTTATTATAGGTAACATTGATTCATACAATACACAATACTGACATACAAGTGTAATCTTTCAAAATCATCATTTAAACAAAGACCAAGAAACAGAATTTAAACTACTTGATTTTCCAAAAAAAAAAAAACCCCAATACATTTTTCTCCCAATTTCAGTAAATTATATTGAAATATACAAATAGAGAAAAAATACACCATTCAGCATATATTGTTAAATGGTTATTCTGCTTAAAATCCTTTTTAATAAGAAAATCCTCTTTAGCAACCTATATAGAGATAAATAGCAAAGTTTTATTTAACAAATCCTCTCCATTAAAACATTTAAAGAATTTTCATCCATAATTTTCTTCTTAGCTCAAAACACCCAGTGTGTTTTGTAATTTTACCATAAAGTTTTCCTCTGAAGGACCAACTCTAGGGAGGCTTCCTAGATATAACCTCTTCCCCCTCCTCCTCTTTTCTAACATTATGTCCAACAGAAGGCGAATAAGCATGTAATACATTATATCTTACTTCATTACTTCACCATTCCATTTCATGAGAGCACAGACAAGTCTTCTGAATCCCCCTACATCTACTATTTTTGCTGTTCAGGAGGAACAATATGCACCAATAAAGGCAGAAAATCTGCTGCTTTTCTGTCAAGTGCTTTTGATTCTGTCAGATTTTCTGGTTTATGCTTCCATAAGGTAACATGAATGCATCATTTTAGTATTAGTTTAAGTCTTTAAACAAAAAATTATATTTTCCAAAGTCATTATCATTTGGAGCAATCAAGTGATCTTTTCTTGCTTTGCTGAGCTTCATTCTTAGAACATCTCTTCGTTCTTCCCATTCATGAAGCTCAGCATTTCCATGTGCAAATTTACATTTGTTTCCTTCAGTGCAAGTACCAGCCATATATCTATTAAAAAATAAATTGGTACATTATAGTTTTCACAAGAGTATCATTAAATATCTGGTTTTAAAAAGTCTTAAATATTTTCTACTATTTTTCATACAATTAGATCTTTATTAAAGAAGCACAAATTCTTTTTCAGAGAGAATTTTATACATTTTAAGATGTTAATTTGGTCATTAAATTCAAAGTTCCAAAAATCATCAGAATCCCAACCTGTCACAGCCATTCATTTTCTCAAATCCATAAAATCTAGTTTTTAAATACTGCCACAGAGAGTCCTGCACTTTGGACCTCTAACACAGGATCCCAGACTCCAAAACCAACGAGGTTGTCTCCAGAGATTTAAAGTATGTTAACTGGTCCAGCTCTATTCCAGTCTTGGAGGACACAAAACAGAGTATATTAACCAGCACTGGGAAAGCCAGCAGTCCAGGTTGGTGTGTAGAGTCATTGGAACATACCTAAATTTCATGGATAGTTTCCAATGACAGTGTTTTCTGTCACCAGAGACTATCTGCTTTGCAAAGAACACCCCATAATTTCAAGATAATGTGTTACATGAGAAGAGTGGATAATTCCCTGTATGCAGTCCTAAGAAAATACATGGGCATATTTATAGCAATAGCTGTGATATACCAATGCTGTTATTTAAACTAAGTTTCATCCTAGCACAAAAAGACTTGAACCTTTCCACAGTGTCACATCTGACACAAACCTCACCACCACACATTAAAATACACGATTAGTCACTCAGGTGTTCATGTTAAAATATTGCTATTTAACCATTTGTTTTGCATAACAGATCAACAATTTATACAAATAGAGTGGACATTATTAAAAAAAAAATATCAATGTTACCATCTCAGGTAGCTGCAATAACTATAGTATCTGTCTACATTTGCTGTACCACATTCATGCATGAGCAACTTTGACATCTCAAATTTAAAAGCTACATACCTATCACAAATATTAAAATATCCAGTTGGAAACCGATGCTGCCAACAGTTTTGATCATCTTCAGTGTGGAATACCTTTTCTTTATGCTTTTCTGAAGATATGTGACCTTGCCATTGTTTCTCACTATTACAGTTCTTTCCACACATCCAGCAGTGAAAGTCCACCTGGTTTACACACATTTCAAAAATTAAAGAAAAATTGCATGCATGGAGCTGCTTAACAGTTTAATATTTCCAGTAATAATTTTAAATCTGTTTATACATCTGTTCTGGGACGCATAAACAGGACTGCGAGCAAGACACGAGACGTCATTCTTCCCCTCTACTCTGCACTGATTAGGCCTCAATTGGAGTACTGTGTCCAGTTCTGAGCACCACATTTCAAGAAAGATGTCAAGAAATTGGAGAAGGTCCAGAGAAGAGCAAAAAGAATGATTAAAGGTCTAAAGAACATGAGGGAAGACTGAAAGAATTGGGCTTGTTTAGTTTTGAAAGGAGAAAACAGATGGGACATGATAGCGGTTTTCAAGTATCTAAAAGGGTGTCACGAGGAGCGAGAAAAATTGTTCTCCTTGGTCTCTGAGGATAGGACAAGCAGCAATGGGCTTAAACTGCAGCAAGAGAGGTTTAGGTTGGACATTAAGAAAAACTTCCTGTCAGGGTGGTTAAACACTGGAATAAGTTGCTTAGGGAAGGTTGTGGAATCTCCATCTGTGGAGACATTTAAGAGCAGGTTAGATAGACCTCTATCAGGGATGGTTTAGACAGTGCTTGGTCCTGCTGTGAGGGCAGGGGACTGGCTGGATTCAATGACCTCTCGAGGTCCCTTCCAGTTCTAGTAGTCTATGATTCTATACAAAGTCATCATCTGAAGTTTCCATCTCCCCGATTCTGAAGAGCAGCACTAATTCTCTGCAGAGTGACTTCACTTTTAACTAACTGCAAGGATTTCAGAGAAACAAGATGTGTGTGGTAATATCATTCATTGGACCAACTTCTGTTGAGAGAGACTAGCTTTTGTGCTTAGACAGAGCTCATCTTCAGGAGCTCAAAACTTAATCTCTCTCACCAACAAAAGCTGGTCCAATAAAAGATCTCACTCACCTTATCTCCAATATCCTGGGACTGACATGGCCACAAGAACACTGCATACAAGCATTTCAGTGAGTGTTTTATGAGCAAGGAACACAGTATTTGGTATTAAATGCAAAAAAAGTTAAGAGTTTAGGACAATTACTACACCTGCAATACTTACTGTAACTTCAGCATAGTCAGTTGGCATATGAATTTGCTTCCCGTTTTCTTTGTTTGCTTGAGTTGTTGTATCTTCTTTTTCTGGTTTTTGACTCTTTAGCCACATTTCATACAATTGCTCCATGTCTTGAACTAACGAGAGCAGAAGCTAAAATAAGTATTCAGCAATTAAGGCAAGAGTACAATATGTAGCTGAGTTTGCCAAATTGTCTGCAATCAGGCACGGATATCTTTAGGCCCCATCTAGCGTAGGTAGAAAAGGAGGGACAAACTATAGACCATTGTATGAGGGGAGGAGAGAGACACAGTAGCTAATAATGACAGCTCTGTGAAACTCTGGCCTCTGAACCTGACCAGTTTCTTCCAAGACACCTAGTCAGGGGAAATTAAGATTTACCTAATATGAGTAGCAAGCACAGTTATATTAGATATTACCCAAAGGTCCCAGTTGCAGCTGGGCCCCATTGTGCTCATCTGTGATGGAAATATCCATTAATCCTGATATCAGAGCTAATCAAATGTTTTGTAAATAAATTTTCTGATATTTATCCCGCTTCCTCATCTGCAATGCAAATGTTAGTGTCACGTCAGTTATTCAGTGTTTGTTCTTTGCAATCACAGAAAATCCATTATTTCTCCCTCGCAATATACCTAACTAGACAACAAACTAAAACCCTAAGAATGAATAGTGAATATTCTTGTTCACATGTGAACACAGGTATTTTTGCAGTCAGTCACTCAGACCCCCAACATACAAATAAACTCCATTTCCAAAAATGATACATAAGGGATACAAATACAGCTGAACTTGAACAGGAATTTGATGCTCTCATAAATGACTACAAATGCTATTTTACATGGTTCAACCAACTCTTCTACTTACACATCAAGCTAAAAACTGCACTGTCAGTAATTACTAATTTCTGCCACAAATGGGTCACCTGCTATTAATATTAACATCTATTAAAATGCTGTTACTATGTATCAGACCCTAATTTTGTGTTATCAGAGGTGGGTTGCGTTTACTCAAAATAAAATCTACCCACCAGATTGCCTAGGGAAGGCTACAGGAAAACTGATTAAGAGATACTTAATGTAAGAGAAAGATTAAAAAGACAGAAATGCCAATATTTATGACATGTGTTTAATACCTTTTATACACTCTTTACTTACTACTACTCTCTTTCATATAGGTCCACATCTCTCTCTCCTCAGGACTGTGAGCAAAGGAGCAGTTTCCAACATATTGACATTTCTTTCCTGAAGCAATATGATTGCACAACTAGATAAGAATTTAAAAAAAACACTTTCAGCCACATATTGTTACATGGGTGATAAAAGGTTGTTGTAGCTTTGCTTCATGCCCATTAACATTCTGATAAGCAGACAAGCTATTATTACTATAACTCAAATAAATAGTGGAGTTCCACTGCTCTAACAGCTTATTTGGTTCTTAACCTGTAGCCTACAAGCCACTTGTGGCCCAATCAGTACACAGCTGAGGTCTATGTGACTTTCTCAAGGCCATCCAGGTAGTATTGGATGTAGCCCACATAACACACTAATCTTGTCTAGTTCTAAAAAAAGCCCTATGAAGCACTAGTCGCACAAGGGCTCATAAGTCTTCAACAACAGTAGAAAATATAGAAATTGAATGCAGTCAGTTGTAACTTAGAAGTCACACCATGATTAAAACATTTTATGTTTGCAGGAATTCAAATTATTTGACAGTATTCAAAAAATGTAAGGCAAATGTATATATTATTATAGCTGGATGCCTCCCATTCACTGTAACAAATCACACAATGCTCCTTGAAAACAGAGCCCTTTTAAAGTAATGAGTTGTCAGAACCCAGGAAGCACAGTTTTGCAAACTCATCTCGACAACTGCACAAGAAATGAAATTCCGGATCTCTTCCAATATTGTTTGGAGTGTCTCACCCTCAAAATATTATGCATTTTTAATACAATTTTATGAGAACTATGTAAATATTTTGCAGGCTTCAAATGTGATTAATAATTTATATTAATACCTTCTATACTTTTATTACTGAGATTTCACTGATTTGGAGGCGCTTCAGCCATTTAAAAAAAAAAAAGAGCTATCCTTTGTAACACCTGGCTCTGCTGCCGCTCCAAGAACTCCCACTGATTTCAATGGACATTTCACACACATTTGGCCCTTTACTAATATTTTCCAGTTATTTAGGTGTCTTATTTTAAGAATTTTATGAGAACTATGTAAATATTTTGCAGGCTTCAAATGTGATTAATAATTTATATTAATACCTTCTATACTTTTATTACTGAGATTTCACTGATTTGGAGGCGCTTCAGCCATTTAAAAAAAAAAAGAGCTATCCTTTGTAACACCTGGCTCTGCTGCCGCTCCAAGAACTCCCACTGATTTCAATGGACATTTCACACACATTTGGCCCTTTACTAATATTTTCCAGTTATTTAGGTGTCTTATTTTAAAAGAATTTTCAAACAAACATATACATCAAATTGTGAAGGCACTTGTTTCTTCGTGGGAAGAGGGCGAATGGTCATCCACTTCTTACGCTCATTAGACATCACCAGCACCACCCGACGATCTTTGGTCCACCTAAAGAACATGGAAGCATTCAAATGTATACAATACCATTGACAAATAATACAGTATGTAGAGGTAAAGAATGATTGGTCCTAAAGAGTCCTCAAACCATTAATTTTAATGCAATTAATACATCACAAACACTTGTCATGGTTGTGAATTAAAGGAAAAATAAAGTCAGTATAAACTGCCAAGTAAAGTATACAACATTAATTTATTACTCCTGATTATTAATACACTTTAAAGTCTTCAACCTTTCATCTACTTCAACCATGCTTGCTTTGTTGCCTCCCATTGAAGAGTCTTATTTCCTCATCCAAAAGATTTTTACAAAATAGTTTAATGAGACACATTATGCATTTGAAGTTAATCCATGTTACTCACGGGTGTCTTGCTTTTGCACTACAATATTTTTGGTTTTTGTCTGGCTCGCTAACTTGACCATTTCTCCAGCACTGGGCACACACAAACTTCATTTTCAAATTTAGAGATCCATGCTTCATTTGGTTGCCAAGAATCTTAAAATAAAAAATTTAAAATGATTATCTGCATCAGCAGAGAAATCCATACATAAATCACTACATACCTCCTAAGATAAGAAAGGGTTATAAAATGTTACATACTAGACAGCTTCTAAATGCACCAGAAAACATAGATTTGCAATCTTAAAAAGTAGAAGTTTTTCTTAATGACAACATGCTAATTTTGTTCAGATCATAGGTTCCCAAACTGGTGGGCATGAAGAAATTCCCCAAAGAAAGAGCCTGGTCCATCCCGTAAAAAGATTCAGAAAAATACTGGAGAATGAGTTTTCCTGGCTTGGGTGTCCGCTGTGTTGGTTTTTTTTCCTCAACAAGTTTTGCTGCTATTTTTTGGGGGGATGGGGGGGGGTGGAGGGGTGAGGGTTTCTCAAAAAATCAAGAAGGGGCCGTGATGCCAAAAAGTTTGGGAACCACTGGTTTAGATCATATAAAATGCACCCAAAGGTTGTGGCAATGGGTGTGCAATGTGCTGTTTAAACAAAATAAAAATGGGAACTCCTAGAAAAGGAAAGGATTTTTACTAGGCCCTCAGCTGAAGAAGGCAGAATTTGAAATAAGATATTTCTGAAGGTTCATATTCTGTTAGAGTGTGTCTAGACTACAGGGATTTTTCGAAGAAAAAAGTGGCCTTTTTTCGAAAAATCTTTACCTGCATCTAGACTACCGCCGCGTTCTGTCGACAATAAATCGAAAGAACGCGGCGGTTTTTTTGACCACGGTAAACCTCATTTTATGAGATATAACGCCTTTTTTCGAAAGTGCTCTTTCAAAAAAAGGCACTATGTAATGCAAACTCTGCTTTTTCGAAAGACAGCATCCAGACTGCCTGGGTGCTCTCTTTCAAAAAAGCGGCTTGCTTTTTCGAAAGAACTGGTTGTAGTCTAGACACTCGTTTTCAAAGATACTTTTGAAAAAGGCTTGCAGTCTAGATGTAGCCTTAATGACAAAGTAAATAAAGCAGGAAAAAGGTTACTGCACATTTGTAATGAGAAATGTGGCATTAGGAAAAATCAGACTATATGAAGTATCCAGAAAGCTTAATTGAAGGGAGGGAGGGGCCAGGGGAGAGAGAATCATTTGGGCATATACTCAGGTGAACCATTTTCTGATAAACTGACAATTAAATCATGTAAAAACATTGACATCAAAACCAGCACATCACCAATCATACTAATCCCATGCAAGTTTGCTTCCTGTGAAAGATATAAGTGGAAATACCTGTGATCCATGTGCATTTACTTCCATATTCTGCCAATATTTCTTTGATTCTTGAACAATAGTATCATGTGACATACCTGCAGGAGAAAACAAAGGTCTAAAACCATTATGAATATTTGGAAGTTGTACACATACATGTTCAATTGCTCCTGAATACTCCAACCTCCACAAAAGAAAGCTGAGGTTGACAGACAGTAGTGTCACCTACCATAACATTTCAAAAAAGCAAGAAGTTTAAGCAAGTGAAGGACATCCTAAAATGCTATACTGCGCAACATAACACAAATACATTCATAGATGGAGCAAAATATCACCTAAGTTTTCTGTCTGTCTGGATCTTCCAAAGAGTCTGTTTTCAAATTTTGAAGCCAGATACCGAAGGCCCTGGTACAAATGACCATAGATTAGCTAGCCAAAATCCTCTTGAAAACCACTTGTTTTTCTAAAATTTAGACTCCAGTTTATGTTCACAAGGCTGCTTCAAAAACACTCCTCCTGTACAGAACAATGTTACTCAGAAGAGACACTTCTCCCGCTTCACCCCAACTTGCATCATCATTTAGGCAGGAAGTAAAAGACTGTCAACATTGCCCTTAAAAGATAGCCATTCTTGCAACCACTTTTCTCTCAGATTCTAATAATCCCTATGTCCTCAGAGACTGACTTTTACTGCACACCTTTCTATGTAATTAAAGCTTCACCAAGGTTTCTCCTCCACGTCAATGGAGAGGCTGAAGACTAAAGACAAATCAACTCTATCATACTTTAAGAGTCCTTGAAAAATAAGTTCTGTGCCTAAAATTGGAGTAGGAAGAGAATTTCCACTCGGGAGCGTTACCCTTCTTCACAGTCCTCTCTCAGAATCTGAAGAGATCAATTGGCTTTCTAGAAGATGTGAAGCTGAGCTTTCACATGTGTAGGTGTGTGTCTATACAGTAGGGCTTAACTAGAAATAAGCTACACAAATTGAGCTACGTCAATTGTGTACCTTATTTCAATATAGCTTATTTCAAAATTGGGAGCGTCTACACAGCACTTATTTCGAAATAAGAGCACTCTTCCTCTAACTTTCCTTACTCATACAATGAGGGTTACAGGAATTGGAGTAAGTTGTCCTCCAGCTTGACAGTATTTTGACATTATTTTGAAATAACTGCTTGCTGTGTAGACATGAACGAAGTTTTATTAGCATTATTTCAAAATAATGTTGCTATGTAGATGTACTCTAGGTGAAAAGCACACACATGTACATTCATATTTGTGCAATAGCCTAACACTTTTAAAAAAGAGTTTATTGAGTTAAAAGGGAATTGCAGCTAACTTTGAACGTAGACATTTTGGGGACAAGAAAAGAAGGGAGACCAGATGCCCTTCCTTCCAAAGAAATCCTCAAAGGCCAAGCAGGGATAAATGGACGGAGCAACGGAGAACTCTGTATACCACCACATGACTGTCTTCCTCTGAAATTTTTCTTGGCCTGGGGTCATCTTAAGTTGGCCACTATACTTCCTGACAGAGAAGAGCTGACCTGATGTTCCTTTCCAAGGAAGGAGCACATTCAGAATCAGTCTGGGAAAAAAATGGGACCCAACTATGGGAAACCTTGTCACTTCCACACTGCCCTTTTTCTGGGCATCATTGCCATCCATGATGGCAAACTCAATAATTCAAGCAGTGTTCCCTCAGACTGCAAGGTAAAGAGAGTAGAAATTATTCACCCTGTGCAGTGACGGTGGTTCTTCAAGATGTGTGTCCTTGTGGGTGCTCCACACAGGTCTCTGTGCATGCGTGGCGCAGGAAGGCACTGCTAGGCAAAATCTCTGATCAGCGGCGCGCAGGCGCACTCTCTCACACTGTTTTAGTCCATTAGATGCACATGCAGCACAATCCTCCCTATGTTCCTTTTCTACCAGAAATCCTATAAAGGGGAGAAAAGGAGGGTAATGGAGCACCCACAGGGACACACATCTCGAAGAATCACTGTCACTGCACAGGGTAAGTAACTTTTTCTCCTTCGAGTAGTGTCCCCGTAGGTGCTCCACTAAGGTGACTAAGTAGCAGTACCTACCATGTGGTGGTGGGCGTTGGACCATTTATGTGAAGAAGCAAGGACTGCAGCTGCTAAAGTGATGGTAGGTATGGGTCCTTTCTGTAGGCCATAATATTGTGCAAAAGTATGATGGGAAGACCATGTCGCTGCTCTACAACTGTCCACTAGTAGCCATATCAGCTGCATTTCTACATAATGTGCCATCGCATGTGTGGAGTATGTCCTAATGGTCTGTAGTGGTTCTTTTCCATGAAGCTGGTAAGCTGTGTATATGCAGCTTGCAATCCACTTGAAAATGTGTTGTGCAGAGATGGCTGTTCCCTTGTGGGGATGAGAAAAACAGATGAAGAGTTTGTCTGATTTCCTGGTCTCCTTGGTTCTCCCTACGTAGAATGTGAGGGCTAGTCTGGCATCTAGGGTGTTCAAGATGGACTCTCTCGGAGAGCTGTGAGGTTTAGGAGATATACGGGGTAAGTATATGGGTTCATTCAGGTGAAAGTCTGATATTACTTTGGGGAGGAACTTGGGATAAGGCCCAAGGGTGACCTTATCCTTAGTAAAGGTACTGTACAGTGGGGTAAGCCATGAAGACTGCAATTTCACCCACTCATCTTGCAGCTGTTATTGCCACTATGAAAGCCACTTTCATGGATAGGTATTGTGGTGGGGCCGTGGCTAGTGGTGAGTGTGTCAAATACGAGATTTAGGTCCCAAGGTGGTACAGGTGAATGTAAATTTGGATGTGTTTTCCGCAAGCCTGTTAAGAAGCGCTTCGTCATCAGGTGTACAAAGATCATCGACTTGTTTGCGCGGAAAGCTGTAATAGAGAGATGGATGCGAACCGAGCTGATGGAGAGGCCTGCCTCGCTGAGGTCCATCAAGTACGCCAGTATGGTAGGTATTGGGGCGGCGTTTGGTTGTAATTTGATGAACGCTACACCACTCCAGAAAGCATTTCCATTTGTTTTGGCAGGTGCATCTTGTGGAGGAATGTCAACTATTTAATAGGATCTGCTTAATTCTCTCTGAGCAGGTAAGTTCTTCATTTTGGAACCATGAAGAAGCCATGCTGTGAGTTTCAGGGTTTTCATGTTTGGGTTGGTGGGTCTTGCCCCGGAGCTGGGTTAGCAAGTGGGGGCTCATGGGGAGAGGAATTGGTTGACTTACTGATAGGTGATGTAGGTAAGAGAACCAAGGTTGTCTCAGCCCGTAGGGAGCGATCAGAATTATTGCAGCTCAGTCGGAATGGATCTTGTTGATTACTCTGGAGAGTAAGGGAATTGGTGGAAAAAAATAGAGTAGAGGAGCGATACAGCAAACGGTGAAGGCGTTTCCCTCTGATCTCTTGCCGTGACCTGCTCAGGAACAGATTTGCGTTTGGTTGTTGTGGCAAATAGATCTATGATTGGGAATCCCCATTTTCAGAAAACTGGAAGGAGAACATTGAGATTCAGTTCCCATTCGTGTTGTTCAGAGAAGTGTCTGCTCAGTTTGTCGGCCCTGGTATTCTGCTGGCTTGGAATGTAAGTGGTAGTTTGGGTTATCTGGTTCTTGCGGCACCAGTTCCAAACTCTGATTGCTTCTGCACAGTGAGAGATTGATCAGGCAACCCCCTGTCGATTAATGCAGAACACAAAGGGTGTGTTGTCCATGAAGACACGAATGGTTCTGCCCTTTATAAGGGGAAGGAAGTGAGCGCACACTTTGCAGATGGCCCCGAGTTCCAGGATGTTGATATGGAGGTGCATCTTGAGTTGGGACTATCTTCCCTGTACCCTTCTCGTGCCACAGTGGACACCGCAGCCCAGAAGTGATGCATCAGTTGTGATCATTACTGATAGGTTTGGGCAATAGAAAAGCATGCCAGCCAATAGACTGCTTGGAGAGTTACACCAGTTGAGAGATTGTACGACTTCTGGTGTGAGTGTGAGGCGCTTTGCAAGGCTGTGTCACTTGGGGATGTAGATGGTCACGAACCAGGACTGTAGGCAGCCCATATGTAGTCTCACGAATAAGACAACAAAGGTTGTGCCTGCCATGTGTCCCAACATTTGAAGACGTGTGCTGTGGTGAAGGGAGCATGTTTGACTCCCCTGAAAGGTTGCATAACGTTTGGTTGTTGCAGTGGGAGATAGGCTTTTGCTGTCACTGCGTCTAAAAGTGCCCCAATGAATTCTATCTTCTGGGTAGGCTGTAAGGTAGATTTGTGGATATTTATAAGGCGGCCCAGTTGGGAGAAGCAATCTCTGGTAGTGTTTGTCATGGCTATTGTTTGTTGACTTGTGGGCCCCTTGATTAGGTAGTCATCGAGGTAGGGGAAAATAATGATGCTCTGCCTCCTGAGGAAGGCCATGACCACGGCTGAAGGCTTGGAAAATACTTGAGGGGCTGTGGACAGACCAAAAGGAAGTACTCTATATAGGTAGTGTTCTTGTTCTACCACGAACCTGTGGGCAGGATGTATGGTTATATGAAAATCTGCGTCCCCAAGATCAAGGGCTGAGAACCATTCCCCTTTGTCCAGTGCTGGTATAAATGGTTGCAAGAATCACCATTCAGAATTTGCTATTGCAGACAAACTTGTTGAGCTTTCTGAGATCTAAAATTGGCCTCCAGCCCCGTTTTCTTGGCAGTTAGAAAACAGTTGGAATAGAACCCTCTTCCCTAATATTCTGTGGGAACTGGTTCTACTGCCCCTAGGCTGAGCAGCTTTTGTACTTCTGCTTGTAACGGGCTTGTGAGAGGGGTCCCTGAAGAGGGACGGGGTAGGGGGTACAGACATAAAAAGGGATTGTGTAGCCTGATTTGATGATCTTGAGAACCCATCTGTCCATAGTAATAAGGGCCCATTGTTGGCAAAAGGGTCTCAGATGGTGATGGAAGGTTGTGTTTGGATGCATTGGATCTTTGGAATGGTCACTCAGACCCCCCCCCACCAACACTTCAAACAAACAGCAGATTTGAAGTTAATTGAGTATTGGAGGACTGGTTGTGTTGGGTCCTCCTATTGGGATGTTGCTCCAGCCTGTTGTCATATGGCCTCGGCTGTTGCCTGTGATAGTTCAAGTCTCTTGGTCTTTGATGTGGGGCGTGTCTGCATCTTTTATTAGGTGAGGTGTACATGCCTAAAGTACACAGTGTGGAGCAGAGAATCTTTGATTGAGTGTAACACCTCCTCTGTTTTTGTAGCAAACAGTTGGTTCCTATCAAAGGGGAGGTCCCTCCACCTTTTTTTCCTGTAATTCTTTTGGGACTCCCATTGAGTATAAACCAGGATACCCTGCGCATTACTATTGCCTAGATGTTGAATCCGCCATATCCAGAGAGAGCTGTTTTTGCTGTGGATTGGCCCGCTTTGATGATGGACTGGAGATAGGGTCTTGTTTTCAGGAAGGTCCTGTAAAATATCTTGTAATCTGGAATAATTGGCATGATCATAATGAGCCAGAAGGGCAGTGTAAATCGATATTCTGAACTGGAAGGTGGCAGAGGAGTATACTTTCCAGCCGAAGAGATCTAGTTTGTGTTCTCTCTCGAGTCGTAGAGTTGTATTGGGGGTCGTAGAGTTGTATTTTATTTGTGAAGGACTGAGTCCACGACTAATGAATTTGGGTAGGGATGTGAGAAGAGAAAATCCATCCCTTTTGCTGGGACAAAGTATTTTCTATTAGCTCTCCGGTTGGTCGAGGGGATAAAGGCTGGTGTCTGCCAGAGTATATCCAATAGCTCTATGATAGCCTCATTGATGGGTAAAGCTCTCTTTGAGGATGTAGCAGGTTGGAGTATTTTAAGTAATTTGTATGGTTAGTCTTGCACTTCTTGGAGTGTAATGTCCTGAGACTGAGCCACTCATTTGAATAATCTTGGAATTTTTTTTAGGTCATCTGCCAGTGGAGGGTGATACTTGGAAAACTGCCTCATCTGGAACAGCAGAAAACTGCAAGGCCTGTAAGAACTCTGAATCGGATTGAGGTAAGTTATCATCATCATGTGCTGGATCTGCCTGGGTTATTACTGAAGGATGGGCACAAAAAATTGACGAATGTGCTGTGAGAGTCAAAGACTGTGTGGCTGTATGCACTAGGGTAGAGGTTGGTGCATCTCATAAGTGGTGGCAATGGGAGAAGCAGGGCTGATATTGGTGCCATGACTCCCAGAGAGGCCACTGAGGTTGAAGCTGTTGCTGTGCATACGGCTATGGGTGGGTAAGCCACAGAAGGTGTGGAGGCTATTGAAAAGGATGGTGTCAAGTTTAGTTCCATGAACCACTAATCCCATTGGGGATTAGTGATGGGATGAAAATCTTCTCCCCTGCCTGCTGCCATGTTCAGTTTGCCGTGACAATGGTGTAGGAGAGTTAGACAAAGTATAGAAATATTTTCTATATGAGCTGGAGTGAGGTAACGTTGGGGAGTGTGGTGAAGGTACTTCCTGCACCAGTGGAGATGGGGCACCCAAATGTGGGGCTTTTTGTAAGTGGCAGGTCTTGTGAACCGCTGTCTTATGCTCCGGTACCAGACCATGCTTTAATTCCGTATGCCGGGAACTGGCTTGTTCAATTGGTGCCAGGATGCCTGTGGGTGCTCTGGCAGCAGCATGACTGGTTTTGATGGTGCCAGCTGGCTAGTTGCATCAGTGGGTGCCAAGCATTTCGGTTCCAACTCAGATCTCTTCGCTGAGGCCAGTTTTCACTTCTCCACGGTGCTGGAAGTAGACAGCACCAGGGAATGGGCAGCCCAGTACGTAGTGGGCAGTGATTGTGCCAGGAAAGCCTGTGGCACTCGAGAGCCTCGGTGAGGCAATGAACTAGCAATGATTTCTCCCAGAGGAGATTCTTCAGCCTCATTTTGTGGTCTTTCCTCACTTTGGCCATCATGTTTTGACAATGCAAGCACTTCTGCACTACATGGCTTTCTCCCAGGCATTTAAATACAGGACACATATCATCAGAAACCGGCACAGAGTCCCTACATGAATCACATTTCTTGAAGCTAGGAGAGCCTGGCATGTTGAACAAACATGAGGATACAGAACTTGGAGAGAAACAAAGTAATGGGGGAGGGGGAAGGGGGAGAAACTCCTGGGAAACAGGTTTTTTTGTTTTGAAATAAGGAACTATGTGAAACTACTTACTGTAAAGTCACGAGTATAGTGCGCACTTTTTTTCCCCTTTTTTTAACGTCAAAGTCGGGGTGCTCATTATCCATAGGAGTTTTTTTTCTAAGTTTTCATTTGGTGGTTCCGCGGCACTTAATTAATCGCTGGACACCAGAGGTTAAGTTGATTTTTATTAGCATCGACAAGCAACTATATACACAGTTTCAAAAAGATAAGTTAAACAAATGAAATCAGCACTGCAGCGTAAACAAGCAAATACTGTATGTTAATTGATCTTCTACTCATCTTCGAAGCCCTCGAATTCGTGTTTGTTAGAATCTTCCTCGAACAGATGAGCAATATCTTCCGGGGTATAGCCCTTGACATCTTCATCCAGGTAATACAAATCATTGTCATCTTCGCATACCAGTAATTCGTCCTCGGACGATTCATCGTTGCTCAGATCCATCCACAGGGCATCATCCTCGCTGCCATCCATAGCATTAGAGATGCTGCATTTCAGAAACCCCTTCCTTATGATAGCAGGATCAAGTTCAACCCAGACATCTGCTATCCACTGGGTAACATCTTGCAGCTTCGGTGTTTGCATACATCCACCTGCAGTAAATGTATGTTCACCTTCCAACAACCAGGTGTTCCATTTCCTGCGTAGTGCATCTTTCATTGGCTTAACTGTCACGTCAAGCAGCTGCAACATTTTGGTCATTCCACCAGGAATAATTGCCAAGACTGTTTTGTCCTGCTGAAGCCTTTTCTTGACGGATGGCCTACGATGACACCGAAATGCATTGAAAACTATTAGAGACCGCTTTCTCATAAGTCCATCTGGCCACTTCGCCCAAACCATCTGTAGCCAATCAAGCATTAAAGCTTCATCAATCCAGCCTTCAGGGTGAACACGCACGTGAACAGTGTTCGGGAATATAACATTCTTTGGCATTGTCTTGCGCTTGAACACAATATAAAGAGGCAGCTTCGTTCCGTCGGCCATGCAAGCAAGCATTACGGTAAACCTAGACTTTTCATGGCCTGTGGTAGCAATGGAGACGGTCTTGGCACCTTTCACTTCAAGCGTTCTGTTGTAGGGATTATCGAAATTTAATGGTGTCTGATCTGCGTTACCAATTAATGAAAGGTCGTAGCAGTGCTGCTTGCGTAGTTTTATGATAAACTTTTGAAACTGTAGTGCCTTGGTGTCTGAGTCCATGGGTAGCTTCTGTGCGATTGTTGTTCGGCATCGGACCGATAGGCCATGGCAATTCATGAACCGATTGCCACTGCCATGCGAAGCTTTAAACCTGGCTGTGTTAGCGCACGTTTTGGCAATAGTCAAAGCCTTCATTCTAACCTCCACAATGCTAACACCACCGCCTTGCTGTCTACGCTCAGCAATCCATTCAACCAGCTTGGCCTCCAACTCAGGATATGCAGCGCTTTTACCTCGCTCAGCCATCTTCATCCGAGGCAGCACTTGCAGGCGCTTTCTGCCGTCTCCAAAGCCGAATGTTAGACTCTGCTATGCCATCAAATTCACGGCTGGCAGCTCTGTTGCCATGAGCCTCAGCATAGCTAACAACTTTACGTTTTTCAGCAGTCGTGTAAGATCGCCGACAACTCATGGCATCCCAAAGAGAGCATGGAAATGCCGCACACTGTATACTCGTGCACTCACGCGTGATTACCCAGCAATACAAAAAGGCAAGACAAAATACGGCAAAGTCGGGGGGGTGCGCATTATAGACAGGAGTTCAGTTTATGCCAGAATTCTCATGTTTAAAAGGTAGGTGCGCATTATGCATAGGTGGGCATTATAGTCGGGATTTTACAGTATAAACTGACTAAAACTATTTACAATTCGTAAACTAACTACTTTTTTTTAAATTCTGTCAGAAAGGAGAGCACTGCTGTGACTCCGTCTTCAGCTGAGGATGGTAGAAAAGGAACTGAGGGAAGATCGCACTGCGCATGCATCTAATGGACTAAAACAGTGCGAGACAGCAACTGCACGTGTGGTGCAGGAAGGCACTGCTAGGCAAAATCTCCAATCAGCAGCACGAAGGTGCACCAAGACCTGAGCGGAGCACCCACAAGAACACCACTAGAAGGAGAACTAAGGTCCACTGCAAGTTGGTGGGAAGGAGCATCAATACCATATCAAGAGGGTGAAGAAAGGAAGAGATTTAACAAGAAGAAAGTTTTGTAGCAACATTTAGCAATTTGAGCTACAGAAACAAAAACACTAGATGAGTACAAATTCAAAACTGGGTAAATGACCTGTAATAAAAAGATAAGCCCGATCAAGGTCTCTTTCACTCTGCAGAAACATTCTCTTTTACCTTCAAAATAAATTTCAATTTCTAGTCAAAGCAATTTTGTAATAAAACTAAAACACATTTGAGACCTTAAGCTTAAACACTAATAAAGAATAGATCACTAGAAGATTTACCCAGCACTGCTCAATGCTTAATTTTTTGAAAATAAAGTGAAAATATACATGCTTCATTTAAATCATTGCTCTGGGTGGGGATGAGGGGTTCAGAATGCAGGCTGCTCCAAAGGGAGAGGACTACTCCAGCCCCGTCTCACTGCAGAAGCTTGGAGCCAGATAAGAAGTGCCTCTCCATGGCCACTGCAGCTCCATTGTAGGCAGGGCCAGGTTCATCTGCCCCCTGCGCTTCACAGCTGGAGTGAGGAATGCAGCAAACTGAGCACTTTCCTTTCACCTCCTGATTAAGGGGAACAGCCAGCAATATTCTCATATGAATTGGGGGGGGAAGCTTCAGACGCCTCCCACTCCACAGCCCTTCTTAAAGTATGCTTGTAGGGGTGGGAGGCTCAGGCAGTCCCGGATGAGGGAGTGGGGAAAAACACCCCCAGCCAGCCCCTTCCACTTGCCTGGTGATTTTGTCTCGTTTCAGTATGGTTCATGAGAAGCAATCCCATTCCAGGCATATCCAAAGCGTTTCCTTGCTTTAACTTACAAAAGGAACCTGTATACTGATTTTTGGCCTTCTTACCATTTAGAAGGAATTCTTGAACAGACAGTCACACAAGATTCTCTCAAATATATACAGGCTGTACTTCCCTTAACCAGGGCTCCCTAGTCCAGCAACATCTGTGGTCTGGTATGGACCTCGGATGTTCCTAGACCACAGAGCCCAGGAAGAGGGAGGTCTGGCTGCGGGGCAGGAGCACTCTAAAGGGAACCGCACTCAGCCGGGAGGAGAGGGAGACGGAGGGGAGGGGGAGGAGGAGGAGAGAGAGTGGGGAAGAGGGGAGAGAAGAGACATGGACAGCACGGTGGGGAGTTATGGCCCCAGCGGCTGGGGAGCTCTAGCCTGGCCATGGTGGTGGACCTTCGGGCCCCAGCCAGGGAGCTCTGACCCCAATGGCAGCCAGGAAGCTCTGGCCCCGGCTGCAGAGCAGCAGTCGCAATCTGGCTCCAGCGGCTGGAGAACTCCAGCCCCAACTCCAGTGGCAGCCAGGGAACTCCAGCCTGTCCCTGCACTGTGGCTGCAGAGCCAAGTGCTGTGGAGCTTTGCCCCAGTTAAGGAGCCAGGTGGCTGCGCACTTCTACCTGGCTGCGGAGCTCTGGCCATGGCGCTCGAGCCCTGGCAGCAGCGGGGCCGGGGAGAGAGCCAGGCAGCAGCAGGGGCAGGCTGGAGCCTTAGTCAGGTGGCAAAGCGGCCATGAGGGGTAGGGACCTTCCCTGGTCTGGCAAATCCCCTCGTTCGGGGCCAGTCAGGTCCCCAGGATGCCAGACTAGCAAGGTCCAGCCTGTAGTAGATACTTAGTCCTCCCATGAATGCAGGACACTAAGTACCTCTCATGATCATTTCCAGTCTTTCACTTCTATGGGTCAGAAATTATTTGCTTTTAGATAAAGCTGAAGTTTTCTAATTGTATAGGTCTAGCAATCTTACTCAAAACCAATTTGCTAGCAGGTAAACTGACCAATGTTTACTAGAGATACAGAAAACTACAGAAGGATGTAAGTAGAAGACACTCACTAATGCGTCAATTAATTGTATTTCTTTTATCTTTTTGCACTAGAGGGTGGGTAGGTAGTATTTAAATTCAAACATACCTGTCTCATTCTGCATTATCCAGACTTTCAGCTCTATAAGACTGTGTGCATAAAAACACTCATCTTCTCTTAAACAACCATAACGCACCTCATGTCTGCACAGATCAAGCTGACACTGAACATGAAAAGAACGGATCTTGGAATACTTTACTGTAGTTTCTCTCAAAATGTGGACAAGGCACCTGTTTTTGAAAAGAAATTGGTATTTTAAACAGTCTGACTTTCTTTGTGCATATGGAAAACATGTGACTATTCTTTCCACTTCATCTTTTATTTTAATTCTGATCTCTCTCTCTCTCTCTCTATATCTATATCAAATAAGTTTTCCTGCAGAGCAACACAATGACATCATCACTACTCTGCATCACCCCGCCCCCCAGCCTGAACAAAGTCCCCAGAAGGGGAAGTGGCAGCCATGGCTTGTGGTTCCCCTGACGCCTCATAGGACTGCACCTGCAGAAGAACCAGGGAGTGGTGGCAGTGTCTCCTCACTGAGGTCCAGGGCCCCGATGCTCTGGGACCTGCCAGCCTGGCACTCCAGCCTTGAACCCCGCCCCCTGCAAGATTACAGTGCCAGCGCTGGACTCCTGCAGGGGAGGGGCGGGGAGGGGAGGAGAAAGCCTCAAGATTCCATGGTGGATTTGGCTTGTGGGGAAGCGCAAGTGCTGCTGTGGGGACGGAAAGAGGAGCGTGCGTGCTTCCCCACAAGCCAAATCTACCATGGAATCTCAGGGCTCTCTCCTCTCTGCCCCTCCCCTACAGGAATCCAGCGCTGGCGCTATAATCTTGCAGGGGGCGGGGTTCAAGGCTGGAGTGCCAGGCTGGCGGTGGCCCAAACGCGGGCCAGGCCAAGGCGGCAGTTCCCCGCTGTGTCCCAGAGTAACGGGGCCCTAGAGGCAGTGAGGAGCCACTGCCACCATCCCCTGGCTCAGCCCCAGCCCTCCTCCAGTGGCCAGAGGGGGGCCAAGAGACTGGGGCTGTGTCCGGGAAAAGGGGGGGCCGATAGGCCAGGGCTGTGACTGGAGGGGGTGGTGCGGGGACAGGAGAGACAAGAGACCAGAGCTAACGGGGTCCTAGCAGCTGGGGAGGGGCGGGGAGAGCCAAGAGGCCAGAGCTGGCTGTGTCCGGAGTGGGGGGGGCCAAGAGGCCAAGAACGGCATGATCCCAGCAGTCCGTCCGCCCCAAGAGGCCAGGGCTGATTGGAGGGTGGGGGGGAGCCGAGCCTGCCTACCCCCAGAGATAGGGGTTTTGGCAAGCATAGCAAGCAGGGGGCACTGCCCCCTAGTAGCTCTTTAAAACAGTTTTTATATACTGCTAGGCAGAGTAATCCTAGATCACTATTGTTCATGTAATATTTACAAGCAAATTCTCTGTGCAACTGAGGTCTTGCCACTTAAGGAATTATTAAAACTTTGGAAGCACGTGGGTTAGCATGCACCATAAATTAGTAAATTTGAGCTTTAAAGTAACAAATATGCAGTATTCAGAGCCCTTGGTGCTCCTGGATTCTATTGTCTTGGAATTACATGGACTTCCATTCTCCTTCCTCTGAGGTATGTGTACACACAACTCCTGCAGAAGTCAGCGAAAAGATTATGTACAGCCAAGGACAGCATTTGTCAAGAACAGATTTTTAAGGCCAGAAGATACCACAATGGTCATCTAATCCAACTTCCTGCATAAAATATAGGTCACTGGATTTTACTCCAGTAACCCCTGTATCAAGCAGAAACTACGCTGGGCTTGTCTACAGAGAGCACAATATGCACAATGGGGGTAATAATTTCTAAAGCACACTAGCATGTCCGCATAGACTAAAAGTTCCCTGGTGTGCTTTAACATAGTACTATTTCAAAGCTGTTGATAGGCACTCTAAAGAACTTTTAGTTCATGCCAACAGGATCTACAGACACATCAGTGCACTTTAGTAACCACATTGTTGCTTGTTGAAAGCTTTAAAGGCATGCCTACAAGTGATGAAGAAGCAATCACTTTACTAAGAAAGCTGTTCCAATGGTTATTCAGTAGCTCCTTGAATCTCCCATTTACAGACCACTGTCTTAGGTACTACAAGCACAAAATGCTCCCAATAAGCTTATTTACCCTCATTTAAAATTTTGCATCTATTTTCATTTTCTGTTAGTCTAGATCAGTGGTCACCAACCAGTAGCTCAGGATCTACTGGTAGATCTTGGAGCCTCCGACAGGTGATCCTGACTGGTTTGGCTAGGAAGCTATCAAGCGCTGGCACTTCATTTGCCCCTCCATCCACTGTCATGCTGCTCCTGCCCTCTGCCTTGGAACTGCCCCCCCGGGAGCCTCCTGCTTGCTGTGCAGGGTGTAGGAGGGAGAAGGGGGGCCACTGATGTCAGGGTGTCCCCTCTGCCCCCACTCCTGTATCCCATCTCCACACAGAGAGAAGGGGATAGAGGGAGCTTGGCAATGCAAATCTCTGGCACTCACACACTGTGTGTGTCTGTCATTCTCACAAACACACAGGGCACGCCTAAACTACTTCCCAAAAGGATATGCAAATTCCAAGCTCACTTTCAAAAGGTTCTTTCAAAAGTGAAAGACACGGGGTTTTTTCGGGAAAAGCCCCCTTTCGAAAAAACCGCATAAACCTCATTTTTAAAGGAACAGCAGGGTCAGGGCAGGAGTATGCCTGCCTTAACCTCACTGCTCCACCACCTGGAAGCAGTCTCAGTTAAATGGTGCCCAGCCAGAGCCTGCCTCCTGAACACTTGTCCCAGCCCTGAACCTCCTCCTGCACCCAACCTCCTGCTCCAAATGTGAGTCCCCCTGAAAACAAACTCTTTCCCAGAACTTGCACCCTGAAACCCCTCCTGGACCTCAAGTCCCCCACCTTGGCTAAACCACACGCTGAACCGCTTGGCCCAAGACCAGAGCCTGCACCCCAAACTCCTACCCCAGCCTGGTGCAAGTGAATGAGGATGGGGGAGGAAGGGGGATGGAGAGAGCAGGGTGAGGCCTCAGAGAAGGGGTGGGAAGGAAGTGGGGCAGGAGTATTTGGGTTGGAGGTAGATCGGGGTCTCCAAACTTTTTACGCACAAGATCACTTTTTGCATTTAAGTGCAATCCAAGATCTACCTCAAACCCAAATAGTCTTGCCCCATCTCCTCTGTGCCCCTTCCCAAGGCCCCTGCCCCTGTTCATTCCATCCTCCCTTCCTCCCCAACCCTCCCTTTCACCAGGCAGGGGCAGCAGGCTCTGGTCTTGCATTAAGGGATTTGGAGTGGGAGAGGGGCTCTGAGCTGAGCTCGGGGCAGGAAGCTGGGGTATTGGAAGGGGTTCTAGGTGCAGGCTCTGGGAGAGCTGCTCAGGGCTAGAGGTGCAGGAGGGGAGTCATGACTGGGGTGGGCACCAGCTGAGCACTGCTTACCTCAAGTAACTCCTGGGTGCAGTGGAGCTAAGGCAGGCTCACCCCTGTCCTGGACCTGCACCACTCCCAAAAGCAGCCAGCAAACTCAGCTGATTTCCAGCTCGTGCACAGTCCCCGCTACCCGCCTGCCCCCAGTGGAGACGGTGCTGGGGGGAACCGGCTTTTAAGCCAGCTCCCCCCAGCATCAGCTCCTGCTAGAGGCTGCAAAGGGGGAGAAAGACGACTAGTCACTCACATCCCTAGCCAAACCAGGGAGCTACAACCTGAATTTCCAAAGCAAATCTACCTGTCTGCTAGCCACCAAAGTTAAAGTTAACAGAAAGATATTCTATAATTGTGTAATGAAAATTTGAATTCAGAATACTTTGAAACCTCTGCTACACAAGAGTCTCAGTTACAAACACTAAAGTTACTAACTGACCACTCAACTGCACACAAACTGAGACCAGAACAATGCAACTGGACAGTAGCAGACACAAAAAAAAAGGTGGTGTTTTAAAAAGAAATATTTGAGAAGGTAAAATAACTGTTTCTGTTCTCGTTTCATTTAAAATTAAGATGGTTAAAAGCAGGACTTTTCTTCTGCATAGTAAAGATTCAAAGCTGTATTTCATCATCACTCAGATGTAAGCTTTTGGGAAAAAATGTTTTGTTCAGAGTTACAAACAACCTTTGTAACTCGGAGATATCCCTGTACTTTTAATGTGAAACTTATATTGAGAATATTTCAGACATACTTGTTATCTTCAAAGTCATGCATGGCAGGGTGAGAACAAGAAGAATTATCCTTGCTCCTTTTGCTTATTATTCTAGGTTTGTGATCAAAGCATTTCTGAAATAAAAAAAAACAAAGGATTAAAGAAAAGTTGAATATGTTTCATGTATGACAACACTGTAAAAAAATCCTACTAGACACAGAGACTGTGCAAACTATTATTCAGTACGCATCTCCATGCTTACAAGTTAGTCATGAACCAAATCATTTCATAAGCAGTTTACTTACTATCTAGCAACGCTGTCAAATGAAAAACTGTTTAAAATTATTTCATATCTTTAAAAAAGAAGCAGCGAAATGTCTTTAAAGAAGCACCTCACAAAGAAACATAAATAATCCATGGTGTTCTTGAAGGAGTTGGGATACAGTGAAGTTGACCTTTCCATTTCCTCCAAAGAGAGCTTCTCGATTAAAGGCTCCCTTGCGCTCTAGAGTCCACACATCTATCTCCTCCTGGCAATATGCAAATGTGCAGTGGCCAGGATACCTACATTCCTCTTCAGCAGCAACATCTAAAATGACATTAAATAAAAGTTCAATCTGACCTAGCTTTTACACAGCCACATTTATCATTACTAGATCTCTGCATTTCAGGAAGTCAAGAGCCACTTCTATTGTAAATTAATCTGGTCTTCTCGTCTTACACTCCTTTCTGCAAAACTTCACCTCACTTTTAAAGTGTGTGTTTTGTGTGTGTGTGGGGAGGGGGGGGGAGAGAAGAGAAGAATGTTGTCCACATTTAAGACAGCTGGACTTTATGACAGGGGTAGTTGGTCAGAAACTGCGGCAAAAAAGTGGGTAGCGGTCAGCTTTGTGGTGCTGACTGAATCTCAGGGAACGTAAGGGCAGATAACATGCAAACCCTGGACATGGGAAGCCCTTTCTTCACCCAGTAGGCAAGGCAGCAGCCACCCTCCCTCTCCTAGAGATGGGTTAGGATCTGCTGTAACCATTGTGCTACTCGCTTCTTTTTAGTAGAAGGACTTAGGGAGGGAGGAAGGAAGGAATTTTTCCTTCACCTCGTACTGGCTTCGGTGGAGTGAGAGGTTTCCCCGCCGCCCCTATCTCTCCCACAGTGGATGTCAGGGTGATACTTTTCTGATGAGGAGAAAAAGATAGTTAGGCTATATGCTGCAACTCATTTTTAAGTGTGCGGTGGATGTCCAGTGCAGATACTCCATAGGGAAGGCATTCAGGTTGATCTTTCCGAAAAGGCTTTTTCTTTTCAAGGCTCGCAGTTAACATATCTTTTCGAAAAGAGGGACCAGACATATCATTGGGTGAAGTCTTCCTGCTTGCACACAATCACACATGAGTTCTTTCTTCTTGTACCACTATCAAAAGTAAACCACACTATTAGAGTTTTTGAAAGAAAAGCTATTTTGAAAGATCCTACTCTGTGAGGTTTACATGATCTTCGAAAGGCTTTTCTTTTCCAAAGAAACTTGAATGCGACTTCCTCTGGCTGGTCTACAATAGAGCCCACGGTTTCCTATGGCCCACCTTAACTAATCTACAAGCAGGTGTCAATAGTATTTTGGAATTGACAGGGAACCTGAACACAAGATTTGACGCTGGAAATGGAGAGCACCTGAAATGAAATCAACACCAGCCATTAATGGGTAGCAAGGTTTTGAGATAAATTGAATTCTATATCTTCTTCACACAGCGATGTAGTCAGCATGTACCATCAGTGACCACATACATTGCCTGATAAGAGACTTAAAAGGAGAGGCTGGTTAGAGGAATGGAATGTGACTCCTCTGACTGGTCTGGCATGGAGCCAATCCTGCTTTCCTATAGCCCACCTTAACTAATCTACAAGCAGGTGTCAATGGGAAGGTCCAAGCCATAGGTTGACTGGGGAACCTAGACGGAAATGGGAGAAAGTGGGGGGGAAGCCCTGGGTAGTTATTTGGATAAACATGGGAATTGTCTGAGCTATACACTTATCTGCAGGGTAGTCCCAGACACTGAATAATAAAATTGCAGCCCAATTAAATCCATGTCAGGAGTCTCCTGTCCTCCTTTCAGTACAGCTGACATTTAAAACCCCTCAGAAGATGTAGAGTGTCCATTAGAACTTGCATACCCCAATTATCCTTCCAGCTGCTCTTCTGTATTTCAAGCCAAAAAACCCAGAAAAATAGTATTTCCACAGATATCTGCTCTCTTCTATCATTGATATTATACCCAGCTAGAGAGCTTCCTGAAGTTATAAGCAGAAGTTCATACCATCAATCTATGAAGCAATGTTCACTTTTATGTTAAGTGTCCAAAACCGCCAAGTCACAGGGTTATTAGTATCTTCTTGGAAATAGCCCAGTAAGTGTTCATGTTTTAAAAATAAACAATTATAATTAGGAGGAAGAATATGCTCTAACTCATCATATTAGTTTTCATGATGGGGTTTCAGTTAAAACTATGCAACTTCCCAATTTTAAACATACCTTTACATATATAATATGGTCCCACATATTGAGTCTTTGTTGGTCTTGGGCGTATTTTTTTCCATGATTTATCTTCAGAATTTTTTATTTTACCAATGAAGATATCCTTTTTACACTTATGCTCTAAATTGGGGTGATAAGTGAAATCCAATAACTTAGGCCCTGAAATAATAGAAAAGTTGCTTATTATTTATATAAGTAGTTGTGAATTTATATTTGGGTATATGTTCAAATATGAAATGCATGAACAGATTTAACAATTCTTACTTGCACCAATAAATCTGAAGAGACAAAATAATCTTAAATAAAGAGGGTGGAAAGGAAGAGTAGAAGGAACCCGGAAATACTTACAAACTCAAGAAAAATAGTTCATTCAGGAAGATTTTACAATCTTCCTCTGCTTCTGCATGGGAACCACCAGCTTTATTTTTCTTTTTTTGGAAACTGGCCCCAATGGGTGCATTTTCATAAATTTGGTTGGGACCTTTAATTTTTCATCTCTAATATTAAGATTATTGAGATCCATGCAACTAAAATCCCATATTCAGTCAACTAAATATTTATTTTTTTATTAAACTCGAACTTTCAAAGAGTAAATTCAAAGACATAACACAAGTGAAGTCAACTTTTGCATTCTGTAACAATACAATACCAGCCCTATGGTCTAGTTAATAATGGTTTTAGCTGGGTTCAAAACTACATCTATTTTTTCTTCCAAAGCCACAAATACTAAGAATGCATGTACAGCAGAGAGCAGATTGTCAAGTTTCCACTGCTGAGTGAATAAAGGAGTTACAATAACCTACTAAGAATAGAGTTTGGTGCATTCCTGTCTGGTCCTCTCTGAACAAAAAGTTCATGGTGGAACGGTGTGGTTTCAGAAATGAGTAAGGAAAGCATGGATGCAAAGAAACAAGGGAAGAAACTGATGCTTTGTTAAAGGTCAACATATCCTGAAGTTCATCCTTTAGCATTTTCTAACTGCTGCTTTTTATTAAATGCCATGTATAAGTGGCATTTCAAAATCACCTTGTTGAGCTTCCTTACACAATATCAGAAGTCACTTTAAACTAAACTACAGATCAGTAAACTACGAACAAAAAACATTCCCTAGATATGGCACTGCAATTTTAAGAATATTAAATATATTTTATTGCTCTACTTATATTCCAGAACATTTATATTAAACCTGAAGAATGGTTTTTGATTTTAATATCAGTCTTGATGAAAAAAAAAGGTTGCTTCTAAAATACAGCTGTGTAACAGCAATAGCTCAAGTCTCAAAGATTAGTTGCCTGAACAGCCCAAAATAGGTTAAGACCCTCTGTGTCAATAAAGTGAAGTTAATAATTATTGCTAAAGTTTGGTAGTATCACAATAATTATTTAGAATTAGTTTGAAAGAATAAAACAGATGGGATGTGAAGGTTACCAGGCACTTTGAATTGCAGTTCAATTCCCCATGACCAATCAGAGTGGCTATTGCAAGTTTTTAAGTCTCGAGCAAAGGAGTCATTCTTCAGAGTACCCTGAGGTTTGGGAGGAAAGTGAATACAGAATGTGAATGACTTCACACAGTAAGCCTTCAGATTGGAGAAAGCATGTAGTGACTGAGGATAATTTTAGAAATTAAGACCCCATTAGGGCAAGAACACCAAATCAAGGAAAGATCGAAAAATGGCGCAATATTTTCTGTGACTCAATATGCAGATCCATATTCTCTTTGTTAATGACACACAAGCACTTCTAGAAACCAGTAATATTTTAATTTACAACATTGATATACTAACAATGTATTTAACTGTTTATCAAACTTATTTCCTGTACGTCCTACCTGTTTTGATGAAACATAATTGGCAGGCCTGTCTTAGTTCATGTGTACCTTCCAATGGGTTTCTTGCAACAAGTGATGCAGACACAGATATATTAGCAGGTCCACTGCTAAAAACATGTGAGAAGTCATTCCTAGTTTGACCTGCAATTCCCATGTAGTCCTCAGTTCCAAACAAAGTATTGGGGCCATTTATCTGCCAGAGGGGAAAAAAAAAAAAAAAAAAAGATTTACCGTAATTTAGCGAATATAATCCGCGGGTTATATTCATTTTTACACCCCCCCCGCCGGGTATACTCGGGTGTGGGGTATACAGATTTTTTTTTTTTTACTCACCCAGTGGTGAGTGGCCTCTTCCTGTGGCTGCACAGCCGCCAGCCTCCGGGCAGGGGAACACTCACTCCCTGGTTCCTGTGCAGCTGCAGGAAGGGGCAGGGGAGCACTCATCCCCCGGTTCCTTGCTGCCAGCCTCCGAGCGGGGGAGCGCTCACCCCCCCGGTTCCTGCGCAGCCGCAGGAAGGGGCGGGGGAGCGCTCATCCCTCTGCCCCTTCCTGCAGCTGCGCAGGAACCAGGCGGTGAGCGCTCCCCCGCCTAGAGGTGGGTGGGTCCTGCTCCTCCTGCCCCTTCCTGTGCCTGCGGAGGAACCTGTGCGATGAGCGCTCCCCTGCCCGGAGGCTGGCGGCTGCACTGGAACCTGGGGCGGTGACTGGCTAACCCCACCCCCGTAAATATACCCCCAGCAAATATATCCCCGGCACAGAAAAATCTTGTATACCCCGCAGGTTATATTCGTGCGCGGGGGATACAAGATTTTTTTACTCAACTAGAAAAAACCACGGGGTATATTCGCTAAATTACAGTAACTTGATCTATCAACATCATTTAAATATCTCCATAACTAGAACTTACGGAAAGTTTTTCTCAAAACATCAGAGTCTTCAAATAGGGTTTAATTGTCAGTCTATCTGCATATCCATACAAGACAATAAGGGAGGTAAGAAGCCCACATCCCCTTTACAGGTTACATGCACTGCCAGATCCCACACTGAGACTGTGAGAAATGCAGTTAGTTGCTGGTGGGGCCAAGTATGCAAATCACTAGTCCCGCCTATAGATCAGCCACTACTGAGTAGGCGTTTGGGAAAGACAAGATACATGACGCACGTACAATAGAGATCAGATTGAGTCTTCATCACAATATGGTTACTGCCCTGCTTGTGGACCACTACAGTACCATAATGTCTCTTATTCTAGCTGGACTGCATAACAATTTTTGTTGTTGTGGACTAGGGATGTAAGTGACTAGTTGACTATCCAATAAGCTTCCATGCTGCAAAAAAAGTTTACCAAATTCAAAAACTGGCTAGGACAGTAGTAAATACAATTTCCCCATCTAAAATTTCCCCTGGAGTTTCAGAAACTGGGGGTTTTGTTTTATTTTCTGACTTAGAATGAAGCTGTTTACTATTCAACAGCTACTGTTTCCCCACTCCAGTTTGTACATTTTCATGGTAGATGAAGTTATCTGTGCATTTTTTAAACGAATTAAAAAAAAACAACAACAGAAACTTCCTTAAATTCTTACGACGTGTTAAAATTTTAATCCACATGAAAGAAAATGTGAAAGATACTCACAAGTAAAAGAGAGGAATTATTGCTGTTAAGTGTTGGTTTTCCATCTCTAGAAACTGAACTGGATAGATCTGGACAGTGATTAAGAAACAATTTTTCAGTTATTTCCCCTCCCAGCACATTTTATTCAGGTAAGAATTTGATCTTGCTAGATAGGTGACAGGGGACAATGTCTTTTCCCACTACATGCAAGTGCCTTGTGGTCTCTGGGACAGAAAAACAACGTAAATTATGTTGAGTTAGTCAACCAATGGATTACCTTTAATAGCAGCCTCACAGAACATGTATTGAGGCAGTCACTGTAAGTACAGACTGAAGAGAGAGGTCCAGAATATAAAAAAGTGGGCAAACAGGCAACTAGTCACCTTCAAATCAGTTTGTAGACATGGTAAGGGAAGAGAACCTACCAAAATTTTGCAATAGCCAGTCTACTACCAAGTACAAATTACATAATTGTCCGATAGAGGGTATTTTTTAAACTATAGTTTATTGCTTATTTCCTATTTATTTAGCATCTCAGTAGTCACCATTAATTATACCTATTTAGATTAAGTGTTAAGCAATTTTTTTTTAAAAAGGTCTTAGATATTTTTTTAAGTGTGTACTCTCCATGGTATAATCCTTTTAGAACCTTGGAATAAAAAAATGCCTGATTTATTTACTCCCATTTCATTCAGGCACATAATAAATCCCCAATCCCACCCAGTAAAATTAATTTCCCTCAGGTTAATTTATGTTATATGCCCAGCATCAAAACAACTTTAGGAAAACCTAATAGTTAATGCAGATCCAGCAGAGGTGCCTAGAACATGTTTATGTAGATATCACACGAACAGATGCTTTATTTTTAATTCTTGGTGACGGTTTATACAGTAGACTTCCAATAATCTGGCACCTTTGGGACCTAGGTGGTGCCGGATTATCGGATATGCCAGACTATCAGGAGGTACTATAAAGGGGCATACTCCCAATCCAATCCCCTTCCCCCCACTCTAACCTAATTCTTGGGTCCCAGAGCCACCGCTACAGCTGCACGTCTCCCTCCAGGCGCTGGGACATGCTCAAAGCTGGCCGCTCAATGCACATGAGCTGGCTGGGATGCTGTGCGCAACCCAATCCCCCTCCCCATCCCTCCCCTTCCCCAGAGCCAAACACCTCCCCTCCCTGCTGTAACCCAATCCCCCTCCCCGCAACCTTATGCTCAGGTCCCGGAACCAGAGCCGCTGCACCGCATCTGGGACGCCATGCACACCGCCCTTCCCACTCCCTCCCCTTCCCCTCCAATCCTCTTCCCCTTCTCCAGAGCCAGGCATCTTTCCCCCCCCGAATCTTATGTCCGGGCCCCGAAGCAGCTGCCTGCGCTCAGCAGCCGGCTGCTAGCATGTGCAGGCTGGGATGCTGTGTGCAACCCGGCGTACACGTGTAGGGTATGACGCAGTATGCTGAGGGCCATAAGCGGAACGGCACGAGCCGTGAGTGCGTATGCGGCTCACAGCAGCCCGGCCGTGAGAGCGGCTGACCTGAGCGGTTCCAGGTTCCATCCCGGTTCCGTCAGGAGCCACAATTTTTTTCCGTCAGGAGCCTCAGGTTGGCCACCCCTGCACTAGGCTCTTGCCATTTTGATGCCGGACTATCAGGAGTGCCGGACAATTGGATGTCAGACTATTGGAGTTTTACTGTACTGTATTGACTATTAAAACACAGGCAAGTCGAACTGCCTGAACGTTTCACCACAAACCATTCATGTTTAAATTAACTGATGAGAAGTCAGCTGACTGTCATACACAGACTTCTCCCACTCTCTATTAAAGTAAGATTAAACAGGGTATAACTTCAGACTCATTCCTTACCTCTTTTTGAGTCACTGACTGAAAAGGTATTTAAAGAGGAACAAAAATTCTCCAAAGAAGAAGCCAGAGGCTGTGAATACATTTCTGAAAATGAGGCTGCTGGAACAAATCCTGCGCCAACTGGTAAAGTTCCTAACAAAGTTGTGGAAAATGCTATATTAGGAGCTACACTAGCTGATGGAATGGATCCTCTGACAACTGCAGTTTGCTGGGAAAAAAAAAAAAAAAGAAATATTTTTACAAAATATTCAGGAAAAAAATTCAAAAAGATGACGTGGTCTGCTACAGCGTAGTTTTTAGTAATTTGCTTTGTTTTTGTATCAAAACCTATCTCTACACAGTTCAAATGAAGAATATCTTGAACTTCAGTCTTTCAGTCTGAATTACACTGAAGAGACTTACCCCATGTTTAAACATTACATAAAGCAATGAATAGTTCCGTTAACTTAACGGAAGTTACCACAATATATAAAGTTAAGTACAGGTTTAAAACCTTCGTAGGATAAGACCCCGAGAGTTTATTTTCTGAATACATTTAAATACACAGACAAGAGGCAGCAGAAACTAGAGAGGCCAAAAAAAAAAAAAAAAAAAAAAATCTAGTGGAATTTTAAGTCATCTCTCTCTAACATTGTATTTGTACTGTAAGTGTATTTGAATAATCACACACTTTTCAAAAGAGAAGGTTATTCAACTGGTGCAGTAACTGGAGTTCTTTGAGATGGTTGTCCCTATGGATGCTCCACATTAGATATCTTGGTGTCTTGTGCTTGTGATTTGTAGCAGCAGTACTTTTGTGTTTCTGCGAGCAGCTATTCGGCAGAGGCTGCCAACCATTCCTTCTCTAGCCCAGATTCTGAAGCTAAGGAGAGGAAGTGAGCATGGGTTGTGGAGCACCCAGAGAGACAACCATTTCAAACAAACAATCTCAATGTCAATTACTGCACCAGGTGAATAATCTTTTCTACTTCTTTGAGGAATAACCCTGTGGATGTTCCACATTAGGTAACTATGGAACGGTACCGCTGCATGGAAAGGAGGGGCTTTGGACCTTGTTGCATAGTACAGAGTATGGAATGCCCAAACAGTATCTACCGAGATATGTTGTTCTAGAGCATAACATTTGGTAAATGTATGGGACAGAAGCCCATGTAGCTGCTGTACAAAGGTCTGCAATGGGAACATTGTTGAGGAAGGCCAGAAATGTAGATACAGCTCTCGTCAAGTGAGTGCAGCCAGTGAGAGGAGTTGGAATATTGCACTGGTCACAACAGAAATGAATATATTGCAAAATCCACTTAGTCTCTAATCAGAGATGGTTTCAACCTTTGGATTGTTTGGCAATTGACAGGAAAAAGCAGTATTTTCTAAATATCTGTCCTTTCCAGGTAAAATATGAGAGCTCTGTGGATATCGAGTGTGGATGAAAGCGGCCCTGGCATCAATGTTGGGTTTCAGGAAAATAACAAGCTTAATTCAGGTGAAAGGAAGAGACAACTTTTGGTAGAAATTTTGAATGGGGTCTTAAAGTGACCTTATCTTTTTGAAATGTTGTATAGGGAAAAGTCTGCCATTAGGGTGGCTAGTTCACCTACTCTCCTGGAGGTAGTGATTGCAGTAAGGAAGGAGACTTGCATGGAGAGCTGTAGTAATGAGCAGACTGCCATGGATTCAATAATTTCCCCATGAGTATGTGGTGCATGATGTTAAAGTTCCATACTGGCACAGGTTTGTTTCATAGGAAGGGGAAGATATTATTTGCTCCCTTTAAGAATCATTTGGTGGTTGGATTTTAGCGAAAATAAGCTAAGTTCAGAAGCTAAAATAGGAAAACAACAAGTTAAAAATTACTTAGACAAGTTAAAGGTATTCAAATCACCAGGGCCTGATGAAATGCATCCTATATTATTTTAAGAGAGTTGATTGAGATGTAGGAGCCATTAGTTATCTTTGAAAAGTAGTGGAAGATGGCAGAGATTCCAGAAGACTGGAAAAGGGCAAATATAGTACCCATCTACAAAAAGGGAAATCAAGACAACCCAGGAAACTACAGAGCAGTTTACTTAACTGAGCAAATAATTAAAAAATCCATTTGCAAACATCTAGAAAATAATGAAGTGTTAAGTAATAGTCATTGTGGATTTGTAAAGAACAAATCACATCAAACCACCATGATAACTGTCTTTGATAGGATAACAAGCCTGTTTATTAGAGGGAAGTGGTAGATGTGATATACCTTGACTTCAGTAAGGCATTTGATACAGTCTCATATGACCTTCTCATTAATACAACCTAGATGGAGCTACTAGAAGATGTATATACAACTGGTTGGATAACCATTCCCAGAGAGTAGTTATCACCATCATGCTGGATGCGCGTAAGTGGAGTTCCGCAGGGATCAATTTTGGGAGTGGTTCTGTTTAATATCTTCATCAATGATTTAGATACTAGCACAGAGTGCACTTACAAAGTCTGTGGATGATACTAAGCTGGAAGGGCTTGCAAGTGCTTTGGAGAATACGGTTATCATTCAAAATAACTGGAGAAATGGTCTGAGAGAAACAGGATGACATTCAGCAAGGACAAATGCAAAGTACTACAGTTAGGAGGAACAAACAGCTTTTCACATACAAAATGTGAAATGACCATCTAGGAAGTAGTCCTGCAGAAAAGAATGTAGGGGTAATAGAGGACCATGAACTTAATGAGTCAACAGTGTGACGCTATTGCAAAAAAGAAAGGAAACATTCTGGGATGTATTAACAGGAGTGCTGTAGTAATTCTTCCACTCTACTTCACACTGATTAGGCCTCAATTGAAGTACTGTGTCCAGTTCTGGGCTCCACATTTCAGAAAAGATGTTGACAAATTGGAGAAGGACCAGAGAAGAGCAACAACGGTCTAGATAAAAGGTCTAGAAAAACATGACTTATGAGCGAAGACTTAAAAGGGGAAGGAGGGTTGTTTCGTTTGGAGAGGAGAAGACAAAGGGGACATGATAGCTTTCAAGCGCCTAAAAGGTTGTTACATGGAAGAGGGAATACAATTATTCTCTCTAACCTCTGATGATAGGACAAGAAGCAATGGGTTTGAATTGCAGTAAGGGAGGTTTAGGGTGGACATAAGGAAAAGCTTCCTTACTGTCAGTGTCATTAAACAATGGAATAAATTGCCCAGGAAGGTTGTGAATTTCCATCATTGGAGATTTTTAAGAGCAGGTTAGACAAATATCTGTCAGAGATGGTCTAGATGGTGCCTGGTTCTACCATGGACTTGATGCTCTCTTGAGGTTCCCTCCAGTTCTAGGATTCTATGGATGTGCAGATAGTATTTCTGTCCAGGTTGTGAATTGTTGAAATTATGACTACATGCACCTTGATGGAACTGTTGGCAAGGTCTAGTATGTAGTCCAAAATTCTGGGCAGAGATGCCGAATGGAATGACAGGTATTTTTTTTTTCCAAACCTTGTGCAGAACTAAAAGCCATTTCTGATTATAAGTTTTGCATGTGCTAGGCTTGAGGCTATTGACGAGGATCATTTTGACCACCTCAGAGTACTCCTGATCAAGTCGTATTAGCCAAGAAGAAGCCACACCATAAACTGGAGAACTGCAATGGGTGTATGGAGGACCCATCCTGGGTCAAGAGATGAGGAATTTTTGGAAGAGGCAGTGGGGGTGCCATTGCCATTTGAGCAAGTTAAGGAAAACATTTATCTCAACTAGCAATATAACCCGGACCCTATCTTGTTTGTATATATTTGTAGCACACTACTCATTAGTGGAATGGCGGGGGGAGCACAAACATGAGAGGTAAGTCCATTTGATAAGGAGGGCATCCCCCAGTAGAAATGCCACAGTCTCACTTGGGTGCAGTACTTGAGGCACCTGGAACTGCAAGCTGCCACAAATAGGTCTATTAATGATATCCCCAATGTTGAAATATGGTGGTGAGTACGTAAGGATCCATCTCTCATTCATGGGTTTGTTACAGGATGGAACTCTCTGGTCCGGCATCATCGGGACCTGACTGGTCCCAAACCAGAGAATTTGACAGACCAGGGGAGATCTCCTGCCACTGGCCCCCAAGTCCGTCACCCGCTACTGGCAGTTAGCCAGGTGAAGCTGCGGGGCTCTGGCCCCAGCCCTGAACTCCTGGGGGCTGCTAGAGAACTTTGGCTCTGGTCCCCAGCTGCCCCTAATTGGGCTGCCAACTCTGATGTCCCACCCGGCTGGCCCTCCTGCCCTTAGGCTCCCGTGCTCTCTGCTCCAGGAGCATCTGTGGTGATGTAATAAAAAAAAATATGCATCCTGAAGGTCCAGGCATGATAGCTTTTTGTAACGCTCAAGTAATCATTTCTACGGTTACCATTTTGAAACGTTGTTTTCCTATGAAATTGTTGAACTGGGGCAAGTCCAGGATAGGTCTCCATCATCTGCTCTTTTTTGATAGCACAAATTAGTGGGAATAAAACTCTGTTCCCTTGTGAGCAGATGGCACTTTTCACTTCTCTCAAATACAGCAGATTTCCTGTTGTAGCAGGGCCTCCTGGGAGGGATCCCTGCAGAGGGACAGGGATGAGGGAGGCAGAAGGATATTAAATGGGATAGAGTAACAGTTGCAGACTATTTCCAGTACCAGCTTGTCTGATGTAATATTTTTCCAGAAAGGGTAGTGACAGGCAACCCATGTCACTGTGCATTGTCTGGCATTCTAGAGAAAGGACAGATGTCGAACCCTCGATCAGTGTTTCAAAATGATTGCCATGACATAAATGGCTGAGACGCTGGGGGCTTACCTCGTATTTGCCTGCTTGTGCCATTGGTCAGACACACATTGGAATTGCGAGTATGTTGTCAGACAGAAGCATTGCATATGAAGTGACCCTGTTTTTTCTTGCGTAGAGAAACATACATGTCCAAGATTTCAAGGTAGCGCAGGAATATTTCGGGGTATACAACGAAACGTCTGTGTTCTCTACAAACAGTTTCTGGCACAAAAAAGGCAGATCCCCATCTGTATTCAGTAGTACTTTAAGAAATCCCAAGAGACGCAACACATAACAACCAGCATCGCTTAACTATCTGCCTGCTGTGTCACCAAAGTCAAGGGATGCCTGTAGTGCTGTCCTAGCTCTGAGGGAGCCTTCCATGATGTTTGCTTTGTATTGTTTGTACACTTCATCTGACAATTATTCAATAAAGAGTTTCAGTCAAACAAGTTGTACGTGTAATTTTCCAGGAGCATGCAGTAGTTGGCAATGCAAAACTGTAGGCAAGCTGATGAATAAGATCTCTGTCCAAACATAATCAGTCTTTTCCCGCCCTTATCAGATGGGGTAGTTTTGAACTGGATAGGTTTTCCAACTGTAATGTACTCCCTCCATCACTAAGGAGTTTGGAGTTGTGTGCGTGAAGAAAAACTCTGCACCTTCAGCAAGCACATGATATTTCTTGTCTGCTCATTTGGAAGAAGGCAGAACGGTGGCTGGCATATACCATATTACTTTTACAGGTTCCATAATATCACGGTTAATGGCAGGCCAATCTTGGCTGACGAGGATATCTGCAGTATGTCCATCAGTTGATGCTGAGTCTCTAGTAACGCCACCATGGACATGCCCAGAGAAATCAACACTCTCTTAAAGAGATCTTGAAAGGACTTGAAATTCTCCCCAGCAGTGGGTGGTGGAGGCATGACTGTCTCATCAGGTGAAGAGAAGAGGATGAAATGACCACGGGTAGCACATAAGAACAGCCATACTGGGTCAGACCAAAAGTTCCATGTAATCCAGTATCCTGTCTTCCTATAATGGCCAATGCCAGGTGTCCCAGATCAAGTGATCCCTCCCCTTTCACCCATTCCCAGCCTCTGAGAAACAGAGGCTAGGGACACCATTCCTGATCATGCTGGCTAATAGCCATTGATGGACCTATCCTCGATGAATTTATCTAGTTCTTTTTTTAACCCTGTTAAAAGTCCTGGTCTTCACAACAATCTTTGGCAACGAGTTCCACAGGTTGACTGTGCATGGTATGAAAAAAATCTCCCTTTTGTTTGTTTTAAACCTGCTACCTATTCATTTGGTGACCACTAGTTTGTGTGTTTTGAGAACAAGTAAATAACTTTTCCTTATTTACTTTCTCCACACCAGTCATGATAGACCTGTCATATCCCCCCTTAGTATACTATTTTCTAAGATGAAAAGTCCCAGTTTTTTTAATCTCGCCTTTCTGCATGTTCCTCCGACTTGGCATAATCCAGTAGCAACGGTGGTTGTTGCTGATGTTTCTGTGGGGAGGAATGACGAGAGGTATCCACAATCACAGCCTTCTCTTCATCACCAGAGAAAAGTGGCATGGAGCTCACTGGAGTCACTATCTAACTTGGATCTGGTCAGATGGAGGTACCGGACCCAGGACACCGAAAAGCAGAGTTCCAGGTACCGAGGAAGAGCTAGGTCCGACTGAGTGGTAAGTGCCTGCAGTACTGTGAAGCTCAGCCTTGGTCTGCACTGGAACAAACTGTGCTGGGATCATGCCAGGCTGCGTTTGGACAACAGGTAACACCTGAATGATGGAGACTGTCACCACTATTTTCAGTACTGCAGAAGACGAGCAAGAGGATGTTTTCTTAGCTCATGGACCCAAGTTAGGGCCTGGCTGTACTATTGCCTTTGCCCCTTGGGACATCTCCATGCCAGACATACCCATCACTTTTCCATCCAAGATGGTCAGTGCCATCAGTACCAGGCAGATGTTTTCAGTGGAGATAGAAAGACAAGCCCAAAAAGATACTAAGTTAATTATTGCAGTCTGTGTTTAGTTGCCTTTTTGGGAACAGGGTCCTTCAGCAAAAGTAGAAGGGATCCCTAGTCTGAGGTTGCTGACAGAAAGCGCTGGCAAGTGGAGACCTTATCTCAGGGTCCAAAGATGGCCTGAGTGATTTCTCTGTAAGTAAAAAGCGTGAATCAGAAGTTTCTGGCTGACAACTTTTCATAGTGCAGAAATTTCTGAGGGGTATGTGTTTCATCCAAACAGTGGATATATTAGGCATAACCATCTGATATTGGAATTGATAGCCTACAAGTGAGGAAACATTTGAATCCATGGGAATGGAAAATTTTGTCTGGGTCCAGTTCTGTGCCAAAGTCCCCTCCAGGGGTAGGAATGGGAATGGAGACAAAAATAAAATTTTTTTTTAAATTGAGAGAATTAAAAAGGAGAGAAATAACAAGTATGAAGGTTTAAATAAAAAGGGGGAAGCTTATATAATCAGTTGTGAACAGTAGGCACGAGTTGCTGTGCATTCCGACCAAAGCCTAATGCAGTAGAGAAGGAAGGAACTGGAGAAATGGTTGGTAACGCACACCAGTTAACCGTTTACAGTTAATCATGTATGTGCCGCCAATCCAAGATATTCCTGCTACAAATCTCCAACCATAAATACAAGGCACTAAGGCAGCTAACATGGAGCACTCACAGGGACACTCCTTGAAGAAAAACTGACCTATTCTCAGTTGTATCCACTAAACCTGCATGACGAATCTATTTACTACTGCCTTATTAGTAAATTATACTAATAGTATAATTTGGATTATGTTTGTGCTATTTTAAAGGGAACTATTATTCACTTTTACAATCTGTTTGAGAACTGACATATTTCCGTACTCCTGAATTTTAAAAAATTCTTGCTTTCTCAATAATAGTGCTATATACTGAAGTTAACACGTGAACATATCGTTGTTGGGGGTTTTTTCTGGTTTTGGTTTTTTTACACACAGGGAGGTATTGGGTTTCTTCCCCCTCCCACCCACCAAGCCACTCAAGTGGACACCAGAGAATAGCCAATTTTATGGAAAGACTGCATATTTTGTCAGCACTTCACTTTTAAATTCTTTTAGCAGTGTCAGATATACTCCATCTGATCCTAGTGACCTATTATTCAATATATCTATCTATTCCAGAATCACTCTTTGCACAATTCTATTTCTAACACTGATATATCTTTATTACCTGATAAGAGTTGATCTGATAATTCTGTCATTCTAAGAAGAAACTGAAAACATGACATTTCTAGGAAGTTCATATTAAAAAATAGAGTGGCATTTGATAGACTAGGTATTACTACAGATAGCACACTTAATTATGAGCCTGCTTACTAAAAAAAAAAAAACCTCCCAAAAAACAATTATTTCTTTTTTAAATGACTGCATTCTGGGGGGGGGAGAAATCAACAAAAGTTTACCATTACATTTTCATCCGAGTCGGGTACAGAATCAAGTAATTCATCAAGTTCTTCTCCAATACTAATATCATCTCCATCTCCACTATCTACACATGCTTCTGTCACAGAGAAAGTAA
The DNA here is from genome assembly GCA_019425775.1 of Rafetus swinhoei. NCBI lineage: Eukaryota > Metazoa > Chordata > Testudines > Trionychidae > Rafetus > Rafetus swinhoei. The sequence goes on along the minus strand of CM033443.1, from coordinate 26,703,320 downwards.
TGTTTCCATTTGCCAGTACTGAAGGAGGCAGGGATTTCTTTTCCACTTGAAGAGGCATGACAGAAGATATGGCTTGCACAGATACAGAGGCCAAATCACTCGACACATCCGGGGCAAAATTTGAGGAAACAGTAGAAAGTATCTCTTGTTTCTCTTCTGATAAATCTGAAACGGGAAATTTCAGAAAAACAAAATTTCTAGTAATTGTGAAAAAACAATTCTTTCACCACTTTTAATATGGAAAAAAATATATTTTGTCTTAAAGAAATTTAATTTTAGAATAAAAATAGAGATACTGAAGAAAAGCATACCAAGCATTCGTATTAATTAATTCACTTCAGAAAAAATATGCAGATGTGTATATTGGAGTGTTTGCATATTCTGATATACCAACCGCCGGACAGGCACAGTAAGAAACTTGTAGCTTAAGTTATCACATACTATGCTTTATTCCGCCTCCCAACAGCCACAACTATTTATTTCAAGTTACAGAAGTTATATCAGAATGCCACAATATCAAAAGAGGTGGCAACAATAATAGTCAGGAGACAGTTTGCACAGCCACCTTAACCTGTATTCTCTTATGCATACACACACACACACACCCATTCATCCAAATCCCTCAAAACCCCACACATCTGTCACACCATCTTATTAAGTTTACTTTGCTGGCAAAATAAAAAAACTATTCTAGTAAGAAGTCATATGTGAAGTTATTTCTTGGACTGACTTGAAACTTTTTCAATCTGCTCAATTCATGATTCAGATAAAAGAATCATTACAGTTCCAAACACATTGGCTCTGCACTTTATAGCTAGCTCCTTCCATGAAGGCAGACTCACCAGATTCAATATCCTCCACAGAAGAATTTGAATTCTGTAAATAAGTAAAACATCAATCAATCAACTTGAAGAGCAACAGCACCCTTCAAGCATACATTTAAAGTTGGTCTTATCAGTCCAAGTTCGACTTAAAATTTAGTTTCTGTAAAATCTGAGAATTCAGAAGATTGACACACACAAAAATGGCTTTTCAAACAGTATGTGAAACCCAATCATTGCAACCCTAAGAAACTGAAAAGAACAGTGAGACTAATTTAATAGATTTTCATTTCCTAAAATAAGCTTCTTCATTTACTGTTTGGTGTAAATACACTGTTTTAAAGTATTCATATTTACTCAGGCAATGTGTTATTACCAATTCTAACTAACAAAACCCTTTTACAATTTAGGTGGACTTTATGCATCTAAGACACCTGGACAGGTCTCTAAGTACTTATTAGTGACTGAGGAATATTCAACTATCTACCCTTAACATATATATATCTAAGTACCTGAGTACTCACTGGAATATGTTTATTACTTAAGTTGTCATTAAGTACAAAAAGCAATAGTTAATTGTATCCTTTCAGCAGACCTTACAAATTAGCAATAAGGCCAAACACAGAAGGACAACATTTTAAACTATCTTTTATTCAAGGAAGGTTTTGTACAAAGAAAACTTAGATACAAGTGATTGGAGTAAGATACACTCATGGCAAAACCAAGCCCAAGATTAGACAGAAATCCATATCATTGCCTAAAATGCAGGAATTTTAACCAATTGTTAACAGGACATTTTCACTTCACTGTAAGAAAATCAATTTCTACTATGAACATGTGGAAATTTACCTTTATTGTCTCTTCTCCAGAAACAGAGTTTGAGGAAGTTGGCTGCAATTAAAACACAGAATTTTAAGTATACAGTGACCATTAAACACTCATGAGATTAAAAAAAAAAAAATCTCTTACCCTGGCTCTGACATATGCTTTTCTTATTTTTAATCCTAGTTTCTGAGCAAGTTCTTGAGTCAGCTTTATCACACTTTCATCCTAAAAAAATAAATAAATAAATACACACACACACATACATACATAATATATCTACTATATATTTGAGAGAGTTTGTCTGTTTGTTCAAGAACTCCTCCTAAACAGAAAGAAATAGGACCACAAAATTTGGTATACAAGCTAGTCAACTAGTCGCTTCCCCCAACCTTGCTTCCTCTATATCAGAGAGGCAGTGGGGGAGGGGAGGCTGCTTCAAAGCAGCAGCTCCATGTGGAGCCTGGGGCCAGACCCCAGGCTCCACACGGTGCTGCTGCTACAAAATGCCGCATGCAGCCTGGGGCCGGCTGGGAGTCCCCAGCTGGCCCAGGCTGCACACGGCATTTCAAAGCAGAAGCACCACGCAGAGCCTGGAGTAAGCGGGGGATTGATTGAGTCCCCTGCTGGCCCCATGCTCCCCACAGCGCTTTCACCTTTGAGGTGTGGTGACTATTGCTACAATTCAAAGGCAGATGCGCCCTTATTGACTAATTGAATAGTCAATGCAAATTGCAACAACTATTCAATTAGCCAAATAATTGAAATTTTACATCCCTAATGTAGGTATGTCTGAAGAACAACGTGTATTACCATTTCCGAATTTTTTGCTATGTTGGATGTTGCTAGAAAAAAAGTTTACCTTTTAGCCATAAACCTTATTGCTTGTTTAATTATTTAACTAGGTTTAGAACAGTAATCCCCAACCTTTATGCCCAAGATGACTTTCAGAATTTAAGGGCAAACCAGGATCTACCCAGCCCCTTCCCCTAAAGCCCCATCCCGCTCTCTTCCAGCACTTGCTCTCACTCGCTTTTACTGGACTGAGCATGTGTGCTGGCTCTGGGAAGGGAGTCAGGTTTGGGGCAGAGGAGTGAAATGCAGGCAGGGCTACTGGATACGAGAGGAGGGTCAAGGTGGAGGCATGCGGTGCTGGCTCTGGGAGAAGGCTTGGAGTGCAGAAGGGAATGCTGGCTCTGGAAGGTGGTGTCAGACTGGAGCAGAGGCACTTCTCTGGGGAACAGGGCAGGACCACCCCAGAAGTGGTGGAGTGCAGCCAGAGAGCAGCGTGAGCTGGAGCCACCTTGCTGTATTTCCCTCCACCTCACTGCCGGTGAATGCAGAAGTGATTAAAGGAAGGCAGACTTCAGCTGCTGGCACCGGCCAATCAGCCTTGCTAGTCTCCTGGGCTGCCTTGGATACAGGAGGGGGCAGAGCAAAGCAGGGTGGGGTGTTCAAGCCTTTCACTGGGCTTGGGGATATCACGTGGCCAGTATCCCCTTTGGAATCCTACTTACCAGTTACCCCTGACTAATCTGACATCTGATTAAAATGTGGCCATACATCATAGACGCAACCACTATTAAATAGCTGCAACACAATCTGCGCCAATGACACACTGCCAGATATGGTTAAACAGTCCCAGGCCAAATGATCCGGAGTCAACTTAGGCATGTGAGAAAAGTATATAAATGGTAATTTAGATCATTCAATGCTAGACAGACTAGATTCTAGAACTTCGAAATGCGAACCTGTATTGTTAGAAATTAGAGGTAATCCACTATATATCTGAGTTTGTCTGTTTTGTTCATCCACTCCTCCTAATCAATAAGAACTAGGACCACCACTAAATTTGGTATACAGCTTCCTCTTAACATAACTAACTAAAAGCAAGGTAAGGGGTTGGTTGTGCCAAGAAAATCGAATATGCTTGGAATGGGCTTGCTTCTCATAAAACCATACAGAAAAAAAAGAGACAGAATCACCAAGTAGGTGAAAGGGACAGAGGCTGGCTGGCTGGGGACATGCCTCTTTCCCCCCTCATTCACAACTGTTCCAGCCCCAAACTTCCCACCACCACCACCCAAGTTGCCCTGTAAGGAAGGAGGGGGCTGAAGCGCCCCACCTCTCCAGTTCTTATGGGCACATTGCTGGTTGTTCCCCTACATCAGGGAGCAAGGGGGGAAAGTATACAGCTTGCTGCATTCCTCACTCTGGCTGGGAAGACAAGCTGTGCACTTTGCTCTCACTCCCTAACAGGGACAGGAAACGGAAGAGCAAGCAGCCTTGGCATGAATTTTCCTTTTATTTTCCAAAAAATAGAATTAAGGACCTGAGCAATGCCAAGTAAATGTACCAGTTATGTGTATTTACTTGTATCTTACACATGCTAGCTTCTATCACTATTAACTGCTGATAAGGAGACCAAAAGGGAATATTAACAATTAGATGAACCTAGGTTAATATAGTGTCATTGTTATCTCTTCAAAGTCTGTGATAAACTGCTTAATGGATAAGTTACCTTATGTTAATTACTTCATGTTTGATTACCATGGGGTTACATCAAAAAACTATTGAATTCTCCCAAGCTTGCAGCTTTCCCCAGGAGCATCCAAGCCAGGGATGGGAAATAAACCAGAAGCAATTCCCTGGCTTGAATGCTCCTGGGGAAAGCTGCAAGCCAAAGAAATGTGATCCTAGAATATCCTTGTGTCTCTTTAAGGGGCACTGACTTAAGTTTTCTTCTGGATGAAACATCAAGCTGATCTGAGTCCATAAGCCATAAGGATTGAGATCCCAGACATTGGCTGGAATCACTCTGGATATAGATTCTGGACTATAAACGTGGACTAAATTCTAAAAGAATTTTTGCAATTTACATCTTTGCTATGTAAATGAACCTGAAGAACTGAACTGTCTGTACGTATACTGATCTTTTAACCAATACACTTTTTTTCTTTAAAAAAAAAAATTAGTTTATTAATAAGAATTGGCTATAAAAGCATGTATTTGGGCTACATCTGACATATTTATTGATCTGGAAGATACTGTGTCTGATCCTTTGGACTGTTACAACTTTATTTGACTGGGGAGTCAGGATGGAAGCTTGAGTCTGGGTACTTTAAGGGAACTGAGTGGTTTGGACTGCTGATTTGGCTAATAAGATAATGCAGAAGCTGTTTTGTGCTGGCTTGGTAAATAAATATTGGAATTACCATCAGCTTTAGGGATAGGCTTCAGGCATTGCACCCTGAGTGGCTCCCCGCTGGCTCCCCTAAGCCCCCGCATATCACAAAATGGAAGTGTTCATTACATTACAAAATTGTCCCCCTCACCTAGGAGGCCGAAAAACAGACTACACACAATACTCCATAGTGGCAGTTTTCACTTCAGCCTTATCTACATTACCCTGGTAAGTTGACTTAAGTTATGCTACTTCAGTTACATTATTCATATAACTGAAGTGACCATAGTGTACAGTGACTTACTGCAGTGTCTGTACTGTGCTTTGTCAATAGGAGATGCTCTCCCACCAACTTACCTTACTCTAAGAAAGATGGAATACCAGACACAACAGAAGAGCACTCTCCTATCAACTTAGTGGGTCTTCTTCACCAGACCCGCTAAATTGTCACTGCTTCATTGATCACAGCAGTACTGATACACGTACACATGTATATTTAACTTGAAGATTCATAACGGCCCTTTTGTTAACTATTCAGATAAGAAATTTCTTACTATTTACAAATGGATTTTTTGAGACATACTAAACTTTTTCATTTTAATTATTTGCTTTTGTTTTCAGTTCAAGCTGAACACTTTCAAATTAACTCATTGTACAGCGAATGCTATACTGGATGTGAACCAAGCAGTTTGTTAATTTCCCAGTTTACAAAATTATTTTCCACTAAAATGTTATATTTTATACTATAAGCCTCTAAATCTGTGGCTCTTAAAGTGCAGTCTGTGGACCACTACTGGTCTGCGGCCACCTTATAGGTAGTCCGCGGCTCACGCTCAGTTCCTCTCTCATCCCCTGCAGCGGGGAGCCCATGCTGCCACTCCAGCCTTCTGCAGCTTGAGCACCAACTCCGGCTTTCTGCTCAGATGGTGCGAAGAGCATGGGGAGGTGTGAAAAAAACCCCAACCTTTCCTCCCAGACCTGGCTCACAGAGAAAGGCAGAGCAAGGGGCTGCGTGCTGTGGAGCGTGAGGGGCTGAGCCCCCCTCCCACCCCATTGGGGTGAACGGCAGTGCTGTGCTGCACTTTCCAGAGGCTTTCCCCACTGTTCTCATTGCTGAACCAATGGGAGCAGTGGGGGCACAAAGGCAAGTAAGCACCACCCCTCCCCAAGCCGAGACCACCGCATGCTATTCCCCCTCCCTCACTCCCCTCGAAGACCCAGCACCCTCAGCTTCTTCCTAAACCCTCCCTTCCTCTTGCACCTTCCCTCGTGGCCAGACACCCTACCCCAACGGTGGGAAAATTTTTCAAGGGAGACTAATTTTCAGAATGGTTGTAGGACACCCCAGAAGTAGTGGGGCCCTTAAACAGAAGCAAGAGAAAGGGCTCACACCTTCCGTGTGGCTTCCAGGCAACACGGCAGGGCCAGGAGCTGTGATCCCTTTCAATTGTTTCTATTTAAAGGGTTCACTCCCAGTGTTCCCTCTAAGCTGGGCAGCAGCACTGCTTCAGAGAGGATTGATTAATCAGCTCCACCCAGTCAGTCAGCTCTGTGCATGGAACCCTGAGCCCCTGACTGGGCGGGGCTGATTAATAATTTGTGAAGCTGTGCTCTCCTGCAGCTTACAGCAGGCCTGGGCAAAATACAGCCCATGGGCCGCATCCGGCCCACCAAGCCACTGGATCTGGCCCACGGAGGCAGCGGGGAGCCCTAGGCAGGCTCCTTGGCTTCCCCTGCAACCCCGTGCACCATGCAGAAACTCAGCTGCAGGGCTCCATTTCGGTTTTAAAACTGGAGGGGAGGGAAGAAGCTTTAGGAGCTGCCCCACCCCCATCACATTTCCATTGGCTGGTTTCTAGCAGATACCAGCCAATGGGAGCTGCTAGTTAGAATACAGGTTGCTAAGAAGAATCATGCACCTTCTCCTGGGCTCAGTTATTCATGAAGCACATGGCCAGGCAGACAGGCTAGTTTTGCAGCTGACAAGTAAGCCTTCTTCTGAAACCCCAGCCCTTTCCTGCCCCAACTCTCTAGCCCCCTCACCCCCTACACACTCAACATACCCAAACCCTCTGTCCCTCTCTCTTACATCCATACCCCCTCCAAGATCTGGCACCCCAATCTCCTGCCTCAAATCACAATCCCCTCCTACCCTAGGTCACATCCCAAACCCCTGCACTCCAGTCCCCTGCCCTAGGTCACAACCACCTGCTTCATCCCAACTCCCTCCCAGACTCCAGTCTCCCTCCTGCGCCCCAGACTCTTACCCCAAGCTCCCTTCTGCACCCAACCTCCATTCCAGACCCCACATCTCCATTAATATCATGAAAGAGTGCAGCCCTCGACCACTTTCCATAATCTTGGAGTGCCCCCCCCATCAAAAATTACTGCCCACCCCTGGCTTACAGGGAACACTGCTCATGACTTGGCAGCTTCCGGGAAGGTGCGAGCCCTTTAAATAGAAGCAGGTGAAAGGGCTCGCACATCCCCAGCTCCCAGGCAACTCGTTAGGGGGTGGGACCAGGAACTGCCTCACAGGACTGATAAAAGAGCTAGGTGAGCCAGATTCAGCCCACTGATAGGCTCTTGCCCATCCCTGCCCTACCCCCCCAGCCTGCTCCTGCACCCTCCCTCCTGGCCACATACTACACTCTCCCTTGATCTCACCCCTCTGGCCAGACACCCTACTCCCAGCCCGCTTCTGCTCCCTACCTCCCACCCTCACTCCCTCCTGCACCTCACCTCTCACCCAATTCTGCACCCCACATTCATATCCTACTCACTGACAGCCCTGTCCCACACACTGAACCCCTCATTTTTGTCCCCACCCCAGAGCCGAAGGAGGTTCACAAAATACACTAACTCAGGGCCTATGAGAAGCTCTGAACCTCAGTCCTCCCAGTCCCTTCCTCTCGCCCTGTAGAGCTGGAATGCCAGAGGAGTGAGGTGTTTCAGTCGGGGGCCACATCAGTGACGGATGGGGAGTTTTGGAGGAGTTTTTTTGCGTCTCACTTGTGTAGTCCACAACTGATTTTTCTGTGGGTGGCCCAAACCCCAAAAAGGTTCCCCATCCCTGCCACAAAGAAAACATTGAAGACTTTTGTCTTGGACATAAATTAATATTTTACTTAGTTTATCAAACTTCATTTTAAATAAACATGAGAAAGTTCAAATGTTTAATCTGTTTAATAATTTAAATTAAACCATTCTCCCTAGCTGCAGCACTAGCATAATGGCTCGGGCATAATTATGTGATTAACGGTGAGTTCCCATTAGCAACTGGTGGTCCACGGAAAGGTTTGTACTGAGCCAGGTGGGCCACAGGCCAAAAAGTTTGAGGACCACAGCTCTAAATCATGTGTAGATGTTATGGGCCACTGTCCAACTGGAGAAGCGAAACCCATTCACTGACTACGCTGAAATTTTAACACGTACCTAATTCATTTGTTTTAAAGTGTAAGTATTACTATCAGGATACTCAGACTGAGGCTTCCATGCCACAAGTACAGTAAACTTCCGATAATCCGGCATCTTTAGGACCCAGGGGGTGCCGGATTATCAGATAGCCCCCCCCTTCCGATAGTCCGGCCTATGAGGGGTCTGGGGTGGGGGGGAATGGGGGGACGGCGCTGCGGGACCAACCCGGCAGCACCCCCAGCTGCTCTACCCCAGGCGTCCCCAAGTCAGCCACTGCTGAAACTGACCAGCGGCTGACTCCGGGAAGCCCGGGGCAGGGCAGCTCCAATTGTCCGGCTGCCTGGAGCACTTCCGGTTCCAGGTGGTGCCGGACTAGCAGGAGTGCCGGACCACTGGATGCCAGACAACTGGAGTTTTACTGTAGTTCTTTAATGCATCTCCTGTTGCTCTTTGCAACAGATGATAATGAAACACTGATTTAATTTTTTTAAATCAATCAGCATTCTTGTACTACATTATTAACCAACTGTAGTTGATCAATATATAATATATGAGAAAATGTAAATGAAAGCTAAATATTTCCCATCATACTGTTTAAACATGGATATGTAGCACTACAGTAAACTGAATAATTAATTCACACTACCACAGCTTTTTTGGGTAACACAGATTGCTAATTTGGCTCCTGAACCACTGAGGTGTGAGTATCACTGCTCTAAAAGAACCTCATTGGTGACATCCATACATACTGGCCAAAAAAGGTCACACTCTCACCCCCGCCAGCCAGCACACCACCACAACTCAATTTTTCCTGCTTAAAAAAATAAAAAGGCAACTATGTCAATTCTACTTGGTTTGAGGGTCCTAGTTTTCGCTACCAAATACAAAAATATTTCAGATATTTCTTAGCTTCCACACTGAAAACAGATACAATGAATAAATAATCAATAAAACACAGTCCTACATAAAATACCAGCTCTTTCCAAGACTACTGCAAAAGTATAGCTAACTGTATATAATTTACTTACCTGGGGTACAGCCAGAGAGCATTTTGCTACAGCATCATAAGCCTTCTTATGCCTTCCCAATTCATTTAAGGCTTTGGATTGCCGATACAAAGCTCTGAAATTGTTTTCATTTAATCTTAAAGCTCTCTCACAATCTTCTAGAACTTTATCATGCAATTGCTGAGAAAGGAAAAAAGTTTAAGTGCTTTTTTCAATAAATATTTTGTTGCTAGAGGAGATAATTCAAATAGCCTACAGTTAAATCAGAAAGGGCTGAGCAACTACAATTCCCAAGTAGGCTTTCTTCTTAGGATGTTATTCCTTCCTAATGGTTTTACTTCTGTATAGAAGTGCTGAATCAATGCCGAATCAAAATTCACCAGCTCTTTATTGTTCTGTTAGCATGGAATGCTTTGTAGACAGATTGCATAGGAAGACAATACTTCACCAAAATATACTAGAACCCTCGTTTAGTCTAGCTAACACATCGTTACACTTTCATATAATAAAAAGGTAATGATACCATTTACTATGTTTTAACAAAAAAAAAAAAAATCACTGAAGTAACACAGCAGAGTATTTATCTTACAAAGTGAGCGAAGTACAAAGCAGCAAAAGTATTAAAGCCTGCTCATACCAAGCATCATAATCCTAGTCTACAGTATTTGACAGAAGTGCAGTGTATCTGGCTCTCACAAAGACAAACAGCTGTATTACAGTACTTGGACAGATTATGAATACTTCAGTTCTAGAGGAATCAAAGGTAGAAATAGTAAAAGCTTTTAAGATTTTATTTCTTATTCATTCTGGAAGTAAGACAGGGTTTTATTTATATAGATAGAAAGGAAGGGAACAATAATAATGCCTTCGATGCATTAATTCTTTGTACTTAAAAGCTGTGGCTATACCAGTAAACAGATATAATGGTAAATGACTAGGGATGTTGAAAAGCATTTTTTTGGGGGTGTAAATGTGTAACCATTGAAATTTTCAGTGTTTACATACATGAGGGAGGCGGCACCACAGGAGCCGGTGTGCAAAGGGAGCCAGCTTTTAAGATGGCTCCTGCAGAGCTACCTGTTACCCCGCACTGCTGGCTCTGTATCAGCGTCGGGGAGCAGGAGCTGTGCTCATGAGGAGCCAGCTTTTAAGCTGGGTCCCACAGAGCTGCTCCTTCCCGCCCCTGCCCCCGCAAGAGCTGGTACCTGCTCCTCCTCCAGGAGCCAGTACACATGGATAGCTGGCTTAAAAGCTGGCTCCCCACCCGTGCCAGCTCCTGCCTGCTCCCCCACGCTGCTGCCTCTGTATCAGAAGCAGCAGCACAGAAGGGCAGGCCATCCCATGAGAGCCAATGCTCAAGGGGACCTTGCTTAAAAGTTGGCTCTCTGCAAGCACTGGTTCCTGCCCGTTCCCTCCCCTGCTGCCTCCAATACAAAGGTTTTGGGAGGGAGGGCAGGAAGAACCAGAAACATTAAAGGCAAACCCTCTATTGGAGTTACCATTACAATGCCAGAAACCCAGAGGGACTGCCGGAGCTGCCAGGCACCTGGTACAACAAGGAGCTGCTGGGGTTGTGACTATCCATTTATCCCAATGAGACGAATGACAACCCCAAAACCCAAGTATCCCCAGAATGAGAATGTAGGAAGGAGCCCAGGGATGCCAAGGAGGGTTTGCCTCTATTACTGACTAGGGATATTAAATTTAGATTAACTGGCTTAATCGAATAGTCAATGCAATTTGCATCGACTCTTTGATTAGTCGATAAGGGCGCCCCCACCTTTGAAGTGTAACAGCAGCCCCAGGGCATTGCTACACTTCAAAGACAAAAGTGCTGTGGGGAGCATGGGGCCAGTGAGGCACTGAAGTAGTCCCCCGCTGGCCCCGTGCTTCCTGTGGTTTTCCAAAGCAGCAGCGCCACATGGAGCCCGGGTCAGCAGGGGAGTCCCCTGCTGCTCCAGGCTCCATGTGGCGCTGCCACTTTGAAACACTGCATGCAGCCCAGGCTCCACGTGGCATTTCAAAGTGGCAGACCCCAGACTCCACAATGCACTGCCGCTTTGAAACAAGTGGGGCCGGGGAGGTAGTGACTAGTTGACTAGTGTGTCCACTATCTGATAAGCATTTGTCAACTAGTCATTCACATCCCTATTACTGACTGCAAGTAGGCCAATATACTGCAGTTGGATTTCTTTGATGACCCAGGGGCAGACCACGCTGCCATTGTTAGGGTCCTGGGCTGGGACTTGGACACAGTGGAGTCAGGTGGGTCTGTGTCTCCCTGCCCCCTGCCATCCCATCTTTCAGCCAAGAGGCCTGCATTGGTTTGTCTCCCACCCAAACAAGGACGGGAGACAGTTTTGCTTTCTGTCTCTCTAGAGACCTGATTCCTATACACTCACTGCTGCTTTACCTGACTGTGTGCTGATCTGCCCTGACTGAGGGCTCCAAGATTAACAGGCCCAGCTGCTACTCAGTCTGAACTGCAGACTTGGGCCTATTAATGTCAGCTAATTTTCTCTGGAACCAAGTTGCTCCAGAAACTCTATAGTAAGGGAGAATGGTCTCCCTCACAGCTGGATGGGGAAGAGAGCCACAACAGCCTTTCCACTTTATCAGGATGTGAGCTTAGTATGCCCATTTAAAAGACAGTACGATATTTCTAGACAATAATACTAGCAGTATCTAAACATGTTTAGAGACAATAAACAATCTTCAACAAGTTTTGAAACATTTTGACAATTCTTAAACCATAACCAAAAGCTCTTTGTCTACTAGTGAATTTTCTGTGGCTTCATAGCATCATGGAACTGGAAGGAACCTCAAGGGGCCATCAAATCTAGCCTTCTACGCTCATGACAGGACCAAGCACCATCTTCTAGACCATCCCTGACTGATGTCTGTCTAACCCGCTCTTAAAAATCTCTAATGATGGAGATTCCACAACCTCCCTAAGGCAACTCATGTTTTGTTAATATACTTTCCCTGAAAGCCACAAAGCTTAAAGGAGAAAAAAAAAAAAAAAAAAAACTTACCAAATTTGAATAACATGCTATCCGGTTTACATGCAGCTTCTCCAGTATTTCATTGGAAAGGTGGATTTCTTCAGAATTTGCATAATCTGATATGTTTAAAGCTTCTGTATAGTGGCTCAGTGATCTTTCCCAGTCACCTTCTCGGTATGCATCATTCCCTTCATTAAAGAGATTTCTAACTAGTCCTCGTATGAATAACTGAAACAAAGAAACACTCATGAACTGAAGAACTCTGGGCAAACAGTCCATACTTCTGAATACATATTAAGTTGCAAATTTCTTCTTGCAACAAATTAATTGGAAAAAATTAAATGCAAAGATTTGGTTTCCAAGTTAAAAGAAAATACACTACAAGAAAGTAGCAAGTTAAAAGACAGGAAACAAAGGGTAGGAATAAATGGTAAATTTTCAGAATGGAGAGGGGTAACTAGTGGTGTCCCCCAAGGGTCAGTCCTAGGACCAATCCTGTTCAACTTATTCATAAATGATCTGGAGAAAGGGGTAAGCAGTGAGGTGGTAAAGTTTGCGGATGATACCAAACTGTTTAGGATAGTCAAGACAGAAGCAGACTGTAAGGGACTCCAAGAAGATCTCACCAAACTGAGTGATTGGGCAACAAAATGGCAAATGAAATTTAATGTGGATAAGTGTAAAGTAATGCACATCGGGAAAAATAACCCCAACTATACGTACAGTATGATGGGGGCTAATTTGGCTACGACAAATCAGGAAAGAGATCTTGGAGTTATCGTGGACAGTTCTCTGAAAACTTCCACACAGTGTGCAGCGGTCAAAAGGCAAATAGGATGCTAGGTAGTATTAAGAAAGGGATAGAAAATAAGACCCAGAATATCTTACTGCCCCTGTATAAAACTATGGTACGCCCACATCTTGAATACTGTGTACAGATGTGGTCTCCTCACCTCAAAAAGATATTTTGGCCTTGGAAAGGGTTCAGAAAGGGCAACTAAAATGATTAGGGGTTTGGAACGGGTCCCATATGAGGAGAGGTTAAAGCGACTGGGACTTTTCAGTTTAGAAAAGAGGAGACTGAGGGGGGATATGATAGAGGTGTATAAAATCATGAGTGGTGTGGAGAGGGCCGATAAAGAAAAGCTATTTATTAGTTCCCTAAATAGAAGAACTAGAGGACACCAAATGAAATTAATGGGTAGCAGGTTTAAAACTAATAAGCGAAAGTTCTTCTTCACACAGCGTGTAGTCAGCATGTGGAACTCCTTGCCAGAGGAGGCTGTGAAGGCTAGGAATATAACAGAGTTTAAAGAGAAGCTAGATAATTTCATGGAGGTTAGGTCCATAAAAGGCTATTAGCCAGGGGATAAAATGGTGTCCTTAGCCTCTGTTTGACAGAGGCTGGAGAGGGATGGCAGGAGACAAATCGCTTGATCATTGTCTTCGGTCCACCCCCTCTGGGGCACCTGGTGCTGGCCACTGTCAGCAGACAGGATACTGGGCTAGATGGACCTTTGGTCTGACCCGGTACGGCCGTTCTTATGTTCTTATGTTCAAGAGAAGTAGTGCTAGAATAGTATAGTCAATTAACCGATAAGCAAATGCTTATAGGTTAATGCTATAGAGTACACACAGTCACCACCTCTTTCCCCACCACCAGTAATTTTTTTAGCAGGCTGGCCAGCAGCCTGGCTCAGTCCTGGCTTGCACTGGGTCTGGGACCTACCCCTGCTGCACCTCTGCATTTTAAGTGTATTAGGAGCAGGCGGGCAAGCAGCCCGGCTCAGTTCCAGCTCACACTGGGCCTGGGAGCTCAGCCCCCACCCACACAGGGACTGCTGCCACCCTGCATTGCTGTCTCTGTATCAGAGGCAGCTGCATGGGGCGACAGGCAGCCAGTCCACAAGGGGAGCTGGTTTTTAAACTGGCTCCCCTCACAGACCAAATACTGCCTGGCACCCCTTGCTGCTGTCCCAGATAATTCACAGATAAGAATTATGAGGTTAATTGACTATTCAATTAACCAATATTTAACATCCTACAGAAAAGTATTATCTAGACATTTCTAAGGTACCCATTATCAAAGAACCTAGGCATCAATGAAGGGCATCAACTGTTGACAAAGCAGCTCATGGAAGAGCTTAGACACCTGGGTGAAACAGTTTTTTTTTCCCCAGTAAAAAGTAACACAAAACTAGTCTGATATTTCACACTGAAGTCTCAGAAGGGATAAGTTTGGATCCAACCAATTGCCCATTCATGTTTGTACTACTATCTGGCTAGGATTCAAACTAGGGATGTTAAAATGTGTGTAATTAAGTAGCCATATAGCCCCTGAAAAATGTCAGTGGTTACACACGGGGAGGCTCCCTGCATGTACCAGCTCCCACCTCCCACCATACTGGGAGCCTGCACGTAACTGTGAACATTAATTGATGAGCCCAGGCTCAATGGTTAACCATGTACATTTTTACACTTTCACATTTGTAATTCAAACAACTGAAAAAGGAGAGTTTTTAATATCAACAGAAAGAGAGCTACAAAACCATTTGCCAGTTATCTACAACCGCAGAAAGATGCCTGGTAGTGTCACGTGGTGAAGCTACCTCCTCCTGACTAGCCAATGCAGTGTCCAACTAATTTGTATGAAAATAGAACATGATCTTAATTTTTGAAATTGTAAAGATCTACATTTTTAGCTAAGATTAAGTAGTAGTTTAAAAATTCTCTCACTGAACTTCTACAGAAGTTATTTCCATGCATTCAAATATTTGATTACATATATCACAGGGCAGGGCAAGATAGTGAAAGGCAAATACCACTGTAATTTATTAGTATTAAAAACTAGTAAAAATATCATTTAGACCCTCAAAAACATTGACATATTTTTAAACCACAAAGAAGAGATTTCCACCTATTACAGAATCACATATTTGTAACAGATTTCAGAGAATAACTTCATTATTACCTCATACTGTTTTTGTGTCCCTGGATAGGGCAAAGTAGACCTAGGAATTAAAGATAAACGAAATTTATAAATTAATAGATTGTTAAAAACAAATATTAAACTTAAGGATCCTGCATGCTACAGACAATACTAATTAAATTCCCTAAGTACCATCCATTTTGTATACTAACGAGGCACGGATCCTACGAAAAATGATGCATGGTCAGCCTTACTTCTGGCATTCCCTAACTTCCAAGTGCTTGACTTAGCAAACTTAAAGTCCTCTTTGAAAATGCATCCCTACATACATGGGTGAAGGGAACAGAGAAAAAGAAAAAAATGTTTGGGGGCCCTAATTGACCCCCTCCTATTTCTGTAATTCTGTCAGCATAGAACTCTGACACCCTGATCAGAGACATTCCGAACGTCAGCAGAGGGTGGATAATCACTGATCCAGTTCCTAAGATAGCACTAGCTGCTTGAAGAGAGATGAGACCATTTCTGCTTCTAACTGCAATAACCAAGCAATAATTGGAGGCAAAGGAACACAGAAAGGATCACATACTTTTGTTCCAACAAGAATCTGGAGCAGCCTATAAATGGGTAAGGGAATCATTTCCCTTCCCCTGAAAATAAGAAAACTTGGTGTGGACAAAAGATCTCAGTGGGCCAACTGCAAGAAAACAAGTCTTCAATGTTGAAGCAACTCATTCCTCCCACTGAAGTTTCAAGAGGTATTCTTCATCCCAGCAGTCTTTTTTAACTACTTATGTTGGGATGATAAAAGAGGAGGCCTTGGGAGTCTTCTGCTCTCCACAGCCCCTTCTCCCACTCCATTTCCATGCTGGAGTAGGCAAATATACTGCTCAGAGCAGGGGTTGTGTATGAAGGGAACACACAGGCCTACACCATTTCCTCCTCCATTATTACATTAAAAGGGCTGTTAGACAGACAATGAACTCTACATTCAAGAAGCTGCAGGGGATAGCCGAGTTACTCTGTACTTCATTTAAAGAAGTGGGCTGTGCCCAGGAAAGCTCATGATACCATCTGCTTGTTTTGTTAGTCTATAAGTGTGCTACCAGACCATTTGTTGTTTAAGTTTATTCTACATTCAAGGTCAGTAGATGTTACTGCAATTAGCCCTCCGAGTTCCTCTGGAGCACACTTTTGATTTCCTGCACTACCTGACTACCTCTATAGCTTCCCCAAAACATACAGGTGTGCTTTTCTCTCCCCATATTGAGCAGCTGGTTTTTCAAGTAACAGTCTCTGCTTTTCAGACAGAGCACTGCACCAAGCTTACCCCAATGATACCCGAAGCCATATGAAAACTGGAGATATATCTCCCATTTGTGTTAAAGCAAATAGAAGGGTCAGTTTGGCGCTCCTAAGCATTTAAAACTAGAGTATGTTTAAATGTGCAAATATAATGAAGTATGAATTGACCAACTGCTCATCCGTATCTCACTCTTTAGAAAGAGAGACCATATAAATAAAAGATTAGCCACACTAAGTAGGACTGCACACACATACACACACTGTAAGAACATCTGTCATAAGATCTTACTGTATAAATTGCAATCCCTTCTTGATCTCCTGCTGTCTGATACTTCTGTCTTCAAGCACACTGGACATGTTACCCTGCACATCCACTTTTTAATTCTACGATTTCTGAAAGAACAAAGAGAAGCTTTTAACATGCTCCACTTGCTAGCGTATTTGCCTCTATACCAGAAGATTCTAGTCTTACTCCAGAGCCCACAGGGGGACCCCAAGCCAGACCAGAGGAGCGCCAATGCCCGCCCCATGGGCTATTAAAATATCGTTTAACCAGTTAACATTTTAAGGCAGGGCTATTAAACATGCGGCCCAGGGGCCGCAGGCGGCCCGCAGTCCATTTATTTGTGTCTCACGATGCAGTTTGGGTTTACTTGGGACTCAACACGGAGCCCACAGGTGGGATCCTTTAAACATGGCCTCCACTGGGTACATGCTCCACAACGACAAGGCATCTCCCAGGAGGGGTGAGCACTGAAAGACGCAAGCGGACAGGCTGGCTGGAACAGATGGGTAGAGGGTGTTGGCATTTCTAGCCTTCAGGGAGAAGGTGCCAGGAGCACCACCACTGTGGAAGTGCTTTTATTCATGTACATCAGTGTGAAAGAAGCTATTTGCATATATATTTGCATGTATATGCAACCACTCTTAAGTTGCAGCCCTCAGCATGTGCTGTGAGTATCATTGTGGCCCCCAGGGCTTCCAAAGTTGAGTAGCCCTGTTTTAGGTGTATTTACCTAAAGCACACAATAATTGTCCTTTTCTATTCAATTCTGGCACTGGCCACTGTAAGACAGGATACTGGGCTAGATGGACCACTGGTCTGATAAGAGCAACCTTCCCAGCCTTGGCCAATAAGACTACCATTTACTATATATTTGAGAGAGTGTCCGTCGATGACCGAGCAAGTCTGTCTGTTCAAGAACTCCTCCCAAATACCATATACAGCTTTCTCTTATCATAACCTAATGCAAGGTAAAGGTTTGGCTGTGTAAGGAGAGAGCTGCTGCTCCCCACCCATCCCCATGTCATATGGGGACACATAAAACCATATAGAAAAGAGAGACAGTATCACCAGCTAATTTTTTCTACTAATTTTTTCCCTCTAATTTTTTCTACCCACATGCAGAATAAATTTTGTTATTTGCATTGAGGCATGTGAGGGTGTACACCACCAGTAAAACATATGCTGCCTGCTGTGGGCACTCTGCTAATCAGCTGCGCAGCATTTCAATCTCTCCTGGATGGCCACCTAAACACTGAGCTTACAAGCAACACTGATCACCAAGCAAGTGATACCCACAGTCCCAAGCCTCCTATCCTCCAGGCACCCTTTAGGGAGGGTAAAGAGGCTGCAGCACCCCCTTCCTAGAAGTACGGGAACGTTGCTAGCTGTTCCCCTTCCTCAGGGAATGAGGGGAAAAATGCAGTGTACTCCATTCTTCAGTATGGCTGGAGAGTGCAGGGGGCAGACAAACCTAGACCTGCCCCAGTGGATGGACATGCACTCCTCCCCTGTCTGTGCCTGCTGCAGCTGCAGCAGCCATGTAGACACACTTCTCACCCAGCTTCAAGGTGATGCAGTGAGAGAGGGCTGGGGTAATCCTCTCTCCTCATGGAAGCCTACATACTGAACCCCTCATCCCCAACCCCACCCCAACGCAATGATTTAATTTTTTTTCCCAATTAAGTGAGTTAAGGACCAGAGCAACACTGGGTAAATGTACTAGTGGAGCTATAATAATCTGTTCAATTGAAAAATTTAGAGACAATTCAAAGCTTTTATCTCAAAGCCTCTAACCGTCCACACTGACATTTAAAGAATTATTCTATAGAAAATGAAGACTACTGAAATGGATTCCTATTCTAAACAAATGTTGACTGTTCAGAAAAATGAGGAAGCAACCAAGAATAACATTTTGTTCTCTGATGAAGTTCCCAAAAAGGGCAACAGTCCTAAATAAAAGTCAGCTGACATTTATGCACTTTTGACCATTACCCTGCTCAAGCTATAAACCAAACCTTGGCACAGGTGAAGAGACTTTGTTCAAAATTTAAAAACGAAAAATAAACACACATACACACTTGTAGGCTGAGAAATCTCCCTACTAAGATACTTCAGCCAAAAGGTAGATTTTCCAGATGAGCAACTTTTCATGTAAAATCTAGAAGTAACCTTAAAGCATTTACTGTTAATACCATGCATTTTTCTAATGCCTTTCATCCAAGAACTTTTTCAACTCTGTGCCATGCTGTAGGCATATTTAAAATGGGAATAATTCTTACACCTTACAGACTAGCTAGGCTGCAGCTGCTGGAGCACAGGAAAGACACAGGACTCTCCCTGAGGCAGGGGAAATAAGAAAGCAGGCTGCATGGGGGTGCGCCAAAATTTCAGGTGGATCATGCTGGGAGATAGCTGTTTCCCCAGCACCCCATTTCATTAATGCATCAGAGGGAGTTTAGTCCAAGTACACCTTCCATTTTTTTGTTGAATCTGGAATGAGGAGGAAGTGGTACAAATTACCAACCAACTGGTGACATAGTTACAAGATTATGCCAGGAAAAATATAATGGGGGAAAAGAATACTGCAGCACCCTGCTATTTTCCACTGTTAGACTTACAGAGCAAACACAAAACGGTGAAGCCTCTGAAGTTCTAGACCAAAATTTTTTTCACTTAGTATTAGCAGAGAAAGTTTGTGCACTATCAAGAGCTGACATCCCAGAAAAACTTTGTAAGCCTGAGTGAATGCCTTTTACTCTCCTTTCCAGTGTTAGTAAATATTGCATTAACAATTGCAAGGAAAGCATGACTATTTCTCGTTTACTTAGATTTGTTTAGCATCTTAGAGCTGAGCTTATATGAAGATAATATGTATGCAAGAGGGATAGTTTTGTGAACTGCAAAATTCTGCAGATGCTTAATTTTTTGAAAGTAGCTTTAGGGGAGTTTCTGAAGATTTAGTGGCCTGTGGGAGTAGGTTGTTAAATAAAAGCATAAAAAATGTGTGCAGAGCCCCAATTTAACAGCCATGTTTTTTATTTATTTATTTATATAGCCGTTTTCAGTATACCCCATTTTGGTGCGTTTACTAGTTTAAGTTGTTAGAAAGGATGATAAAGTACAGTTACTTTAAAGATAGCATTATTTTCTTTTTATTTGATTTCATACTAAACAAACATCTTAAGCAATTCTCCTTCCTAATTATCCTCTAATATTTTTTCTTCCATACCTATAAACAGTAGGGATGTTAGATATCGTTAATTTTAGTAATCTTATAGCTGCAACAATTTTTAGCAATTACATTGTTACTAAAAATGCTCCTTCAAAGGCAGGGCCAGCACCAACGGCCAGTGCACTCCTGGCTTTGGCACATGCGAACAGCATATCGGCTCCCGCCTCTTCCTCCCTCCCGCAGTGCTGCCTCTGATACAGCTCCCATCTGCCCCCTTCATCCTCCGCAGGATCTGGTGCTCAGGGGAACTGAGTACAGGCTCCTTGCCTGCTCCCAGCGCTGCTGCCTCTGTAGGAGGTAGCGGGGGGGTGGGGGGAGCAGCTCTGCTGGAACCAGCACATGCAAGGACCTGGCTTAAAAGCCAGCTACCCATGAGCACCAGCTCCTACCTTCCCCAGCTGCCTCTGTTCATTTAAATGACTATATGCTAACATCCCAAACTAGCCAAGTAGACCATCATAAAACGGGATTTTCAGGTCTCTCCTCCACGTCCTATTCCCTTTCTATCTCGGCCTTCTCTCCTGAGCCTCCAGTCTCTCGCTTCGTCTCTCTCTCCCCTCCTCCTACTGCCTCCCCCTCTCTCAGCTCTCCTCCGTCTCCTGCCTCTCTCTCCCCATCTCTCTTTCTCTTCTCCCCCTCCTGCCTCTCACTCTCTTTCTCTTCCCCTCCCCCTCCTGCATGGGGAGCGCGGAGCCCAAATGGCTGTTTGTGCCGCTTGCTCCTGCGCAGTAGCCCGGCTGAGCGGCTGCCTATGGGCTCCAGCTGCCCCCCTGCACCATTTCCCTTCACCCCAGCATTGATCCTGCAGCATCCCAGTTGTCCTCCACCTCGCCCTCATTCCCCTGCCCTGGGTCTGTTCACGCCCGGGAGGGGGCACCTGGCTGTGTACGTCACCGCCACCACCTCCCGCCGTGGCGCTCGGCTGAGTTCTGCACCGCTCAGCCGGGCCGCCGCAGGGGAGCCCAAACAGGCACTTGCTCCCCCGCGGCGGCCCAGCTGAGCGGCGCAGAACTCAGCCAACCGCCACGGCGGGAGGCGAAGGGGGGTGCGAAGGGAGGCGGGGCGGTGATGTACAAGGGAGTGCTTCATGGGGTCCGTGGGGCCCAAACAGCCGCTTGCGCTGCTTGCTCCCACGCGGTGGCCCGGCTGAGCAGCGCACAAGTCAGCCAAGCGCCACGGCAGGAGGCAACAGCGCCCCCCAGAGGTAACACGTAACACTACAGCATTACAGAGTCACAGACATTGGGCTACTATATATATGATAAACAGTTTAATGTATATATATATATATGTTTTTGTTGGTACTAGTAGTGCACATCCAAACACTCTCAGTACTGGTGTTCCACATAAGAAAATTCAACTCGCCTAATGACTGAAAATGTTAGAGCAGTGTTTCTCAAAGTGGCCAGGTCCACTCCACTTCCCAAACGGTGTGCAAACGGCGAACCAGAGCTAATGGGAGCCACAAGGCTCAGTGGCTGTGGAACCAGTAAATAAACGAACTGGAGCTGCCAGTTAGCAGGTTTCTCAGAGTGGATCCACAGACCACACTGAGAAACACTGTGTTAGAGTGAACACTGATCTTAACTCCCCTACTATATTTGCAATAGTTTCTACTTAAATTGAAACTAAACAGAACTGTGTTTGAGACAACATCTAAAGCGAAACAAAAAATAAGCTAAAGGTCAACCACTGACTAATTCACTAGTTTTCGAAGTTATACATCAGCATCATTTTGTAACAGCATGTTTAGCTTCTTCCCACTCATGACTGAGC
This sequence comes from Rafetus swinhoei, assembly GCA_019425775.1. Lineage (NCBI taxonomy): Eukaryota > Metazoa > Chordata > Testudines > Trionychidae > Rafetus > Rafetus swinhoei. The sequence continues at coordinate 26,681,539 of CM033443.1, read as the reverse complement.
AAGCACTAAGCAGGTTTTGTTTTGCTTTATGCTGTCACACCTCCCCCGTTATTTTTAATACTTCTTTGGAAACTTAAAACAGAAGATAGTAATACTGCAAAGTTCCCTCTCACTCCCAAGAACTTCAGGCTGTTTTAGAGGGGTAGCAGTTGAGATCTGCTTTTAATAAAGGAAGATGCTTAAAATATTTATTTAGAAAAAACAAGTATTAATAAAGGAAACCATATTGATAGAAGTTTCACCAAGATAACACAGCTAATTAAATGTGATTCCTACAATTAACAATGTGTCTGGTCCTACACTTGATAAGTAACTTCCTTTTCAGTTGTACTTTAGGAGAGATTCACACACATCTGCCTCTGTAATTTCTTCTCTCGTTATCCGATTAAGTGGATTTTGCCCAGGAAAGCCTATGCCCTGTCATGATCATGAGGGTTAGCCAGCAGCCTGCGAACTAAGGGGTTAACTACACCTAAGCCAGGTGGAGTTGGCCAATAGGAATGCAGGTAGGAATTTCAAACTGGGACAAAGGAATTTTTGGTTTCTCCCTCCTTTGTCTCTGGGGCAGTTGCTCTCCAGCTAGTGAGGGGGACAGACAGAATATCTCCCTCCAAGAAGAGACTCTTCACTATGTGTAAGTTGGATAAGGTTTAGATAAATCCATTAGGTTTTATTGTTTTATGGTTTAGGAAATGGGATCTGATGTCTGTGCATTTTTAAAAATGGGTTTTGCTCTCCTTTGAAATTAAGTCTTGGCCCATGGTGGGGTTCCTCCATGAGTATATTAATTTGTGACTCTTCCATTTAGTTATTATGCTTGCAACAGGAATATTGTGGTGATAATAAAAGTTCTTTCTCTTTTCTTTTATTAACCTGGTACTGGTTAATTTTTGTGTCTTGGTTTTTACTTTAGGGGTGAGATTTCCCAAGTGATCTCCCCCCTGATTTTTCTCATCATTACTTGGGTGGTGGCAGCAGATTTTATCCCCAAAATCTAGGTTTTTAAGATTTAGGGGGGAAAGTTTTATACCAAAGCCTGGAAAGATAAGGTTTTGGGGTACTTTTGCGGACCCCCACTTCTGCATTTATCGTGCCAGAGTGGGGAAGGAGCCTTGACATGCCCTAATAAATCTGTTAGTTACCATAGACATCCTTGTTGTTTTGGCAGATACAGACTACCACAACTACCCCTCTGTGTATTTATAGAGACTCCATCAAATATAAAATCATGTCCCTTTTTATTTACTTATCTGGCCAACTACTTTCCAAGTAACATTTACTACAACTGAAGGATTTAAAAAGTTTCTACATTTATCTCGATTGCTCAATTTATGAATGTGATAGTACTTTGCATATATTAAGGTATTTTTCTTAACTTCGTAGAAACTAATCTGGGCCATCTGGAAAAAAATTAAATCATTTGTAACATACAGGAAAGAAAATCATATACTAAAGGAAAAGGTGTTTCATGCCACACTGAGTGTGTAACACTAGTCACTGTGTTCATTACTACTGTTTGATATGTATCTGAAGATTAAAATACTGTTTTAATACTCTCTGTACAGAATTAGGCTCTGAATAATTAGTTTTTTATAGTCACCTTCCCTCCTTCGCTGGTTATTTTTTCTTCTTTCACTCTCATCACAACAGATATAGAAAACTACCATTTTAAAAGCAATAAGAATTAACAGTTATAAACCCACAAACAGTTATAAACCCACAAACAGGTGTGCAGCACCTGACCTTACTGTAAATCACTGTTTAAAATTGACCAGACCGAGTGCATAAGGGCTCTTGAAATGTTATCAAGTCACAATTAGACTCTGAGAGGTGATAGGCCAGGCGGCCTGTCCGCCAGCACCTCCCTCGGGATTCCGAACGGAGTCCTCCAGCCTCTCCAGGGCTTGCCTGCGGCTTCAGGAAACTGCACGCAGGCTCAGGACACACGTAGCAGGCTCACACCCAAAGGCTGCCGAGCCGCTGCCACGGTCCTGGCCCGTACTTAGCAGCGGGCACTAGCCTTGCCTACCGTGCGTATGTCCCTCCCCCCCCCCCCGAACCACCACGAGAGACTTCCCCAAGCAGAAGAGTAATCCGAGCTGAGGAGGGAGGCGCCAAGGTAACCCCATTCGCGAGGGCGGGGGGGACACACACCCAACCCGGCTCTGCGGGGTGGGGGCAACACCAACCTGCCTGGCGAAAGAAGTGGGCCGAGAGACGCCCCCTACCGGGGCGGCGAGAAGCGAACGCGCCCCGTTACCCGGGGAGGGACGGGCAGCCCGCCCCGCGGTGTGCGAGATCTAGCCGCCATCCCCCACCCTCATCGGCACCCCTCTAGCCCACCTACCTACTCCCCAGGTCCGGCGGCGCAGCTGGGGGGGGGGGGGCAGTGAGATCACCGGACGATGACAACACAACACCGCCCTCTCCACTCCAGTCCTGCCTCGGCAGCTGCGCCGATTAAACTCGTCCGCCTTGTACGTGCGCCCCCCTGCTGATGGGAGGCCAGCGCCATAATCAGCCGCCTCAAACTGAGCAGCCCCAGCCGCTTAGCGGCCGGAAGTATATTTCTGCTTCTCCTATTGGCTCCACCAATCCGAGGACAGGACCGACTCTTCTGATTGGCTGAAGACGACACATTCTTTGCTTCCGATTGGCTCTACATGTTCTTTCGACTGACTGGCAGGAGCGGGTAACAGCGCCACCTCCGATTGACTCCTCCACTGCCACCCTGGAGACACGTCATTCCTCATAGGCGGAAGCCAGCAATCTCAGCGCCTCCCATTGGCTCAGGCTCACTATCACAACGCCCTCTCTGAAACCAGGCGGAGGCCCGGCTGTCCACACGGTAATTAGCACTGGCTAGTATCGCTTGGGCCGGCTGGCTTCTAGGTCCTGTTTCCGGCCTCCAAACCCGGCCTGGTGCCAACCCTCAAACTATTGTTGCGATGTGGGGGGTAGTCGGTCGCTGGGCAGTTTAACAGCATCGCGCATGCGCAGGATGCGGGGTTTCCTTCCGCCTTCGCGGGTTCTCGCTGTTTCCCACGCGCGCGCGCTATTTGATTACGTGACCCTGGGTGAGGCCGGAAAACATGAGGATGGTGCTTGCACGCGCCCGTGTCTGAACCTCCGCGAGCGGGGAAGAGGTTGCCTTGTGCGGCGGCATGAAGCTGCCGTCAGAGTGCGGGCGTGCCCCCATGTCACGAGCGGAATGTGGTCGGCACGTGGCCGCCGCATCACACCCTCCAAGTGGCGTTGGCTCCTTTTGCCATGGGCCGTGCTTTGTCCTGGGGACCGAGGGGACAGTGACTGTACCACGCTGGACGTACAACAAGCCCAGCAACCAGATAGGTACAGCTACAGGCAAAAACTCCAAACTGGCCTCTCCCACACTAGTGACACTCCTGGCCTTGAACTGTGCAACCTTTACTGCCGTGTCTTCATTTCACAAATAGTCCTACAGGATCACCCTCAGCTGTATGTGAACAGGTTAAATTAAGGGAAAGTGTAGTTCTTTATCTTACAAACAAAGCCAGTAGTTCTCACACTCACTGGTTTGGGACAGTGTCCTGCATGATTCCCTTTCTTGTTACCTACAGCAGTACAGTGAGGACTACACACACACACTGGCTCCCCTTGCAATTGAACCAGCTCACATCACCTTTTAGGGCACAGAGTGATTGCCTGCTGCACTCAGAAAGGATTCCATAGCATTGTACAACGGACTGATCCATAAGGGAGTTTTGCATCCCCTGAAGCATTGCTTTGTAACTGCTGGGCGTGGAATGTTTGACTTAATGGACAAATAGTTGGAGCTGGTATAGGAAATCTAAAATTCCAGTTTTACTCTATTTTTGAGTCAGTCTATCTTATTTTTTTCCCTTCTGTGTTTCTGGAGCTTTAAATGTGTTTTATTTTACACATGGTTCCATAAGAATGGCTACTAATATGCATGAGGGATGCCAGAAAATTGTACACCTTCCTTATAGCAGTCCATTATAAAAATAGAGATGCTTTTTGCCCTTTATGCCATTTGTTCTTTCTTGATCTCACTCCCCTACACTCTGAGCAGTGTTGATATAGTTAATCATAATAAGCAGAGTGCTGAGAGCACTAATTAGGCCAATGCTTCTTTGATACTACTGGCTCTGGTCCTGGGAGTAGTAACTGTGATGTTGCAAGGATATTTTTTTTTATTTGATAGCCCGTGTCATATACAATAGGTCAGGGTTATACTGTACTGTGATAGCACATCACTACTAACTCCAATGACTACTGTTATATCTTTCTATTTCTGATTTTGTTTTGAAAATCAAAATGCAAATAAAGCATATCAACTGAAACTCATCCCAAATAAGATATATCTTGTACTTGCAAACTGAGTTCTTGTCTGCATTAAGGAAATTCACTTCACTATAGTCATACTACTACAAGTCCCTAATCTAGGCATCTAACACCAGCACAAACTGGGGCTGACAGCAGTACGGGGATGGGCAAATACCAGCTTGCAGGCTGCATCCGATCTGTAGGGTTAGCCCCTGGCGGGCCCCCACTCCATCATACTTACCTCTCCCTCTGCAGGCATGGGAGATCATAGCTCCCGTTGGCTGTGGGTTGCCATTCCCAGTCAATGAGAGCTATGATTGCTCGTACCTGCAGAGTTGTAGGTAAATATAGTGACAGCAGCTTACCAGGGCTAACCCTGGTGAACCACCACTGTTTTATTGCTCACACCTGCACTAATATATTGCTGTAATCCCAGTGAAGAGAGTTGCACTAGCATAACTCCATCATTGTAGATACACCAGTAGAAATCCGATAGTGTGGACAGACAAGCATTATCCATCACAAGACTGTTTTTTGAATGTGCAGGCATCTAAAACCAATGATTTTAAGGATTAATCTCATTGTGTGTCAGTGCTTAAAATTAACTAGGATGGGTTAAATGTAAGAATTATTTCATTACTTGTTTTAGCACCTGTAAGGGAGACGAAAATAAAATCTACAAGGAGGAATGGAAAATGAGAGCTTTTTGAGAGGGAATTCACACAGGAGGAAACACAAAGAGGGAAGAGAGAGAAACAGAAAAGAGGGTGCATGGGCAAGAAACTGAAATAAGGGGCAGAAATAGCAGTAATTAGAACCTTGGTCTGATTCCCTTACTTAATGATTTTGAATACAACAGCAAGGCACTGAATAGTCCAATTTACCTTGTTGAAGTACCCTAGTGAATATGAGGGCAATAGTTGTGTTTAAGGATTTCCTTTCCTCCAGAAGTGGGTTAGCATTCAGCTCTTAAGACTTAGACCCTCGTTCTTAGTGATACAATTAAGCCAAAATAATTGCAGCTTAATAATAAAAGAGAATTAATGCAGATATGAGGACTGGAATTAGATTATTGTCTTTAGTAATAGTTTCCATTTCAGAGACTGTTGGGGCAAACAAACTTGCTAGCACAATAGGATCCTTTACTACTTATGCACTTAGATACTGTACTGATGGATATTGTAGAATCCCCCAAGATTGATAAAGAAATATTTCCTCTTCTGCTTCCCCCAGGAGAGCAAATGTGTCAGATGGGAAGCTGTTGGAATGTTCTATTGTACCTTTAAAGAGAGGGGGAAATCTAAATGTAGCTCAGCCCAGTAACAGGAGATAAGTGACCCAGTTGAAACAAAAATATAAATTATAGAGGACAGATCTATGAATTAATTTTGTTTTAAATCTTCATTTAAAAGAAGACATGTGTCTTCTTTTGTTAATGAAGATCTCCCCAGGAACAGATCAGTCAGCCTGCCTGCTTTTGCTATAGGTGAGATATTTGATCATTAACTTTTCTTTAATGTTTGGATAATTATATTTTTTTGTATTTTTGATGCATCTACATTGCTTCATAGTACATGAGTAACTTTCACAGTTAAGAAAAAATGTTGTAATGAATTTTATTTTATACAAAATGAGGAAGTTTCAGCTATACATAGTTGAAGTCTGCCTGCTTCTATTACAAGTTCTTGCTCTTCAATGTAACTAATTAATGAATAAAATGTTGCTATATTTATCTGATAAAGTAGTATGTTTTTATGCGTATACAAAAGGTTTCCAAAGCACTCTGCAGACTGAAATACAGCTACAAGTAGAACCTCAAAGTTACAAATACTTCAGGAATAGAGGTTGTCTGTAACTCTGAGGCTGCGTCTAGACTGGCATGATTTTGCACAAAAGCAGCCGCTTTTGCACAAAATCTTGCCGCCTGTCTACACTGGCCGCTAGTATTTGCACAAGAACACTGACTTTGTAATGTACAAAATCAGTGGTTCTTGCGCAACTACTTTGACGCTCCCGCTCAGGGATAAGCCCTCTTGTGCAAGTATTCTTGCGCAAGAGGGCCACGGTAGACAGCCACCTTAATTTCTTGCACAAGAAAGCCCAATGGCTAAAATGGCCATCGGAGCTTTCTTGCGCAAGAGAGCGTCTGTACTGGGCACGGATGCTTTTGCGCAAAAGCAAATCTTTTGCGCAAAGGCACATGCCAGGATAGACGCTCTCTTGCGCAAATACTTTAACGGAAAAACTTTTCCGTTAAAAGTATTTGTGCAAAATCTTGCCAATCTAGACGCAGCCTGAATGTTTGTAACTGAATGATTATTCTATTGAAAGCTTCCAACTGAACAATGACTTGATACAACTTTGAAACTTCACTATGCAGAAGAAAAATGATACTTATAACTGTCTTAATTTAAATGCAACAAGCACGGAAATAGTTTCCTTATCTTGTCAAATCTTTTAAAAAAAGTCTACCTTTATTTGTTTAAATGGAACACAGTACTGTACTGTATTTGCATTTGAAGGTGGTGAGGGTGTCTCTGCTGCTCCCTAGTTGCATACATCCGGTTCCGAATGAGATATGTGATTGATTGGTCAGTTTATGATTCTGGTGCTCGTAACTCTGAGGTTCTACTGTACCTTTCAATCAATCAGTTTAGCACACTCCACAATAGCAAAGAAGCAAGGAAAATTTTGGTCAAGAATATTGGGAGTAACGTGTGTTGTTGTGTAAAGACCTTTAATATCCTCATAGAGAAGAAAATCTGTTTTTAAGTGCTCATCCAATTAATTCTGAAATGTAGTTTTAATAGTACCAGACAGAGACTAACAGAAACACAACACTGGGATGTAGAAGGAAGTCTATTACCCTTGCAATTAATTATTTTTTTCTTTATCAACCATTTCCTTTCAGGAAATCAAGGGTTCTGTTACAAGCAGAGTCCCAGGGATTATCCATGACTATCCCTCTGTTTTTGCAATAGTTCTGTTTGTGCTCTAGCTAGGGATGTAAGCGACTAGTTGACTTATTTGCTTATTGGGTTGTTGAGTAGTGGCTCGACTAGTCACTTACCCCCCTCCCCCTTACTGCCTCTATTAGACATAGCCAGCAAGTGGGGGTGAGCAGGAGCCAGTGCTGGAGGGGGGGGGAAATCTAGCTTAAAAGCCAGCTCCCCCCAGCACTGTCTCTGTGTGGGGGGAGGGCAGGGGAGGCAGAAGCACAGCAGGGAAACAGTGTGAGCAAGCACTGAAGCAGTCCCCACTTGCTCTGGGTCCCAACTGCTGTGCCTCTGCCTTTGAAATGTAGCAAGATCCTCCAAGATCCTTTTGCTACATTTCGAAGGCAGAGGCGCAGTAGTTGGAACACAGGCAAGTGGGGACTGCTTGAATCCCCGCTCGCCCCATGTTCCCCTCTGCATTTCTGCCTTTTAAATGTAGTAGGGGCCACAGACACCACTTACTACATTTAAAAGGCAGAGATGCAACCGGGATAGTGAGCGCCCCACCTCCCCTTATTAACTAATCGAGTGGTCGATGGAAATTCCATCAACTACTCAATTAGCTGATTAATCGAAATTTAACATCCCTAAGTCTAACGTCATTGTGAGTTAGGGATGTAATAGTGTAGTCAACTAAACGATTAACCGGTAAGTGGGTGCTTATTGGTTAACACTATCAGTTACACGCAACCACTCCCCACTCTTCTGCAGCTCTGCAAGTACATTTTTTAGTGGGCTGGCCAACAGGTTGGCTCAGTCCCAGCTTGTGCCGGATCCAGGCATCAACCCCTGCTGCAGCTCTTGCACCAGCCTGCCTGCGTACCCGCTCTTAAAGAGCTTGTAGTACAGAGCCACAACAGGGGTTGATGCTAGGATCTGACGTGAGCTGGGACTGAGTGGGAGCAATGCTAACCCATATCAATTAATCATGTAGTCGACAAAATGTTTGTCAACTACATAGTTAAAGTATTACACCCTTCTTAACATTCCTATTGTGAGTAGGATTTCATTACTTAACATCTAAACTAGAAAAAGCAAAAGCAGTGAAGATCTGGGACCAGGTGAGAAGTGGGAGATATTGTAACCAATCCTTTTCTGCAGCCTGATATCATTTACATTAAAATGAATTTAGTACTGAAAGTAGTTTACACCAAAGGAGTGGCATTTAGGAATCTTTAGTACAAGGTAAAGTCATCACCTCAGGTCAGCCTTTGAATGGTAAAGTGAAAGAGAGATCCACCAGCCCAAATTAAATGTTGTATGTAGATATATATTTTTAAGAAGCTAGTAGGAAAAAAAAGCAACTCATGAAAGCTTTATATGCATTTTTATGGAAAACAAATGGCAAAAGGAATATTCAAATCTTGAAGTGTGGAATTATATTTATAACTATAAGACTTATCCAGCATTGCCCAGGTCCTTCAGCGCAGGGGGGCTAGTGGTATGGGGTTGCAGGAGTCAGGGCAGGGCATTGGAGATGTGGGGATGGAGGCGTTTAAGGCAGGGAGCCAGTTACCTGATCCAGTGTCTAGCAGTGTAGTGATCCCTGACCCCACCAGGCCACTCTGAGGGTAGTACGGTTGCATTCAGTGGTTACTCTGCAGTATCACTGTCCTCCGGTCAGCCCCCCTCCCTTTCCACATTATGGAAAACAATCCCATTCCAGACAGATCCCATTTTCCTGGCACAACCAAACCCTGACCATGCTTTAAGTTAGGTTAAGAGGAAGGTGCATACCAAATTTGGTTGTCCTAGCTCTTACAGTTTAGGAGGAGTTCTTGAACAGACTCACAGACAGGCAGGTGTACATTTCTAGTAGATAGATGATGTATTCTCAATGTTATCACTGGATTTTAGATGCAAATCTTCTACTGATAATTAGAGAGACAAATAAATCATTGTTCAAAGGTTTGGAAATGTCCCACTGTATGTCTAGCTTTGTTCATGTTTGAAATCCTTTTAATTTCTATGCCTTTTGGGTCCTCAGTTACCTGGAAGCTAGCAGCCCCAGAAATACCTCGCAAGTAAGATCAAATCAAATTGTAGGACTGTTTTTGAACATCAGATATGCTAAAAGTGAAAATATTAATTTGATGCATTCTTTTGTTTTATAGCTGTCCAGTAAATCATGTTGCTGCCTCCTCTGAGCATCCTGTTTGGATTGGCTGCCTGCTGTTCATCTTTAGATAATGGTTTACTGAGGACTCCACCAATGGGCTGGTTGTCTTGGGAACGTTTTAGATGCAATACTGATTGCAAAACTGATCCTGAAAACTGCATCAGGTGAGGTAATTGATCAAGAATGGCTGTGTTCTAATTATGACAAAGTTAGGAAACTTCTCAAAGTTTGTTCTAGAACAGGGGTTGGCAGCCCCCAGCACATGTGCCACAAGTGGCATGTGAGCCGATTTACCATGGCACACGGGGCGGGCGTTCAAACCCTCCCCTCTTGCCCCCACCCCACGCAGCTGGGAGCTTATGCTGTGGCTCCAGCCTCAGCTACGCAGCTGGAGGCTGGAGCACTAAATCTGGCTTCCTGCTGGAAGGCAGGGGTTGGGAGAGGCGCATGTACGTTCCTGGGCCTGCCCCTGCCCCTGCCCAGCCTGGGCATGCAGCTCCCAGGAGCTAAAGGATTAACCCGCCTCCTTCCTCGCTACAGGCTTCTTGCTTTGGAAGGGGGCGGACCTGGGCCTGCTCTGTAGAGCTGGGGGTGGGTGGCTGGCACATGTGGCATGCTGAGCTGCTCTCCATAGGCTGAGTGCAGGGTCAGGGAGCCCCTTGCCCAACGCCACTCTGTGCCCAGCTGGGCTAGAGCCAGCCATGGGCTTTGCCTGCCCCAGCCTCGGAGCTGCAGCCTACAAGCAAAGGACTGGTCCTGGCAGGGAAGTGTGCTTGCTGGTGAGTGCACTGGGGGTACAGGGATGTGAGGGCAAGGGGGGGGGTGAAGGAAGATGCGGGCGCAGGATGGGAGGGGGCATGGGGTGATGCAGGGAATCAGGCTGTGGGGGCAGGATGGGAGGGAACAGCAGTTACACTGAGGGGCATGGGGTGATGCAGGGGATCAGACTGGTGGGGATCATGGGACTAAGGGGAGCGAGGCTGGAGCAAAGGGAAGTTGTGAGGGGGGATACAGTTTTCCTTTACAGAAGCTGCACTTTCCTTTACTCCCGGCTTCTTTGTCTCCCTCCTCAACTAGCTATTTGGCTGCATGCGCACCCTCTCACCTTTTCTGCGTTACTCGCCCAAACCCCTTCTACCCCCAGACTCCCTCTCATACCCCCACCCCACACCCTCTCCTGCTACCAAACTCCCTTCCAGACCCTGCCCTCCTCACTTCATCCTGCATCCCTATCCCACTTGCTGGCAGCCCTGTCCCACACATTGAACCTCTCATTCCCACCCCAGAGCTAATGGGGGGTCCACAAAATCCACTAACTCTGGAACCCCAGAAAAGTAAATGTGGCCTATGGGAAGCCCTGAACCTCAGTCCTCCCTGTTCCTTCACCTCACGACATGGGGCTGGAGTGCCAGAAGAATGAGGTGTCTCAGTTGAGGGCCACATCAGTGAGGGTTGGTGGTTTTGAAGGAGTTTTTTTGCTTCTCACTTGTGTGGTCCCGAACTGATTCTGTGGGTCAGTGAGCCCCACCCCTGCGATAAATAAAGTAAACATTGAAACCTTTTTGGTGGACATAATATTTTACTTTCAACAAAAATATTGGAAGTAAAATATTGTAATTTCTCATATTATTAGAAATTTAAAATTTAAAGAGATTAATGTTTAATAATTTAAATTAAACTATTCTCCCCAGCTGCAGCACTAGTAAAATGGCTCGGATGGAATTACATAATTAACAGTGAGTTTCCATCAGCAACTGGTAGTCCGCAGAAAGGTTTGCTTTGACCCAGGGAGTCCATGGGGCACACGCTGGAGAGCCCTTCCCCCCTCCCAGGAGAGTGGCACGGCCCAGGGCAGGAGGGTTAAATCTTGGCACACCGCTTCGGAAAAGTTGCTGACCCCTGTTCTAGAGATAAGAGAATGTTGAACAAACTTTTCAGGTTTTGTCTGTATTAGTCTCTATAAAAAGACAAAGAGCGAATGCATTGTGTTGGTACAAATATACTGTTAGTACAATGTTTGTGAGTAGTGCTTCCTTAGTAACACTTCTAGGCTAGGTCTACACTGCCCCCATTTTGTGCAAAAAATATGCAAATGAGGAAAAGCGTGGAATAATTAAGGAGGCTCCGTTTTTGCGCCAAAAAACACTCTTGCACAAGAGCCGTTCTTCCGCATTTTTTTCAGGAAGAATGTCTCTTGCGCTGGAGGGGGTTTTTGCAGAAAAGCCTCTTGTGCAAAAATGGAGCCTCATTAATTATGCAAATGAGGTGCAGCGATATTCCACACTGCCTCATTTGCATATTTTTTGCACAAAACGGGGGTAGTGTAGACATAGCTCTAATGTTAAGTACAACAGAATGCTGGTGGTGAGATGCCATGGGAATAGAGGTAGTATAAATGCTTACATAGATTTAGGTAAAATGTTAGGATAAGAGTAAACCCAGATTAAGTCAGTTACAGTAGACTGGAAGAAGATTTTGAATAAAAAATTCTCAATTTATTTTAAAGAGCTTATTTATGAAAGAAATGTTTTATTTTATTACTCCAAGTCGAAGAATGGTGTATAGCAGTTGTACCTGAGGCTACCTTATAATAATTCTAGTCCTACACCATTTACTGAAAGTGTTTTTATGTTTTTTCCCCCTTTTTGACCTGAGTCTTTTGTTCAAAGAATTCTTGTAAAATTTAGGAAGGTTTTCCCCCTTTCCCTTATGAAGAAATGTTTATATTATTGTCCTTATTGTACATGCCAATTTTTATCCTTTTGTCTTAAAATCTCACTTGTGGAAGCCTTCATAGACTTCCTAGATCAGTGATTTTAAAACATTTTTTTCCTCAACCTAACATAATTTGACTAGAGTTTGAGCTCTGGAGTTGGACTGAGGATGAGAGCTTTGGAGTGTAGGAGTGGCCCCAGTTTTGGGGGGGAGGAGGGGGGAGTCATGGTGGTAGCAGGAGGGGTTTATCTTGAGCGGCTCCCAATCAGGGATGTAGTGGGGGTGCTAAAGCAGGCTTTCTGCTTCTCCTGGTACTGCAGACCATGCTGTGCCCCAGAAGCAGCCAGTAGCAGGTTCCCAGCCAGTGGGAGTGCAGAGCCAGTGCTCAGGACGGGCAGTGCGCTCTCCCCCGACACACACACCTAAGAGCCAGGCCTGTTGCTGGCCACATCTGAGGCACAGTGCCATCTCAGTGCAGGCGGATAGCCTGCCTTAGCACCCACACGGGTCACCTGATCCCCCTGCAGCAATGAGACCCAGTGCCTGACATTCCACAACCCAGTAGTGCAGGGGTGGCCAACCCGTTAGAGATGAAGAGCCAAAATAGGGGTGGATAGAGTGTGAAGAGCCACGTACGGTGGGGGGGGGCCTGCGTGTAAGCTCTGGGAGGGAATTTGGGTGCAGGAGGAAGTAGAGAAGAGGATGCTGGCTCAGGAAGGGGGCTCCAGGCTGGAGTCTGTTGGGGTCAGGTGGAGGGTTGGGGTGCTGAGCAAGCCACAGTCTTGTGGCTGTGAGGGTGCAGGAGTTTGGGCTGGGGTACATGAGGGGCTCAGGGCAGGGAGGCTGATGGGCTCAGGACACAGATTTGCAGTGTGTGGATGGTGCAGGAGTGTTGTGGCAGAAGATTGGGGATGTGGGGTGCAGGAGTTTGGGGATGAGAGAGGCTCAGGACAGGGGGTTCCAGTGTATGATAGGCTCAGGTTTGGGGTCAGTGCAGGAGTGTTATGATGCTGCGGCCAGATGGGGGCTTGGCCCCAATTGGGGGCTTGTTGGCCAGGCTTCATTTTTAAATAAAATATGTCAAACACAAAATGTTTCCGCGTTGTCTTTATTTATGAGAGGGGTGGGGAACCTGTTTTGAGTCAGGGGTGACTGACCCACAGAAAAGTCAGTCAGGGCTACACAAGTGAGATGCAAAAAAACAACCCTTCCGAAACCCCGCCAGCCTCACTAATGTGCCCCCAACTGTGCTGGTGGGCACAGGGGACAGGGTGCTGGGGAAGGATACTCAGGGGAGGGGTTTGGCCAGGGGAAGGGGACAGAGACAGCTGGGGCCAGTACCTGGGGATCCTGGGTCTCAGGAAGCATGCTGGCTGCTCTTCCCCTCCCCAGGCACCCCCTGCTCTAACCCCCGGAGCAAGGCCCGCCCTCCCTCTAACCCCATCTCCCTCTCTCGCTCTAACCTAATTCTTGGGTCCCGGAGGCGGAGCTGCCGCCGCTACAGCCATGACATTCTCGCTGGGACGCAGCGTGCGCCCCCTCTTCCCCAGACTAGAGCCAGGCACACTTCCCAGCCCCCCCCCCGCTCTAACCTAATTCTCGGATCCTGGAGCCAATACCGTCGCGCGTCTCTCTCCAGGTGCATACGGTGAGTGACAGGCGCACCCCCCTGAACTCTGTCTCCCTCTTTTCCCCCTCCCCAGACCCTTCCCCTTCCCCCATCTGTGCTGCCTCCTGCCCCCATTCCTTTTTATTGTAATTTCCCTTCATTGGGATCAGTGAGTTTCGTACCATCATGCTACAGTCAATTGCTGTTTAACGAGTGCTTGTTTTAAGTTGTTCTTCTCATCCCTTATCTGTTGTTTCCTCATGGTAGTTTCAATCACAGCTATCTTGTCCCAGGTGGTAGGTGTTTGCCTCTTCTTTGAGAGCTGTGGTTTCTAACCAGTTCTGAAGCAGTAGCCACTATAGTGAACTAGCCACACTGAAATAGCCAAATAGCGATATGTGACTAGTGGCTAGAGTGTTGGACACCATGGTTGTAGAGTCATGAATCTTGCTCTTCATCTGCATCTCAAGAGGGTTATACAGACATCTCCTGGACCTTTTTCATCTGTTCTCAGCTTCTCCCTAGAACATCTGGTCCGGTGATGGCCTTCACACTTATCTTCTCCCACAGACAATTCTCTCTCTCCCTCTCTCTCTCGTTGATTTCTTTGTTACACAGACACAATATGAATATTTAAGCAGGAACATCAACTTATAATTTAAGGCAAACAATCATCATATCCCTTTTACTTATTTCACAATACTCATTCTAAAACTTAAAACTGTAAGAATCTATTCCTGCCTTGGAATCAGCTTCAGATACAAAATTCTGGCTGGTGCACCTTTACCAATGGTAAGGTAAGGTCCTTTCTGCTTTCAGAAAGGATGGCTAGCAGGATACACTGAGGCACATTACATTACATAAAGCTACATTTTAGCTACATGACTACAGACTGAGATTTTCAGATCTTTTAGACTGAGGAGGGACAAATCTACTACACACCTAGAAGAGATATCTTTAAAGAAAAGTTCAGGAGCTGGAGGAACTAGCCATTTTCCCTATGACTCAGTGGCCAGCCAGCAAGGCATAAGGTGGCATTTTTAGGTGCAATTGCCATTTTTCTAAGAAATGTAAAATTTTGATCCTGACTCTGAGGTCCCTGCAATCAAATGCAAGTAAGCAAAATGTAAAATTTCAATAATTTTGTTAATGCAATCTTCCGTTTGTTTCCAGCGAGCACTTGATCAAAAGTATGGCAGACAAGATGGCAGAAGATGGATGGAAGGAGCTGGGTTATGAATATGTGAACCTTGATGATTGCTGGTCTGCAAAGGAAAGGGATTCACAGGGTAGGCTTCAGCCAGACCCAGACAGGTTTCCAAGTGGTATTAAAGCCCTTGCTGATTATGTAAGTTAAGTAAAATACATGTACTTACATACTACTTTCTCACTGTGCTCTCTCAGGTGTAGGTGTTAAAAATGGAATTTCCTTGTGAACATAGTTATTTAAAGAAACTAATTAGAAAAAAATATGCATAATATACTGCAGAACTCAGTTAAATGTCAACTAATAAATGTCAACCTACTTATCTGAAAAAATTACAGGGAATGGCTTAATTATAATATGTATAAATGATTCTTTACATATCTCTAAGGGAAATACATACTGGATTGTCATTGCGCCTGCACAGATAGATGACAATCAGTGGACACTTAGGGTTAATCAGCATTATTCCTTGCTCCTCAGTGCCTAACACCCTTTGATCCCCACCCCTACGCCTTGTGCCCTTTGACCCCATCCTCACACTCTCCAGAGCCAGGCTGCCCCCTCTACGGAATGTGGCTGTTACTGCCGCGCAGGCAGGAGGAACAGCTGTTGGTGGCGCGCACGCTCCCTCCTCCTTCATGCCCCCATGGGTAGGGGTGAGGAGAGCCCTTACCTGGTGAGAAGGAGGGAGGGAGGTGCCTCCTGCTCCGCCTCCTCCTGCCATTGCCTCAGCCCTAGCACCACCACCAGCCAAAATCAGCTGCATGGGCAGGGGGAGCATTCGGTGGTGGCGCGCGCACTCCCTTGTCCTTTGTATGCCCACCTTCCCCAAGTGTCTTGCACCCCCATGGGTAGAGGCGAGGATGAGAGTGTGGAGCTCCGGCCAGGCTACCACCTTACCTGGGTGGGAAGGGAGAAGAGGGAGGGAGGCACCTCCTGCTGCTCCTCCCCCTCCTCCTCCTCCTCCCCAGCCCCAGGCAAGATCAGCTACAATGGCTGCCGGAGCTGAGCCTCCATGAACAGCCAGCTTGAGCTCCGGTAGCCACTGCGTCCTGGCAGCCAGCAGTTCAGACCAGCACCAGTCTGCGGCCTGGCAGTTGGTAACCGCTGGCATAGAGAACCAGGACCTGCACTTCCTGGTTTCTATTCTTACTTCTGCCCCTTACTGTGTGACCTAGGGTAAGTCACCGTTTTCTTTTGTTTCTACCCAATGTATATAAGAATGCTTACCTACATCTTAACTCTTGTGAAGTATTTTTGAGATCCATGCATGAAGGGGAGCAGTAATTAACCTTTAACTATATTTTTCACCATGAATAGAAGGCAGTCATTACTGAACAATAATCGGTTTTTTAGGACTCTGGTATGCAAAGGCTGTCAGAAAATCACTGCCATAATAGGCAGAGACCTCACTAGCAAGTAGCCAAGAGAAAACAAACTGTGGAAAAGTAATGGTGATATTTTACAAACGAAAGAGGGATTCTGTAGGTATTAGAAGATGAGTAACCTGGAATCATACATTAACTAGAATCTCTTTGATTGGCTTTACAGGTCCATTCCAAAGGGCTGAAATTTGGAATTTATAGTGACCTGGGTAACTACACCTGCAGTGGCTACCCTGGCACCACACTGGACACCATTGATACAGATGCCAAAACCTTTGCAGAATGGGAAGTTGATATGCTGAAGCTCGATGGCTGCTATTCCAACTCATCTGTTAAAGCAATAGGTTTGTTTCTTAGGATTAACTTTTGAACAAGGGAAAGGATGGATCAAGAGTGTTGTTTTGTTTTTAAATTATGCTAATTACACTTGGATTATTCAGGTTCATAAAAAAGCCTGTACCGTCTTCAATTTCTGTTAAGTAGTAGGCTTGCTCTTCATCCCTGTTTTTAATCCCCAAATAATTTCTATTTATTTTG
Source organism: Rafetus swinhoei (assembly GCA_019425775.1). Classification (NCBI taxonomy): domain Eukaryota; kingdom Metazoa; phylum Chordata; order Testudines; family Trionychidae; genus Rafetus; species Rafetus swinhoei. The sequence continues at coordinate 26,664,645 of CM033443.1, read as the reverse complement.
TGACTATACATTGATATTTGTAAAGCTCACTATCAAATTGTGATCTCTCATGTTCTTGATCTGAATGATGCTTCCTCCCATCCCATTCATAATGCAGTTTTTAGCTCATTTTAAGTAGAAACAAGATTCGAAATAGGGCCTTTGTTTTGCATTCCTTGAGCACCCAAAGTTCAGCTGAAGTCAAGAGGATCTTGCCTCTCTCTTTCTGGGTCTACTTTCTACTCCCGCCCATCTCTTCTCTCAGTCTCCTTCTAGTTTTCAATATAAAATTTTAATAGAAATATGGGTCATATTAGCCCATCACATCTAGTATCTTGCCTCAAATTGCAATTAATAAATGATGCTTCAAGTGAAAAATTTTGTGAACACCACGTGACAGATCCTGAGCATCCTCAACCAGGGCCGGGTTGACAATGGTGTCAGTAGTGCCATGGAGCCAGGCCCATGCTCAGAGGGGCCCCGTCTTGCTCTGCTTGCACTGTGCTGAGAACCCACCAGCCCAGGCCCGGGCAAAATACGGCCCAGGGGCTAGATCCGGCCCATCAAGCCACAGGATCCGGCCTGTGGAGCACTATGCCAGGACTGTCAGGCACGCAGCTGCCACAGTTAAAAACCCAGTCCCTGTGCTTCTCTGCTCTGCAGGAAGGGGGAGGCTTCACGTGATCTTCCCGTCTCCAGCCCAATCCTCAGCTGCTATAGGTCAGAAACAACCGCTCAATAAGAACTAACGTCAGCCAATCTCTCAGCTCCTATTGGCTAGAAACAGGCAGCCACTTGGAGCTGAGAGATTGGCCTGAGAGACCGGGGCAGCTGGAGTTGAGAGGCATGTGAAGGGAGCAGCCTGCAGTTTCAAGTGGGCTGGGGCTGCGGAGTCCAGCCTGCTAGCTAGGAGACACTTAGGTAAACTCCTCCCAGCCAGCGCCTGCCTCTGGCACCCCAACCCCTCCTGCATCCCAGCTCCCTCCCCAGATCACCATCCAAACCCTCTGCACCCCCTACCCCAGGTGACAACTCCTTCTCAGACCCTGTACCTCCTCCTACACCCCTCCCCCAGGCCAGAATCCTCTCCTGCACCCCAATTCCCCTGACCCAGGTCAGAACCCCTTCCTCCACCCAAACACTCTGACCCCACACCATCTCCTGCACCCCAGTCCCTTACCCAGTGTGTCCTTCTGCACCCAACCTCCAACCTAGACTCTGCACCCCCTCCTCAGAAAAGTGCGGCCCTTGGCCACTTACCAAACTTTGGAGTGGCCCTGCACCAAAAATTATTGCCCACCCCTGCACCAGCCTATCAGAGGCAACAGCACAGGGGGGCAGATGGTAGTTGGTACATGTGGGGAGCCAGCTTTTAAGCCAGCTCTCCATGCGTGCAGGCTCCTGTGGAGCTGCATCTCTCCCTACCTGCGCTGCCTCCCACAGAGGCAGCAGCACAGAGGGGCAGGTGGGAGCCGGTGCTGGGGGGAAGACAGCTTAAAAGCCAGCTCCCCATGAGCACTGGCTCCCATGGAGCTGCCTCTATCAGAGCTTGCACATGTGGAGATTCCATAATTTGCAAGAGGAGAAGATTTAGTGAAGCAGTTGCAGTCTTCTGAAGGATTCATCACTGTCCAAAATATAAAGCAAACTTGATGGACTGCAGATTTGTTCTGTGGTGGTGAATCCTATTGATTGGACAGTTTGATCCATACACTTGAAGTGTGTTCATGATGGGGGTCATTTTCTTTGCGTGTGACAGTTTAATATTTATATTCGAAAAATAAATTGTTGAATTCACATTTTTTGGTTTTGTATGTGAGTGTGCATGCTAGGGATGCTGATAATCATGTATTTGTGTAAATGTGTAACTGCTGACATTTTTAGCAGTTATGCATTTACACACAGGGGGGCAGGTGGGAGCCAGTGCTCACGGGGAGCCAGCTTTTACGCCTGCTCTCTCCCTCCCCCACCTCTGACAGAGGCAGCAGCATGAGGGGGAAGGCAGCTCCATGGGAGCCAGTATGCACAGGCTTCCTGCATGTATTGGCTCTTGCCTGCCTCCCTACCCCCTGCACTGCTGCCTCTCTGTCAGAGGCGGGGAGGGGGCAGGTAGCTTTTAAACCAGCTCCTCATGACCACCGGCTCCTGCCTGGCCCTCTGCGTGTAAACATGTTACTGCTATAAGTTTCAGCAGTTACACATTTACACAAATACACAATTATTAACATCCCTAACACAGACCTCAGCCTGCTGAGGAGCATGACAAATACACCAGTAAAATGTTTTAAATCTTTTATTAAAGGTTAAAAAGGGAACACGCTTACATAAACTATTAAATCTTTTAAACAATATCCCTTAGTCCCTTTCTCTTTAGCTGTAGAGTTATTAAAAGGCAAAACAACAACAAAACAGTTTGATAGTCTTTTAGTCAGTACTAAGATCGTAAAATTGGCCTTTTAGGAAACAAGAAAAAGTTGGTTGAGATGGGCTGCAGCCTTTGTTGTTGCTTTTGTTGTTAAGCTCAGATCCCATTTTCTAAAAAAATCAGACCACCACACACACACAAGGAGAGAAAAAAGCAGCTCCTGCTGATGGTGTTGACTCCTACTTGCTACCTCCTTCCTAGAGAAACACAGACATGACAAATGTCTAGTCAGTCACTTTGAGAGCTGACAAGCTTGTACCAGCATCAGCCTGTTTTATGATATTGCTTTCAACTGCCTCTTTGCTTACAGGCTTATAGCCGTGTGGCAAAATATATGGTCTTGTCCAGCCAAGCCAGAATTGTAATAGAGGGCAAAAGAAGGAGGATAGGAAAGAGAAGAGACACGGAATATGGTCTGAGTGAGAAAGCTTCACATCCTGGGTGATAGTCAGGGTTTAGTTAGTGGAGATGCCGATTTCCTTTTGGTCCCTCTCTCTGGTCCTGCCTCATCAAGATCTTCCTCGGGATAAGGACAGATAAAGGGCCAGCGGTGTAACAATGAATTCCAGGGTCCAGGAGATAGCCTTGATGGTAAAGTTCACTTCTTCCAGTCTCCTCATCTCCTAATCAGCAGTGATTGTTAGCCTGCAGGCACATTTTTCCCCAAAGTCTTCTTTTGAAAAGGGAGGTGAAACAACCTATCCCCTCATTATTTTATCCTGCAGTCAAGCAAATTTGACATACCAGCTATCGACCATTGAATTCCAGTTCCATGCTACTCTTGTTTGAGGCACATTCTCAACAATCCTTGGATTATATCATTTCTGTTTTGACTAACAGTGTCTTCCTTTTGCACCTTTTTCTGTCACCGTTAATTATTACACTAGAACTTCAGAATTATGATCCTTGGGACTGGTTGTTCTTTACTCGGATACGTTCAAAGCTCTGAACACAAGTTATGGATATTCATTCAAAAGTTTACAACTCAACACTGACTTAATACACTTTAAAATTTTACCATACAGAAGAAAAATGCTGCTTTTCTTTTTTTAGTAGTAGTCTACTTTTAACACACTACTCTACTCTTTTTAGTTTTTTTCATCTCTGCTTTGCCTGACTGTGTACAATCAGTTCCAAATGAGGTGTGTGGTTGACTGGTCAGTTTGTAAGTCTGTTGATAACTCTCAGGTTCTACTCTATATGTTGTTGTGACATTAATTGTGAGCTCAATTATAAAAAGTTCATAGAGTAAGTTTGGAGGCCCAATAATTAGTAGAGTACCTTTTTATAAACTTATTCAAGTACAAGAAAATAAGTGTTATTAAGTCAACTGTTTTGAAACCTAAGTTCTGTGTATAGAACAAGTGCTAATAGAGACGGCTTATGATTTGTTTTAATAGGTGAATATCAGACCGGGTAAATAGGACTATGCTCCCAGACTGTTATAGTAAGTGCTTAGAAAGGAAAGATACTGAGGGGGGCAAGATCCTGTGCTTGCAGCACCTCTTTTCTCAAAAACTTATTCATCTGCATAAGGGTTTTCAGGAACATAATCTCTTCAGGATATTCCATTTTTTGCTGGTCTAAATTAGAGTCCTTGGTTCTTTCCCAAAACCAGACTTCCTTAATGGCAGCATACTATAATGCTACTGTGCCGTTCAGCTCTTTTCATAAACACTGGTTCGGAAGTATAAGATTATTCCAATCACACATGTATTTTGGAAAAAAAAAAAATCTTCCTCTTGCTGAATAACTTGAATAGGAATGTACAAAAATGGTTTTCTTACTTCCGCAGAAACAGTCAATTTTGGGCAGGCATGATCATAAATTGCATAAACTCTTTGTAAAGGAAGCCTTTAATTAGCCTTGTTCCATATATAATTCATGTTCTGTATGTAATTCTCCATAGAGAGTTTCCACTCTTATCTTTGTAAAACAAAAACAAGTAAAAAACTAGAACACTATCAGTATTATTATTTAACTTGTTAATATTACCTTGCTTTACTATTGAATACTCTATTTTATTTAGGCTACCCAAAGATGAGCATTGCTCTGAATAAAACAGGAAGACCCATTGCTTATTCATGTAGCTGGCCAGCCTATGAAGGAGGGCTTCCCCCAAAGGTATCTGTCTGTTTTTATTTTATTCCTCTTTAGCTGAGAGTATTTAGCTAACAAGAACCTTTTGATAAATGGCTGGAACTTATTTGAATTAACTGCACCCACATTACTCCTAATATGTTCCATTCATTCCTGCATACTGGCACCACCTTGTTAGATGTACAAGCTCACTCCACTAATGAAACATCAAAGTCTTCTGCTTTTCAGCTGTTTCTAGGAGAAAGCTGTGTACTGTAGATACCAGAGTCGCCATTCAGATAATGGATACGACATTTGAAAATAAACTAGCCTGGTAACGGTGTCTGATCTTCTGAGTTTACAAATAGCAACTAAACCACTGCCTTAAAATGAGTTGTTTTCCTTTGGGAGGAAAAAAAACAAAACATTTAACAGATATATGTTTTATTCTAAGGAATATTTTACTCCTTTAGAAATTTTAAAAAGCCTTATTTGATTTTCTGGAGAATAGTTCAGCTTATTGTTTTTTAAAATCAATACTTTTTGTGAATTTGGTGATGGACAATACTACTTATATAGTATAAACTCTAACAAAACAGTATTTATGTATACTGTCTTCCCCATGTACTTTTTTGTCTGAGAGCTTATACAATCATGTTTAACAGCCTGTTAGTTCCAACTCTGAAGCCTAGTGATCCACTTAATTTGATGGTGTCATAAAGGTGAGGGGTGATTAGACCCACCACTTAGCAAATAGTGTTGGTAGAAAAGCAGCAGAAGCAGCACAAGAAGGGAGAGGAGGGAGGAAGGGAACAGTTAGAACAGGGGCAGCTGAAAATCAGAGCTGTCCAAGTTTCTCAGAGCTCTATAATGGCAGTAGCAATCTTGGTACATGAAACAGGTCAGTAGTGTAGTGTAAATGTAATTTATTCAGTGGCTATAGAAACACAGTAATTTATTTCATGGTTGTGATGATCACGTATGTAGCATACCTAAAAATATTCCTTGTTTTTATTAAGGTAAATTATACCATACTTGGTGAAATTTGTAACCTCTGGAGAAATTTTATTGACATCCAGGATTCCTGGGAGAGTGTTCTAAATATTATTGAGTGGTATGGAAATAACCAGGATAAACTGCAACATGCAGCTGGCCCAGGAAGATGGAACGATCCGGATATGGTGATGTTATCTTTTTAAATATTTTGTAGTCTGTTGAAATTTTAACTAGAGCCTAATAAAAAGATAATTTAGTAAGACTTTCAAAAAGACAGCTGTGAACAGCCAACCAAGAAGATTGATACTATGCACAAGTGTATAATAAAACACGTCTAGCAGTTAGAGCAGAGGACAGAGTTAGAACTCTTGGGTTCTACTTCTGCCTCCATCACCGACTCACTGCATCATTATTTTTACCTCAACTTAACAGTCTGCAAAATGGTACAATACAATTAGAGAGTATTTATAGCATAAGATGAATATAGGATTAGAGTTAGCATAAAAGAAGCAGTGGCTGCTCAGTCATTAAGGTTGCACTGTGTTTGCATTTAAACCTGATGTAAACTACCTTCACATTTAACTGTCTCAGGGAAGAAAAAAAATCAACTAGTAATTGCACATGGATCAAGCCAAAGTGTTTTTAACCCTAAGTTAAGAAGAGACCCAACCACAGCCACTTTTATGGCAGGGGCGGGACTGCTGCTTTGGCAGCTTTGGGGCTGACCGCTAGTCAGCTGTATCAACACCCATGACTCCAGAAGCCTTGAGGCTGACAGCTGCTCCAGTCCTAACCTGAAAGAAATCATGGAGGTCCCAAAAAGTAACGGAATCCTTGACCTCTGTGACAGAATCATACCCTTCATTATAATCAGCATGTTAATAGCCTAAAAGTCCAAATTGCTTCACAATCCCGTGAAGTTGTGACAGATATATTTAAGAGGAAGGGTGGCAAAATGGAGCCATTAGTGAACCTGGCTGGGAGTACGCTTGAAGATAGATGCACAATTTATTACCTAAAATTCCTCTACAAAATAGCTTCGCTGAAAAATGCTGGTAAACATTTGAACAAATATATTACAGTAAAAGGGGAGCAATTAAAATAACCTTTCAAAACCTGAATTGCTCACTGATTCTGGTGGTGTAAAGAGAGAAGAGTACATTTTGTTGCTGAGCTGGTAAATGTAAGAATTTTTCAAGTCTGCAGAAGCATTATTGAAACAATTTTGTCGTGAAGGAGAAGATATAGTTTATTCTATAAACAAATATAGAAAATGTTGTAAGCATTTTGGGGAAATGCTCTATAAAAGACAACATTAACAGTCCAGTTGTGCAGCTTTCAACTATTAATTTCAATAAGATTTCTGCACACAGAGTGCTTGCAGGACCATACGCTAACGTGTAATGTAGTTTGGATTCTACATTATCATTCTTTTAGAAGAGTGACATTTGCATTAGCTGCTTGGGGTCCTAATCCTGTACCAGGACACTGGGATTTTGGTTTATGATTAGGACTCCATAATATAGACAATTTCATTTAACAGTATCTGATTTATTTCAGCTGATTATTGGTAACTTTGGCCTGAGTTATGAGCAGTCAAAAGTGCAGATGGCATTGTGGGCAATCATGGCAGCACCTCTCTTTATGTCCAGTGATTTAAGGACAATCTCTGAGGATACCAAGTACATCTTGCAAAACCAGCTGCTAATTTATATAAATCAAGATTCTCTGGGAATTCAGGGACAGCGTATTATGCAGGTACCCGATTTGCTAGTTGTCTGCTCTCTGTATTTTTGTTTTGGGTTTAAAATTATGGTTCTGCTATATCTCATCACCATGCTCTGCCAGGAACTCACACTTGGCAATATGGGCTTGATCTTATTTTCTCCCCCCCCCCCCCCAAGAAAGGAAGCTTCACAATTTATTTTATTTTATATTTTATTTTTTTTTTAAAGACAGCTTTTCCAGTCTTTTGGTAATAAACTTGTGTTGTAGTGATTTGTTTTAATCATTTAATGTAGCTGGAAAGGTAGAGGAAAGATGTGTTATTTTACACTCTCCCTTCAATTATTTTTCCTGCCACACACTCCTCCTCCCTTTCACTTTCTGCATAGATAGTTTACACATTCATTGGATATAAATGAATGGAATGGACATCCATTTTTGACCTGTTTACACATAAGTAACTTTCACTGGTGATGTGAATGCCAGTGTATTTGGCCAACACACTTCCACAGGAGTTGTACCATCTTACAGCAAGTTTGGACTTTGGATTTTGTTAGAATGAAAAAAAACTTAGCAATTTCTGGCTGAAATATATAGCAGTTTAGGCTCCATATAGTATTTTCCTTTTAAGGAGAATGTCACTTGATCCAGTGTCAACTTGGATTAAAGAAGAATGTAATTCAAGTGGCAGTTTACTAACTCTGCTTCAGAGTTACTTTTTCCTTATTTGTTTGACTTTTTCTCTAGATCTATAGGTTGATCATAATACATGCTTAGTGCTCTTGGACTTGAGAGAGTGTCGGAATAGCTTTGCAGTCACCTAACGTGGAGCACCTATGGGGACATCTCTTGAAGAGGAGGTTACTCACCTTGACAGTAATGGACGTTCGAGATGAGTGTCCCCTTGGTTGCTCCACAACTCTCCCTTCCTCCCCTCTACTTTGGAATTCTGGTCTCCTCCCCTGATATCGTTCTGGCATAGAGAAGGAACTCAGGAGGGAGGGAAGGAGCTCACACATGCACAATGCCTGCCACCTAGGAGCATGCGGCTTGTTTGTGTACTGCTGTATTGGATTCCAAACAGATGTCAGGATGATTGAAGATTTGAAGTTGGCTATTTACATAGGTAAAAGCAGGCTTTTGGGTTTTGTCATTTTTTTCTAGTAATTAGGGAATCTTACATCATTTTAACCTTAAGTATCAGCAGCAAACAATGTAGGCAATAGTCCACTATTCATCAGATGAAATAGGGCTCTGGAATAGAGTACAATAGAATATTGTGCAGTTTGGTCCCGACAGTCTGGAATGGCGAAGTAATTTAATTCAGAAGTCTAGAATCACATAAAAAAACCTTATGTGATAGTTTGAATTTGACACTCGTTAAGTAGGACCTGCATGTAGAAAGATTAGAAGCAAGCAGAATTTTTTACCACTTTACTCATGATAGAAAATTATTTGGAACTGCTGGAAAGATCGTATAATTGACTGTTGGATGAAGTGAAATTCTAAACATTCTCACACAAAGTATAGAATTATACCTTTCCTTTAAATCAGCTTCCATACCTAATGATTGGAAGATAGCTAACATGACACCAATATTTAAAAAGGGCTTTAGAGGGGATCCTGGCAATTACAGACCGGTAAGTCTAACGTCAATACCGGGCAAATTAGTTGAAACTATAGTAACGAATAAAGTTGTCAGACACATGGATGAATATAACTTGTTGGGGGAAAACTCAACATGGTTTCTGTAAAGAGAAATCATGTCTTACTAATCTGCTAGAGTTCTTTGATGGGGTCAACAAACGTGGATAAGGGGGATCCAGTGGATATAGTATACTTAGATTTCCAGAAAGCCTTTGACAAAGTCCTTCACCAAAGGCTCTTAAGTAAAGTAAGCTGTCATGGGATAAGGGGGAAGGTCCTTTCGTGGATTGATAACTCGTTAAAAGACAGGAAACAAAGGGTAGAAATAAATGGTCAGTTTTCCGAGTAGAGAGAGGTAACTAGTGGGGTCCCCCAAGGGTCTGTCCTGGGATCCATCCTATTCAACCTATTAATAAATGATCTAGAGAAAGGGGTAAACAGTGAAGTGGCAAAATTTGCAGATGATACCAAACTGCTCAAGATAGTTAAGACCAAAGCAGACTGAAGAGCTTCAAAAAGATCTTACCAAAGTAAGTGATTGGGCAACAAAATGGCAAATGAAATTTCATGTTAAATGTAAAGTAATGCACATTGGAAAAAATAATCCCAACTATACATACAATATGATAGGGACTAATTTGGCTACAGCTACACAGGAGAAAGATTTTGGAGTCACTTTGGATAGTTCTCTGAAAACATCCACTCAATGTGCAGCGGCAGTCAAAAAAGCAAACAACGTTAGTAGTCATTTAAAAAGGGATAGAGAATAAGACAGAAAATATCTTATTGCCTCAAAATGGTACTCCCACATCTTGAATACTGCATACAGATGTGGTCACCTCATCTCAAAAATGATATATTGGCATTGGAAAAGGTTCCAAAAAGGGCAACAAAAATGATTAGGGGTTTGGAACGGATCCCATATGAAGAGAGATTAAACGACTTGGACTGTTCATCTTAGAAAAGAGGAGACTAAGGTGGGGTGGGGGGAGAGATATGATAGAGGTCTATAAAATCATGACTGGTATGGAAAAAGTGAATAAGGAAAAGTTATTTACTTATTCCCACAATAAAAGAACTAGGGGTCACCAAATGAAATTAATAGGCAGAAGGTTTAAAACAAACAAAAGTAAGTTTTTCTTTACAACCTGTGGAACTCCTTGCCAGAGGATGTGGTGAAGGCTAGAACTTTAAACAGGGTTCAAAAAAAGAGCTAGATAGATTCATGGAGGTTAGGTCCATCAATGGCTATTAGCCAGGATGGGTAGAAATGGCATCCCTAGTCTGTTTCTCTGGGGGTGGGTGACAGGGGAGGGATCACGTGAGGATTACCTGTTGTGATCCCTCCCTCTGGGACATCTGGTATCGGCAGACAGGATACTGGGCTAGATGGAGCTTTGATCTGACCCAGTATGTCCGTTATTATGTAGCAGCATAGGCACATGGCCCAAAAAAAAAAAAAAAACCCACACACACACACACCAAGGAACTTCATACAGTTGGCACAATGTTAAAATTATCAAGGAACATATGCTTAATTTACATGTAAGGATAATGTTTCGCAGAAACAGATTGCAAGTGTAATGCCTGTGCTCAAATTGGGCAGGATACCACAGAATGGAGTTCCATCATCTTATTCCACCAAGAACTGTTCTGAACTTTCCATAAGCTTTTTATTCTCTTGTGCACAAGATTCATTTTTACTTTTAATGTAATATTCCATTCAAAATTCATGGGACTATGAACATGCCAATATAGTAATGTCATCCTCTTTTAAAAGATTTATCAGTTGCCCAAAACTGAAGAAGCAGCAAGTTCTAATGGAATAAGTATAAGATTAGGATTAAGGAACTGCTGAGTTCTACTTCTAGTTCTGCTGCTGATTTACTGTCTTGATTTGAGAAAGTTATTTAACCTTTGTAACTCCAATCCACAACTCCAGCCAAGCTCTGTTCAGCTCATAATCAAGTGCTTCCCCAACCCTTGGGCAGTTAAGGATCAGTCTGGTTTCCAATATAAAGTTAGAGTAGCCTCAGGACTACTGTAATTTATATCTGCTTATAACAGCCCCATCGTATCATTACACTGGCTGGTAATTGCCTAGTGCCACATGCTCCAAGCATAACACCTATGTTGCAGGACACCAAAAGGAGGTGAAATAGTTAGCAAAAAGTCTTCATATTGAAAAATCCTCAGCTACCTCTCAAAGGTAACTTTATGGCATGTTTACATGATCAGAACAGCACAAAGAAGCTGAAATCTGTCACTGTGGGTATCAGTTTCTTTGCCCACTAAACAATAGTGATGAAAATTATGAAATAGTGATTATGAATAGTGATAAAAATACCTCATAGGGTATTGTGAGGATTATTTATTATAAAAAAGTTCTGAAGAGGTAAAGAGCTATCTAGATGCTAAGTATACTATTAATTCAAACTTCTCTACTGAAAGAGTTGTCATCACATCCCAGGGTACAGCAATTTTAATTTTTCCATGAAAGAATGAATTAACTTTGCACTGTTTCCCCCTGCTGTGCCTTCAGGCTCCAACAGGCTGAATAGTGAAACATGATAATCATTTCAGTAACCTGCCTGCCAAAAGAATGCAGCAGTACACAAGCTCATAACAGGCTACACAATGTGCCCATAAAAACAAAACCAGAAGCCAATTTAAATAAAGTTCTAATTACAGGATTTTTAGTGTTGACAGTGTCCTTTCAAATAACACACATTTTGATAGAAGAAACAGGAGAGGGAGTGAACTGTTAATGTAAGCTTCGGAGCCAACTGGTTCTGCAGTGCATACTACTACTTTAGTCTTCCAGTTGTTCCATTTTTCTTCTGTTCCAGCCATACTGTCCTTCAAAAACTTCAAAAAGGTCAGAGGTTGGTTTTTTTGTTTGTTTGTTTTTTACAGCATTGGATAGATACAGGGCAATGGAATTTTTTTTCTGCCTGGTAAAAACTCTAGTACGCAAACTGAAGTAATCTATTTTCCCTGTTTTTACAGTAATACTATTGCAAAACATAATAAATGCACAAAACCAACAACAAACACTAGCTATAAGGGCAGTTAAGCAATTAAAAAGTTAACTGTGATTAGTCATGCTCTTATACAATAGAATACCAATTTAAATATTTTGGATGTTTTCTATATTTTACAAATATTTATTTCAATTAAAAATGCAAAGTGTACAGTACTATCTTTGATTAAAATATTTTCACTGTAAAGAAATGAGGTGAATTGAAAAATACTAAGTACTGCAGTACAATCTTTATCATGAATAATGAACTTGTAAATGTACAATTGTATATAAAAATAACTTCATTCAAACAAGTTTGTTTACTTTTGCAGGAAATAATGCTGCCCACTTGCTGTTTACAGTATCACCTGAAAGTGAGAACAGATGTTTGCATAGCATTGTGGTAGCCAGCATCACAAGATACTTATGTGCCAAAGATTATGTCCCTTCAAGCTTCAACCATGAAGGGACATATCCAGGCTAAGGAGGGGTGCTGCTTAATAATGATCCAAAGTAGCATGGACTGATACATGTCATTTTTATCATCTAAGTCAGATTCTAGTAGCAGAAGGTTGATTTTCTTCTTTGGTGATAGTTTTTTTCTGTAATTTTTGCATTAAAGTGTTGTACTGTTAAGACTTCCTTAAGTATGCTTCATACCACGTCCCTCTCAGATTTTGAAAGTCACTTCAGATTTTTAAATCTTGGGTTGAGGGCTGTAGCTAACTTTAGAAACATCACATTGATACCTTCTTTGTGTTTTGTCAAAGCTGCAGTGAAAGCGTTCTTAAAACATGTGCAGGGTCATCATCCTGCAGAATGCAGGAAAAACAGAGCAGAAGACATACAATTCTCTCTCAAGGAACTCAGTCACAAATTTAATTAACACTTTTTTTTTTTTAAACAAACGTTATGAGCGTGGAATCATGTTCCCTGGAAAGGAAGGGCATAAAAATCTTTAGCATATCTGGCACATAAATACCTTGTAATGCTGGCTACAAGTACCATGCATATGCCTGTTTTCACTTTCAGGTGACATGAATATGAAGTGGGCAGCATTATATCACAAATATAAGCAAACTTGTTTGTCTTGGTGATTGTCTGAATAAGAAGGAGGACTGAGTGGACTTTTAGGCTCTAAAGTTTTACTTTTTGTGTTTTTCAGAAAAGGTATGTAACAAAAAATCCTACATTTACAAGTTGCACTTTCATGATAAAGCACTACAGTACTTGTAGGAGATGAACTGTATTACAATTATTTGCACTGTACACTTCGTATTTTGTGTTGGTAATTGACATCAATTTGAAAGTGTAGAAAAACCATCCAAAATGTTTAATTAAATAATTAAATTTTCAAAAATATTTAATAAATTTATTATTGAACCTGTGGTTAACCAGGTTTGTAAATCACAAATTTTGAGTTAATTGCATGAGTTAATTCTTGATTAATCAAGTGCCCTACTAGCAATGTAAATTGCAACATGCATTCATCCAGCATCAACAGCTGCTGATTGGGAGAACATTTGAGTCCACCTGAACATATTAAGAGCAGTGTGTGCCATTCAGTTCTTGTTTCATAAATCTGTCTGGACACTGATTTAAGTTTTTTAAGACATGTCTGTCAGAGTCAGAGATCATTTACTCATTTTTATACATTGCACCTTTACCTCCTCTGGGAGAAAGTTTTAGATTAGTCCCCTCAAAACAAACAAAAAAAATGTTATTTATTAATCATCGCAAGTGTCTGTCACGGAAAAAATTCATAAGATTATAAAAGGTATACAATAGCTTGCTTACATTTTTATAAAAAACTGGAAAGGTCAGCATTTTGATCTGATCTCTGCATATTTTCCAATGTTGTAATGTAAAAATGTGAGTGGATATATGCTGCCAAACACAGCATACAAAGGTAGTTTTTTCTTAAGACAGTTACATCTGGCTGTAGTAGGCCTCTTAAACCAAGATGTTCAGGGCAGGAACCTGTGTACAGTACCTAAGGGTGTATCTACACTGCAACACCACACCAGGCTCTGGCCCTTGTCAGCTGACTTGGGCTTGCAGAGTTCAGGCTCCGGGGCTATAAAATTGCAGTATAAACATTTGGACTTAGGCTGGAACCTGGGCTCTGTGTCCCCCATGACAGAGGAGGGATCCAGAGCCTGTATTCTAGCCCAAGCATCTACCTTGCAATTTTGTAGTCCTGTGAGCCTGACTCTGCTGACATGGGCCAAATGCAGATGTTCTATTGCAGTGTAGACATTTGGGATGTAAAATCCTGTTTAATTAGTTAAGTTTAACTGGTTAGCTGATTAAATGGGGCTGGGCAGTAGGGACCTTCCAGCCTGCAGGGCTGAAGCAGCCCCTGTACTAGAAGCAGGGGCTGCTCCAGCCCAGCTTCTTCCCACCCTGTGCTGGACTGCCAGCTCCCAGCCACATGGGCTGGGAGTTAGCAGCCTCACACGAGGGTGGAGGAGGGCTTCTGCCCCACGCAAGTCTGCTGACTCCAGGCCGTGAGCCTGCACAGAGGAGCCAGCAGCTCCCCTCTCTCCCACAAGGCTGCGGACTCCCAGCCTGTCAGCCCACATGGGCTGGGAGCCAGCAGCCCTCCTACCTCTGCCCTGCCGCATCTGTCGCTGCCAACTCTAAGGTGTCAACTCCCATTAAGGGTGATCCTTACCCAGTAACCAGTTAACCGGTTAGCCATCCATATCCCTAGTAGACATACCCTTAGGTTCTTTTAGTCTCAGTATAAGTAACATCTGGAATCCAGAGAATCCCTACAGCAGCACCTATTGCTTCTATTTTCTGAAGGAATTAATAGCTAAGAGAGATGGCCCATATTTTGCTCACCTGCATCAGGTCTGTATTCCCATCACATCTATCTCACAGGGATTTCACACAGCTTAAAAGTAGTACTACTACTAGTTTACATGTAAATTAATTATATAGTGGCGACAGTTTCTATTAATAGTATTGTAAATACAAAGGGATGTTTAAGTTCCATAGCCCTCCAGTTTCAGAAATGATGATGTAAGGACAATGAACATGAATCCCCACAATATACTTCTATTTGACAGAGCCATCATTTTGAAGTATGGAAGAGAATCCTGGTCAATGGACAGTTTGCAGTAGCAGTTATGAACAATGGCACTGAAGGAATACCAAGACTTTTTGCAACCAATTTAGCACTGATGGGTATCCTGGATTGCAAGGAAGGATACAAGATCTATGATGTTTTGGAGCAAGTGTTCTTAGGAGATTTTGCACTGAATACAACTCTTAACATAAAAGTTACTCCAACTGGGGTAGTCTTGCTGTTTCTCAGGCCTCTGTGTTCTTTCACCTACTTTACAAAACCAGTCTTGAGAGCCTAAGCACTTGTACTGCTATAAAGAGATGTTAACTAGGGTAATTACAATCGAGTTCACTGTGGATGGGAGCTAGAGTATAAGGAGTTTTGTATCAGAAAGATATCAGATGCATTATCTAAAATGCATTTGAAATGTCTGTCATCTTTCAACTATTACTAGACAAGTAAGTTCTTGAAGCTGCTTGAAGTGCTACTGTAAGTTCTATATTAAATATATTCCCCAAGGAATAGGTTGGGTTGCAGAAGAGAAGAAAATAGCATTTTCAGAGCAGTACAAAAACCAAGTGGCTGATCTTTGTTTGTTTAAAAGCAAACAAACAAAAAGTCACTTTGAACGCTTCAGACCTTTCCTTAGATAGATAGATATGGAAATATAGTACATATAACTTTATTTAGAGACACCACAGAGATTGCTAGACCTGAAAAATAGTCTCTCCTTTTCTCTCTCCACCTTTTTTTTTTTTTTTTTTAAAAACACACACAGAGTTTCAGGATGTTCCCCAACTCATGAAGAAGAAATTGTGTGTTTCATAATGAAGACTGCAGTCCAGTAAGAGCTAAATGAATATAGATGGTTAACAAGATATTTAAAGGATATTAAAATGAGAGCACATGTGCTACCTGAGGAAGAATGTGGTCCTTAAACTTTTGGCCATTCAGCCACATGATTGAGAACAAACCTAAGATGCTAGGCTTTTGCTGCAACTTGTATTAAAAAAAAAAAAAAAGTGATATTAGTACTTCCAGAGTCTCCCTTCCTGCCAGCTCTGTATTTAAGAGCCAAATGAACACAAGGCGTGAAGGCAGTTTTGGACTATGCAGACCTTTTCCTGGAGCAGTGGTGTTTATGGAATTTTGTTAATAATAGGACATTTAGAATACAAGTTGTTTGGGTGTTGGCTTGTGGTGCAGACTCCATTCTATTTTGGGGCTGTCAGCTTTGATAGAGCATTTTTTTAAAAGATTACAGCATTATTCTCTGTATAAGCAGCTGAAAGGCAACATGCTCTAGTGGCCTGAAAATGCAGGATTGAGAGCTAAGAACTTATTGCTGCTTTGCCCATCCGTCATCCTTTGTGGTTTCAACTGTTCCATGCCTGGGTTTCCACTTTTGTAAAATATAACTCTGAATGCTTTCCTACCTCACAGGCGTGTAGCGAGAATTGATTTCTTTTCAGGTAAAGTAAAATGCAATTGCTCTGTAAAATCTTGCATCTTAGGCTTTTGATAAGGTAATTTTACAGCATTTCCCTTCAGTTCAAACAACACAGTACTGGTTTAGCTAAGGGAAGAATCTGCCCTAAGGTGTATTCTATCTATTCACTCATGTCTAAAAGTTTCACTAGTAGTCAGTTTTAATTTTCATCTTATTGCAATTTCATCTTATTGTACATAGGGTCAGGGAACCTCTTTTTATCGTTGAACTGTAACCATACCTTGTTATGCAAAGTGCAATTACTTTGAATGAAACAAATAAAGTGTTCTTTAAACGGTCAGATCACTTCTCAAAGTTAATTCGTTTAGAAAGAAACTGAATTTACAGTGATGTTTAATATAAATTAAATATTGTTCCAATCATCAAGTGTGTGAAATACACTGACAAATGTGCAAGAGTTCTTAAAACCATTTAAAAACACAACCTTAGCTCATGTATTTTACTATGTAGTGCATCATTTAAATAGCACTATTTATTAGGGATGTAAAATTGATTTATTAGCTAATTGAATAGTTGATAAGGGTGCCTCAACTGTTGCTACACTTCAAAAGCGTAGCATTCAAGTAGTCCCCCACTGATTCAAGTAGTCCCCCACTGGCTCTGTGCTTCCTGCAGTGTTTCAAAGTGGCAGCGCCACATGGAACCCAGGGTCAGTGCGGGAGTTCCCAGCTGGCCCTAGGCTCCACGCGGTGTTTCAAAGCGGCAGACTCCAGGCTCCATGCAGCACTGCTGCTTTGAAACAAGAAGGGCCAGGGAGGGGCCGGGGGTGATTAGTCGACTAGTGTGAGACTAGCCGATAAGCATTTGTTGACTAGTCATTCACATCCCTGTTACTGACTGCAAGCTGATCAAGCATGAGGCTCCCCATGGCGTTTCAAAGCAGCAGTGCCACATGGAACCCGGGACCAGCGGGGCAGGCCCCAGTTGACCCCGGGCTCCCCATGGCGCTGCTTCTTGAAGCACCCCTCCTTGCTGCTTCTTTCTGATAGAGGCAGTAAAGGAGGGGGAAGCAGCTAGTCAACTAGCATGTCAACTATCCAATAAGCATTTGCTTATCAGATAGTCAACTAGTCATTCACATCTCTAATATTTTTACGGATTCTAATAGCAAAAAAACTAATAGTGTCTCTGATTAAATCAAATGGGTAAAGAATATCAGTTGTACAAATGATCAGCTATCTACTATGTCCTGCAGTCGCAGTGGGGAGCCTCAAGCAGACTCCCTGCGTGTCCCTCCCAACACCGCTCAGAAAAGCGGCTGCCACAGCCGTTTCTCTTTCTGAACAATGGGAGCTGCCTATTTGAATAACAGGCAGAGCACGAAGAACCATTCCCCTCTCTCCTCAGACTCTTATTCATCAATGCACGTGGCTCCTGCATCCTGTGCGGGACGGGGCAGACAGGGAAGCTGCCTGAGAAAGATGCTGGGCTGCTGGCTGGGAATCACCCAGGTAAGCCTCCCAGCCAGAGCCTGCCTGTGGCATCCCAGCCCCTTCCTCCTCTCAACCATCTACAACCCCCCCAACTCTTGCTCCTCTACCCTACATAAGCCAAACCCTGTGTCCGCCTTCTGAATCCCTACCTCCTCCCAGACCTTGCACCCCAATCCCCTGCCCAAGGTCACAGCCCACACCCTTGCACCCCCTCCTATACCCCAGTCCCCTGCCCCAGGTCACAACCCTTTGGACAAGCCAGAACTTAACCTCTAGTGATGGGTTACCTAGGGAGGTGGTAGAATCTCCATTCCAGTGCTTCATCACCCTCCTAGTAAAAATTTTTCCTAGTATCCCACCTAGACCTCCCTCACTGCAACTTGAGACCATTGCTTCTCATTCTGACATCTGTCACCACTGAGAACAGCCTCTCTCCATCCTCTTTGTAACCTCCCTTCAGGTAGTTAAAGGCTGCTATCAAATCCTTCCTCCTCCCCACTGTTCTCTTCTGCAGACTAAACAAACCCAAATCCCTCATCCTCTCCTCATTCATCTGAAGAAGTGGGTTGTGCCCACCACAGCTCATGATACCATCTACATTTTTTGTTAGTCTATAATGTGCTGCAAGACTATTCCTTGTTTAAGTTTTTCCTGTTACAGACTAATATGTCTACCCCTCTGAAATGTTTCAGCCTCTCCTTGTAAGTCATGTGCTCCAGCCTCCTAATAATTTTCGTTACCCTCAGCTGGACCCTCTCCAGTACGTTCACATCCTTTCTGTAATGGGGGTCCAGAATTGATGCAATACTACAGATGTGGACTCACAACTGCCGAATAAAGGGGAATAATCACTTCTCTAGATCTGCTGGCAATGCTCCTCCTAATGCACCCTAATAGCCATTAGCCTTGCTGGCTGCAAGGACAGACTGTTCACTCATATCCAGCTTCTCATCCACTGTAATCCCCAGGTCCTTTTCTGTCCAACTGCTGCTTAGTTGGTCCCCAGCCTGTAGCAGTGCTTGTCCTTGTTGAAGCTCATCAGATTTCTTTTGGCCCAATCCTCCAATTTGCCTAGGTCACACTGGACCCTATCCCTACCCCTCCAATATATCTCTCTCTCCTCCTAGCTTAATGTCATTTGCGAACTTGCTGAAGGTGCAATCCACCCCCTCACCCAGGTCATTAATAAAGATGTTGAACAAAACCAGTCCTAGAACCGATCTTTGGGGCACACTGCTTGATACAGACCACCAGCTAGACATGGAGCTGTTGATCACTACTCGTTGAGCCTGACAATCTAGCCAGCTGTCTTTCCACTGTACGGTCCATTTATCCAATCCATACTTTCTTTAATTTGCTGACAAGAATACTGTGGGAGACCATATCAAAAGATTTGCTAAACTCTGGGTGACTGAACTTTATAGATAGATAAGGCCAGACCTATGCAACACACTGATCAGTGTTGTGTTGTGTCTTTCTTAATTTTCTGGTCCATAGAACTTCTGACTGTCTCACCACTAATTTGGGTAATTTGATAGGGGTTGTGAATATGTAAATTCTGGGGAAGGGGGACTGTTTCCACAAAATGTTGTAAGTGGGGATTTTCTCACATAATTAGAAATCTGTTAATGTGCTGAAGGTCAAAATAACCTCGAGGTGTTGAGTTTTACCCCAGTTAGCACATAGCACCCACTAAATATCTGATGTGCTCAAACTGAGAATGATATTTAAGAATATGTTAACTGCTTTGTAGCCTGGAATATGTATGCAGCAATAATTAATGGTGCTTCCTCCAAGTTCTCAGTTCCGGCTTAGTGCAAACACATCAGAATAGTTTATAGCTCAAGGGTGGGCAATAATTTTGGAAGGGGAGGGCCACTTCACAAATTTTGGAAGTGGCCTTGGGCCGACCAGAAGGGCAGGGCTGATAACTACTCTGCTGGGTACAGTGACCTTATTTTCTGAACTAGTTGCAACTAGTAAGAACTGTTTAATTTAAACTATGAAACATTGTTTTAACTTTCTCATGTTAGTTTATCAAATTTCATTTTAAATAAAGTAAAATATGTCCAACACAAAAAGACTTCAATGTTTTCTTTATTTATGGGAGGGGAGGGGAACCTTTTTGGGTCTGAGGTGACTGACCCACAAAAAAAAAAAAAAAAAAAAAAAAAAAAATCAGTTGGAGACCACACAAGTGAGAAGCAAAAAAACTCCTCCAAAAAACCCCCAACACTCACACATGTGGCCCCAACCGAGACACCTCACTCCACTGGTGCCCCAACCTCAGGGTGAGGGGAAGGAAATGGGGAAACTGAGGTTCAAGGCTTCCCATAGATCAAGTTTACTTGTCTGGGGTTGTGGAGTTAGTGGATTTCATGGAACCTCCTTAGGCTCTGGGGTAGGGACAAGAATGAGGGGTACAGTGTGAGACAGGGCTGCCAGCAAGTAGGATAGGGATGGGGTGCAGGATCTGGGAAGGAGTTGGGGTGCAGAAGCAGGCTGGGAATAGGCTCTCTGGCCAGGTGGAGGGAACAGGAACAAGCGAGGGTGCAGTATGGGGCCAGGAGAAAGGGTGCAAGAACAAGGGAGGGTGTCAGAGCAAGCTGGGGATGCTGGGTCATGGGGGGCAGGTAAGTGATGGGGTAGGGGGTCTGGACATGAAGGGAAACCTTTGTGCTCCCTTGCAGCAACAGCTGCAGCCACAAGGTTCCGGATGCCCCAGAGGGAGACCCCACTGCTGTGGCCACTCGATGCAGGGCTGGCCCAAGGGGCCGCAGCCATGCAGCTTGGAGCTGGCCCCAGAGGCATCTCAGCCACGTGGCCCCAGGATTCTCCCGAGGCACTGCCAGCCCCAGTGGTGCTGCTACCATGGCCTGGGGCCGGCCCTGGAGGCGACGCTACCACGGCCAGGCGATCCAATGCTGGCCCAGAGGTGCTACTGCCATGGCCAGGCAGCCCAGGGCTAGCCCAGAGGTACCACTACTGTAGCCCCAGACCCTGTAGCCACGGAGCTGCTCCTCTGGGCCCAGCCCTGTGAGGCACCTCAACCTGGAGGTGGAGGAGTGGGGCTGAGTGCCTTCCCCTTCCTCCCCCCCATAATTAGGGGGCAGGGCCTGTAATTGCCTCCTGGGCCAGATCCGGCCGGCTGAGAGGCTTTTGCCCACCCCTGCTGTAGCTGATCTAACCAAAATGTATGATCTCTTTTGGGACAGATCCAGATGACTTTGGGTTGGGCAGAACAGGCAGAAGGGACATGGAAGAAAGGGGAACAGCTATGGAAAAGGTGTAAAATGAGGACAGGTGGGAGACAAGCCTTGGATTGGATATTTGAGAAAAATCTATATGCACATTGAAGCATTGCTCGAAGAAGGAATATCGCGCGAAAGCAGCTTTGCCCCCCCCCGCACTTTTGTTCTTTAATAGTGTTAGATGAGAGCATATGGGGGAAAGTGAGTGATTGCAAAAAGTAGCAAAGAGCTTATGTATTTCAGTGGCTGTAATGTTGGCAGACAGATGAGTTAAGGGGGATGGCATACCACCGCGCAACCTGAACTTTGCCTTAACAAGTTTGGTTTTGTACCCACTGAACAGGCAACAAAATGGAATTCCACTGGGGTGTCCCCGTTAGAAAAAAAAATTGGAAAAGCTTCAGAAAATAAGTACAATGATTTGAGGTCTGAGAAAAGGTATTCTAGTAAGAGATTTATGAAGGGCAATCTCAGAGAAGTCTATTAAGAGGTCAGATTAGATCGCTGTAATGAACCCTTCTGCCTTAAAACTTGATGAATCTGGAATAGCCTTTTCTGTTTGGAACATATTGTTCACCTGTTGCATACTGTCTAAATCCTACATTTCTCGTGCTCTGCGGAAGTTGCATTCTTGCTTTATTAGGTGCTGGGTATAAAGAGGTGCACTCCCTGTTTATGGATTTGGGGCACTGCCCTAATAGACTCTTGACAATATATTTGGTTCCCCTTTCTCCCTCAGCCCTAGATCCCTTCTGGGGGCTGGAGAGCAAGCGTGGAGACGTAGGAGCCCACACAGAGAGCAGAGGATGTGACTGCGCACAGAGCTGTTGCATGTAGAGGGTTGGATACTTGCCCGCTGCACTGCGGGACACACCATTTTACGCTCGTCCCCTGGGCGTCTTACCTGGCAGGCGGGGGCGTTATTACCATGGCGGTGAAATCTCCAGAACGCCAAGCTCCACGGCAGCTGCACGAGCCCAGGCTGGCCACGGCGCCCAGCGTTGGTCCCCGCGTAAATGGTGCCAGCCCAGCGAAGTTCCTCCCCTGCACCGCGGCGCCCCCTCTTCGGAGCATAGCCTCACGCTTCGCGCCCTCGGCCCGGGAAGGGCTGGGGGCGGAGGGCAGCCCCTTATAGGCGGCAGCTGCTGCGCCCTTGCCCCAGCTGCCACTCGCCGTGCGCCGTAGCCCAGCTGAGCGCTCCAGCTCCCGCAGCGGCTCATCCCGGCTGCCAGCCCCCACGCGACTCATGGGGCCCCGGCGCCTGGCTCTCGTGCTGCTGCTGCTGCTCCAGAGCGGTGAGTGGAGAGGCTGCTTTGCCTGGATCCAGTTGCACCCCCGTGGCCCCCTTTGTCAGACCCGAAGTGGGGAAGGGGGCGGTTCCCCGGGGCTGAGAGAGGGAAGCGAGTGAGAAATCCCGTCCATCCACATACAGTGCCAAGGGCTCTTCGGGCATCGCCCCAAAGTGGGTGCGCGGGGTATTCCTGGTCCGCCTCATTCCTTGGGATACCGGCCTGCGCCGTTTGCTGCGCGGTTATAGTCACTGGGTGTGTTAGTCTGGGCGAGGATGAGTTGCCTGTTGGGATTAGTTAGAGGATGGGAGGGAATTGGGAAAACCACGGTAATTGTGCTATTTCCAAAAAGGAACCCCTGCAGCGAGGTGTAAAACATTTGGGCAACGTTACAGCCAAATGACAAATTGAGAGTCCAAGTGGTACACACGCATTCAGATCAACAACTTCATAGGAAATATTTGTAATGCCTGACAGAGCTTTCTGTTTCTTGACTTGTGGGTGGCTAACTGTAACCTTAATAGTGGCAATATGAAGTAGGTTTTGGACTGTAAAAAATCTGTGCTCTAGCTTGCCAGTCCCAACAAAGTAATATATGTTTTGCAAGTCTCCCTATTTATCCGTAACTCAGATGGCCACTAAAAATACTCAGACTGCAAAGTCAAAACACTCAAAGATTAGGAAATCCCAGAATCAAGATTAACTCAGCCCCCTTCTGATATAGTGTTTTAATTAAATTATTTTTGATAGACCCCTCTGATGTTTATTGTCCAAAAGTGACTGTACTGACTTAGTGAGCAGTTAAGGAGCAAATAAAAAGTGTATTCCTTTATTTATTGAACATTATTCAAGCCCTGCTCTAATAACTCTGTATTTACTTTTGTCCTGGGGTTTTCTGTGTTCTTTAATATAGCAACAGTGTTTTACAAACATTGATTATTTTTCACCAGACTTCATAAGGTGAGTGTCTTCTCCCCATTTCACACATGGGGAGTGGAGGCAGAAAGAGGATCCATGGGTTTACATGCCACACTTTGAGATATTTCCAGGGTAGGTAGCATTACATAAGCTTTTCAGTTCAAAGCACAGTTCCCATTAACTTTAGTTACAACTGAGTGCTCAGCACTTCTGCAAAGATGACCAAGGATATCAAGTTGGGCACCCATAAAATAAGGAACAATTGATGACAACCTATGAGAAGTTTCACTTAAGTCCCCGGCCTAGGAACACAGTGACAGGAAGGATAAAATCCAGTTTTCCAGGAAAACAGCTGCCTGAACTATTAGTTTTCCAAAAGGCTGGAGTTGGTAATGTAGAGTCACAATGAAAGAGATTGTGTGTAGGATCCCTGATCCATTTGTTGCAGAAACTGGAAGGTATGTAGTCAATCAGCAGGAAGAAAAAAGACTAAGTACATGATCACATACTATCATACTGCAAATGTACTACAGGGCTCAATGAAGGTTCTACTAGGCTCCCATGTTCCAATCTGCCTTCCCAACACTCATCTCTAAGTCTGACTCTTGTCCCCTCTGCATTCAGATAGCTTCCTCCTTTATGCTGCTTATGCTTCTGCAGGGGAGAGAAAAGAGAGCCTATGTCTCAGTTGTGATGCTCACCACCCAGCTAAGTTCACTTGAGATCAATAATTACACACAAAGTCTCCAGCTTCCCAGCTCATCTGAGGAAGTGGGTTTTGGCCTCAAAGCTCATGATACAATGTATATTTTTGTTAGTGTCTCAGGAGCCACAGGACAACTCGTTTTTAAAGTTACAGACTAACATGGCTGAGAATTACAAAGTCTGTCTGCTCCAGAAGTCCCAGGCTGGAGGGAGCATGCTCAATCACTACAGCGACAGCACATGCACAATCTGGTCAGTACAAGGAGCTGTGAAGCTTGAGCATGCATGGAATCTGGAAAAAAGTAGAACTGCTAAAAGTCTACAAAGTGTTTACTGGACATGTGCAAACAGCTTTATCAGCAGTGTGTAATGTGGCCAATTTGGAGATTTTGATAGGGAGGTAAAAAGGCACATTCCTGACACAAAGGCCATCTCCTTCAAATTACAAAATCCCTGCTCTAATTCAAGGGGCTCATAGAGATTTTCAGAGAAAATTTTAATTACAATTTTAAGAAAACATTTTCCTGTAGCCTTGATCTCTGAAGTGGCTCAACTGTTGTGGCTCAAACGTTTAAAACCAACGTGTGAATCCAACACTGAATATGGAAAATTTCAGCCAAAAG
Source organism: Rafetus swinhoei (assembly GCA_019425775.1). NCBI lineage: Eukaryota > Metazoa > Chordata > Testudines > Trionychidae > Rafetus > Rafetus swinhoei. The sequence goes on along the minus strand of CM033443.1, from coordinate 26,639,967 downwards.
GGTTAAAGTTTGGCAAAAGTTGTAAGCAGTTGAAAATAGGGTCTTAGAATAGGAAGTGTCAAGCACCCTTAATAACAGGCAGTGGGCTACTGTAATTTCTTTAGTCGTGCATCACAAATTTTATGAAGTTAAATCTCGGTATAAAAATTATTTCCTGTAGCAGATGAAGCCTTCTGGTTCAATGGATGAACTTATTGCCACCACCACCTCCTCACCCTGCTGAGGGGCACAGACCATCTGCGGCAGCATCTTCTGCCCCAGCACAACCCTAACTGCAGCATGATGCTGAGAGGAGGTCAGAGAGAGAGGCAGGACTGTCTTTCACTCGGCAGCAGCAATTCAGTCTGGGGCTGGCTCCCCTCACTAGGCATTGCAACTGGCACACTGGTTTTCACACTACTCGGGTTTGGAAGTTTTCCAGTGCACTAGTCAATCAAATAGATGAATTACCTTGTATAAAGAAGAGGTAAAAACCAAGTTAGGCAGGCTAAAACTGATAGTTACAGTTCCTTGCCTTGTGTGTCGGTCTCTTCTGTTATAGAAAAAAACAACAAATGGTCTGGTAGCACTTTATAGACTAACAAAACATGTAGAGGGTATCATGAGCTTTTGTGAGCACAGCCCACTTCTTCAGATGACCAGAGTTATGAGTAGGGGATATGAAAACTTGAAATAAATAGAGGGGAAGGAGAGGGGAAGGGGGAAAAAGGAAGGGTGTGTGTGAGACAGGGCATCATTAAGTATCTGGAGAATGGGTACTTAAACCTAAGCAGATCAAAGTAAATAGATAGATGCTAAGACAGGAAGGATACCACTCACAGAGCTGTTATGTATTCTGTCAGTCAAACTCTATTTCAGTCTCTTCATCTAAGGGTCATGTATAGTTTTCCTTTGAAGTCTAAGTATGGCTACTATTACTTCAGTCATTATGAGTGATAAATTGGCATAGATGATACAATGGAATTTAAAGCCAATCTATCCTCCCCACTGCCTAACCACATTTCATTTCATAATGAAGAGAACTCTACTCCAGTGAGCTCTTGTTACTTACAAACTCGACAGACCACTCAGATATAATGTCAAGATCTAGATGTACTGTAGTAGTCTGTTTTGAAACAATAATAATAAGGGGGACTAGCCAGCCAGCCCAGTGGGATCATTGCCCTTCCCAAAGGCTGGGAGGGGCCACCCTTGTATCCCCAAGGGAATTTCCACCACAAATTTCACTTTAGTTAAAGGACACAAAGCATCTGTGAAATCTTTACTATGTAGTCAGGTAGACAAAAATCATGTGTCATCTTACACTGAACTAATTCACACTTTCTATAACTGTAGATACTATATATGAGACCGATTATGCAAGAGCTTTTCACAGTGCATGACACCATTGTAGTAACACAGCAAGGGTACGTCTACACTAGCTCGTTAGTTCGAGCTAGGTAGGGTAATGAGGGCAAGCAGAGTTGCAAATGAAGCCCGGGATTTAAATATCCCGGCTTCATTTTCATGTTCAGCGCCGCCATTTTTAAATCCCCTTAGTCCGAACTCCGTGCCGCAGAGGTAGTTGAATTAAAGATCTAATTGAACTACCGTTACTCCTCATGGAATGAGGAGTAACGGTAGTTTGAATTAGGATCTTTAATTCGAACTACCTACTCTGTGCCGCATGTAGCCGCGAGCACGGATTTCAGACTAAAGGGGATTTAAAAATGGCGGCGCCCGGGAACATGCAAATGAAGCCCAGGATATTTAAATCCCGGGCTTCATTTGCAACTCCGCTTGCCCTCATTACTCTACCTAGCTCGAACTAACGAGCTAGTGTAGACGTACCCCAAGTTACACTGAGCTAAACATACAATTATGATCATAAGAAGAGTTATAAATCTGGGAAGAAAACACTCCTGGCCCCGCATCCAGCCCTGTTCTTCCTCTGCAACTGGTTACTGCAAAGGAGTTGCCACCACAGCCTGGAATAGGCATGGCATTTAGGTGCTGGCCAGTCTCCCTGTCAGCAGGAGCTTCCTGTTCCCACCAAACCTTTCCTAATTTTTAAGCTTAGACAAGGGTTAAGTAATCTGGATACTAGCCCCTTGCCATCTAATTTCATATACTGGGCCTCTTACCCTATATCTAAGCATCTCACAAACATTCAGTTAATGTATCCTCACACTAGGAGAGAACTGAGGCAAAGATGGTATGGGCTCATCCATGAGAACACTTAGTTTGTGCCAGGTGGAGGTGTAAATGTAACCTTGTGCTAGCCTGCCACTTGTATAAACAAGCCTGACGTGCCCAACATCAACCCAGACGTGACCAGAGTCTTAGTGCAAAACCTTAACACAAGGCCTGCCTTATAGCAACCCTGAGTGTTACTTTCCTAGGCTCATAGCAATATGGTAAACACAAGCAATTAAAAAAGAAAACCGCTAATAAAGTAAAAGACAACATCAGTTTCAGTAAGTGCATAGCGAACATTCTCAGAAAGATTATTCAAATACTGAGTGAAGTGTGTTGGCTTTTCTTTAGCCTCTAAAGGTGCTTTGGAAAAAAAACATTCTAGGAATCCAAGAGGAATCCTTGAATTGGCTGGAGCCATCAAATGCAGTACAGGACGCACTCCTTTGGCCTATCTACGCTATGGATGCTACTGTGGTCTCGGAGGGCAAGGCTGGCCTAAGGATAAAGTCGACTGGTAAGAGAACACATTTCTATTTAACCAAAATGTTGGACCTAGCACAAAAAGGATAAGGGAATAAAATAGGCTATAAATCAGGTAAACATTTAGCCTATTTAATGCTAGTGGAGTTTGTAAATGGGTTTAGTGTCTGGCTCAGTGGGCAAGGTATAGTTTCACAGTGCTGAAATTTCAATGCAATGAAATTTTTACATGAGTCTTGGCTTTGAACTCGCCTCAGTGTGCTGTACTTCCTTTTTAGGGCGTGTTCACCACTTTGCTACTGTTACTGTTTGGCTGAGTGTCCCAGACTTCGTTTAAAAGCCATTTTCTCAGACAGTTTTAAAGCTCATTCCATTTTGAATTCTGAATATCAGACATTTTCCCACAAGGATAAAATGCATCCTTCTTGCTTCTTGTACTGAAGAGGTTGAAGGATATTACTTACTCTTGGGCTGAGACCAAGAACTTGTTCAACTAGACTAAATCACCAAAAGAAGTATATTTGCAAATTATACGTTTGTGTGTCAGAATGAATTCCACCCTAGGTGTGCATACCCCTTATGCATTCACTTTGAATCTATTTGGAAGGCATATTTTAAGCAGCCTCATTCCAATTGATAGTGGCTCATTGACCAGAATAAGCCAAATAGGCACAGAGAGAGATTCTTCCTGGCCAAGCTTCCTCATAAAAGCAGAGGACCAAGACATCACTAAAAACCCTAAAAAAATGAGGTTTATGAGATCTTTCGAAAAAGCCTGCCGTTTTCAAAAACCGCGTCTAGACAGCGGTTTTACTTTCAAAATGGCCATGACACGATTATGCAAATGAAGTGTGGGATATTGCACTTTCAAAGTGCCTCATTTATATCCCTCTGTTGACAGAGGGATGTAATCGAGATCTAGCCCAAGTAATCTACCAGATTCATAGCCTGAAATCTGGTCTCCCCTATGAAATATGTCCTAGGGCTGCCCAACTTTGAAAGCAGAGAAGATAGTGAATGGCAGCTGCTACCTGGGCATACAGCTCAGAAGGCAGAACTACTGCAGCACAGGAGTAAGGGTGTAAAGCATCTTTGAAATGTGCTACTTAGCTGTGTCCAAATTGTGTGATTTCTCTGATTTAAGGAGACCCGCTACCAGAGGTGACAGTAATTTCTGTTTCTTATATGTACTGTTGTATCCCACACCCTGGGAGGAGGGGCTCAGGGCAGCAGTTGGGGGAGCCAGGGGGAGGAACTGCAATATGATAGTACCTGTAAAAATTTAAGTGTGAGGTAGAGTGCAGAGGGTGCAGTGTCAGAGCACCGAGCTGAGCGTGGGCTCAGGTCAAGGCGCTGGGTGCATGTGTGGGGGGTGTGTGCAATAGTCGGGTAGGGACGGTGTTCCCTGTAAGCTGTGCATTTCTGCAGTAGTTCAGGAGAAATTCAAATACCACCCAGATAATTTGCAGAGCAGCCACAGTTAGGTTTTATGTTTCTATTGGTGGTGCACATTCACACGTCTCGGTGCACATAAAAACTTATTTTACCCCATGGATGTAGAAAATCTACACCTGGATGGAGAAGATCATAGGGAACATTGGTTGGTGTGTGAGGAAGGGGCTCCGAGCAGAGGGTTAGGGTGTGTCAGGGTTGCAGGAGTAAGGGTTGGGGGGTGTGAGGAGGGGCTCAAGGCATGTGTGTGTGTAGGGCAGAGCGTGGAGAGGCAAAGGTGCTATTTAGGGAGGGCAGGGCAGACTGAAGCCTCTTCCCAAGATTTGTAGCAGGACGCCACTTACTGTTCCACTTTGTCACTCTCAGTGAGCAAGAGGAAAGCACACAGCATGGGTCACTCGTATCTCCGCCCTCTCCACTTCCCGGCCAAGGGCAAGAGGGATGCTGTGCACTTTCCCCTCTCTCCAAGGGAATGACAGGAAGGGGGAACAGCAGCATCCCAGTATGAATCTCGGGGCTTGGGAGACACAGAGCTTCAGTCCCCCTTTCCCCTCTGTAAGTGGTGCTCTAGGGGGGCATGGAGCTGAGGCCATGATAAGGGCACACCTCCAACTGGCCCTTTCACCTGCCTGCTGTTCAGTGCAGCAGTCTGCAGGTGAGCCCTGGGAGCAAGCCACACCTCTTTCTACAGCTGAGCACCCCTGCCAGCCAGCTCCTTGTTGCCAGAGTGGCACAGGGGCTTACTTTCACCCTTGCTCCCTACTTGTATTCACTGAAAGATTCCAGTGACCCTATGCTCTCCTACTTCATTGAAAAAGCATGCCTTCAACCATCACACACTAGAGGTTGTATAGCTAGTCATATCACAAACATAGCACCAGACCAGAAAATGCCCTAAGTAAAGCAAAGTAAGTCCTTATCTAGAGGAAATGAAGGTGGCACTATCCGATACTAGACCTCAGCAGACTCAATATATACAGCAGCATCACCGGTTCAGGATGGCAATGGTTGCCTACCTCGTCCCATCACTCCAAACTCAAGATTGCTCCAATTTGCATATCACCATCTAGCTTCTATGATGGGGTAACTGGCTCTGTAGATATGAGAAAGTCAGTGGATGTGATATACCTTGACTTTAGCAAAGCTTTTGATACGGTCTCGCACAATATTCTTGCCAGCAAGTTAAGGGAATATGGATTGGATAAATGGACTGTGAGATGGATAGAAAGCTGGCTAGACTGTCGGGCCCAACGGGTAGTGATCAACGGCTCAATGTCAGGTTGGCGGTCGGTTTCTAGCAGAGTGCCCCAAGGATCTGTTCTTGGACCGGTTTTCTTCAACATCTTTATTAATGACCTGGATGAGGGGATGGATTGCACCCTCAGCAAGTTTGCAGATGACACTAAGCTAGGAGGAGAGGTAGATACGCTGGAGGGCAGGGATAGGGTCCAGAGTGACCTGGACAGATTAGAGGATTGGGCCAAAAGAAATCAGATGAGGTTCAACAAGGACAAGTGTAGAGTCCTGCACTTGGAACAGAAGAATCCCAAGCATTGTTACAGGCTGGGGACTGATTGGCTATGTAGTAGTTCAGCAGAAAAGAACCTGGGGATTACAGTGGATGAGAAGCTGGATATGAGTCAACAGTGTGCCCTTGTAGCCAAGAAGGCTAATGGCATATTGGGGTGCATTAAGAGGAGCATTGCCAGCAGATCCAGATAAGTGATTATTCCCCCTTTATTCAGCTCTGGTGAGGCCACATCTAGAATATTGTGTCCAGTTCTGGCCCCCCCCCCCCACTATAGAAAGGATGTGGACACATTGGAGAGGGTCCAGTGGAGGGCAACCAAAATTATTAGGGGGCTGGAGCGCCTGACCTATGAGGAGAGACTGAGGGGATTTGGGTTCGTTTAATCTGCAGAAGAGAAGAGTGAGGGGAGATTTGATAGCAGCCTTCAACTTCCTGAAGGGAGGTTCCACAGAGGATGGAGAAAGGCTGTTCACAGTAGTGACGGATGGCAGAACAAGGAGAAATGGTCTCAAGTTACAGTGGGTGAGGTCTAGGTTGGGCATTAGGGAAACTATTTCACAGGGGGGTGGTGAAGCACTGGAGTGGGTTCCCTAGGGCGGTGGTGGAATCTCCATCCCTCGAGGTTTTTAAGTCTCAGCTTCACAAAGCCCTGGTTGGGTTGATTTAGTTGGGATTAGTCCTGCCTTGGGCAGGGGGCTGGACTTGATGACCTCCTGAGGTCTCTTCTAGCTCTATGATTCTATGATCTACTCAGCCCACACTATGTAGCTGGCTCACTGTGGGCAAGGATGTACTTGATCATCCTCTTTCTGCATGGTGCAGTCACAGAGTGAATATAACTCTCAACTTACCAGGAGTCAGCAACAACCTGGTGGACTTTCTGATCAGGAAAGTGGCAACTAGACATCAGCAGTCACTGAAGAAATCCATCCTGGAATGGATATTCCATTGCTTTGTCAGACAATACCAAGTGCAGGGAATTTCTGCTCCAAATTACGTAAGAGCTGTTAGCCAAAATTGCCTCTGATAGCTATTAGACTTCCTATATGTGCCCAGCCACTTCCCCAAATGCCTTTCCCCCATTCAGATGTTTTATGAAAACAATGGTCAAATATTGCTCCTAGTAGCAGTTATTGCTTCTGATGGCCTAGATCTCAGCTGGTTGAGCAGGACTGGTAGAAAAATACTCCCTGCAGGTCCAGGAGATCATTTTACAAAATCAAATACTCTAGTCGAAAGTCTAACTTCAAGTTGAAAAATCTACATGCAGGCAGTAGCGTGAACAACATGAAGTGGCTGGAGGCCCCAAGACTCTTAACTGCACGCTGCTGCTGAAGCAAACAGGCCTGTCCTTTGAAAGGGAGTTAAACTCCATCTGGCAGCAATATCAGCATGCCATACCCCAATACAGTCAATCAATTTTTTTTTCCACATTCCACAGCTTTGAGATTCTTCAAGGGCCTTCTTCATACCTGCCGTATGGTTAAGCCTCCATGTGGTTCTCATACAGCTCATAAAGCCTTCAGTCAAAACAGTTAATGTTTGTTATACCACCTCACCATTACAAGTCTCTCATAGCCATGACACCAGGATGAAGCAACTTAACTGCAAGCTCTCCTGTTTGGATAGCAACATATCCTTCCATGATGACAGAGCAGTGATTAAACTGCAGTTTAGATTCATCTGTGAAGTGTTCTCAGAATTCCTTGTGATCACAGCCACATCACCTTGGATACCCACTTCCAACCAACGCCCCCAATTTAACAAATATGCTTGTTGTTAGTCCTTAAGTGCAGGACCTTGCACTTTGCATGATTAAATTTCATCCCATTTTATTACTCCAGTTTTCAGGTCATCCAGATTTTTTTTTTGTTTATTTTTTTTTGTATGATAGTGTGGTCCTCCTCCATATTAGCAGTACTGCCTAACCTTGTGTCATCTGCAAATTTTATTAGCATACTCCTGCTTCCTGTGGCAAGGTCAGAAATAAAAATGGGCTGCATGACCATCCCTGAGGAAGACCACTAGAAACCTCACTCCAGCCTGACAGTTCCCCTGTCAGTATGACCCACTGAAGTCTCCCCTTAACCAGGCCCTTGTTCACCTTTCAATTCTCACATTAATTCCCATCTTTAGTGTTTTCCACACGTGGCACTGTATCCGGTATCTTACTGAAATCCAGATAAAGGAAATACAGTGGCTCTAATAGACTAAAAAAGCAGTTCTCAAAGATGATTAGGTTGGTCTGGCACAACCTACCTCAGTTACCATTCATATCTATATCCTTAACTATTTTCTCATTGCAAATTAGATCCAAAACCCTGCAAATAATTGAGGTCAAATTAACAGGCCTGTAGTTTCCTGGATTACTTTCCTTGCTTTCTTAAAATAGTAAATACGTTAGCAATTCTCCTGCCACAGGGAGTTTACAGATTCATGAACAGTTCTTGCTCTTGGATTTGTATGGAAACACATAAGCATGCCCAAAGACACTATAAAAAAAAGATTTGGTGAGATGTTATAGTAGGATCCTTACTGACAACATCTTATTCACTTGGTATAGCATAAGTAAACTTATTTGATCTTTCAGCTACATCATGCTTGCTCTGAAGATCTTTGGTAATATGAACGTAAGACCTTCCCCTCCTTTGCATTGTGTGTTGCATTTCAAAATGGGGATATGGGTACCTTAATAATAAATGATATTGTAACTAACAGACAGCAGAACTTTTTTCTTATTATTCCTGTAGGACTAGAATATACAGACAGATATTTTAAACTCCTTTGTTTTGAAATTTTGACTGTACATGAAAAATTTTATGATCCTCTGGCTGGTTAGTTCAAGCTTTTGAGTGTAACATCTGACATTTATGTTGTGGAAGGTAATTGCTAATCTAGGAACACAGATGGAAGGGAAGAGTATCATCTCTGCTTGTGGTCACTAAACTCAAAAGATAATGAGGGAGTACCCATACTTTGGAAATCTTTCCTTCTAGAGTATACTTTTTCAAATGCCATGAAGAGCCCATGTTGGCAAGCCAGCTTCCTGTTTACAAAGCATGGCTAGCTATTTATGGTATGTGTTTAGTGCGTACACAACTTGCATTCTTTTGTCTTGGTTTTTAAGACATCTTTACAGAGCATCTCAATTTCAACAGAACTTAGAAAGCACAAGACCTTTCTGTATACTTGGACTTCACAAAGGGCAGTTGAGTTCTTATTTTCCCAGTTTTCTTTCTTTAAATTTTGATCACATCACTACAGCTGTTGCTTTCATAAAAATCAAAAGACATGAGCAATTTTTTGTATTGAACCATTTGAAATACAAGGGGATTAAAATGTAATTCCTAAACTTCAGCTAGGCAAAGACTGTCAGTTTGTCCATAAACATAGATGTTTTAAATCCATGAGGCAGCATAATCTAGTACAGATGTTCTCAAACTTCACTGAAACCCTCTAACAAAAAAAAATTATACTGTCCCAGTAGGGGGAACTGAGCCTATCCAAGCAGTGTTACCCCAGGATGGGGAGGGCCCAAGTCCCACCAGCCCAACAGGGAGGGCTAACACCAAAGCTCAAGGGCTTCAGCCCAAGGCAAAGGGCCTGTAACCTGTAAACCTCAATCCCTGTGAGGGAAGCTCTCTGGCTTTGGACCTGGGCCTCAGAAAGTGTAAACCAGATTTGGTGACCCCAATTAAAATGACCTAATTTGGAGGCCCAAACCACAATTTTGAGAAGCACTGCTCTAGTAGTTAGAACATGGTGCTAGAAACCAGGACTACTTGGGCTAGATTTCTGACTACCTCAGTCACAATAAATCATATTTTTTCTGTCTTGTTTTTTTTGTCAAATACATATCTATTATATATGAGAGAACTAGTCTGCCTGTTTGTTCAAGAACTCCTCCTAAACTGTAAGAGCTGGGACCACCAAATTTGGTATACAACTTCCTCTCACCGTAGCTTAAATCAAAGTAAGGGTTGGATAGTGCCAGGAAAATGGGATTGCTTCCCATCAAACCCTACAAAAAGAGACAATCACCAGGCACCTGCAATGGGCTGGCTGGGGGTTCCCTCCAATCCCCCAGCACCCTCCAGCCACCCTTTAGGGAGTGCACTGGGAGCAGAAGGCCACCCCCCCACCTTCATACAGGGACGTTGTTGGCTGTTTGCCTTTGTCAGGGAGCAAGGGAAAGGGCACAGTTTATGGCATTCCTCACACTGGATGGGAGCACAGGGAACGGAAGCAGCTGGACCGGCCCCAGCCAGGGGACATGCACCCCTCCCCCACCTGTGTCCCCAAGAGCTGCAAGGATCATGGAGAAGTGCTTCTCACCTAGCCCCAAGCTGCTGCAGTGAGGGAGGGTGAGGGTAGTTATTGCTCCCTGGGGCAGCCTGCATACTGAACCCCTCCTCTCCAGCCTCACCCAGTGCAATGATTTCAATGAAGTACGTCCACTTTCATTTTATTTTCCAAAAAACAAAAGCTCAGGACCCAAGAAACACTGGGTAAATCTTGTAGTTTACCTATACCACAAGAACACTGTGAAGTATGTTGCAATCATTAAAGAGAGAGTCCTACCAAACAGCCAAGTATTAGTTCTAATTACAGCAGAAAAGATCACTTGTTTATTCCCTGTGTCAGCAATTTGTAAAGTCCAAACAAATAAAAAGTTGATAGTACTGTTTTGGCTCGCTGAACTACTTAATCTTTGTAAATCCACATCGTAAAAAGCAAAACTTGCTATTTTAAGTGCTTTCATCTATGTACTGCAATATTACATTTGTTTGTCACCAGAAAAGATGAGATGCCATCACTGAACAAAAAGTGCTCAGTAACATATTCTACTCTTCACTTGAACAGCAGGGCTATGTCTACACTCGCGGCTTCTTGCGCAAGTACGGCCGTTCTTGCGCAAGAATCTGCAGCGCGTCCACACTGCCCACCTGCTCTTGCGCAAGTAAATTTACAGTACGGCATGGTAAGAGGGGGCTCCTTGCGCAAGAGCTACGCTCTTTTTTAACAGATGTAAGCTCTCTTGCGCAGGGGCTCTTGCGCAAGAGGGCAGTGTGGACGCTCGGCAGGGATTTCTTGCGCAAGAAACCCCTATGGCTAAAATTGCCATCAGAGCTTTCTTGCTCAAGAGAGCGTCCACACTGCCATGGGCGCTCTTGCGCAAAAGCACAGCTCGCACATGGCCTGTGGACGTTTTCTTGCGCAAGACTTCTTGCACAAGAAGCCGCGAATGTAGACATAGCCAAAGTGTACCACTAAACTGCATAGTTAAGACTTGAGTCTGTAGCAGAGCCTAATTCCCAAACCCCCAGAAGTAGCCCCAGTCATCAAAAGTAGTTGCAAGAGTAGTGACCGGCTCAGGAATCGAGGTGGTTTATGAAAAGCCAGCAATTTGACAATAGTATACTCTTTTCTGTGTAGCTCTTCTAAATTAGCTATCTTAATTATGCCTTTAAAAAAACAAACATGAAAGGTGAGCCATTGCCTTTTTTCTGCATTAGCAAGTCATTTTCACTCACATGAAACCGTTAATTCATCAATGCTGTCCAAATAAAACACAAGCAACAATGCTTTTATTCTGATTAAACAGCAGCCCTGTCATTTACTGTAGGGGTGTGCAGTCTACAAGTAATGCTGGATTCTCTACCATAATTAATGGACAGTTTTCTTTAATGTCTTTATTTAAATACATTATTTCATGTTTTATTTTTATTAGTAATAAAACCCCAAAATGGATGCCCTTACTTGTGGCAGACAACTGTGACTATGTACTATCATGCTTGAAGGGTTCATTTCTATTGCACACTTTTTTAAAAAAGGGTGCATAGTGTACATACCTGGAAAGGCTTACGTGACTACTATAAACAGCAAGGGAAACCAGGAGGCATAGCTCAGTCAAGTAAAGGCACTCCTGAAGAGAGTATGAGCTTGAGAGTAGGGGCCATGTAGGAAATATATGTGGCAATATACATGCCCTATTCAGTCTTGTCTTTATTCTACTTGCCTAAATTATGCCTCATCACTTACATTGCTATTTGTAGCAATGCAGGCTCCAGCTGCCCTCACCCTGCAACTGCAGGAAAAAGCTTTGGCAATGAGGGAAGCTTTTGCCAGCTCAGTAGTCCTGGATTCTTCTGTCACCACAGGGAAATGCTACAGAAGAAGGGAGCTACATATATGCACTATGTTGCCACCAAAAGGGGGGGGGGTGTAGTATAGATGTAACTGCAGCGATCGGGCCCTGTCAGGGTACGTCTACACTGCAGCGCTATTTCGGAATACTTCCGGTATCCTGCAATAGCATATTCCATGTCTTGACAGTGTGCCCGTTATTTCGAAATAGCTTTAGAAATAACAGGCTCACTATTCCGACAGCCCTATAAACCTCATTCCATGAGGATTAAGGGACATTTTGAAAGAAACCAGTATTCTGAAATTTGGCACTGTGTAGACAGCACCAAGTTACAAAATAAGCTATTTTGACATTAACTCAAAATAAACTACACAATTTGCATAGTTCAAATTGTGTAACATTTCTAACTAAGGGTGCAGTGTTGACACACCCTCACGGAGCAGTTCTTTGAGACACAAAGCTCACTGGTTAGAGAATACAGTGCTGACAAAATATGATTGGATCATTTGAGAACAACTGTACACATGAAGCTAGAATAGAATATCTAAGATCCACATGACCTCTTTATTTTCAATTCTGATTAGCGTATATGAATAAATGCAACAAAAGAATGTTGTCCAAGTACATTTACAGCCAGTTTATTCTCTCATTAAGAATCTAGACTAGATTTAGAAGAATTTATTCAGAGACATTTACTGTTTTGTAATTGCACAGCCTGTATAATGTTCATTATTATAAACCCTTGGCTAGAATGGACCTTATCCCTGGAGCCCCGCTGTAGTGCACATGTGCACGATTTTTGTTCGGTGTCATATGTTAACTCCAAGGGCAAAAATCAAGAAGCGTACACACATCCAGGCTGTCTAGACTGTAGAAAAACTCTGCCACGTCCACTTTTTCAGAACAGTTTCTGAAAAAGCAGGTGCGTTTTTTCGGCATGATGTATTTTTCATTTTGAGGAATAAGGGATCTTCCAAGAGAAGAGGTTTTTCCCACATTTGGCCCTGGGCAGATGTGTTCACAATTTGTGTATCTTTTTCTGGAAAAAAAAAAAAAAAAAAAAAAACCGTTGCAGACATAGCCCCAGACTCCTTGGGCTGAAGCCTTGCTGCGGAGGGGGACAGGAGTAGACTCTCCATCAAAGCTGAAGATTCAGAAGTCACCTGAAATCATCTGTGAACACTTCCTTACCTTAGGTATCATTATTTAAATTAAGCCAATGCTGTCTTTTAAGGTGACTTGGTTAACTTACTCTAGCAATTTATCATTCCTTCTGAGTGTCCTTTTGCTATTCAACCCACGGGGTATACTAAAAAGGCATGCATTACAATAGGTTTGAGGAAGCAAGTGTACTGAATTATCGGAAAGGGTGCCAACACAAGTATTACAAGTCCATATTAATATTATATGAGAAAAATCCATCTTTGCCTTGCTGTCAGGTGCTGCTTTAAACATGACTGCTGCTACAGTAAGGCAGAGCAAGCAGGCTGTCAGCCCAAGATGGAGAGCTACAACTGGGAATGTGAAGATAATGCTGCTGTGTGTGGTAAGTAACGAATCGGCTCTATTCCCTTTCAGGTGCATGTTCACAGAAGACCACCACAATGCTAGTCTACCACTTATAACATCCATTCTTTGTCCCCTCTTCCTTTGCTTTTTGATCCTTCCTCCTTTGCACCATTTTTATTAACACCCCATATGCTCCTAAACTGGTTCATCTCTAAAGTTTTAGTTTCAGCGAGCCTCAAAATAATCACAGCTTTAAAGAGAAAGATCACATGCAGATGAGTTTTCTGAGACAAGGCATACATATCCAGTCTTACGTATAGCAATACAAGACAATTTTAGGAAGTAAACACCAACTACATACAATTTGCATTCTGTCAGGTTACTACAGCCACACTATGGTACACTACCATAGTCACAAATGCAATCTTCCTCAAGCTGGCCTCTGCCACTAATAGACAAACAAAATTTTCATATGCATCTTAAAACTTACATATAGCAAGAAATGCTTCTCCACTTCTGACTACTCAAAATGGACATTAGCACATCTGTCACCAGTAGGTTTCTTACTAGCATTTAGCCAATAGGAAAGGCACACTTGGAATATCCTTTGTTTTGTCCAGGTGCATCTGAGAATTAGTTGAGTCTAGCATATCTAAAAATGCATTTAATGCTGCATTGGGGGATAGATCTAGATCAGTGGTAGGCAATCTGCAGCTTATGGACCCCCTGCCTCTCCCCCATGTCTGTCATGTACTGAGGTACCGGAGCCCTGCAGTTCCTGCTCCTCTCTCCTAGCACATTTGGAGAAGCCACGAATTGCCTGGTTCATGTTCCATCCCTGCTCTTGCTCCTCCCTCCTAGAACTGGAATGCCACTAATCAGCTGTTGGTGGGGCTCCTGCTCTGGTACCTTAGTTTGTGAAAAAGTCACAGGGCTGCAGGTTGAACCCAGTAGGCTGCAGGGTGCTATGACTCACTGTGGTGAGGGGACGGGGGGGGGCAGTGTTATGCCTGTGACCAGTTTTGGTTGCCCATTCCTTGTCTAGATTATGACAACAGGTCAACTTTAAAATATCTTGTCTTAAATATAAGTGATTAGTGTTTGTGATCAATTGTAGGTGTCCATGCACTGATCACTTTTAAAAATGTGCTACCCTGTTCAACTTTTTAAGCATTTAAAAAAAATGTGAGCTGTTTTCCTGCTCTAGGCAAAAGGCAGGCTGTAAGTAATAGCCAGAACAAGTTAATTGCTGACCATGGAGCTGTGCTAGTGGGAATCTATGTTAAAATTAATGTGCACGGCATGCTCAAGAGGAAACAGTTTCCAGCAGGTGAGGGAAAGAGTGCTGTTCTATATTCTTCTTATTTAAGATCTTGTCTGTCCTAGAGATAGATCAAGGCAGGTTACAACATGACCATGTTTCAAGCACAGTTCCATTTCATACCAGACTAGATGTTCACCATGGTCCACAAGACTGTGCTGTTATTGTGCTAACATGGGAATGATTCAATTACAATTCAAGATCCAGTTTAGGCTTCTCAGTTCAATTTTAACAGGATCAGAAGCTGCCTGATTTAAGTGGGTTCTCCGAGACACTTGTTACTCGCAAGTCACTGTATACTACACCTTCTCTATTTCCAGATTTGGAGGAAATATAAATACCTTGTTACTGAAACATGATAGTTACAAAATTACACAAACAAAAGCTAAGTGAAAGACACAGGAAAATAAGTTTTTGTAAGGTTAATTTGCACCACACACACAATATTCTGTGGTCTATTTAGTAAGTCGTCGTATAAATGGATGAGCTAATAAGACTTCTACAGTAACACCTTTACAACTCAATTTTATAGTATAAATCACGTTAATACCATTTTAAAGGATGTGATATTAACAGCCACTTCTCTCACAGCTCTGACTAGAACAGAAAAAGAACAATTACTATTACTCCTTTCTGAAGAGGAGCTAAACTAATAAAATCCTTCCATTTTGTAAGCATAAGAGGATTAAAGATGGACTCTTCACTGAGATGTTTGCTCTTCCCAACTAGGTTGGCAAAAATATTTTTTCAGCTAACCTGAGTTCTGCACCTGGGATTGCTCACAAATCCCCTCTCCTTCCACTCTCTCCATCTGCTGGAAGTTGATATTTCTCTATATGAAGTCTAGCTTAGAGAATTTTAGTTTAATATAGTACGTATTTTGAAATTTTGAACAGAGGAGAAAAAGCATTGGTGGATAGAGTAAAAGGCTTGCTTTGGATTTTTAAGGCATTACAATTTATAAGGAATCAACATTCTGGACAGTTTTCTGACTACTACGCTTACTGCTTACTGTTACCCTTTGACCTCTAATTACTTTAAGAACCATTTGTACTTGGTTTTCGTTTTCTTTTACAGATTCACTAGAAGACAAATGCCAAAAAATAGTGTGTGAATGTGACCGTAAAGCTTCCAAGTGTTTGGCTAAAGCCCCTTACCAGCCAAGATACATTTTCTGGCCAGATTTTGTATGTGGTGAGAGTCATCCACAGTGTAAGTTTTAATGAGACAGGAGAATACTACACTAATAGCTGTAAAGAACTGTATGTTTAATTTTAAAATAGAGTTTCTATTATAGCAGATTTTTTCCAACAATGCGTGTATGCCTAGTTTTCATAATGCAGAATCTAAAAGCAAGTTTAGTGGTTCTAAGCAGCTTGTACACTGTAGCAGTTTTCATGGACTGACTATAAAGAATGATTTTATCAAACATCTAATGGTCTGTGAACCTTTAGCATAAGTAGCAATAGAACATTAACTCTGGAAAAAGCCTCTAAAACATCAGATTTCACCATGTTTACTGCAAACCACTCATTTTCTTGTTTATGTTGTATCAGCCACATGCAAAACAGCACGTATGGATGCAGTGAAAACGTCTATTTTAAAACTTAATTTGAAATCTGAAGTTAGTGTTATTAGCCTTAGCCAAGGGAAAGGTGACTGTCAGATTAAAGAAGGACTTTTACTTTCTCTTATTAGTAACACTTTATGACCAATAGTAGTTTACTATTCAAAATAAGTTTGTGAATTTCATTCTGACTAAGCAACAATTAAATTGTTTAGCATCACTGTCTTGAGTCACTTGCACAATTAGGCCTGTATTTACGATACTGAAGCATTTAAATAGAGAGACATTAAGGCACTGAGAGTTAAGATGTACAAGAGGACCATGATTCGACCCCTACTTCAGTGGAAATCCCAGAGACATCAGGGAAAAGAAATCCTACCTGCCCCCCACTCTTCCCAGAAATAGAGGAGCAACATGGATCAGTGACCTGCTTGCATGATGCAGCCTTACTCCACAGCAGATGTGATGAGTCAGTCACTGGGACCCATCTCTCTACCCGTAAGTGTGTTCAATCAGATCCTGTCTGCGAAGACCACAGCACCATAACATGGATTTCCACTTCTGTCTCCTCTTTTACACAAAGAAGGGTCCAGACTCAATATGTAGGGAGCAGGCATACCCCCATGAGTATACACTACAATATTCAGAAGAGCTGTTTTGCTTTACTGGGATACAAAGGTGTGGCACTGTTAGCAAGGAAAATTCAAGCTTTTGGCTTCTTCTTCAGAAATGCTTCAAATTAATGAGTACTGTACAATAAATTTTCTTCATAACTAATTGTGAACATCCACATTATCTGAAAAATAATATGTCTATTGTAATCCATCTAGTTTTAAGCCAGAAGAGTCACTAAAATGTATTAATTACAGTACAAGGTAAAGGTCAAGAGCTTTGATTTAAATTTAAAACAATTTAAAATTAAAATGGATTCTTTAAAAGACAAACATTTAGAAAAAAATCTTTAATTTTTTTTTTTTAAAAAGAGCTCAGATGCAAATCTAGAATTCATTAATAGTATGAAACTCAAGATGATGAGGTTTACAAGTACAAGGATTTAAAACAAAAGTTAACCTTTTGTTTACTCAAACATCACAAACAAAATGGCAACATGGTTATTTTTATACAAAATCACTTTCATTCAGTATTTACAGATTCAGGTCTTGCTACACGTCAGACTACAATAGGGAATTACAGTATCAGGTCCCTTCACCAAATTAATACTTTGAGAGGTATCTGAATTCATATATGAAATTAGCAAATAAAAATTGATTTAGGAAAGGAAGCATTAAATCAGCTCTTACTGATAAAAATTAACAGACCTGAATAAAGGCTTTAAGACTTTCCTATCATATTTGCCAACTATAAAAGGTGTGGGATACAACGTAAACTAGGTGTTACACAGTTGGAAAAAATGGAATTTTAAACATGAGCACTACTGGCCAACGTATGGTTTGACTGTAGCATCCTAGCATGTCAAGATGAGTGAAAAAGGCTCACATATTTTCAGTATCAAACCAATTGAAGACACTGTCCAAAAGCTCCCTCTGGCAAGTTTTGAACAACATACAAATGTCAGGAAACATTACAAAATAGCACCACACTCAGTTTTGATTGTTTAGAAGGTATTGAATGTAGAGGCCCTAACAACTTGGCATTCATCAGATTTCACAGAATACTATTATAGTCAGATGGTTGTTGTTACCCAAAAATTGAACGGCATGATTACAGCAACTTCACAAGACTCCTTCAAGAAAACTGTATCCTCCTTATCTATGGCAATACTACATAAAATAAAGCCAAGCTTTGGGGTTATGGTACTTGCTGCTTCAAAATGGACTCACCTCAAGGCAATTTTTTAATCACCACAAAGGAAGCAATCAAAGAAAGCAATGTTGTCTTACCAGATGTCTGACTTCAAACATTTGGACAGCATAGATATTCAATTCTTAGGAGAAGGTTGAATAGCAATCACAGCACTTGTGTTTCCAGACGTCTTACTTCTTTTACCACAAGATCAATATTTATAATTGGGTTAAAGTACAAACCCCAATAAAACAAACAGTTACAGACAAATTGAGGAATAATGGGCCAAAAGATAGCAACAAAAAGACCCTGGGTTGACACTTTCCAGAAATGGCTCCACATTCTCTGAGGAATAGTCCTGAGAAAAGAAAGCAAGACAATCATTTTTCCACAAGGAAGTATTCTAGAGACTTTGCTAGTTAAAAACCAAAAAAAACAAAAACTAAACCCATGAGTGGTAGTTACAATATTCATTCAATCTGTGAAATGCCACTTACTCTACTGCATTCTCACCAATTGCATCCTATGATTCCAACAGATCCCTTGCCAGCGGAGCTCCTATTCTGGCATACTCACAATTGAAATACAAGTTGAATTTAATAATTTGTCACAAGGTAATTGCTTGAATGAAAAAAAAAAATGTAGATGATTCTCCACAAAGTCTAGTGTGCCCTCCAGTAGCAAAAAGGTAACAAAATATATTATATATACACACACAAGCACCATACAAAACACCCTCTTTTGCCCTTCCCATCCAAGCACAGCATGGAAGCAGAAATTAAAAATTGCTTGTTTCAATTCTAATAAACCAATATTGATGTCATTCATTTTCGAAGACAAACTGAATAGTGCTTGATAATTAGTAATTGTTCATACTTCTCTATATTTGAAACAGGTATTGAACAACTTAAATGAAGCCTTAATAAAAAACAGTAATCTAAAATTAAGAAAAACAGCAATTTGTTGTAAGTATCTTCCAAGAACTACTGTACTAACTAACTGAATTTAAGACAATTAGAATACCTTATTTGCACAGGATTATTAGCATACTCCATACACCAAGACTGCATAAAAGAAACTTAAGGTTTTTGCCTGGCAAATTAACATTAGCAAGTTTATAGAAAATAGTAATATGTATAGTACTATTATTCAGAAACAGACATACTGATTAAAAGTTACTCAAACATCTGTAAGTAAAATTCCAAATTACATTATTCACTAACTGTGCTTTACATTGATTCTGTGAGCAGATTTATTTAATACTTACTCACTTTCATGGTACTGTTTCAACATGGTCTTTTAACAGTCAAGTTATAAAAGTATCAAAATCATCACCATATACCCCTGGCTACACACAGACATCTTCAACAGCAACCATAAAAAAATTAAACAAGTTGAGTGAGACTTACTTTAGTTCTCTTCTTGACCAGAGCCTCCAAAAGGAGAAGAACTCCAGAACAGAAAGCAGCATGGCATTAACAATTATAAATCGTGATGTCCAGTAGTGTATCTCCAACCAATCCCAAGCAAATTCAGCTATTAGCTGATATGGCAAAAATGAGTACTTAACAATGAATTCTCTCCACTGTTTCCAAGTAGGCTCCTTAAGTTCCTAAGGAGGAAAACAATTTAAAAAATTGATGGCCACGTTAATTACACACTAGTTTAGTTTACCTTTCATTGCTTTATGGCTTTCCCTTCATTAAAGGAAAAATCTTCACTAATGTTACACTAGGTAGTTAAACTAAAACGAAAGTTTCCATCACACACATTTTTAATTAAGGGTGCAAATAAAGCAAGCATATTCTACAAACAAGTACCAAATGAAGATATGAACGGGATTCCTTTTAATGAACAACAATCACCAAAGTGTTTTAGGGAAAAAAAAAAAAAAAAAAAAAAAAAAGGCTTCGTTGTATTAGAATTCATGATTGAGTACATATATCACCAATTAGAGTAAAAAAAAAAAATCTTATAGAAGACAGTGACTTTCTGGATTTAAAAATGTCCATCTTTATAAAAAATATCCAGAGATGCCATACAACATGTGACAAATGATCCATCTTTTCCATTGTCCAGTTTCCACTAGCAGCTAACAATTGGGCTGTGTTTACACTGGCGCGATCTTGCGCAAAAGCGGCCGCTCTTGCACAAAAACTTGCTGCCTGTCTACACAGGCTGCGTGTTCTTGCGCAAGTAAACTGACGTTCTAATATATGAAATCAGGGCTTCTTGCGCCAGAACTCTGATGCTCCCGCTCAGGAATAAGCCCCTTTGCGCAACTGTTCTTGTGCAACAGGCCAGTGTAGACAGGCAACATGAATTTCTTGCGCAAGAAAGCCCGATGGTTAAAATGGCCATCAGAGCTTTCTTGCGCAAGAGAGCGTCTACACTGTCATGGATGCTCTTGTGCAAAAGCACATGCCAGTGTAGACGCTCTCTTCTAAAAGAGTTTTTGCAGAAGAACTCTTCCGCAAAAGAGTTTTTGCGTGAGAACGCGCCAGTGTAGATGTAGCCTTGATGTTTCAATGAAAGGAGTAAGAAAGTCTGTGACAGGAAGTTACAAAAATAAACTTGCCCATAAAGAATTTTCCCGTAACTAGTACCAGACATTGATTTATTTCCTGAAACATGAGGGTTTAATATTGCTTAAACAGTCTCATTATTCATAACAGTGTGAACTCTTAATAGAACCCTCAATTTTGCCCCTGTGAGCCTCCTTTCTTTATGCATACTTTATTGACTGTATTGATTTAGACTTAAGGACCAGCATTGTTTACACTCTTACACTTTTTCAGAAAATGAAGACAGTTAAAAGTTGCACAGTGACTTGTGCCTCAGTGGAGTTTTGATCACTGTTTCTCTGTGAAATCTATTTTCCTTCCATTAACCTTTAGTCCCATATGTTTTCCAATATAGATGCTTACAACTGGGCACAAATAAATATTTAGGGTAATAAAACAAGTGATTTGCAAAGATGAGTACCCATAACTGCAATCCAAATCATTGGGCGCTGTAGGTGCACAGCATCTGTTCAACCCAGGCCAGGTATTTAAGTTAACAATATGGCAGGTAGGGGTAGTGACACCTATGGTTCAAGTGTTGGACCACCTTCCACCAAAAGGAACCACTACCACCAAAACCCATCGCCAATCTTCTAACTTAGGAAACATCAATGGTTTAAGTTTGGCTATATAAATCAGTGGTTCCCAACCAAAGCCAGCTGTTCGCGGCAGCTCAGCTCTGGCAGCTGTGGTGGCTGATTTTGCCCAGCGGTAGTGCTGGGGCTGAGGCAGCAGCAAAAGAAGGCAGAGCAAGAGGTGCCTCCCTTCTTCCTCCTCCTCTCTTTCCTCCCACCCCCCAGGTAAGATGGTGGCCCAGCTGGGGCTCCATGCTCCCCCTGCCTCTACCCATGGGGCACAAGACGCACTTGGGGAAGGAAGGGGCACAGAGGAGAGCACGTGTACACCACCAACGCCCGTTCCTCCTGCCCACTACTGGTGTAAAATTTTGATTAATTGGCTAATCAAATAGTCAATGCAATTTGCATTGACTATTTGATTAGCTGATGAGGATGCTTCCATCTCTCAAGTGTAGCAACAGCCCCAGGGCTGTTACACTTCAAAGGGGAAAGCGCTGCAGGGAGTACGGGGGACTCCGAGGCCTGAGGCTGGGCTCCCCATGGCGTTTGGAAGTGGCAGCACCACATGGAGCCCAGGGTCTGGCCCCAGGAACCACGTGGCGCTGCTGCTCTGAAGCGCCCCTCCTTCCCCCTTCCCCTTGCTGCCTCTTTCTGATATAGGCAGCAAGGGGAAAGAGCAACTAGTCGACTAGTGTGTCAACTATCTGATAAGCATTTGCTGATAGAGGCAGCAAGGGGACAGGAAGCAACTAGTTAAGGGACTAGCCGACTATCCGATAAGCTTATGCTTATCAGACAGTCATCTAGTCGCTTACATCCCTAGTCCAAACAGTTTCAAAATTTGGTAAAGAAGGTGATCCCAGTCAAATTTGACGTGCAATACATTTGAGGATTTAAGAGGGATGAAGGGACACAAATAAAATGGAACTGTGCCTATAGACAGAAGACAACTTTAACTAAGGGTGTGTCTAGACTACAGGGTTTTTTCGAAAAAAGTGGCCTTTTTCCGAAAAAAAACCAAACCAAAAAAAAAAACCTTCCCCTGCGTCTAGACTGCCACCGCATTCTTTTGAAATTAAATCAAAAGTAAGCGGTGGTTTTTTCGACCGCAGTAAACCTCATTTTACGAGGAAGAACGCCTTTTTTCGAAAGTGCTCTTTTGAAAAAAGGCGTTCTTGAATGCAAACAGGGCTTTTTCTAAAGAGAGCATCCAGACTACCTGGGTGCTCTCTTTCGAAAAAGCAGCTCGCTTTTTCGAAAGAAGTGGTTGCAGTCTAGACGCTCTCTTTCAAAAGAGGCTTGTAGTCTAGACGTACCCTAAGAGGTGGTTGTTGACCCCAGTCTTTCCTATAAATAAAGTGGTTCTAGATAACAAACGTGAAAGCTATGACTCATTCCTCCAATTCTGATTTTATCCATCTAGTGTGCTAGGTAAACATCCCATGTTTTCAAAGTTAACAGCTATTTGGAAAAATACTCAGGAACTGTTAGAAGTGATTTGTTTGAAAGTGCAAGCCAGATGTGTTAAAAGAAGAGTGTGTAGTTAACCAATGCATGTATTTAAAAATCAGTTGTGTAATGTAATGAACTCAAATTACAATGATTATGCCATTTCAGACTAGGGATGGTAAAATGTGTTTATGTAAACATGTAACTGCTGAAAATTTCAGCAGTTACACGTTTACACACGGAGTGGGGGAGGATGTGGTGGCTCCAAGGGAGCTGGTATGCACAGGGAGCCAAGCTCCCCATCCTCTCAGGTACTGGCTCCCGCCTCCTCCCACCCCACCATGGGGGCCTGCATATTGCCAAGCACATTAACTGATGAGCTCAGGGTCATTGGTTAATCATGAACAGGGGTACATGTTCACATCACTAATTCAGACTAAAATTTATTTTATAAAGACAAGTTTATATGTATTTTAAGACCAGCAGAATGTTTTTCATTAAATTTTAAAAACAGACACCCAAACCACTGAAGCAATTAACAACTGCTTTAAGTTGTGTAACATGTCAAATGCAAAAAAAGAGAGTCATATGGAGACTCATATGAAGAGATTATAAAGTCTCACACTTTTAAAATATAGTTAGCAATAGACATTTAACTAGACGCTGTGCCTGCATGCATTTTCCGAAGATTTGCTCTTAAATGTCCACATTAACACATGCAGTGCCTTTCCAGTTCTGGGAGAGGAATTACTTGCTATGTCTAGTCTCATTTAACATTTGTTTGTGTGTAAATAATGATAAAAGAAATTTAGATTGCAAAGTCAGGTTGCGTGAGTTGCCCATGCAGCTTCAATTGCTGCCCCCTCAAATGTGATGAAACTGTAATTACATCACCACCCGCCCTCCCGCATCAGACTGCTATTTTATTGATTTTGGTTTTTTTTCCAAGTCAACCTGAGCCAAGATGAAGCAGGAAAATTTTTACCCTGGATGTTTATAAGTGCCAAACTGTAACCAATTAAGAACAAGGAGTTATGAAGTGGAAATGCTGAGCTGTTACGCTACCTATACCATATACAATATAAGCTGAAGTTGAAGCTTACTTGTTGTCAAGGAAGGTTTTTGGTTTTTTTGTTGTTGTTTTTTAGAAAAGATTTTACTGTATGTTAAGAATGGTAAGCAGTGTGCTATGCATACTTGAGGAGCAAATTTTAAATACAAACACTTCAATTTAAGAAATTGGCATAATAATAAATAAATATTTTCAACACCTACTAGTAGTTTTGTGACAATAGCTTCATGTTCATCTTCTTGCACAGGACATATTGTGTAGATGAATGGTAAAAATATTTCTGTGTAATCAAACAAGTATAGATACAACATACTGAGTCTTGGAGAGCTCTTTAGTGCATACAGCAGGAACAGTGACTTTCCTGGGTTTACTGCCTAAAATGAATCAGAAGATTTAACAACAAGACATATGATGAAAAATATGTTTTATACAATCACTGAAAAAATATAAATTTTAGCATTTACAAATGTAACAGAAATCAAGTCATCAGTTCTTAATCTTCACATTTTACAACTCTACTTCAGAGTAGAGCAAAGCAGGGAAGTACTTTATAATTTTCTGGGCTTTTGTTGTGCAAGATCATAGAATCACAGAACCATAGAGCTGGAAGAGACCTCAGAAGGTCATCAAGTCCAGCCCCCTGCTCTAGGCAGGGCCAATCCCAACTAAATCAACCCGGCCAGGGCTTGGTCAAGCCGAGACTTAAACACCTCTAGGGATAGAGACTCCACTACTTCCCTAGACAACCCATTCCAGTGCTCCACTACCCTCCTAGTGAAATAGTTTTTCCTAATATCCAACCTGGACCTCTCCCACCACAACTTGAGACCATTGCTCCTTGTTCTGCCATCTGTCACTACTGAGAACAGCCTCTCTCCATCCTCTTTGGAACCTCCTTCAGGAAGTTGAAGGCTGCTATCAAATCTCCCTCACTCTTCGCTTCTGCAGACTAAACAGACCCAACTCCTCAGCCTCTCCTCATAAGTCATATGCTCCAGCCCCCTAATCATTTTGGTTGCCCTCCGCTGGACCCTCTCCAATGCATCCACATCCTTTTTGTAGTGGGGGGCCCAGAACTGGACACAATATTCGGCTTTGGTGAGGCCACATCTGGAGTAAAGGGGAATAATCACATCTCTGGATCTGCTGGCAATGCTCCTCTTAATGCAACCTAATACACCATTAGCCTTCTTGGCTACAAGGGCACACTGTTGACTCATATCCAGCTTCTCATCCACTGTAACCCCCAGGTCCTTTTCTGCAGAACTACTACTTAACTGGTTGGTCCCCAGCCTGTAACACTGCTTGGGATTCTTCCGTCCCAAGTGCAGGACTCTGCACTTGTCCTTGTTGAACCTCATCAGATTTCTTGTGGCCCAATCCTCCAATTTGTCTAAGTCACTCTGGACCCTATCTCTGCCCTCAAGCGTATCTACCTCTCCCCCTAGCTTAATGTCATCCGCAAACTCGCTGAGGGTGCAATCCATCCCCTCATCCAGGTCATTAATAAAGATATTGAACAAAACCAGTCCTAGAACCGAACCTTGGGGCACTCCGCTAGAAACTGACCGCCATCCTGACATTGAGCCGTTGATCACTACCCGCTGGGCCCGGCCTTCTAGCCATCTTTTTATCCATCTTACTGTCCATTTATCCAATCCGCATTCCCTTAACTTGCTGGCAAGAATATTGTGGGAGACCGTATCAAAAGCCTTGCTAAACTCAAGGTATATCACATCCACTGACTTTCCCACGTATACAACAGTACTTTTACCCATGCATCCACTGCTGGACCAGTCACATGAATCCTGTTTTTCATTCACCTTTCTGGAGATTTTAATTTACATGTTATCCCTTGCATTGTAATCAGACACTTATTGGTCTCAGGATAAAGAATTAGAGTTTTCTTCATAGTTACCTAAATAGTCTTTAAAATACCTATTCCAAGTAACAGGGTTCACTATTTTATGACATTTACCTTGTATTCCCAAAGGTTCTGTGGTGGTTTAACTCCCAATGTTTTCACACGTTCCAGTTCCATAATAATGGCTTTTCTATGGCTACTATTCTCTATATGGTAAGGAGTTTTTGTGAAATCATCTTCATCTGTTATTGTTAATAGAAGCCTACAAAATAAAGAATTTCAGAAATGTAAATATTGACAGCTTACCTTTTTTGTAACAGACACTATTTTAATTCCAACGTAATAGCTAGATCCTGAATACCAAGATAGCACCTTTTGAAATCCCGTCCCATAACTTACGGTTTTAAAGCACACTGAAAGCTGCCAAAACCTATTAAATACATTCTATTGTCTTATCATTGAGAAACTTGAATTAAGACTGCCAAATGTGGGGACAAAATGAGTAAAGCATAAATAAACAAATTAAGTCGACATAGCTTGCCTTTTATTCCTCAAATTGTATTCATTCAATCATATTTACCTAACATCACACTATAAGTTAAGCCATAGGACCTTATGTTTTAAATCATGAAAAGGGCTCTCTTCTGTAATTTTAACTAGGTGCACACCAGTGGCTGCTAAGTCTTCCATCCTGAATTGGAGAATCAAGTTAGTAGAAAGAGTGGGGAAGGGGAGAGGAACCTAGGGAAGAGAAAAGACCTCCAAACTGAGGAATACTACAAGATAAATTGGTGAGGAGCAAGCCAGCGTGCAGAAACAGTCAAAAAAGATCACAATGGTAGGAGCCATTAGGGAAGGGATAGATCAGAAGACTGAAAATATAATGCCAATATGTAAATCCGTGGTAAGCCCACACCTTGAGTACAGTATGTAGGTCTTGCCATCCTCTCAAAAAAAGATTAGGCTGGAAGACATACAGAGAGGGGAAACAAAAATGATTACAGGTATGGAACAGCTTCTGTATGAGGAGAAATTAAAAATATTAATTTTTAATATACTCCTGCAACTGCCGGAGCTGAAGCCAGCTGTTCACAGCGGCTTTGGGGACTGGGGCTTTTGGAGGAGCGATGGCTGCGCAAAAAAGCCTTTGGGCGCTCTCACCTCAACTGCAAAGCCGCACAGCTGCACTCATCACCACTCACTTTCCTGCTGGAACGGAAGGTGAGTGGTGGTAGCCTAGTGGGTTCTGGCACGCATGGTGAGGCTGTCCCTGCTGGCCTGGGGCAGCCTCGCTGGCCCCGGTTCCATATCCAGTGGATGGGTCATCACTTGCACTTCAATGAGGGCATCACTAACTCAAATGCACTGTGGTTTGAGTTTCCCTATTTTCTTTGTCTTAACTAGCCATCTTTAATTCATGAACTGGTTCTATTAAAATGGCAGAATTTCTTCAATTATTATGTCAAACTCAGTAGGCTTTCATTTTAATTACTTTTGACAGGTTGCCTGCCTTTAATTTTTTTAAAAATCATATGTAATCTAAACAATTTGAATGCAACATTTTCAAATAGCCAAAAGTTGCAATCCAAGATACAAAACAAATAGTATCTTTTCTGAATATACTTTTAACTCTTCATCTGACTCATCACAGCATGAGAAAGACATGGTACAGAGCAAGGCAAATATAATTGATGTCAGGGCTGTCCAAGATACAATAGCTGAAGATATTAGAATAAAACCATCAAGAATGTAATTCAAAAATTTAAGAGTCCAAAATGAACTATTATTAAAGCAGTGACTCTCAACCTCTCAGGAATCTGATTTATCTTGTGTACTCCAAGTTTAAAAATTACTTGCTTACAATATCAGCTATAATCACTGAAACATGACTCAGAGATGCAAATTCTATCCCCAGCACAAAATTCGATGAATAAAAGGATGGGGGTAGAGGGGTGTGTGTGAGAGAGAGAAAGAGAGAGATGAAGTAGTGTGTGTTAGGGATGTGAAGGGTCAGCTGCTCTGTGTGGCGCTGCTGCTTTGAATGCTGCAGGGAGCCTGCCGTCAGGCTCCTTGTGGCATTTCAAAGCGGCAGCAGAGCCGGGGTCAGTGGTGGAGTCCCCAGCTGACCCCAGGCTTTGGCGCCTTCACCTCTGAAGTGGAAGTGCCCTATTGACTAATCAAATAGTTGATGCACCGACTATTCAATTAGTCTATCACCTGAACTTAACATCCTTACAGTGAGTATGAAGGCAGTAAACAAACATGCATATCAAGCAATGAACTGCTCAGGAGAGCAATAGCTGGAGTATCTCCCTTAATTCATAATTATAGCTTCTTTAATGCTGAAAGTAAAGAAGCCCAATGTGTTTTCAGTTGTATGATTTTGAGTCACATTATCAGGAAACAATATAATTAACACTTCAGACTAAACAGATTTGTAATTCCCATTGTTTGGCAGACATCTAGTTTCCTTCGTGGATACTGAAAATTTTGCAGTATTAACCTTATTTATTTGATTTGTTAATTATCACTTTAGTATTTTTTCTTCCATAACACTTAAAGATATGTAAGAGATACAAGGGAGTGGCACCCTGCCCCGTTCACTACACTTGCCAACACTCCTCTGAGGGGGTAAGCAGCCCCAGCTCTCACCCTGGCAATCAGGGAGGGCTAGGTCCAAGCATAAGCAGCCCTGGCTTTCCCACCTCTGGCTGCGGGGGGCGGCTGGTAGGGTGGGCCAGACCAAGGTCGCAGCTGGCCCAATTTTCCTCCTCAAGCTGCTGGGAGGGGGGATTGGGCTAGACTGATGCTGGCCCAGTTCTCTTCCCTCTGGCAGGGAGAGGAAAGGGGGCTCAGCACCCAGCCTTTTCCCACCGGCTGTGAGAGGGGAGGCCACACGGCTCCAGCCCCCAGCCAGCGAGGCATGGCTGTGCAGCCCCTCACACCTGGTGATGCCGCACATGTCCTGCGCAATCCCCTTCCGCCACCCAACCCCCACTAGGTTCTGTGGCTTCTGTGCGCCGCCCCAGCCCCCACAAGGCCACACAGCTCCGGTATGCCCCCACCCAAGCCCCCGTGGCTCCTGCACGCCACCTCCTCCCACCGCAACCCCCAAGAGGTCACGCGGCTCCCGTGCCCCTTCCCCCCACCTGATCCCATGCAGTTCCTGCACATCCCCGCTCCCCTACTTCAGCTTCCAAAGTCACGTGACTCATGACCCCTCCCCACTCAAACCCCGTGGCTCCCATCCACTCTCCTCTCCCCCCAGCTCCCACTGTCCTCTCCGTCCCCACCCCAGACAGTGGAGGAGACACACAGTTCAATTTAAATTTGGGCAGTTGCCAGAGGGATGCTCAGCGGCCCGCGGCATGTGAGGAGGGGTTAACCTCCAGCCTGTGCAGTACAAAGCCAATAGGGGATCATGGGGCCGGGGAAAGGGGACAGTGTAGGGCAGCCACTCAACCTCTCCCCAGAGGGACGCATGGCATCACTGTCATCCCACAGGAAAATCCTAGTACAGCCACTCCCCGAGTTACAAACAAGTTATGGACCAACATTGGGTCCATAACTCGAAGTGCTCGTAACTCGGATCCCATAGAGTTACATGGCGACCGCGCTGTTCGTAAGCATGGATCGCCATTCGTAACTCGGATCCGCATTTACGACCGCTTTGGTCGTAAGTGCAGATGGTCGTAAGTGGAGGTGGTCGTAACTCGGGGAGTGGCTGTATAGTGTAAGATTTGTTAGTAACTGGTGGGTACCACGATGACACACATCCAAAGAAGTGTACTGACCCCAATACTGGTGCACAAGACAAAATTCACTGCAGTCACGGATGGAAAAATCTTAGAGGGAAGACTGGTGAAGAACCTTTTTTGGGTCAGGGGCCGCTGACCCACAGAAAAATTAGTCAAGGGCTGCACACAAGTAAGAAGGCTAAACAAAAAACAAACCCTCACTTACATATCCCCCGACTGAGAAGCAGAAAGATACCCGCACATTCTTCTCGCACACCAGAGCCTAGGAGGGTCTCAGGCTAGTAGATTGTGTGTGCTCCAGCCCCATGGAGTGGGAGGGGAAGAGGGCTGGAATGCTAGTGCAAGCTCTCCAGTGCTGGGAGCGGGGAGACCTGAGCCTTGGGGCTGGATCCAGACAAGCAGGGGACTGCATCCGGACCCAGGCCTTAGGTTCCCCACCCCTGCTCTAAATCCAGAAGCTGGGAGCAGACAAAAGGTATAGAGCCACTCAATCTCAAATCTCTGTGATAAATACATAGTAACATTTTAGCTTATATAGTCAGGAAACACCACGTATCAAAACTGTAAAAGAACAAAGGAAGTCACATTCTTGGTATTAATACCCCTTATTACAATTATGTCAATTAAACTGAGGATTAAAATGCCCTTCGTACTAGAAGGTCAAGATCTTGTTCCCCAAGTGATCAAATATTTCATTGCATATGATGTACAAAAGTAAGTCTACCCAATGAAATGGTTCTATTATGGCTGCTCTTGTCAGTTTGATATTTTATTTTCCTCACCTTCCATTCACTCTCTCTAATAAAAATCTCTCTCTATACAGGGAAGCCCAAGGGCCCAGCTGTTCTAGCCAAAGAATCACCTCTTCAGTAGTCCATTTAGCAACGGGTTTGTGAACAAGAAGATCATCTTCAGATTCTCTGCAGCTCCAATGATACCCAAGTAGAACCACCTACAAAACAGCCAAGAGATCCTTTTGAAATGTAGTGCAAACATCACTGATAAAGAAATGTTTATATCAAATACTTAAAAGCCTTGCACGTTTGAGGGAGCACATACAAATGTCACAACAAATACAAATTTTAGTAAGATCGACAAGTTCTCTCCAGTATCTCCCACCACTCTTTGTTGTCCATCCACATTGGGCATTCAGATGTATATTTAGCTAAGCACTTTTACCCAGCGTTGCTTAGGTTCTTAACTGATTTTTTTAAATAAAAGGAAAACGTACATACTTCAAATGACTGTTTTTCAAAAAGTGTTATTTTTATAAAATTAATTTTTAGTTCAGATTACTTTAAAAAGACTTCAACATTTTCTGTTTTAGTATATTTTTAAAATGGTATTTCCATCAAGTATATTTTTTCTTATAATGTGTATTGCGGTGGGTAAGGATTAAATAAGGGGTTTTGGTGGTTGCAACAATGGTAATGGGGCACAGCCCAGTCAGACTCTGCTTCTATTGATTTACAGATTTGTTTTAATTCCTCCTCCCCTGCTTGTTCAGGATAGATGAGCATCCAGCTAGTCATTTTCTTCAAGTTTTAAAACCTTAAGCATTGACTTAAGTGTGCCAAAAGACACCCCTCCAAATTTATCCATTTCTTCTTTTTTCTCTAAAGTTTATTGAGAAGCAATCCTATTGCATGTTCATCTTATTTTTCTGGCTCATCTTGGTTCAGTCAAGGGATGAAAATAACTTACACTTAGAATCACAGAATCCTAGGACTGGAAGAAACCTCAGAAGGTCATCGAGTCCAGCCCCCTGCCCAAAGCAGGACCAACCCTAACTAAACCATCCCAGCCAGGGCTTTATCAAGCTGGGACTTAAACTTCTAGGGATGGAGATTCCATCACCTCTCTAGGGAACCCATTCCAGTACTTCACGACCCTCCTGGTGAAATAGTTTTTCCTAATATCCAACCTACACCTCCCCCATTGTAACTTGAGACCATTGCTCCTTTTCTGCCATCCTTCACTACTGAGACTACTTGCTCCTTGTTACATAAGAACATAAGAATGGCTGTACTGGGTCAGACCAAAGGTCCATCTAGCCCAGTAGCCTGTCTGCCGACAGTGACCAGCATCAAGTGCCCTGGAGGGGGTGGACCGAAGATAATCATCAAGCAATTTGTCTCCTGCCATCCATCTCCAGCCTCTGACAAACAGAGGCCAGGGACACCATTCCTACCCCCTGGCTAATAGCCTTTTATGGACCCAACTTCCATTAATTTATCTAGCTTCTCTTTAAACTCTGTTATAGTGATAGCCGTCACAGCCTCCTCTGGCAAGGAGTTCCACAGGTTGACTATGCGCTGTGTGAAGAAGAACTTTCTTTTATTAGTTTTAAACCTGCTACCCATTAATTTCATTTGGTGTCCTCTAGTCCTTATATTATGGGAACTAATGAATAACTTTTCTTTATTCACCCTTTCCACACCACTCATGATTTTATATACTTCTATCATATTTCCCCCTTAGTCTCCTCTTTTCCAAACTGAAAAGTCCCAGTCGCTTTAGCCTTTCTTCATATGGGACCCGTTCCAAACCCCTAATCATTTTAGTTGCCCTTTTCTGAACCCTTTCCAAGGCCAAAATATCTTTTTTGAGGTGAGGAGACCACATCTATAAACAGTACTCAAGATGTGGGCATACCATAGTTTCATACAGGGGCAGTAAGATATTCTGTGTCTTATTTTCTATCCCTTTCTTAATAATTCCTAACATTCTATTTGCCTTTTTGACCGCCGCAGCACACTGTGGACGTTTTCAGAGAACTATCCACGATAACTCCAAGATCTCTTTCCTGATTTGTCGTAACCAAATTAGCCCCCATCATACTGTAGGTATATTTGGGGTTATTTTTTCCAATGTGCATTACTTTACACTTATCTACATTAAACTTCATTTGCCATTTTGTTGCCCAATCACTTAGTTTTGTGAGATCTTTTTGAAGTTATTCAGTCTGCTTCTGTCTTGACTATCTTGAACAGTTTAGTATCATCCGCAAACTTTACTACCTCACTGCTTGCCCCTTTCTCTAGATCATTTTTGAATAAGTTGAATAGGATTGGTCCTAGGACTAACCCTTGGGGGACACCACTAGTTACCCCTCTCCATTCTGAAAATTGTTTTGCCATCATCACTACTTGTTCTGCAATCCATCACTACAACATTTCTTACAGGTACAGTCATATCACAACTTGGGATATCAGTCAATTAACTGATAAGCAAAAGTTTATAGGTTAATGCTATCAACTACCTGCACTTCCCCCACCATCACCACCCACCAGTAAATTTTTTAGCAGGCTGGCCAGCAGCCCAGCTTAGTCCTGGCTTACATTGGGTCTGGGACCTCAGACCCCTCCCTGGGGTGGCAGCAGCCCCTGTCCACTCTACTGCCTCTGATAGAGGAAGCAGCACAGGGCAACAGGCAGCGAGACCGCGAGGGGAGCTGTTTTTTTAACTGGCTCCCATTGTGGATCAGCTTCTACCTGGCATCCTGTGTTGCTGCCTCTGATATAGAGGCAGCAGCGTGGACTGGCAGGGAGCTCCTCGGGAGTGGGGCCAGAGCACAAACTGCCAGCCCCACCCCTGGACTATAGAATAGTCAAGTAATCGATAACAATTCAGGAAGTTAATCGACTACTCAATTAACCAATATTTAACATCCCTAATCACAACTCTCCCTCCCTCAGGGGAGGAGCACCTCAGGGCTGGAGCACCTCAGGGCTAGAGGTTGGAAAAGATTATGATATAACAGTACCTCTAAGAAATGTAAGCATGGGGTAGAATTTGGGGGCTCAAAGCAGGGAGTGTGGGGGAGTGTTGGGGCAGCTCAGGGCATGGGGTGGGGGCTGCAGGAGGTATGTGAGTGCAAGAGTCAGGGTTGAGGTGAGGAGGTGCTGAGAGAAGGAGAGTGTGTGTGGGAGGGTGATCCACCCCCCAGAAAATTCATACCAGAGCAGCTTGTTCTTCCCCTTCCTGTCCCTGTCAGGGTGTAAGAGCAAAGCGCACAGCTCATCTGCCCCTTGCGCTCCCCAGAGTGAGGAATGCACCAAACCGCACTTTCCCCTTGTTCCTTGATGAAGGGGAACAGCCAGCAATGACCCCCTACAAATATGGGGGGTGAGTTTCAGCCCTTCCTAAAGGGCACCTGGAGGATGGCAGGGTCGGAGTTGTGGCAGTCCCAAACTGGGGGGGGAGGGGACGGGGGGAGGACATACCCCCCGCCAGGCCTTTTCACCTGCCTCTTTTTTTGTATGGTTTTGTGAGAAGCAATCCCAATTCCAGGCACATCCAAGAACTCTTACATTGCTTTATATTGTCATAAGAGGAAGTTGTATACCAAATTTGGTGGCCCATTTAGGAGGGGTTTTTGAACAAATAGACAGACAAATGAACTCTCTCAAATACATAGTAAATACCAACCTCACCCATCACCCCCAAAAACGTGTCATTTTTTGAGCTTAAATTAAATGCTGATGGTGTTGTCAATGATTTAAAACAGTGGTTCTCAAACTTTTTGGCCCAGGCCTACCTGGTTCAATATAAACCTTTCCGCAGACCACCAGTTGCTAATGAAAACTCGCTGTTAATTACATAATTATGACAGAGCCATTTGGTAGTGCTGCAGCTAGGGAGAATGGTTTAATTTAAATTATTAAACAGATTAAGTGTTTTAACTTTCTCATGTTAGTCTATCAAACTTCATTTTAAATAAAGTAAAATATTAATTTATGTCCAACACAAATGCTTTCAATGTTTTATTTATTCATGGCAGGTGTGGGGAACCTTTTTGTGTTGGGGGCCATTGACCCACAGAAAAAAATCAGTTGGGGAATCACAAAAGTGAGAAAAGAAACTACTCTAAAATCCACCCAACCCTCACTGATGTGGCCCTCCAACTGAGACACCTCACTCCTCTGGTGCTCCAGCCCCACAGGGCAAGGGGAAGGGACAGGGAGGACTAAGGTTCAGGGCTGCCCATAGGCCAGATTTACTTTTCTGGGGTTCCGGAGTTACTGGATTTTATGGACCCCTTTAGGCTGTGGAGTGGGGCCAAAAATGAGGGGTTCAGTGTGCGGGGCAGAGCTCCCAGCTTGACTGGGATAGGGATGCAGGATCTGGGAGGGAGGTGGGGTGCAGAAGCAGGCTGGGAGTAAGGCATCTGCCCAGGAAGAGGGAGCAGAAGCAAGGGAGGGTGCAGTGTGTGGCCAGGAGAAAGGCTGCAGGAGCGGACTAGGGGGAGGGTGTCTGGCCAGAAGGTAGGATAGGGTGTCTGGCCTACTGGCCAGAGCTAGTGCTGCAGCCCCACGGTTGCATGCTGGCCGCAAGACTTCAGCAGCAGCGTGGGCTCCCTGGTGCATGGAAGAAGAGGAGGGCAACTAAGCTCCCATCACGGACCACCTATCACTAGTGGAAGCGGATGCGCACTACTAGTGGTCTGTGGATCACACTGATTTAAGACAATGAAATTGGTTTTTTGTGTTCTGGATAATGGATGGAGATGGAACTTACTGCCACACAAGTTAGAGCTGTCAGAACTCCAGAGAAAAAACCCCCTCCTCGAGGATTAATTCTTCTCACATTCGGAGGTGCAGAAATCTGATCATTTCCATATTTTTGGAAGGCTGCAAGGCTGTGAGCTATGTCACTGTTTTGCTGAATGTCTTCTCTTCTCTGTTCAATGGCATCAGGAAATAGCTTTTCAATAGCATCCCTAGGCAAACGTATCAGTCACTTTACAATATTTCAGTAAGTCTATCCAAATATATAGTATTGAGAACTAGGACTCTTTGTTGGAAAGTGTATTTTATAGCTTATTAGTTACATATTACATTTTGAGTGAAAGGAGATTTTGACAATCAATATTAGTTAAAAGTTGAATAAAAAGTTTTGCACTCAAATGTTCAATCTAAGGTTCACTATAAAGAAATATATGACTAGAATAACAAGTTTATGCAATAAAACTACTACTCTAATTTTAAAAGGTCAGGACACACCTTAGTTCTTCTCAAAGACAACTAACATTGTTATTCAATAGCACTGGCCAAGTCCAACTGTAAAGCTCCACAACAACAGTGTAGACTATGTAACTGAATATTGTTTATACAGCTCAGAAAACTGTTCTCTTAAAATTGCAGTAACAGCACTTGTATGCAACTCAAAAAACCAACAAATACTTAATGAATCAATACTTATAGTATTATGCTGTAGCGACATTAGAATTTATCCCAAGGATCTAAACCAGTACTCACATTAATACCACTGATCGTTCTTAACAATACTGTTAAGAACTCTTAAAAATAGGGGCATTTAAAAAAAAAATCCACTCAGAAATAAGTGTAATTACTTGAACAGTTCAGTACAATTACATGTGAGAGTATAAGCCTTAAAGCAGCGATGGGCAAAAGGGCCTCCAGGGCCCGGAATTGACCCACCAAGCAGGTCGATCCGGCCCATGGAGGCCCTGCCACTCCGCCATCCCCAGGCACACTCCTGGCAGGGCAGGAGGACACTTTGCATGCTCCCCCCACCCTGAAGCCCTGACTGGCCAGAGGGAGCACACAAATTTTCCTCCTTCCCTGCAAGGGGCTCATCACTTAAAGTCAACTGCTCAGCAGGCAGTACACTAAGTGCAGCGCCCCCTTGCAGGGCAGGGGCAGGGAGCAAGAGACTTCTTGTGCTCCCCTTCCCTAGGCCCTGATTGACCTGGGGGCATAGGGGAGAGCACTCAAACTCTCCTCCCATCGCCAGGGGCATAGGCTCCTGGAGGGAACCTCCAGCTGTTCAGAACACCTGGCCGTTCTCTCTGGAGGGGAAGACTTCATGCACTCCTCCATCCCCAGACCAATCAGGGGGTGTGGTTGGGGAAGGACAGAAGTGTCCTGGCCCCGCCCCTTCTGGGGTTTGAAGTGGCCCCGGTCAAAAATTATTGCCCACCCCTGCCTTAAATTATGCAAGAAAGTTCTGATTACTGAAACATTTTAAAAGTATATAGCAAGTAATAAGCAACAATTTTTGTATGGGTGTTTGCTTTTAGGTATATCATATAGATACATTACAATCACCTGAGGAGGATGTTGACCTTAGGGAATCCTTCCCACTTTTCTCTGCATTCTGGACACTCATTCTTCTTAGAGGAAACCCACCACAAGGCTAAGCAGTGTCTACAGAAACTGTGACCACAATTCAAGGTTGTGGGATTGATCAGAATATCATAACAGCAGTGGCAAGAGAACTCACTAACTGAAATCAGGCAGCTGTTCTCAGTAGCAGTATCTGCTTTAACTTTAAACTTCTCATGGTCTCCTGGTAACTTCACATCTTCCTGCATTTTCCCTTTGTGCATCAGATCACTAGAAAGCAGGCTAAAGTCTTTAAATCATGTGAGTCATTATTAGTTCTGCAAAACAAGAAGATAATTGCCCTTTTCATTAACAAAAGCCTACAGAAATTAAGTATTAGAAAGAGCATTAATACAACGATCAAATTTATCATGTGGCATATAGCGTTATATTCTCAATGTTCTAGCTCAAATTCACCCCAGAAAAAAATAATTTTGCTAAAAAGTACCAATTCTAGCAGACAGCACCAGATGCTAACTGGTCTCAATTATAATACATCCTGTACAGGATACAATCAAAAGCAGACTCTGGATGTACCCATCTAAAATAGCTAGAACCTTAGCTCCCTGACATTTTCTTGTTCTTTACCTTAAGGCACAAAACACCACCACACCAAAAAAACAGTAAGCATCTACCAACACAAGATCAAAGGTAAGCTTTTTTTTTATTTTAGCAAACTATATATTGATCAAAATTCTTTTGATTACAACACCAAGTCACCATGCTAAATATCATTGTAAAAATTAATCTAAAAATACTGGACATGTGGTATATATTCTGTGATCTAAGTCCCTCTGCCTATTCTTGACTTGCAAATTCCCAAGTAGAGTCCCCACCATCCAACAGAGAAAAACTCCATTAAATAAATGTACATCTGTACAAGGGCTGACTAGCACAGACTTCAATGCATGATGGGGGCCCAATTAGCTTCCCTAACAATGATTAGATGGTCAAATACAACTAGCACAAATCTTCCCAGCAAAAATAGTTATCTTAATTTTCTACTGTCTCACCAGTTGAGAAGACCCTAATCCTGATGTGCTGAAAAAATTTAGAGGGAAAATGAAATGGTCAGATTGTTTGGAGAAGGGGAATAAACACTAAATTGATCAGATTACTAGTCATTTTATTTTTTCAGGTGTGTAATATAAAACAGGGCTCTTCAATTTTTCTTCATTTGCTATATTAGTAGCTGCAAACATTTCTGCTCTCTCAAATATTTGGCTCATGTTTATTACCAAGTTACATTCTTCTTTCTTATGCTAAGATCAGACACAAAATGAGTTGGTCAGGAGGAGATATGCACAAAACTCACAAACATTACACAAAACACATACCTGCAATGCAGCCAGGATATTCACCTTGTTCAGAAACACTTTTGGTCCCAGTGAGGCAGGGAACGTTGGCTTTCTATGAAAGACAACCTGAAATATTACTTATATAGGAAGAGTTTATAGGTTTTGAAAAAAGTTTTCACGCTACAAAGCATTCTCCCGTTTATCTTGGAAAGCAGAGACGCCGTTACAGAAATTCAGTATGACACATTAAGTGTTTCACCATTCACTGGCAGAACTACAAATCCTTTCTTCACCGCACATGTTCACAAACCAGTCAGGGGCCACTTTCCTTCAGCCCGCTCTACCCGACCTGCTCCTAGTTTCCTTCTGAACCAAAACAACTGGCGCTCCAGGCCTGATGGCAGCACTGGGGGCGGGGGGAGAACGGGGCTGCCAAAACCTGAGTTTCCGGCCCGGCCGCCAGACAAGAGCCAAGCTCTCGGCACTCAGGCTCGGCGGGGGGCGGCGGCCCCCGTGTTAGTCCCTGGGCGCGGGAGGCGCCTCGGGGACGGAGCTTTGGGTTTGTTTCGCATTGTCTGGGAGCCTAACACCGCCAGCGCCTCTCCGCGCCCCGCGGGCTATTAGCCGCGTCAGCCCCAGGCTGAAACTCTCCGGGCGCCTCGCCCCGCCCCGCGGGGCCAGCAAGGCGAGCACTGGCGAGGCAGGGCCCCTGGCGCCTCCGGACGCGGCCCAGGACAGTCGGACACGAAGGGAGCAAAAGCGCGCCCCCCACCCCCGAGCCCTACTCACCCCGGGCGCCCCCCGCTAACTAGTGACGGTGACATGTCCCCCCTCAGGCACCAACCCCTCAGCCTCACCTCGCCGGGCCCCAGCACTTCCGCATACACGCAGAACGACCCTATTGGTGAGCTCCCAACCATAGAGGAGAGCTCTGCCTAGAGAGCCTTTAGAACGGAGGGCAATAAGAGGTCGCGCCTGCGCACTGTCTCTCTAGAGTAGGGTGGGAGAGGAAGAACGTGGAGTGCCAGGTTCTAATCCCGGATATGGCGGGAGATCCCCGTGGGTCTCAGTGCTCGCTCCCCACTCCCACTGATTTACGTGGGAACGACTAGGTACCCCTCTTTCACTGGAAAAGAGAGAAAGAGGTGCACTGCTGTTGTGCCCCTAACAGTTATTAGGTTGGGTTTATTAATAAACAGACGTGATTATCAACTATAAAAAGTAGAATGCAAGGAGTTGTAAGTAATAGCAGACAGATCAAAGTAAGTTACAAAGCAAATCAAAACTTGCCAGCTAAGCCTAAAACACTAAGAAATTTGT
This sequence comes from Rafetus swinhoei, assembly GCA_019425775.1. Lineage (NCBI taxonomy): Eukaryota > Metazoa > Chordata > Testudines > Trionychidae > Rafetus > Rafetus swinhoei. The sequence goes on along the minus strand of CM033443.1, from coordinate 26,600,945 downwards.
TACATGTAATTTCTTACCATAACATTCAAAATGACCTTTTCTTGCAGGATAGGCAGGCTCCCAGCTTGGACCAAACTTAGATTCATAGGGTTGGAAGTGACCTCAGGAGGTCTTCCAGTCCAATCCCCTGCCCCAACTAAATCAGCCCAGCCAGGGCTTTGTCAAGCCAGGACTTAAAAACCTCTAGGAATGGACATTTCACCACCTCCCTAGATAGCCCATTCCAGTGCTTCACCACCCTTCTAGTGAAATAGGTTTTTTTCTAATATCCAACTTAAACCTCCCGCACTGCAACTTAAAACTATTGCTTCTCACTCTGCCATCTGTCACTACTGAGAACAGCCACACCCTTTTTTTAATGGGGGGCCCAGAATTGGATCCAGTGTTCCAGCTATGGCTTCACCAGTGCCCAATAAAGGAAAATAATCATTCTCTAGATCTGCTGGCAATGCTCTTCCTAACGCACCCTAATATGCCGTAAGTCTTCTTGGCTACAAGGGCACTCTTTTGACTCATATCTACCTTCTCATCCACTGTAATCCCCAGGTCTTTTCCTGCCAATCAGCTGCTTAGCCAGTCAGTCCCCAGCCTGTAGCAGTGCTTGGGATTCTTCCATTCCAAGTGCAGGACTCTGCACTTGTCCTTGTTGAACCTCATCATATTTCTTTTAGCCAGTCCTCCAATTTGTCTAGGTCACTCTGGAGCCTGTCCCTACCCTCCAACATATCTACCTTTCCCCCTTGCTCAGTGTCATCCACAAACTTGCTGAGGATGCAATCCATCCCCTCATCCAGGTCATTATAAATATTCTGAACAAAACCAGGCCCAGTATTGACCCTTGGGGCACGCTGCTTGATACCAACCACCAGCCAGACATTGAACTGTTGATCACTACCTGTTGAGCCCAACAATCTAGCCACCTTACAGTCCATTTATTCAATCCATATTTCCTTAACTTGCTGGCAAGAATACTGTGGGAAACCGTATCAAAAGCCTTGCTAAAGATAAGGAATATCCTTCCACTGCCTTCCCCATATCCACAGAGCCGGTTATCTTGTAATAGATGGTAATCAGGTTGGTCAGCCATGACTTCCCCTTGATGAATCCATGTTGACTATTCCTGATCACTTTCCTCTCTTCCAAGTGTTTTAAAATGGATTCCTTGAGGATCCCCTCCATGATTTTTCCAGGGACTGATGTAAGGCTGTCTGGTCTGTAGTTCCCTGGATTGTCCTTCTTCCCTTTTTTAAAGATGAGCACTACATTTGCCTTTTTCTAATAATCCAGAACCTCCCCCGATTGCCATGAGTTTTTGGAGATAATGGCCAATGGCTCTGCAATCACTTCAGCCAATTTCCTCCACTCCCTCTCATGCTTTAGATCCAGTCCCATGGATTTGTATATGTCCAGCTTTTTAAAATAGTTCTTAACCTGTTTTTTCTCCACTGAGGGCTGCCCATCTCCTTCCCATGCCCTGTTGCCTGGTACAGTAGTCTGGGAGCTGACCTTGTCTGTGAAGACAGAGGCAAAAAAAGCATTGAGTACTTCAGCTTTTCCCACATCATGTCACTAGGTTACCTCCCTCATCCGGTAAGGGTCCCACACCTTCCCTGACCACCCTCTTATTGTTAATATGCCTGTAGAAACCGTTTTTGTTACCTTTCATATCCCTTGCTAGCTGCAATTCTAATTGCACTTTGGCCTTCTTGATTACACCTCTGTATGCTCAAGCAGTATATTTATACTCTTCCCTAGTCATCTGTCCAAGTTTCCACTTCTTGTAAGCTTCCTTTTTGTGTTTAAGCTCATCAAAGATTTCACTGTTAAGCCAAGCTATCATATTTGCTTTTCTTCCTGCATCTTCCATAAGACTTATTTAAAATACAGCCAGCTCTCCTGGATTCCTTTCCCCCCTCATGTTACCAAGAGATCCTGCCCACAAATTAAAGAAAAATACCCTCATCGCTAGAATCACTTTTTTTCCTTTTAGTTACTCCCAATCTTTTCTTGGTTCAGTTCTCTTCTATGCCCTGAATTTCTGGGAGGCATGGTAGTCCTGCCTGGGTTTAAATCATTCTATGTCTCTCAACTCCTGGTTTAACTTTCTCAAAGAAAGCAGGCAAGGAATCTTATACAATTCAAATTTCAGCACCATATGCCCATTGGTTCTTCTGGCTACTGGAATTTAACCCCTTAATCACTGGGTTCTCGTCAGCACTCCTCCCCTCCATTACACCCTCACTTAGCAGTTCTAGATCAGTAAAGAGATTTATATTTCATATTTCTAATTTCAAACACAGAAATGATACATGCCCACAAATTGACTAGATACATTCAGTAGATTACAAACTTTCCAAATATGTGTTTTATACAAAATATTGCATGTAACCTATTCACATTAGGAATATTCTTACTCAAAAGCATATTTTCCTAAAGAATATGGCGGTGCAATGTCACACCTCTCTCATGAGATCACTGCTAGAGGGTTGGACACCATCTAGTGTGCATAAAATCTGTTTGGTTTTGTTGCGCTTCCTCAGACCTGTGGAGGAACAAACCCGGGCAAAGGGTTGGCTGGAGCAGTATTGCTTTTGGGGCTGTTTATTGGCACAGATTCTTAAGAGTAAAGTGATACTCACACACATACATCACATTCATGCTGGCAGTTTGGAGGCTGCAAGTGCAGTGTAGATTATTTTTGATTTCGCTGGTGGCTGGAGTGCTGAACAGCCGTGAGCTTCCCAGAGACTTGACCATGATGTTCCTTGGGAGATCCCTTTGGAGCTGCAGGAGGCTTTCCTTTCTCTGGGCCGGTCCCAGGTTTCTGCTGTGATGTCACATCTTGTCCAAAAGAGAGATATTCTGGCTGCTTCTCAGTTAATTTATCTGCTTGCAGGGTCTTTCTCTGCCTTAAAAGTTCACGGATCCTAAACTACCTTTTTGGTTGGGTATTTCTCATTCACACCTCACACACATTCCACAGGTTACATACATATTCATAAGCAATACGGTTTCTAAGCAAAGTGGGGCCTCATGGCCTTGAATACAAGAAATTGCATTGTACTACAGATAACATACCAAAGGCATGATAAAAAAGCTTAACAAATTATAACTAAGAAAGCCAAGGTCAGGGAAGAAGGGAAAAGTAGAGGAGTGTGTCTGGTCAGCTAGACACCAGTGAAGAGGAGGGAAGGGGGTCATGTCCGATAGGTTACAGGTTTTGGTTACACAGTTACATTCATGGGTGTTTTTGCAAGGTTTGGGTTCCTGTTCTGCAGGTGCCTGAAAATATTTCAGGGTGTAGCAGTACCCCCAGAGTGCAGATAGCAATGTCTTTTAAAGCCATGGTTCTCAAATTGTGATCTGCAGACCACTAGCAGTCCATGACAGTCTTGTATATGAGCTGCAGGCTTGGGGCTTGCCCCCTAGCTGCAGTGGGGAGTCTGCACTGGTGCTCCAGCCCCATGTTCCCTGCCCCTACAAAGTTGGAACGCCAGAGCCAGCTTCCCGCTGAATGGTGAGTGTCACAGGCTGGATCCAGCTAGAGGGGGAAAGGAAGCAGCTCTGCATGCTGCTGCTTCCCTTCCCCCTGGCTGTAGGATAGCAGCACAGGAAACGACTCGCCTGTAGGGTTTTCCCGCTACTCCCATTGGCCAGAATCACGGCCAATGGGAGCAGAGGGAGGCACATGTTATCTGCTTAAACAAAGCACACGAGACCGTTTATAGGGGAAAAGGCAGTATGCCGCATTTATTGAGAATACAACAGTTGCATATGCTTTGCAATCACTCACACAAACAAACACCACACACACACACAGTCCCGCCAGATGATGTTATAGTTACCAGTCCATATTCTGTATCAGTCTAGTGGCCAGCTAGATTGAACACAGAGGGAGAGCAGGGCCTTTGTTGGTTGATTGATCCAATGTTCCTCTGGAGTTGGTGGCAAGACAAACCCAAAGTTCCATAGCAAAGCACCCTGCTTTTATAATCCTTTTCTCCGTTGAAATCAATGGATTCCGCTCTGTCAGCCTGTGACCGGAATGTTATCTTGTTGATGTCAATCGTTCCCAAACATCTCTTGAAGGCTCATCCTGTCCTGTATTTAATCAGTTGTTTTCAGGGGTGCCTGCCCTTCACCTTTAGAGCCGTCAATTCTGCCAATCTGATCAATTCTTGACCGTGGGTACACACTGATGGTTTTTCTGACGCCAATAAGTTTCTTTTCGCAGTCTGGCTTTTACAGTTTGTCTTCACCCCGCATTCTCCCCCTTTTCTCTCGACCATCTGGCTCTAACGATGACCTTCACACCGTATCTCATTCATACAAACAGTCTTTCACAAAATCCTTCAAAAGTAAACAGTACTGTTTTATATTAAGCAAAATCAAAATCAAAACAATTCACATCGAAGGCCCGGGCCTTCAATATTTCTAATCTGATTAACATAGACACAATATGAGATCCTGTCTCTTTACTTACTAAACTTTGGAACAAAGAAATATAGGAGATATATACTTAACTAAAGGATTTGACTTACTACAATATTAAATATGATTATATATATTACCTTACATTACTACATTACTAAACCTAAAATACAAATATAAAAAAGAATAAAACTTTCACTCCTAACACACAGAGCCACTTAAGCAGCCCCCATCCTCCTCATGCACCTCCCTCCTGCCAAGATGCCACATCCCCAACCTACTCATGCACCCTCCTTTCTGCTCAGACCCCTCCACCCTCAGCCCATTCCTGCACCCAACCACCCAGTCAGACCCTCCTCACCCCCAGCCTGCTCCTGCACCCAATCTCCCACCCAGATCTTCCCACCCTTAGCCCATTCCTGTACCCATTTTGTCATCATGGATGGTTGGCTGATGGTCTGCAGAAAGGTCTGCTTTGAGCAGGGTGGGCTGCGGGACAAAAAAATTGAGAATCACTGTTTTAAAGTGTAGGTGTCTTGGCCTTTAGCTGCCAGAAAAAGACCTGGGGATTATAGTGGACGAGAAGCTGGATATGAGTCCACAGAGTGCCCTTGTAGCCAAGAAGACTAATGATATATTAGGGTGCATTAAGAGGAGCATTGCCAGCAGATCTAGAGAGGTGATTATTCCCCTTTATTCGGCACAGGTGGGGCTACATCTGGAGTATTGCATACAATTCTGGGGCCCCCATTCGAGAAAGAATATGGATGCATTGGAGAGAGTCCAGTGGAGGGCAACAAAAATGATTAGAGGGCTGGAGCACTTGACTTATGAGGAAAGGCTGAGGGATTTGGGCTTATTTAGTCTACTGAAATAATAGTGAGGGGGGATTTGATAGTAGCCATCAACTACCTGAAAGAGGGGGAGAGTCCAAAGAGGATGGAGAGAGGCTGTTCTCAATAGTGACAGATGACAGGATAAGGAGCAGTGGTCTCAAGTTGCAGTGGGGGAGGTCTAGCTTGGATATTAGGAAAAACTATTTTACTAGTAGGATGGTGAAGCACTGGAATGGGTTACCTAGGGAGGTGGTGGAATCTCCACTCCTATAAGTTTTTATGTACCAGCTTGACAAAGCCCTGGCTGGGATGATTTAGTTTGGGTTGGTCCTGCTTTGGGGAGGGAGTTGGACTTGATGGCCTTCTGAGGTATCTTCCAACCCTATGATTCAATGATTCTATCAATGACATAAGGAAGTGTGCCTCAATTTCCCCTTCCACACAGCAGTGCAGGTTTGTTATGCTCTTCCTGCTGTGCCAAGCTCTTAGCCTGTTTACAGGTATTAGCTTAGAACACTGGTTCTAAAACCTGAACAACAACTGAACAGCCTGGGATTACAGATGCAGATCCAGCACCCTCCTCCATGGCCAATGCCCCCCTGCATTGGTGAGACACTTCTGCACTATCCCCTCCAGGAGATATGTCCCCTGTTCAGCTGTAAGTACATAGCTCACAGCCATGATAGACCCTTTCCTGGTAGGCCCTGTACTCTTCTCCCCCATAGAATTGGGTTCACCTCCAGTCACCAAGCCTAAGGTTTCCTCATCCACCGTACTGGCTTCTTGGACCCTCACCTCTTCCTAAATACCTCCTTCCTATATATGTCTGTGCATTGGAGGGCTGGCCTTGCACTCTGCTGATTTGCCACTTAGGCATTTAGCAGTTTGGGCAGCTCCCTGTTACTAAACAAAACCTCTCCTTCCCCCAAGGAAAGGAACAAATGGCACTGCTACCCTTTGTTGTAAATTGCCTACTAGTCCTAGAAAGGACTTAAAAAGCAACACTTTCCCATTTCCTCAACAGCTTCTGTAACTTTGCCCTTCCTCACTACATTTCAGCAGAAGATTCCTTCTTGCTGCTAACAACTCTTGGGACAGATTCAGCCATATCAAAAAAGTAATTTCCTAAAATAAATGGAGTAAAATTCTGTGAAACAGCAGCAACAGTCACCTCAGTTTGTTTCTGTTCCATCTGCACCTTAGCTAAATGGTACAAGAATCTTATGAACTCCACCCAATTCTAGTTCTACAATTTCCTCAGGGAGAATATTCTCCTCATTAATCAAATCCCACCTGATCACAGAAAACTCTGCACCAATATCCCTCCACCCTTGGAGTTCTCTGTCATTAATTCTGATAGCATGTAGGTGTTCACTGTTTGTGCAGTGGCCACCTTTATAAACCCTGTTTGATAAGTGGCCACTGCTGGGGGTGCACCTGGGCTCTGGAGAGCAGCATTTCTATGAGTTACCTCCTGCTTGTTCCAAATCAGTATTGGACATTTGTTCCTCAGGTGCTCAGTAGAATTACAATGATAATACCTTTTGGGTTCCTCTGTCTGTGTAGGAGACTTGGGACAAGTAACAGTGGTGTGAACTTGGGGAGGAGAATACTCTGCCTTCTGTCTACCCTCCTTCTCCTGACGGTAAAGTGGGGAGCTTGTGTCATGAATCATGGGCAGTGTGAATGGTTAGCATGAGTGAATCTACAGTAAATGAGCTGAAGAGAGGCTATGCTGAGGTCCAGGCATGAGCTCCAGAGGATTATGAACTTGTTTGGTTCAGGCAAAAACCCTGGAAGATTATGGACTTGTTTACAACTTTAAGAAAGAGAACTGTATGAGATAAAAGAACTGTGTATGCAGGCAGAGGCAGCGTTCCCAGCATTGCCAGATAAGAAAAAGTAACAAGGGAAGAATCTAACCAAGGACAGACCATTGTTTCTCACTTACGGTGAGACAAGCGGTGCAAAAACTGGATATTTCTGGATCAGTCATGGCCACGCCAGTAAGAAAAAAGGGCTGTCACTAACGGACATCACCCCACCTGGACTGTGAGTAATGAGTGGATGGCATCTCACTGGACTGGCCCCTGCCGAGGGGATATATACCACACCATTTTCCCCCACGAGTTGGAGTCCATCGATTCAGCATATTGGGGTGACATGCACATCAGACTTCCGCCTCAAACAAATTAACCAACATTACCTGGGGTCTGGCCAGCCACAGAGGGTGAGTGTGTGTGTGTGTGTGTGTGTGTGTGTGTATTCAATTGAATTAAGAATTAGGCTGCTAAATTGGGTTAAGGCTTAGATGTAGATTAATTATTCCATTTAAATATTGCTTTTAATGCTTGTGATACCTTTTAATGTCTTTTAATGTTGTTTTAATTGCTTAGTACTAAATATACATATAGTGCTTTTAAAATTGCTCCTGAATTGCCTGCAATAAAACTTGTTAAATGTATGTTTAAGATACTGTGAAAGACTCTTTTGTTCTGCTGAAACAAAAAACAGGACTATGTAGCACTTTAAAGACTAACAAGATGGTTTATTAGGTGATGAGCTGTCGTGGGCCAGACCCACTTCCTCAGATCAAATTGTGGAAGAAAATAGGTATGATCATATATACCAAAGGGATACAATCAAAAAAGTGAACACATATAGAAAGGACAAATCAAATTTCGGAACAGAGGGGGATGGGGGTAAATGTCTGTGAGCTAATGATATTAGAGGTGATAATTGGGGAAGCTATCTTTGTAATGGGTAAGGTAATTAGGGTCTTTGTTAAGACCCCGGCGTAAAGTGTCAAATTTAAGCACACTTGTTAGTCTTTAAAGTGCTACATAGTCTAGTTTTAGCTGAAACAAAAAACAGGACTAACATGGCTACATCTCTATTACTATTCTTTTGTTCTGTGAATGCCAAACTGAAAGGGGTAGCGTGATATAGCTTGATCAACCGGATCACAGCGCCCCCTTGTGACACTTGCCTCTACCAAACTTAACCCCTTTGCCTGTGATATACCCTACCAGGTGCTCAAACTGATCAGTAGTGCAAGCAAGAGATTCTACTGATTCCACCTTTTTTGTCTAACCCCTCAGATAAAGGGGAGTAATATCTTGGACCAACTTTGTTTTACACAAATACATAATAAAAAAGATTACCTAAAAAATCATGGGGAAAATTTAAAAACATATGCAATCAGTAGAAATGAACAACATTTTATTCTTTCATTTAACTGTTATATACAGGTGACATATGCAAGTAGCCACACCTAAAGTCAGCCACTAATGGATTTAAAAATATTTTAGCTTCTACAAAATGAATGAGAACTGAACGTCTGTGTCTACATTAGCACCCTTTTTCGGAAAAGGGATGTTAATGAGACACAGCGCACTAAATTGCGGGATTTAAATATCCTCATGTATTTGTATTTACATAACTGCCGCTTTTTCCAGCTCGGGGCTTTGCCGGCAAAAAGCGCCAGTCTAGACGGGATCTTGCGGAAAATAAACTTGAAAGTAGGCATAAGAGATCTTGCGGAAAGGGTTTATTTTCCGCAAGATCCCCGTAGACTGGCGCTTTTGCCGGCAAAGCCCCGAGCCGAAAAAGCGGCAGCCATGTAAATGCAAATACCGCGGGGGATATTTAAATCCCCCGCGGATTTGTAATTGCGCTGTGTCTCATTAACATCCCTTTTCCGAAAAAGGGTGCCAATGTAGACACAGCCAACAGCTAAAAGCACCTACCATTAGGTTGCAAATCAAGTTCAAATGACATTTAAATTGCCCAAACTAGATCAAGACTAAGTATAAAACATAGTTGAAGATTGTTATTTGGGCTAGTTCTGTAAATAACAAGTAGTTTCCTGATGCTTTTCACCACCATCTCCAGCAACCACAGACATTATTTGTGTTAAAGTGCATGTAGTTCTGCAAATCTGTACACCTTCTTGGATAGCAGAAAAACACGCAGCAGAGCAGAGGCCCAAACAACAAAGATGCATTTACCTGAGACCAACTTGCAGTAAAGCATACCTATGAAAATAGAGGGGCGAAAAGCACTTTTTGCGGAAAAGCGTCTGTGGCCAATCTAGATGCACTTTTCAAAAAGCCCCGATCGCCATTTTCGCGATCGGGGCTTTTTTGCGGAAAACAAATCTCAGCTGTCTACAGGGGCCCTTTTGCGCAAAAGTTTTACACAAAAGGGACTTTTGCCCGAACGGGAGCAGCATCGTATTTCCGCAAAAAGCACTGATTTCTTACAGTAGGAAGTCAGTGCTTTTACGGAAATTCAAGCGGCCAGTGTAGACAGCTGGCAAGTTTTTCCAGAAAAGCGGCTGATTTTCTGGAAAAACTGGCCAGTCTAGACACAGCCCACCAGCGTTTTCCCTCCTGTGCTGAGTGACGATGTAACTGTCAGCACTTTACATCTGCAAGTGTAGACATGGCTCCAGTCTCCCATGGGTTGCCAGATGTCCAGTATTTAACCAGACAGGCCCATACTTTGTGTCCAGTAAACACACTGCGAAAATACCGGACATAGAAATGTCTGGTATTTTCTAAATAAGTAAGTTTTTCTGCTTTTCCGGGGCCTGGCTTGGTGCCTGCTGGAAGCCCACTAGGGACACGCAGCAATTAAAGGGGCCATGACTGCTTTTTGGCCCGACATCCGGAATCCCCCCAAGGCTCCCTGGCTACTCCCTGGCACTTTTTTTTTTTTTTTTTTGCTCAACAAATTTTTATCTGGTATTTTTTTGGAATCCATCTAGCAACCCTCAAATAACAACCTAAAATAGTCTCATAGCAAACCCCTCATTTACCAAAAAGTAATGGGATCCTGCAACCAACGCGGACATTCCTGCATGGGCTGTTGAGTGGCAGGGCAAACGCTTCAGGAAAAAATGACATTGGCTTAACTAGGGGCGGGAGGGAAGGAGCCTAGCGAGGCCGCCCCGGCTGCGGGAAGCGGCGAGATGCAGCTGTGAACAGCAATACCCCAGCAGGGCGCCGCTGGCCGGGAGAAGATGGGACAGGAACCACTTGGCTCGCGCTGGGCCGCCAGCGGGTCCCATCCACTTTCTACCCGGGGTGCATCCCTGAGCGCGCTCGCGCGCGAGAGGCTCTACAACTCCCGCGCCAGACTGGCCCGGCCCCCCTCCAGTCAGGGAGCCCACGTGAGCGCTCACGTGCCCGGCGACGAGGGGGATTGTTTCCGGAAGTGTTTCGGCGTGGGCAGAGCCGGGCGTAGGGCGCTGCGGAGCGGGGCTCCGGCCGGGCTGGTGCGGGGATGGAGATTGTCAGGAGCAGTGAGTGCCGGTTGCGCGGGGCCGGGCCCCGCTGCTCTCTTCCTGGGCCGCTCGCCGGGCCCTGACAGCGTCCTCAGTGCCGTGAACCGCCCGTTGGCGGGGGAGCCGGGGCTCCGCCGTGCTCGGGAGCTGCACGTGTCCCGCTCAGGCGACTCCTCGCCCCCGGGGGGCCGCGCGCGAGAGCGCCGGGCAGGGCTGGTTCAGCCGCCCCGAGTGAGGGGACGGGCAGCGGCCGGTGCTGCGAGAGCTGCTGAGCTGTGGCCCCCCCCCCGCTGTCTGCAGGGCCCGGCTCTTGTGCTGACGCCAGCCCTGGTCGGCGTGGTTCTGAGGCCCCCGCCGAGTGCGAGCCGAGTCGTTGGGCGAGCTGCATTTGGCCCTTCCCTCTGCAGGCCCCAGGCTGGCGGGTCCTTGCGGCTGGACGCGGCGCCTCTTAAAAAGGCGGCGAAACGTAGGATGGTTCTCAGGGGCCTGCAGTCTAGCGGCTTCTCGGCGGTAGGTCAGCAGCGCTGGTCGCGCACGCAAACGGGAGGCGGGATGGCAGTTCCCGTGCTGGAAACCGCCCGGTTCTCAGGGGGTTCGTTTGTTTTTGATTGCTTTATAGATTTTAAAGATAACCTAAATAAAGTGTATGAAGCCATCGAGGAAGCAGACTTTTTGGCTATTGATGGCGAATTTTCAGGTACTGTTAAGATTATTTGTGAACGTCATAGGTAGTGCACCCTCTGGTTTGAAGTGGTTTGTCTTCTGTACAGTTTACAATTTGGTTCAAGGGCTCTCAGCATCCCCCCTATAAAAATTGTTTGGGCACCCCTGGTGAATGTGGATTATGAACACATTATCTAACTGTCCTCTACTGTAATGATTCCATAGCCACTTTGCTTATGGGCTTCTCCTTGCAGTTATTGAGAGTGGTAGATGCAATCGCTGTCTTGAGAATTTTCTGTTTTCCAAGATGCCTGAACAGGGTACTGAAATATTTAAAATAACAATTAGGTCAAATGTTAAAACTACATTTGGGGTATGTAGTGCATAAGAGAGGCCAACATTCATTTGACAGTACTCTTCACACTACTGTTGGTTTGTCGCTTCATTGATTCAAGCTCCAGTTTGAGGCCTGTCAACCTGGTATTATTGGTACCATGTGACATGCAATCAGGATTATTTATGTAACTGGTGAATGATACATTTATAGCTTTTCCTGAAATATGGCTTTGCTACCAACACATTTTTTTCTGAACTCACCAGAATACTATTGTTTAATTGGCTTTTGTTTATAGAGGGACCTTCCTCTATAATGGAAGATCTTTTTCATGTATGATAACTTATGTGCATGTACATAGTATGCGAGTTTCATTGTGGCAGAAATTTTAACAATTGTCCTTCGCTGCTCCTAACCTACTGTCTTTAAATAGCTTTCTTTTTATGTAATATTTTCTGTATTTTAGGAATCAGTGATGGGCCGTCTGTTAGCACATTAACCAATGGCTTTGATACACCGGAAGAAAGGTATCAAAAACTTAAAAAGGTAAATGTAAAACTTAAGAATTAAAACAAAACTATTGAAGTATCTTGCCATCCTTGGTACAATGTACTGCATTTCTGAGATTAGAGCAAATTTACATATGTTCGTAGTGTACATCAATACATTCTGAGAAAAAATATACTTTGGATCTGTTTACTCTTAAGTAAGGCCGTGTTTATCCTGTTACGCATGAGTCTAGCAATATCTGTGATGTCTTGAGAACCTATAGCATTGGTTTAACAGTGGGAAAGTGCTATATATCATGGTGGTAAGGTGCCTGTGTCTATTTACACCAGTTCTTTTGTCAATCATTGATGCTAGACGAGCAGTTCTCAAACTATGGGGCAGGCCTCCCATAGGAAATGGGGGAATGTATCAAAGGAAGTGCAAGCTAAGTGCCCCCACCTTTTTAAAAAGAGCTCTGGCTCTCACCCTGGTTGGTTGGAGCTTGTGCAGAAGGGCTGTGTGTAGGAGGCAGGGATAAAGGAGACAGCTTGAGCCTTGCCACTTGCCCTCCCCTCCCATCTCCACTGCGAGGAGGAAATGTAGGATAGTGGTGGTCGGACACACTCTTCTGAGGGGGACGGAGGTGCCCATCTGTCGCCCTGACATGTCATCTCGGGAGGTATGCTGCCTGCTGGAGGCCTGTATCTGAGACGTTACGGAGGCATTGTTGAAGATTATCCAGCCCTCTGACTACTACCCCATGCTACTCATCCGTGTGGGCACTAATGATACTGCAAGGTGTGACACTGAGCAGATTAAGAGTGACTACAGGACTCCGGGAGTATGGATGAAGGAGTTTGGAGCACGGGTGGTATTCTCTCCAGTCCTTCCTGTCAAAGGTAGGGACCCAGGTAGAGACAGGTGCATCCTGGTGTTGCCAGGAGGGTTCTGGCTTCCTCGACCATGGGATGCTATTCCAGGAAGGACTGCTAAGCAGGGATGGAGTTCACCTTTCGAGAAAGGGGAAGACCGTATTTGGATACAGACTGGCTAACCTAGTGAGGAGGGCTTTAAACTAGATTCGACGGGGACAGGTGACCAGAGCCCACAGATAAATGAAGAACATGAAGATCTGGGAGATGGGTTGGGAATATGGGCTATAATAGTAGAGAAAAAGGAGGGACAAGGCAGAACTGCGAGGCAAGATAAAATCAGTTTCTTAGATGCCTATATACAAATGCAAAAAGCATGGGTAATAAGCAAGAAGAACTTGAAGAGCTAATAAATAAACACAACTGTGACATTGTTGATATCACAGAGACTTAGTGGGACGATTGGAATACTGGTATAGAAGGGTACAGCTTACTCAGAAAGGATAGGCAGGGAAAAAAAGGGAGGAGGTGTTGCCTTATGTACACACTTACATTGAGGTGGAGATGGGCGTAGGAGACAGATGTGTTGAGAGTCTCTGGGTTAGGCTAAAAAAACCAAGGCTTATGTCATGCTAGGGGTCTACTACAGGCCACCTACCCAGGTGGAAGAAGTGGATGAGGCTTTTTTTAAACAACTAACAAAATCATCCAAAGTTCAGAATTTGGTGGTGATGGGGGACTTCAGCTATTCAGACATATGTTGGGAAACTAACACAGCGCAGCACAGACTATCCAATAAGTTCTTGGACTGCATTGAAGACAACTTTTTACTTCAGAAGGTTGAAAAAGCTATTTGGGGGAAGCTGTTCCAGATTTAATTTTAATAAATAGGGAGGAGCTGGTTGAGAATTTGAAAGTGGAAGGCAGCTTGGGTGAAAGTGATCATGAAATCATAGAGTTCATGATTCGAAGGAGTGGTAGAAGGGAGAACAGCAAAATAGAGACAATGGATTTCAGGAAGGCAGATTTTGGTAAGTTCAGAGAGCTGGTAGGTAAGGTCCCATGGGAAGCAAGACTAAGGGGAAAAACAACTGAAGGAGTTGGCAGTTTTTCAAAGGGACATTATTAAGGGCCCAAAAGAAAGCTATTCCACTGCATAGGAAAGATAGAAAGTATGGCAGAAGACTGCCTTGGCTTAACCAGGAGATCTGGCATGATCTAAAAATTAAAAAGGAGTCATATAAAAAGTGGAAAGTAGGACAAATTACAAAGGATGAATATAAGCAACCAATACAGATATGCAGGGGCAAGATTAGAAAGGCAAAAGCACAAAACAAGCTCAAACTAGCTACAGACATAAAGGGAAACAAGAAAACATTCTGTAAATATATGAGAAGCAAGAGGAAGACCAAGGACAGGGTAGACCCATTGCTCAGTGAGGAGGGAGAAATAATAGGAAACTTGGAAGTGGTAGAGATGCTTAGTGACTTCTTTGTTTCAGTCTTCACCAAGAAGTCTGATGAAGGAATGCCTAACATTGTGAATGTTAGTAGGAAGGAGGTAGGTTTAGAAGATAAAATAAAAAAAGAGCAAGTTAAAAATTTCTCAGAAAAGTTAGATGTCTGCAAGTCACCAGAGCCTGATGAAATGCATCCTAGAATACTGAAAAAGCTGATAGAGGAGGTATCTGAGCCTTTAGCTATCATCTTTGAAAAATCATGGAAGATGGGGGAGATTCCAGAAGACTGGGAAAAGGCAAATATAATGCCCATCTATAAAAAGGGAAATAAGAACAACCCAGGAAACTACAGACCAGTCAGTTTAACTTCTGTGCCAGGAAAGATAATGGAGCAAGTAATTAAGGAATTAATCTGCAAACACCTGGAAGATAATAAGGTGATAGGTAACAGCCAGCATGGATTTGTAAAGAACAAATCATGTCAAACCAATCTGATAGCTTTCTTTGATAGGATAACGAGTCTTGTGGATAAGGGAGAAGTGGTGGATGTGGTATACCTAGCCTTTAGTAAGGCATTTGATATGGTCTTGCATGATATTCTTATCAATAAACTAGGTAAATACAACTTAGATGGGGCTACTGTAAGGTGGTGGATAACTGACTGGATAACCATACTCAGAGCGTAGTTATTAACGAGTCACAATCCTGCTGGAAAGGCATAACAAGTGGGATTCTGCAGGGGTCTGTTTTGGGACGGGTTCTGTTCAATATCTTCTTCAACGATTTAGGTATTGGCATAGAGAGTACGCTTATTAAGTTTGCAGATGATACCAAGCTGGACGGTGTTGCAACTGCTTTGGAGGATAGGGTCGTAATTCAAAATGATCTGGACAAACTGGAGAAATGGTCTGAGGTAAACAGGATGAAGTTTAATAAGGACAAATGCAAAGTACTCCACTTAGGAAGGAACGATCAGTTTCACACATACAGAATGGGAAGCGACTGTTTAGGAAGGAGTATGGCAGAAAGGGATCTAGGGGTCATGGTGGCCCACAAGTGCCTTAGTGACTGTATCAAAAGCTTTGCTAATGCTGGCACTGGGGGCTTTGGGAGGACCAGAAACAACTTATTTGAATATTCATCATTTGCTTATTGAATATGCAAATTAATGTTACTGGTCCTCCAAAAGCTCGTGAATGGATTTACTGGTCCCCGTGTCAAAAAGTTTGGGAACCCCTGGTCTAGATGGTACTGGGTCCTGCCATGAGGGCAGGGGACTGGACTCGACCTCTTGAGTTCTTTTCCAGTTCTAGTGTTCTATGATTCTGTGATGTTCATTGAGAGGTGGGTCATGCTCTCCTCCCCATCACTTCATTCTCTCACCAGGAGGCAGCCCAGGCTCTGTCTCCTTCGCTTGCCCCTCCAAATCACTCATCAGGAGGGACAGAGCCCCAAGGTAGCAGGAGCTTTATTAAGGGTGACTGTGGGGAAGGGGTGCTAAATCTGCTGTGAAAAGTGATATTGATGAATGATAACATACTTACTTCTGTGCTGTCTTCAGAGCTGGGCACCCAGCTAGCAGCCTCTGATGTCCACTCTGCTTTCAGAGCTGTGTGGTAGTATGTACTTATGAACATGTACTAGATCGGGACGGGCAAAAGGCTCTCAGTGGGCTGGATCTGGCCTGCCTAGGTCTTGGTCCAGCCCGCATGGCAGTTCCCAGGCCCACCCCGAGTGCATTGCCTGGGGGCCGGAGATGTGCAAGCTCTTTTAACTGCTTCTATTTAAAGGGCTCACGTGTTCTTCATGCCTGTGAGGCAACACGTTGCCTGGCAGCCGCAGGGAAGGTGCAAGCCCTTTAAATAGAAGCAGTTGAAAGGGGTCACATGTCCCAGCTCCCTGGCAATACTCTAGCAGTGCTGGGAGCCCTTTAACTGCTTCTATTTAAAGGGCTTGTGCCTACCCCAAGTCAGGTGCAAGCCCTTTAAATAGAAGCAATTGAAAGGGCTCGCAGCTCCTGGCCCCACACTAGCCCGTACGTTGGGAGCTGCTCAGGATGCGTGAGCCCTTTCAACTAGTTCTATTCCAAGGGCTTGCACCTGCGGAGTGGCTGCCAGGCAACAAGTTAGCAGTGGGGCCAGGCGTTGCGAGCCCTATTATGTGAATTCTAAGCCTCCACCCCAGACAACTATGGGAGGGAGGCTAGCCCCTGGTACCCTCCCCTCTGCTCCGGGTCCCTTTCATTGGCCAGAAGTCAGGGGGCAGGGACTCCAGGCCAAGCAAAGCTCCAGGTAGGGTAGCTCTCAACCCACCCCTTCTTGGTCAGTCCATGATCGCTTCTGGAATTTGTGAAGTGCCCCCCTTTGAAAAATTATTGCCCACCTCTGTACTAGATGAATAGTTAGGATGCAGCAAGCTTGGACCGTAAATCAGTGTTCTCTCTACTGTTTTCTATATATGTGCAGGTTTTTTCCATCCATGTGCATAAGACATTTTTCTTTGTGCACCGAGGCATGTGCAAATGTGCACCACCAGTAGAAACAAAAACCTAGCTGTGGGCGCTCTGCTAATCATCATTGGCTAGGGGAACGGCAGTGTGGGAAATGGCTCATTTGAGGCTCTCCCCGCTGCTCCGATTGGTTGGAGTCACTGCCAGTGGGAGTAGTGGGGGGCAGGGCTTGGGAGTGTTGGGAGGCATAGGGCCAGGTAAGCGCCCTCCTTCCCCCTTATGCCTTGAACCCGTACCCTCATGCATCCCCTGCTGCCAAAACCCCACACCCCAAACTTGCTCCTGCACCCTCCCTTCTGCCCACCCTCAGCCTGCGCCTGCAGCCAACCTCCTGGCCAGGCTTCCACCCCCAGCTAGCTCCTGCACCCGACCTGCCGGCAAGACCCTGCACTTCCACTCCTTCCTGCACCCATTTTGTCATCTTTGGTGGTTGGCTGGTGGTACACAGAAAGGTCTGCATTGAGCAGGGTGGGCTGCAGGCCAAAAAGTTTGAGAACCACTGCTTTAAAAGTGTATTGTTGGCCCCAACAGTAGATTTTTAAAACAAGGATTTACCAAATTTAAATCACGTATCTATAAATTGTATCTGCTATTGTTAGAGATTTATAATTAAGATTATTAGAATTCAAGACATTAGAAGAATGGTTCTATTTTTCATTTTATTTTCTTTGTGGCTTTTTTAGTTTTTTGTGTACAGTTCCACTGTCTCCCCCTTAATAGTCTGTCTGGTTCACCTCTTGTGAGTTGTGTGTACAGCAGTGAAGAAGAAACAACTTTTGGAAAGGTGACTGTTAGGTTAGAAAAGATGTCAGGAAGTACTTGAGGCATGTTCATCACTTCAGACAATTTGAACACACTTTAAACTCATCAAGTCAATGGGGTCCCTTTAATATAAATAGAAAAGGACTTCAGTCTAAAAAGCTGGAGTTGGTTCATTCCTCTGCAGTAATGGAAGCTGGAACAATATAGCCCTACTGCATGAGAAACAAAGTGAAAATTTTTTCACTGTCCAAGTTGAGTGAAATGCTGAAAAAATCCCAAAAATGAAAAAAAAAGGTAAAAATGAAATGCTAAACTTCAAAAGAAAAATAGAATGTTAGTGAATAATTTAAAAAAAAAAATGAATCTTACCTAGCCACATGTCCTTTTAAACTAAGGTTTAAACTTATGCCAAAACATTTTTCGCTTTAAAGCTAACCCAGTGATTCCTATATTTATCAGAGACACTCAGATAACTTCCCCAGAATGCCTGCTATATTTTAAAATGTGTTGTAACCATTATTCTCAGGGTTTTTCTCTTTCTTTTTTAGCATTCCATGGATTTCTTGCTTTTTCAGTTTGGCCTTTGTAGTTTTAAATATGACCACGCAGAAGCTAAGTATGTGGTTTCCTTGACTTATTGCTAATTTTTAAAATACTGGGTAATATTGATAAGCTCTGTTTTGACTTGTAACTCTTACTTTTCACAGATACATAATGAAATCATTTAACTTCTATATTTTCCCAAAACCCTTCAATAGAAGTTCACCAGATGTCAAGTTTGTCTGTCAGGTTAGTAGAAAACCAGGTTTATTTATATCGCTACTGGAAAACTTTTCAAAATGATTTTTGAGAAAATTCTGTAGTGGTTTCAACTTTTATTAGTCTAAGTATTTTCGCTACTTATGTATAATTCACCCTTTGTGGATTTTTTTTCCCAGTGCAGTGGGAAGGAAAGCAAGTTTTCCTTAAACCAAAAGAAACAAACCTAATGGGACCATATTCTGTAAATGAAGAACACTTGGGCGAAAAAAGCTGTGAAGGTCATGCCCCTTTTTAAATACCTGCTGCTTAACATGAGGCTTAATTTTTTTTCTGGAGACAGAGTTGGCTATTTGACACTGACAGTGAAAGTTATGACACAAAGTATTTTCTTATCTAGCTTTTTTCCCTTGTTTTTTTCCCTGTCTCTTCTTCTCTCCTTGCTTCTCAAATCTGTTTCCAAAATTTTTTAACTCATGGGATTTTGCCACACCAGTTCCTTCATGTGGTCCCTCTCCTCCTCCTGGTCTCCACACAACTACTTCTCTCCTTACGTTTTTATTTTTCTCTTGTTTCTCATCCTTACCTCATTAAAAGTATGATCAGTATATCATGGCCAGTGCTAAACACTAATGGAATGCCAGCAAAAGTAATGTATAGAGTTATGCCCTGTCCACAAGTCTTTATTCTAACACTTGTTACACCTTTGTACCACAAGTGATGATAAATCATGTATAGCTTGGTTGAGTCCAGAATGTCAATGTTCTTTACTTCTTTTGTTGTTACAGAACGTTGCATATCTATATATCTGTTTCTATATACCTATTATCAGGGCTCGCCAAGCGGCAGCAAGCCCCACTCACCAGCCGTGCGGTTCTGCGAGCTGTGCATGCGCAGATCGCGTGGCGCCGGCTGTGCCGGCTTGTAATCTACTCACCACGGGCGAGTAGATTACATGATTTGTCAAGCCCTGCCTATTATTCATTCCTTAAATTCCCATCATATTATAATTACTTTAAAACAATCTTGAGCTACACTTAACTCATTGAGCAAACTAAAATAATGACTCTATCTTCTAACTTACATCAGAAATGGTACATACTTCAGTGCTTTCATGATGATTTAAACACTATGCTACATGTTAATTGGTGTTATGGTGGGTTTGATGGCAAGGTTTTGGGATGTATTTTTATCCATATTGTGCAAGCTGTGGATCTTCTCTCCATCAGTATTTTGTCCGTGCTTGTTCTGAAGAGATTTAATTATGAATGACTTGTTCTACGCTTTATTAAACTTTCTTTTAATAAACTTCTTCATTGCACTATCTTGACTTCACTAACTTAATGTTCAGTGGTGTATAATCAGTCTCAAAGTTGTTTCTTTTTTTCCTAGAGTTCGAGTATAGACTTTTTAGCAAACCAAGGATTTGATTTTAATAAAGTTTTTCGCAATGGTAAGCTTTTTTGATTGTACAGCATACTTTTAATGGACTATATTTTCATCCATTTCCTGTTAAAACAAAAGGCAAAACATACATTTTAAGCTTTTGGTAAAATTGTGTTAAGGTTGTAGCTTATTTGGTGTTTTAATAATGCAGATGGTATTCTATGCCAGTGTTTCTTAAACTTTTTAAGACCAAGGAACACCAAACAATAATTTTTTTTATGGGGAACACCAAAGATTTTTGTTGGGGGGAGGAGAGTCGGGGAGTTATTGAGCAAAAACAACAACAAAAAAGGTTGCCTGCCCCTTTAAGGGTGGCCATTTTGAATTCTGTTCTCTGCGGCACACTTCCGACTGCCTTGCGGCACACCGGTGTGCCGCGGAAAACAGTTTAAGAAACATTGTTCTATGCAGTATTTGTGGGGAATGTTGGGGTAGGGTGACTGTATCAGCAATGGGCAACTAAGACTTGTCAGTGGGCCTCAAGATTGAAGTCCCATTGAGGTTCCACCTGTGGGCAGCCTGCGTGCCGCCCCTCCCCCCCACCTCTTTTCCCCAAGCTTCTTGTGCACTGAGATCCCCACTTTGGATACTTTGGAGATCCCCACTTACCACCTACTTCCCTTCCCTCCCAGCACTTTTGGAGCATTGTGAATTAGCTGATTGACAGCTTGAGCGCCATGAATCAGACAATTCACAGCCCTCTGAAATTGCTGGGAAGTAGGGAGAGGAGTAAGTGCCCCTGTGCACGAGGGGTATGGGGAAAAGAGGCGGAAAGGGTGTGCTTGGGCAGCATGTAGTCCAGGGGCCTCAAGTTGCCTACCACTGGACTTCATCCATCTTTGCTTGGCTATTTCATGGAAAATGCCTACTTGTTTAAGTGATGATTGTTTTTCAGCAGTTGAACACAAAGCAAAGTTGTAATCTTTCTGAAAGGACTTTCTTATACTTCTTACTACATTTGCTATGTCTTCACACTGATTGGATAATTATGATACTTACTATGACAATGTGCCAATCTTTGACTTTTTTCTCAGTTTAGGTCCTAGTTACATCTACTCTTATGCTCAACCCTTTCCTTTTTGTGGCATGTTTCTTAAGTTCTTAGAATCTGCAGGGCCCTAATGTGTTGGAAATCTTTTCTGTAAGGTACATAGCAACTACTCCAAGCTTCTTATAGACTAACAGATTTATTGGAGCATAAGCTTTCGTGGGCAAAGACCCACTTTGTCAGGGCAAAGACGAAGTGGGTCTTCGCCCACGAAAGCTTATGCTCCAATAAATCTGTTAGTCTATAAGGTGCCACAGGATCCTTGTCGCTTTTGCAGATTCAGACTAACACGGCTACCCCTCTGATACTTCAAGCTTCTTGACATCCATAGCAATCTGCAGCCCTGATGTTGAACTATATGCATATTGATAGATCCTTATTCCTTATTTATTTGCTTTGTTGTAGTATTTAGGATACCCAGTCATGGATCAACAGTCTGAGTGTCCATCAAATTCAGTGAGGCTTTATGCAGAAATAGGGTCTGCCTGTGAGGATCAGATTGCAGGAGCAGGGCCTACCATGCTTGAGACTCGCGGAGGTGCCAGCTTCTCCAGTGCCTTCTCAAAAGGAATCCATAGCAACTAGAGATTAGGAAAGAGAAACTTAAGAAAGATATTTGAAGGGTACAGATACATTGCTCCCAATTTTTAAGAGTGTAACCTCATAGGAGTAGTTACTAACCCTCTCTGAGATGTGCAGTATTGCTTTTAAAGCTGTAAAATGTTTTTCTTAGGAATCCCATATTTAAATCAGGAAGAGGAAAGACAGTTACGGGAGCAGTATGATGAAAAACGTTCGCAGTCTAATGGTGCAGGGACCCTTTGGTACATTTCTCCTAATGCCACAAAGTGTCCTGTGACTATTCCTGAGGATCAGAAAAAATTCATCGATAGAGTGGTGTAAGTAGAAATATCAAAATGAAATCATGTTATCCTAATGTGTGCACACGTTATTTATGTGGATATCTTCCATTCTGAAGTTGCCTAAAAACTTGAAGGTTACCAGTGTTCTGATTCTCAATTTGTAAATCTCAACAAAATGTTCCTTTGAATGAAGGGGTTTAAGTCTGGGAAACTTCTGTTCGTTTTCATCGGGCTTTTTTCCTGCTTATCTTTAACTTCATCAAGAGTGCTTGAATTGTTGGTTACATTTGTTAGCCTCTTGATCAATGTTCCCCCTCATTTTTTCCATCTCTGTGTGGAATCAATTTTGTTACATGCACCAAAGCAGTGGAGATGTGCCCCACTAATAGAAACACACTCTACCATCTGTGGGTGCTCTGATAATCAGCTAAATAGCGTTTGAATTTCTCCTGGGTGGCCATCCAAGTGCTCAGTTTACAAGCCGGGAACACTGCTTTTGATGATTTTCAAAAGAGCTTGTCAGTTTTTCATAATCGCAGCTAAAGTATAATTCAGTTTTCAGTTTATGATCTTAGTTGGAAAACAATGGCTGTGTGTTTTCTGGCTCGTAAATACAAAGCCATGTAAGTCTTCTATGCTTAATTTTTTTTTTTTTAAATTTCTTAATTACACAAGATTTAGTATTTATCACTATACTGTCTGTGTAAAGATGAAAGAATATATAGACATGTAATAAACATTTATTAAATATTCCATTAATCCTTCCTATAAAAGATTTGCCGTGTGTGTGTGTCTGTAGCTATATATCACAAAATGCTTCTGTGAAAATGCTGTTGTACTAGTAAAAGCAAAAAATAATCTGCTTACTCTATTTCCTCCAGGGAGCAAATAGAAGATTTAATACAAAATGAAGAAAACAGTAATTTGCAGTTGGATCCATGCACAGGGTCAGTTTTTTAAAAGAAACACTAGCTCTCTGGCAAACAGAACTCTGAACGGTCTTCCCCATAAGAAATTCAGTTTGACCTGTGTAGGAAAAGCCTCTTTCTGTAGGTCTTCACACAGTGTCTTAACAAATGTATCCCTCGGTAGCAGTAGCAAAAACTGTTTGAGCGCTGGAAGTAAATGCTTGCTGTTGTGGAGTTTTGGTACCTTTTCTTGCTTAAAAGGTTTAAACTTCCAAATGTTAATCCTGAAATTCTGCGGTGCTATCAGCACATACCAGTATGCATCTGGCATTACTTGAAATAGATAACTGTAAATGTACATATATCGTGAAATGTTATGAATCACAGAGGTGTTCTTCATAAATTATACTTTAATTGGAATTTAAGTTAAATTATTTAACTTCCTCAAGTACCCTTCCTGTTGATTATCAAGATGGCTCTTTAAACTGCTTTTTCCATTGGAATCAGTGTACTTCACGTGTTCACATATTTTTTGTGTGTGTTGCTGGTGATACGGGGTGATTGATATGAGGTATTAAACACATTAAATATTGTATTAGGCCCACTACCATTGGAATTACAGTTATTTCTTAACTAACAAAAATGAAAAAGGACATAGTTATTCCACATAAATAGACATGAGTGAATAATACTTAAACAAATTTTTGCTTGGTTCTGTCAGCTATTAATTTTTGGCATGTCATTCTCATGAGAAGGGCAAGTGTGTGAACAATAAGGTATAAATCAATTTATCTAGAGACTTTAACTAGTTTTTAGCCTTTTAAATGTCCTTTAAGATACAATGTGATAACACCATGAACTGTTTTATGTTAAAAGTTCATGCAGTGAATATACACTTGTCTTTAGTTTTGAAATACTCATTATTTTTTCCATTTTTAAAGGTTTCAGAGGAAACTAATTTATCAGACCTTGAGCTGGAAGTAAGTTAGTAGTCTTCACGTCTGAATATCCTTACCTTACTTTATATCTGTGCTGTTTTTAACATGAAAAAAATCTGGATGAAAAACTGTTCTATGATTTATCTCATGCTCAGTTTTTCTTAAGCAGTCTTTTAATATGACTAAACTGAAGAGTACTTACAAAGTAGAGTTCTTTATGGTTCATTAGAATTTTTTTTGTAAAAACTGAGCATATTTCTATTGTCACTTAGAATTATTAAATAGATGTAAATTGAACAGTACAGTATAGCAGACTAGTGATTATGTAACAGTATATTACTCTAAACACTTAGGCTACGTCTATACTGCAGCCTTCTTCCGCAAAAGCTTATGCAAATGAACCGCGGAGTAGAATATCGCTGCACTTCATTTGCATAATTAGCAGCCGATTTTGCGCAAGAGGCTTTTGCGCAAAAAGGAGCTGTGTAGACGGCTCCTTTTTGCGCAAAACCCCCTTACGCTTACGCAAGAGCCATTCTTCCTCATTTTTTGTGATGTTTTCCATACCATTTTCATTGTATCTGAGGAAGTTACTCTAAAGTACATGTTTGGATATCTACACCTACATATAAAGGTATTTTTATCATTGTTGTGACGGATTTTGTGTGTTAACCATTTGGACTGCATCCATACTGCACAGTGAGGGCTCCCTGTGGAATTTCAGTGGATATGCATTCCTGAATGGGTAGCTTAGTAATTTTTTTTTTTTTTCAGAAAAAGCTTATTAAAAAAAAAAAAATAAGAAACAATATCTCAACCTAGCATCAGATTGATTTAATTGCACTGAAGTCAGGCAATTCAGTTAGCTGAACACTTGTAGCTGTGAGAACTCTTATCTGCATAGAATATTTAGAAAATAAAAATAACACTAATTGTTGGAAGTCTTGACACACACAAGAAGGCTGTATTATTGAATAGTGGTACTTTGAATTTCCTTTCATTTTGGTTAAAAACTGCCTTGAACAATTTTTTGCATTTAATATTTAGCCTATCTGTATCATTCCTATAAATTGTGCAGGTATAAATGTTAGTCTGTTTGAAGGTGGAGTTTCAGTATACAAACTACGAAATTAGTCCTAAACTGTAGTTGACGTTTCACTGTTTGCTGTAGGTATCCAAAAGGTATCCATGTCGAAACTCTGGAGACGGAGAAGGTAATTAACTAACAACATACTGTCCTAAATGCATGTTTTGTGTAAGCAAAATCTCCATCCTAATGAAATTACATGCTGCTTCAGCTCTGAATTTGCCTGCTGAAGCTTCGTTATGCAAACTTTTAAACTTTGATTAACCTAAGATAAAATATTTTTGAACAGCCTTAGTGGCCAGGCTTCAAAACTCATGAGGTATGCACACAAATATGTAGCTTATTTATATATTAAGTGTGTGAGTGGAGTCTGTAATGGCTATTTTAAATACTTAATCTTACATTCAGTACATTAAGAGTATCAGTGCAAGCATGAATCCTTAGTCATCTGAGCGGTTTGATAATAGAACAATAATTGCAGCAGACATTAAGCATTATGTTTTCCCCCAAAAAAGCTAGGCAACCCCCAGATCATCTGAAAATACTGGATTAAAAAGACCCACTGAAACCATTTCCCTTAGGCTTTGTTACGTAACGTTCAGCTCAGATAATCTTATTAAAATTATAAGCTCCTAGAAAAAAAAATAAGGGGTAAACACAGTAAACTGTTGCAGCTAAATTCTGAATATAATGGATGCAATTTAGTTTTACGTTGGAAATGTAGATAGCAAATCATCATTGTATTTGTGTTGGGATACTGTTATAACTTTTCACCTTTTTTTTTTTTTTTTCAAGCTATTCTTGAAATAATTTACTTTTGACATTACTACTTTCAGAAGGAAAGATACATTATCATTAGCAAGGTAGATGAAGAAGAGCGCAGAAGAAGAGAACACAGCAGAAACTAGCAAAAGAACAGGTAATTTTACTGTCCGTGTTCTTAAGTTGAAGAAAATGCTGTTGGTTTTATTCAAAATGTTGAAATTTGGGAAGAGACCTGACTAACTTGAATTCCACATGCTTATGACACTGAAATTTCCCCACTTCAAAGCCGCACTATCTTGTCTCTTGCTTTGGTGATTTCTGATCTTTCAGAGAAAGGAAAAATTAGGGATCCACTTGACTAAATAGCAGTGTTGTGGTAGTGGGATAATATTTGTACCAGCTCATTGTGGCTCTCTGCTGTTGCCATGAAGTATATTAAGTTAGGTTTATCTTAGCAAGCATAGCTAGAAGATGTTTACACTACTCATTTCTTAAAATCTCACTACAGGATTTGGAAACATTCAGTAGTAGCTAACTGCTTTCTGAAATAAGGATGTTAAGTATCGGGAAACTGACTGATCAAATAGTCGATGCATTTTGCATTGACTATTCGATAAGTCGATAGGGCACCTCCACCTTTGAAGTATAACAACAACCTGGGCCGCGCACAGTGTTTCAAAGCAGCAGTGTCACGGGGAGCCCAGGGTCTAGCCCCAGGCTTCAAGCGGCGCTGCTGCTTTGAACTACCCCTCTTCCTGCCTCCGTCTCTTCCCCCCCCATCAGATAGGGGCAAAATTGGGGGGGGGAGAGGCAGAGTGACTAACATTTGCTTATTGGATAGTTGACTAGTCTTTCACATCTCTGTTCTGAAAAGTGTTTCCTTTTATAATTTTCAAACTGAAGTGACAGCTTGTTTTTTTTCTTTGAGTTGGTGTCAAAAGAAAGGATGGATTGATTTTTTTTTTTTTAACTGTACCCCTCATAACATTGATTTACCTCAGTTATTCTCTGTAATGAGAATTAGAGAGGACTTCAATAGCTCTTTTCATGATAGTCCTCAAACTGGGCATACAGTACCAGATATCAACAATTGATTTCAACAATTTCCACTCCACCATCAAACTCAGCCTGGACCAGTCTACACAAGAGAGCCACTTCCTGGACACTACAGTGGAAATAAATGACAGTCACATAAACACCACCCTATACTGAAAAACTACTGACTGGTATACCTACCTTCATGCCTCCAGCTTCCATCCCGGACACACTACATGATCCATTGTCTACAGCCAAGCACTAAGGTACAACAGCATTTGCTCCAACCCCTCAGACAGAGACAAACACCTACAAGATCTTCACCAAGCATTCTTTGAAACTACAGTACCCGCCCGAGGAAGTGAGGAAACAGATTAACAGAGCCAGACTTGTACCCAGAAGCCTCCTACTACAAGACAAGCCCAACAAAGAAACCAACAGAACACCACTGGCCATCACCTACAGGCCTCAGCTAAAACCTCTCCAATGCATCATCAGTGATCTACAACCCATCCTGGACAATGATCCCTCACTTTCACAGGCCTTGGGAGGTAAGCCAGTCCTCGCCCACAGACAACCCGCCAACCTGAAGCAAATTCTCACCAGCAACTATACACCACACCACAGTAATTCTAACTCAGGAAGCAATCCCTGCAACAGACCTCGGTGCCAACTCTGCCCACATATCTACACCAGCGACACCATCACGGGTTCATTCACCTGCACATCTGCCAATGTAATATATCCCATCATGTGCCACAATGCCCCTCTGCTATATACGTAGGCCAAACTGGACAGTCCCTATGTAAGAGAATAAACGGACACAAATCATATATCAGGAATGGTAATATACAAAAACCTGTAGAACACTTCAGTCTCCCTGGACGCACAGTAGCAGATTTAAAGGTAGCCATCCTGCAACAAAAAAACTTCAAGACCAGACTTCAAAGAGAAACTGCTGAGCTATAGTTCATCTGCAAATATGATACCATCAGTTTAGGATTAAACAAAGACTGAGAGTGACTAGCCAACTACAAAAGCAGTTTCTCCTCTCTTGGTTTTCACACCTCCACATCAGCTGCTAGAAGTGGGCCTCATCCTCCCTGACTGAATTGACCTCGTTATCTCTAGCCTTACTCTTGATTGGTACTCTTTTCTTATGCCTGTATATTTATACCTGCCTCTGGAATTTCCACTACATGGATCTGTCGAAGTGGGTCTTTGCCCACGAAAGCTTATGCTTCAATACATTTGTTAGTCTATAAGGTACCACAGGACTCCTCGTCGTTTTTGCAGTTTCAGACTAACACGGCTACCCCTCTGATACTTGAATTCCAGATATGACTTTAAATACTTAATTGCCTGCTTTAATAGATTATTAGTGCTTGTAATTTCTTTTCTTTAGGACATCAAATGCTAGTCACAGTAGAGCCTATCTAGCCGCAACTTCAGAAGCTGAGGTTGAAAAGAGTGTTCTTAATAGCTCTCAAGTTTAATAAGTGATAAAGTAAGAGATCCTCCTGCCATTAGAATGAGCACAACTACAGGTTGGACCTCCCTGGTCTGGCACCCTCAGGACCTGAATGGTCCAGAGTGAGGGATTTTGCCAGACTGGGGCGGTCTTCTTATCCCTCCCACTGCCACCGGCCCCTCCCAGCCCTGGTTTTGCTACCAGCAGGAGGCCAGCTTCTCCCTTGCTGCCGTGTGCTGGGCTTCATAGCCTGAAGGATTCCTGGCCATCAGCTCTCCCCCAGACCTCTGGTCCTGCAACATCCATGCCATGCCACAGATGTCGCCAGACCAGAGAGTCCCAGTTAATAGAGGTTCAACCTGTACTGGGATTCCAGTGCTCAGACATCTGTATCCTTATGTGAACCTCGTCTACCAGATCTCAAGATTCTACATATACGAAACACTTAAAAGCATACTTCCATTTACATATAAGTACTCAGCAATTGTAAGTCTTAGGACGCTTGTAAGTAAAATTTGCTGCACCAAACTTATGCAGCAGTACATTGTTGAAGTAATACTGTTAATGTGAAAATACTGCTTATTGTACACCAGTCCAGTAAAAATGTTTTGCTCTAAGAGCAGTCAGAGGGCTACTACCTTGGTTCTGATGACATAGGAAGAAAAACAAATATAATGTATTTGACTCCTTTAGGCTGCAATTTCATTCTCCTAATATATCTGGCAATAAGTCATGCAGTGCAGATGGATTCTTTCCTTAATCATTACCACTTTGGAGGGTTGCCATTAGCCCTTCCCATTGCTGGGACCTCACCATTAAATTGTACAAGGATTAAAGAGTGCTTGAGGAAAAAGGGGGGAGTGGAACCCCATCTTCCTTTTTCCAGCTTTATTAGGGGATTCATTCCCTGAAATCCACTTCCAACCCTTTTTTCTCTCAGGGAGTCATATTATCTCCAATGAGTATCTGCACTGGACACCTGTTGCATGTGTTACCTAAGTTGCAACATCTTCATGTAATTTACTTACTTACATCTCTTGGTCCCAGACCAAGGTGAGAAGGTGATGTCAAATTCTTTTCCAATTCAAAATGAAAAAAAGCAATCAGTACAAGCAGCAGATCATGAAACTTCTTCTACTTTGATCCCATGAGTAGGAAGATGAGTCCTGCTGATCACAGACTGAGAGCGTGTTCTCCTTCTGGTATGCATGGGGTATAATTACCTCCCTTCCTTGGTATACATGGTCAGTCAGAGCTTTCATGTAGTTTCCCACCTTAGCTCTGGTCAGGTTGTCCCCTTTTTCTCCCTTGTGATGTCAGGGACACTTAGTGAAGTCCTGTCGTTCTTTCCTCCAACCCAAAGAGATACCTAATTCAGTTTTGCTGATTTTAGAATAATTTAGTATCTTATTGTTACAGCATGTAATTTACAGATTCATGTTTTGAACTAATGGTATATAGGTTTTGTAACACTTCCAGATAGCTTAGAATGAGATCTAAAATCAAGACATCTCTAAAATATCAAATGGTTGTGTCATGAGTGTCTGTGTCTTGGTAATGGTTTTGGGGTCTGACTTTTTAGCCCTTAGTAGTAAGATATCAGGCAACCGTTACTGAAAAATTCAAGTTAATTTGAGCATTCAGTATTTTTTTATAAGTGAAAGGCCTGTTTGGCTCGATATTGAACACTCCTTTCTGACTCAGCTCAACACACTTTCTGTGGAACTTCTTTTATCCCCTGCCAACTCTCTGCTGCTTGCTTTCTGGTAACTTATACCACTACAGGGGAATTCTGAAAAGCATTCTATGGAGGCTTAATTCTGCTTTTATTGAAGACAATTATAAAAGTCTTATTGACTTCAGTGAGAATAGAATTAAAGCAATAGTGAAGTGTTTTAAAAAATCTATTATTTTTCCTTGACAATGTAGGCATTGAAATAATATGATAGAAGTTTTGTTTCACTTTTGCTTTAATAGCAAAAACAAAGTTTTTCAAATGGAAATAAACAGAAACGTTTGATACAATGAAACAGTTTTACTTTTAGACCCATTGTGTGCAATGCTATGAAAAGTTTATATCATCTGACTTAGATATTTCCAAGAGCATTCAGGCCAGTTCATGCCTATTTTGTAGTTGGCGATCTGTGGCACTAGTTGTCTTGTCTTCATTTATACCACTAAGGGTACAGCTGAAACCAGTGCCCTACTTTGACCACAATATTTCCACAAATATTTGCATTTCCTAGAATCTGATTTGATTATCCTTTAATTGAGAATACAGAATGGGGAACCTTAATTTGAGATGGAGTTGCACGGAAATTATCTTGTCTCAATATACAGACAGTGCTGTCAGTTATTTGCTTTTATACTTCACATAATTATACCTGAAATTTTGCTTACAGGAAGAACTCAGCGATGCAGTGGGATTTTCCAGGGTCATTCATGCCATTGCTAATTCTGTAAGTTAAAGCAATACTTTTTTTATCATATGCACATTTAGTTTATAGCTAAGGCCTGGCCTGATATAAGTAATTAAAACCTAGAGAGAGTCCTAATTACTTGGGAGGACAGAGTTAGAGAGAGAGAGAAATAGATCATCGGGCTGAAAACAGAGCTTCTGTCCTAAATAAAATAATAGGTCACTAAGATAAGAGACAGTGTCTGAGCCAGCTCAGATAAGAGGGAGCATATTCAGGGAACCATTTATTAGCAATAAACAAGATAGATTAGGAATGCCAAGATGAGATTGAGCATCAATAATGTATGGACAGAGCATTCTTGCAAAGTAATCCAATACAAAAATGTGATGTATAGTAAATGCAAGTAAGTGTGTGTGTGTGTGTGTGTGTGTGTGTGTGTGCGTGTGCGCACACACACACACACACGAAGGTTTCCATGAATATTTGGAGGTGTGATGTGTCCTGCGTCCAACCTCTGTTCTTGTTTGCTAAGCTCAGTGTAGCTCTGCTATATGCCAAGTAAATGAACCTTAGTGATGAAATCTGAGTTGAATTGAGTATTTTAGATCCCAGAGAATTAGAAGTAGTATTCTGGATAAGCAGAGTGGAAAAGGTCTCAGAGGGAGTCCCCATGTAATTATGGTAAAAAGTTGATCATGCACAAAGTGTGAGGTCCTTTACTGTTAAATTATACAGCTAAGCAAATAAAATGACATATGACTCATATATATGTAACTTTAAAGCTCTGCATAGATACACAATTTGCATGCTTGGATATAAAGTGCATATCTGTGGAGCTGCTAGGCTCTACCATGAACCAGTGTCAAAACCAGCAGCATGTTGGTCTGGTGTCTGGGAGCATGTGGGTTGCTTGCAGATGTTATTGTGACCCCAGGCAGCATCCAGTGAGTGTGGTGCACATCCAGGGTGCGGGGCTGGGGCACGTAAATATGCACTGGAGGAGTTACCTGGGCTGGGTGTTGGCTCTTGTGAGTGGTGGCCCAGCATGCTGCTGTTTTCACTGCTGCAGTTCGTACTAGAGCCCTGCAGCTTTGCAGGTGTATGCATCTGTGGACAAAAATTTTGTGTCTGTACAGGGTTCTACTTAACTCATGCTAACAACTTTAATTAAGGTTTTGGTTGTGGCAATGCTTTGATACACAATAGTGTAGTTTGGGGGTAGTCAATTATTTTTTTTGTCAAGGTCCAGATTTCTTGGTCAAGGTGTAGTCAAGGTCTAGGCTTCAGAGAAAATAAATTAAAAAAAAAAAGAAATAAAAAGATTTCAAAGTTGGTCCAAAAGCCTTTGGTAGTCTGAATTGGGCCCTCACTTCCCCTTATGTAGTGTATTCTAATTTTTAAAATGTCTTTTAATATGAGATTTCGCTACAACTCTTCATTAATATCTTAAAAAGTGGATACTGCCAATTTGCTATCAGTTAATGAGATTCTAAGTCAGCAGTGATGTATAGTGAGGAATGGAGGGGGAGTACTGCCCCCCTTCTGCATTGCTCTGCCGCTGCCCTGCCCTTGTTCCACTCTTCCTCACCTGTCTTTTCCCAGCACTCTGGACTGTTGGTGCGGGCCCTCCTCCAACAGGTTATTTCATTTTTTTTCAGAAAGGATGTAGCTCTTGTTTTGATTCTAACCAGATAAAAAGCATAACCACAGAAGGAGCAGTCAAGAGAGACTGATTACTTTCTACCTAAATTTTCAAAATAGGTTTTAAAATGGTTTTGCTATGCTTACCAAAACAAGGAGTCATGATGCCTGCCAAAATACCGCTGCCACCCATTAGCACTACTGTCCAAATAATTATCACATAATTGAACTGTAAAGAATATACTTGTGATTCAATATGTTAGTTGAAGTTAAAATGTAATGAATTGAAAACAGAGTAAAACTGTATCAGGGCCTTTTCCGTAACCTATTTTGTTATAAAGTAGTTTGAAAAGTCATTCACACATAATTGGCTCTTTCTTCAGGGCAAACTTGTTGTTGGACACAACATGCTACTGGATGTCATGCACACTATCCACCAGTTTTACTGTCCTCTACCTGAAGTAAGTGGCCTTGTCAGTCTCTGAAATTTGAAGTAATTCATCTGAACTCTAGTGTGGCTGGGAGCTTACTAGGATGAATTGAGCAAAATAAAGTAGACTCCTTAATATGCAATTAGAAATCTGTGTGCTGTCTGGAGATACTAGCCCATGATTCATTCAGTTATCTTAAACTGAGAGTTTGCCATTAGGGCTGAAATTATCTTCATCATCTATTTAGTAAATAGGTATCTTTGCATGAAGTGCCACAGTATAGAGGTGCAAAGGAGGGGAAGTTCACACACCTGAACCCATCTTTTTAAGTGACAGATCCGAGGAACCCTCCCAGATTTGAGGTGTCAGTAAAGGAGATGTGGAACAGCAGTTATGTGAAATCTTAAGACCACATGGTATTTATTTAAGAATTCTGAAGAAACTCAAACATGAAATTGCAGCACTGCTTACTGTGATATATAACATATTGCTTAAATTAACTTAGTCTAGAAGTCTGGATAACTCAAAGGGTTGATTTTTAAAGACGTCTCCAGAGGCCATCATACCAGTTACAAGCCTATAAACCTAATTTCAGTTCTATGCGGGTTGGTTGAAATTATAATAAAGAATAGAATGATGAGTCATATACATAAACACTATGGCTACGTCTAGATTGGCATGATTTTCTGCAAATGCTTTTAACGGAAAAGTTTTTCCGTTAAAAGCATTTGCAGAAAAGCGTCTAGATTGGCACGGATGCTTTGCGCAAAAGCACTTTTTGCGGAAAAGCATCCATGCCAATCTAGAGCGATTTTATAAAGAAAGCCCGATCGCCATTTTGCCATCGGGACTTTTTGCGCAAAACAGTCCTCCCCTGTCTACACTGGCCCTCTTGCACTAATACATTTGTGCAAGAGGGCTTTCAGCAGGAGCATCATAGTATTTGCGCAAGAACACTGACAATCTTACATTAGATCGTCAGTGTTCTTGCGCAAATTCAAGCGGCCAGTGTAGACAGCTGGTAAGTTTTTCTGCAAAAGTGGCTGATTTTTGCAGAAAAACTTGCCAGTCTAGACGCAGCCTATATGCTGAAGAGTCAACATGGCTTTTGTAAGGGGGGAAAAATGCCTCAATCTATTTGAATCCATTTGGGAGGAGGGGGCAGCTAGGGTGACCAGATAGTAACTGTGGAAAAAATTGGGATGCAAGTGGAGGTAAGAGGCGCCTGTATGAGACCAAGTCCAGAATACCAGGACTGTCTCCATAACATTGGACACATGGACAAGGATCCAGTGTATATAGTGGTCTCTGGTCAAAGACTCTTAAGCAAAGTAAGCTATCAGGGAATGAGAGAAAAGAGCTTGTAATTAGATCAGTAGGTGGTTAAAAGATAGGAAACAAGGTTGGAATAAATAGATTTCACAATGGAGGGAGGTCAATAGTAGGGTCCTCCAAGGATATATACTGGGACAAATACTATTCAGTATAGTCATGAATGATCTGAAAAAAGAGGTGAACAATGTGGTGGCAAAATTTACAGATGATACTAAATTACTCAAGAAGTTTAAGTTCAAAGCTGACTGTGTTACAAAAGGACTTCACAAAATTGGGTGACTGGGCAACAAAATGGTAGATGGAATGCAATGTTGACAAATGCAAAATGTATATTAGAAAACATAATCCCAACTAGCGATAGAGATGCAGCCGTGTTAGTCTGGTGTAGCTGCAACAAAAGACAGAACTATGAAGCACTTTAAAGACTAACAAGATGGTTTATTAGGTGATGAGCTTTCGTGGGTCAGACCCACTTCCACATATTGATCTGAGGAAGTGGGTCTGACCCACGAAAGCTCATCACCTAATAAACCATCTTGTTAGTCTTTAAAGTGCTACATAGTTCTGTCTTTTGTTTCATAATCCCAACTAGACATACAAAATGATGAGATCTAAAGTAGCTGTTGTCACTCAGCAAAAAGATTTTGGAAACATTGTGGATAGTTCTCTGAAAACATCTGTTTATGGAGCAAGAGTTCCAGTGGTTAGCATTCAGGATATTAAATATATGTTGTTGAAACATGCAAGTTGAGTGCAAATAAAAATCAACACTCGTATGTGATTTTTTTAGCATCTTAACTGTATACCTCAACCACTTTTTAAAATCTGTCCTGAAAGCAGTAAAATTTCAACCATATTTCCTTATTGTCCTTGAGCTATTTTTAATGTAGAGACCCGAGTTTAAAACTATACTTATGAAATCACTCTAACTGAATACTGTAGTCTGACTAAAGATATAGTACATTGACCCTCTTCAGCTGTTATGAATCCTATATCATTAAGTATCTACAGTGCAAGAAAACTAATTGGAAATGTCACTTTCCTATAGAGCATGATTAATGAGTATGTAGAAGAGTGTAATTGTTTAAATGCAGAATTGCTTTCAGTGATGAGCTATTGCAATGTTCTATGGCAGTTGATAGTTTTAAGTAGTAGAAAATCACGTTTTAAGTTCAGTTTCTGATAAAACTAAACAAGGAAGTGAACTGTGTACTTGGAGCTCTTGGCACTCAATGCTACTTCAGTAAGTGAGTGGGCAATTAGGTTCGTTATACTGTTTCTTTTCAAATTCCTTGCTTTTTCTGTCTTAACAGGGCCTCTGGTGTTAATGGAAATGTTTTACTTTCTTCTGCTGTATTTTAAAAAGCAAGTTATCTTCTGTGATACTAGGTAGAAATTGAGTTGTGATATGGAGATGATATTATGAAATATAATGGCAGGAGTTGCGGATAAAATCAAATTGATTATAAGAATGGGAATAGTTGTACTGGAATATGTGAGGTGGGAGAGCACTGTTTTCTGATGATTAAGTCCTAATCTATTAAGATGGCCTTTGTGGTAGGTGAGTAAGGGTACAGTACTAGTCTTTGAGAAAGCAAGAGATCTGGTTTTAGATTGGTCACCTGTGCCTAGTACAGGCATCATAAACTTTGAGGCTTTTGGTAGGGTGCTGTGTATGAGATTGGGTTGCTAGATGTGGGAGAAGTGGGTTGTGCCCTTTTTGAATTACGTTGGCACATAAGACTTGCTGAAGAAATCATATTTACACAGTGGTGTAACTTGGCCTTTTTAGTTACTAAAGTGCAAGTGAGGCGGCTGTTATTTCTGAAGTCCTCAGATTTTGTTCAATATGACTATATTATGGTACAGGCTTTTTTTCTACCTCCTTCCTACAAATGACCAAAGGGGTCTGCACCTTTTAATGCTGATAAGTCATTTAGAAATTGTCACTTGCAGCTTGGGTTAGCCCTCTTTCCCTGTGGAAATAAGGAGATCTAGAATCCAGTAGCATCAGTAGAGCTATTTTGTCTTGTGGTATGGAAGCAACTAGGCACCTGAGAGAGAAGGATAGTCAATTAGGACTCGTTTTTGTGGTGGGGATTTTCAGGCACTGGGAATAATAAGTAGTGGTCTAATATTCTGGGTATCACTCAGACCAACCTCTGTGGTAACTTTGGGTGCCGTAATGCTATACTGTTACGGTTCAGAGCCCTGACACTATTAGCCAGCCAAAAAACAAAGCTCAGCCTGGATTCTACAAGTTTCATAACTACTTGTAGGGTGACTTCAACAGCCTTTTTTTATCCTGAGCCTCCCCACTGCTGTTTAACTTAAGTTCTTAAGCACCAGACACAGGGACTCTTCCCTTCTAGTTTGTCACCCCTAAAGGTGTGAAAAAAAGCCCTCAGTTATCAGCACACAGTTTGCACACCAGAGACCTTGGTATAAAAATTAACAAAATTTATTTAATAAAATAACCACAGATTCAAAGATAAATAGTAAGGATAAAGCAAACTAATTACAGAATATAAATTTAAAGATGCAACTTCATGCTTTCCATTTCTATATTGGATACATTGCTTTTTCAAATACACGTTGCCTGCTGCCTTGGTACAGTTTCCCATCTTTCACCCTAGCCTGAGGGATGAGATGCCATATTCATAGGCAGCACCTTCCACTACCATCCCTTCTGCTGTTGAAACACTCCCACAGTTCAGTGCTCTTTGCTTCTACTTACCCCCTTCCCATTTCCCCCCCTTAGAATTCATTGTTTCTCAGAGCAAGGAAAATTTCCTTTTACTGGGTAACTGGGATATCTGTGTCTTCCCATTAATTGCAAGGGTCCATTTTTTGTCTCTTCTTGGGTTGTACTAGGGATGTAAGTGACTAGTTGGATTACTATCGGACAGTTGACTAGTCCCTTGACTAGTTGTCTCTCCTTCCCTCCTTTGCTGCCTCTATCAGAGGCAGCAGGGTGGGTGGAGCAGGAGCCAGTGCTGTGGGGAGCGGCTTTAAGCAGGTTCCCCCCAGCAGTGTCTCCGGGGGAAGCAGGGGGGTAATGGGGACTGGGAGTGAGCCGGGAATCAGCTGATTGCTGGCTTGCACCCAGTCTCAGATGCTGTGCCTCTGCTTTTTAAATGTAGTAAGAGCTGAGAAGCTCTTAATGTATTTAAAAGGCAGAGCCGCAGCAGGATTAGCTCCTGGACCGGGAGCTAACCCTGTTGCATCTCCCTTGCTTATGGAGTAATCGACTAGTCAATCAGTTAATTCAACTAAATTTAACATCCCTAGGTTGCACCATGGGTGGCGACTTGTCGGCTGTGAGGTGTATTCGAAGTTTTAATACAGTTCATGAGCATAGTATTCTGTATACATATTTATAACCCACCCGTATACATACTGGAAGGTACAGAACATTACAAGCTTTCATGAAAGACCTTGCTCAGCATATATTTGTATACAATAGAATTGCATGCCACCTGTGGATTGAGACTCCCTGTTGTCTGCTTGGAGTGTGTGAGCCCTGACTGACACACCCCCTTCCTGAATTTGCTGGAGCTGTATGTTAGCGCCAGGTCTCTGAGCCATAGCTGCAAAGCATGAAGGCACACTATGGCTGCAGGGATGTCTGGTCGGGGTGTCTGGTCGGCATCTTACTGGTCGGGATGCTCTCCAGAACATTGTAGTGATGTCGCCCGTTCTGCCCCCTCATGGGTTTTTAGGTGTGTTTACTGTCCCCTTCCTCGTTGGACATAGAATGCGGTTCTGGTGTACATCTCTTCTGCAGAGAGTGGACTCTTCACCTACCGTAGCACGTTTGCTACCATTTCTGTGTGAATGCAGAGGATAGGTTTTCTCAACCTTTCCATTTGCTCATAGACTTTATTGGCTCACTGTTGAAGAGAATGAGTTGACGTATACAGTCCCCTTCTAAGAAATGGCCGGTTAATTAACAAGTGTTTCACTAGTAAAATATTTCCTGAAAATGAACATTCAATTAATTATTTACTATAAAATATTTAAGAAATATTTCCTAAATTCTTAATTTTTCTGTAGCTGATCGGATCTAATATCAGACAAGTACTGGTAATATGTGCCATTATTAGTATGATAAATTGGGATGGGCAAAGCACTTCTAATGGAAAGTGAGATTTGGGTTGTACTCAGCTTTGTTATAAGTTTCTGCTCATCTTCTGTAGCAACCTTTTCAGTTACCTTTGCATAGCAGAATATTGGAGATGAGTGGATGTTTAGGTAAAGAAAACCTAACATATTAAAAGAATGCTATAAAAACAGTGTCAGCAGGCATTAAAAGGGCAGGCATTAACCAAGTACACTTCAGTATTAAATAGAAAAGAGTATAGCCATTAGACCTTAATTTAGACATCTGAGTGGATAATAGGGTTGGAATCTCTGGATCAATATCTGTTTCAGGGTAGTAGATTACTATAAGAATTTATATAATGTTTGGTTTTGATAGTAACACGACTTTGTTTTAAATTTTAGGACCTAAGTGAGTTTAAGGAGTTAGCGGCATGTGTCTTTCCCAGGTAGGCTCATCTTCAGATTACAATTGAGCAGTTTATTCCACTGCTGCCAACTGTCAAATTCCAGCTATGTTTTGGCTAAATTAAGCATAAAATTATGGTTGTGACCTGAATCACACTTTACAGTGATAGAGAACAATTTATCTTAAAAATTTTACTGCCTGCATTTTAATTCATATTTATGATTTTGCTGGTTGCATTGCTCTTGTCACAATATTCCTTAATCAAAGAGAAGCCTTTACAAATTATTTTTTCTTTGTATGAAAATTATTGTTGGGAACCTTGACTGAATAGAGACGAAGGTTTATTTGCTATTAATGTTAGTAGTTTCGCTGTTTTATCAGGCTTAGTCTGTTGACTTCTTCTAGTGGTCATAACTCATTTTTAATGCTCCCTGACAATCTGTGTTACTGACTTTGAGCATCTTAATGTTGTTCACCACTGAATAAAACAAAATATTCTTGAGTGATGGGCAATATTGTTTATAAAAGCAAAACACTTTATTCTTACCTCTTAATTTTCATTTTTAGGTTATTGGATACTAAACTGATGGCAAGTACGCAACCTTTTAAGGTAACTTACTAATGTAAATTACTACAGTTACATATTTTTTGTGTATTGAATACTGAAATAAAAATATTATTTTGGTATAGTTCAACAGTTGTTAGAATATTTCATTTATAAATATCACCTCTGTAGCAAGATGACTTGATACTTTGTAAAAACTGTCATCTAACTCTTCTAAAACTACAGTAAATGAGCTTTAAAAAAACATTATGATGCATTTTCAAGTCCATTCTTCCATGGTAAAAACTCTATCAAATGGCTGGTTTGGGGCAGTTAGCTTTGGGTCCTGGACAAATGTAAACCCCTGAGGGTGAGTCTACACTGCACCCTAAACTCGAAATAAGATGTGCAATTTGCGCTTTGCAAATTGTGTATCTCATTTTAAATCTATTTAAAAATAACATATTTTGAAATTTGGTGTGCCTGCACAGTGCCAAATTTTGAAATAATGTGCTATTTCGAGCCATTCCTTATCCCTCATGCAGTGAGATTTACCAGGATGGTGAAATAGTGCACCCGTTATTTCGGAAACTATTTTGAAATAACAGGTAGCTTGTGTAGACTCGGGGTAGCTATTTCGGGATACCTCTGGTGTATCCCGAAATAGCTGTGTAATGTAGACGTACCCTGCGTTAACTCTGCCAAAATGGTCTAGGGTTTCTACTGTGAGTTAATACAAGAAAATGTCTTGTAAATTATGCATCATGATTGTCCTTTAACTTTGGGAACCATGTTCCTGCAGTCCTTACTTGAATAACTATACTTTCAACAACAGGTCTTTTTGCCTGAGGAGGACTCGGGGGGTTTGTGTACATGGCAGTGCTAAAGTCAAATTAAGCTATGCAACTTCAATTATTTGAATTGATATAGCTGAAGTCAAAATAGCTTAATTTGGCTTTCGGTGCTGTCTACACAGCAGGAAGTCGAAGGAAGAACACTCTTCCTTTGACTTCGTTACTCCTCATGAAATGAGGGTTACCATGAGTCAGAGAAACAAGTCCTCCAGCTCAATATTGTTTGAAATAAAGGCTTTCTGTATAGATGCACTCTTGGTTATTTCAGGATAATGTCTGTTATTCTGAGAGAATGCTGCTGTGTAGACATAGCTTGGGGGCTTTGAGTTCCATGTGCATCATTTTTCTCATTTGATTTTTCAAACATAACTTTACCATGAGATTTTTAAAATGTCAGCTGAATTGAGTGTTCAGTAGAGTTCAGTTTAATACTGTGTTATATCACAGTTGTTGCTGGATTTTATATTTGTGGTAATACAAAATTACTGGTTTCAATGTAAGTTTTCTTCATGGCCTCGTTCTGTCTGTATAGGAAAATGTGTGTATATATATATTTTTAGGTATAGTTATAAGTGTTACTTTCTCTGATTTATATACATAAAATAGGCAAAGCAACCCTTTGTGTGTGTGTTAGTATATGCACTAGGATAACAATTCAATATGTTATGGAACAGTATTTGTAGGATGGATATCTTAAAGGTAATCTTAACTTTCTAGGTACACATACTCTTGAAGTACATGTGATCTATACTGGAACAATGGGGGCACTAAAGGAAAAATTGATTTCATTTATAATTATGAATATGTGCATCTTTTTTTAGAGAGACATGGGCAGTTAGTTGTATTTTTATCCTGTTGTAAGTGGGCTGCAAGTACACTATATACTAACTTGAAGTCCTCTAAATATGAAAAGCATATTGTTTTATTACTTAACATGTGGTTCTAATTAATGAGACACTTGTTGAATCCTGGATTCTTTTCTGTTCTGGACCTCTTCTCACATCAGATGAGCAAGCAACTTCATGGGATACTAAAGCCCTAGTATTTTTCAAACTCTCCTTTAGATATTAGAAGTTTTCAATTGGAAGAAAATATAATTTACATGTGCATACGTTACTCTGTAGCAGATGCACACTCCTTGTGAACTCCGAGTAGTCTCTAAGTGAAAATAAATGTTTCCTAAAGATAGAATATAAATTAGAGGAATGAACACCCAGTCTAATGAACATTCTGCAAAACTCCTGTGTGGCCCAGGAGTAGGGTGGATAAAAATAAATGATTTTTATTAAACAGATTTTTGGGTTTTTTTTAGTCCTCAATAGTAAATTTCTCTTGTTTAAAAAATACGTTACCATTAAATCTCAATACAAACACGTGAAACTTCTACTTATTTATTCTTATAAGAATGAATTAATAGCTCTAGTCTGTCCAACTTGACTACCAGCTCTTGCTTTCAGTTTGTTTCTCAGCAGACTAAAGTCACATGTACTAAGTCAGACAAAGGCTGGAGATCGTTGTTGTTTTGTGCTTACATGATGGTGGACCTGGGCCAAGGAAGGAAGGAACAAGAAGGGTTGCTTTGCCTATTTTATGTATATAAATTAGGGAAAGTAATTCTTATAATAATTTTGAATTTTGTTTCTATGTTCAATTTTAAGCATAAAAGCCGTAGACTGACAGTCTACAACAACTTCAGAATCATCCATTAGTACTTTTTAACAACTCAACATATTTAAGACAATGAAGTATCAGTAGCAAGCAAAAGATTTCAATCATCCAGTAAAACCACCACCATGGATGGGTTTGTAGTAAAGATCAGCAAATGCCAACAAGACAACGTAGGTGAAAAGATTGCTTGGTTAATATATGTCACAAATTATCCTTTTCACCTTGCTAACAATAAACACTTTATTGACATGGCTGAGTCCTTAAGACCAGGCAACCCTCCACCTGGTAGAGCTCACACTGGTTCACGCTTGCTAGATAGTGTATGAAAAGGAACTTGAGCAGTGTGCGAGAAATATTGAAGGGAAATTTGCCATTTAAGCCCTGATGGGGTGAGCAAAGTACATGATGATCCAGTAATATGTACCTGTGACACAACAGAAGATGGGGTTGCATAGCTTTCAGAATCAGTAGATTCATTGAGAGATGCCCACACAACAGAATATTTTAAAGTTGGAGTGAAAGCTGTAATACTGTTTAAAAAAAAAAAAAAATCAACTGTCACGTGCCATTTTACAATGCTGCAAATGTGGCAAGGATGAGAAGATACAGAAGGATGCTACTTAATAACATAGGGCTGCTGTTGAAATAGCAAAATACTTACATAACAACCACTTCGCTTCAGCTTCACTCAAGAGAGCAGGAATATCCAAACTAATTCTCCCTCAAGTTGTTTGATGGAATTCTGTGGTTGATTGTTTTGAACAGTGTTTTAAGAACTGGCTTATTCTCATAAAACTTTGTGAAGATTAGGGATGTGATAGTATAAATGAGTAAACAGTTAACCAACAAGCCTGCCCCCATCCCCTGGTGCTGTTGTCTCTGATGGCTTCCCAGGGAAAGGCAGCAGCACAGGGAGGGGGGACGAAGGGGGGCAAGCAGCTCTGTGGAACCAGTGCTCACATGGTAGCTCCTGCTGAGCTTCTGTCTCCCTCCCCCCATGAACATGTACCCACTGAAAATGTCGGGAGGTACACATTTACCAAACAATTTTAACATCCCTGGTGAAGAAAATTGTAGTAAAATAGAAGTCTCATCCAAAGTATCTAACATTGGATTAAAGAGGAATGTAGAGGATATGCTCAGTATACTGAAGCCTATATCCATAGCCTTAAACTTCAGAGAAATTGCTCCTGCATTGCCTATGCTGTTGAAATTTGGAAAGCACTTCAAGAAACATTGATGAAAGAAATACCACAGCACAATGTTAAACTGCATGCAATAAAGAAATGAATGGCTCAAGCACTAATTCCACTTTATTTTCTTGTGAACATTCTCAACCCAAGATACAAAGGTAGATGCCTAACTCCTGAAGAAGATGTTGCTGCCATGGCATGGGCATCTCCAAATCACTCCTCAGTTTTACCAGTAATAATACATTTCAGGGCTGAAGCAAAGTCATTTAATCAGTACATCTGTACAGATGATGATTTGAACACAGTCACTCCCCTGATTTGGTGGAAATGATTCGTCTGGCACCTTGAAACAGAGATTCTTCAGTTGCTAAGCCAAAGTTTCACAGCAATAGCTTGCTGTTCAGGCATAGAGAGAAGTTTTTCATTGTTTGGTATTATTCACTCAAACCTAAGAAATTACCTGGGAATTGAAAAAGCAGAAAAATTCACACTTCTGTTTCCATCTGTGAATCAAAATGTCAATGAGAGTGGGGAAGATGAAAGCTAGTTGTGGACATTTTAAGGAAACCATATATTTCGTGTTGTGATGACTTGACAATCACAATTGTTAATACAATTTTAAAATAATTAAAAAAGTGGGCAACTCAGGAGACTGCTGCAATTGCAAATGTGAATTTTTTATAAAACATTTAAAATTTAGCTCAATAAAATATAAGTGCTGTTGTGTTTGCATGTGTGAGTTCTTGCCATTCCTAATATACTGCTGTTGCATCTGCAGCTTGACACATGTAATGAGTATTTTGTACTATTTCCTAAAGTAATAAAAATTAATCTAAAAAATTATGCAAAGTTAAACCTTCCTAGATGCTGTAAAATGCTGTCTTGAGTTGTAAATTAACATGTTATAGTGGGGTAAGAGTGAAGATTCTCTCATGGATTGATAACTGGTTAAAAGGCAGGAAACAAAGGTAGTAATAAATGGTAAGTTTTCAGAATGGAGAGAAGTAACTTACGGTATCCCCCAAGGGGCTGTACTAAGACAAATGATATTTAACCTATTTATAAATGATCTGGAGAAAGGGGGTAAATGGTGAGGTGGCAAAATTTGCAGATGATACTAAACTGCTCAAGATAGTTAACAGTGAAGCAGACGGTGAAGAGCTTCAAAAAGATCTCACCAAACTAAGTGATTGGGCAACAAAATGGCAAATGAAGTTTAATGTTGATAAATGTAAACTAATGCACATGGGGGGGGGGGGGGGGAAATCCCAAATACACATTCAAAATGATGGGGACTAATTTAGCTATAACTACTCAAGAGAGAGATCTTGGAGTCATTGTGGATAGTTCTCTGAAAACATCCATTCAATATACAGCGGCAGTCAAAAAAGCAAACAGAATGTTGTTAATCGTTTAAAAGGGGATAGAGAGTAGGATAGAGACCATCTTACTGTCTCTATATAAATCCATGGTGCGCCCACAACTTGAATACTGCGTACAGATGTAATTGCCTCATCTCAAAGGTTCAGAAAAGGGCAACAAAAATTATTGGGAATGGGTCCCATATGAAGAGAGATTAAAAAGACTGGGACTTTTTGGGTTAGAAAAGAGGATACTCAGAGGGGATATGATAGAGGTTTATAACATCTTGACTGGTGTGGAAAAAGTAAATAATTTGTTCCCATAATATAAGAACTAGGGGTCACTAAATAAAATTAATAGGTAGCGAGTTTAAAACAAACAAAAGGAAGTTTTTCTTCACACAGTGAAAGGTTGGCCTGTGGAACTCGTTGCCAGAGGAGTTTGTGAAGAGCAGGACTTGAACAGGGTT
Source organism: Rafetus swinhoei (assembly GCA_019425775.1). Lineage (NCBI taxonomy): Eukaryota > Metazoa > Chordata > Testudines > Trionychidae > Rafetus > Rafetus swinhoei. The sequence continues at coordinate 26,556,553 of CM033443.1, read as the reverse complement.
TAAAAAAGAACCTCCATGAATGCATTTAGTTATGTCAAGCAATGGCTGTTTGCTAGGATGGGTAGGAAAGGTGTCCCTAGGCTCTGTTTGTCAGAGGCTGGAAATAGATGACAGGAGAGGGATCACTTGATTACGTGTTCTGTTCACTTCCTTTTGGGCATATGGCATTGGCCACTTTTGAAAGAAAGGGTATTTGGCTAGGTGGACCTTTGGTCTGACCAGTATGGCCATTCTTATGATCAGATTTGCACCATTGTTCAAGAAATGTGAAGAAGTGTCAGTGGAAAATCTGATTTAAATCACTGATTTTTTCTTAGAGATTTAAATTAACTTGATTTACATCAATCTACCCTGTCCAGGACTGAGTGAATTTTAAATGTGAATAATGGTCTGATGAAGCAGGTGCTTTTGGAGGTGCATATTTTGCCATAGTAACTACAGTATTTTTTTGTGGGGGGGAGAGGCGCCAGTTCTGAATGCATTTAAAAAAAACAAACAACCCCCCCCAAGCAAAACCAAAACAATGTAGCAGGCATTTCAGCCTGTTGAGCAGTTACAGTTTGAATGGAGGCCTTTGTGACTTGAAATCTAATACTTTGATAATATGTGTTGGTTTTGTATTTAGCTAAGATATTTCAGTAATATTTGCTTTTGGATTTTTACACTCTGGTGTGTGTGTTGTTTTTGTGTTGGGGAGGGGGGGAGGTGAGGGAAGGATAGAAACAATGCTATAATTTGTGTATACGCCCTATGTTCCTAATGAGGGTTTTTGGGGGCCAGTACAAGAAATTAGTTCAAGCTTGACAACTGTGTTGAAAACAATTTGGTAGGTTATTAATGTATTTTTTTTTTAAAGATAGCAGGACTTGTTTGTCATACTTTTTAGCTCTGGTGGCTAAAACTTTGTTCTTGAAATACATTTGTCTGAGGTAGTTCTAGTGCAATCTTTCCCACCCAATGATAGCCACCTGCCTTTTCAATGGATGGATGGTCTCTGAGCAAGAATGTTCCATTCTTTGTGTCCATTTTGATTCTTCCCATGTTTGTCTTGAAACATAAGAGTTAAATGAAAATCATAAAATTTGTATGCATCTTGTGGATAGCTGAAGTTGTAGCATGATAATGGAGCTGAGTAGGTATATTTAAGTTCTACTGACTGCCAGTGGTTATCACTTTGAGCAAGTTTTCTGCCTTTTTCTTTGTACAATGGAGAGACTAGTATTATAAATAAAAAGTATTTAGTGACCCATATAATGAATTAGATTGGATTGTCTTTTCATTTCAGATTTGAGAATCTTTATGTAACGTGTCAGTGACTACTTTTTCTATATATTTGAGAGAGTTTCTGTGTCTATATCTGTTCAAGAACTTCTCTTAAATTGTAAGAGCTAGGACCACCAAAATCTATATACAACTTCCTCTTCTCATAACTTAAAGTAAGGTAAGGATTTGGTTGTGCTAGGTAAATGGGATGTGCCTGGAATGGGATTGCCTCTTATAAAACCATACAGAAAAGACAGAATCACCAGGCAGGTGAAAGAGGCTGGCTGTGGGTCATGCCCCACTCCCAGGCTCCCTTTAGGGAGGGCAATGGGGGCTGAAGGCCCCCCTCCCTTCTTACGGGAATATTACTGGATGTTTGTTTTCATGAGAGATTGAGGAGAAAGTGCACAGTTTTCTGCATTTTTCACTCTGGAGGAGTATAGGGGCAAACAAACCCAGACTTGCCCCAATAGGGGCCATGCACCCCCCCCCCCACCCGCCCCGGCTATGCCCTGCAGAACTGCAGTGGCCCTTGAGAGGTGCTTATCACCTTGAACCAACCTGCTGTGGTGAGAGAGGGCTGTGATAGTCCTCTTATCCTAGAGCAGCCTGCATATTGAATCCTTCATCCCTAGCCTCACCTAAGAGCAATGATTTAAACAGGAAAAAAAAAAATTGAGTTAAGGACTCGAGCAACACCGGGCAAATCTTCTAGTTAGTTGTGTTCCATAACGCCAGTCAAGTAAGCTAATGAACTGGTTGGACCTTGCTGGTCCTGCACTTTCAGGACCTGACTGGTCCTGAATGAGGGGATTTGCTGGACCAGGGAAGGTTCCTCCCTCCTGGCCTATGCTGCTGTTAGGTTAGGGTGCCAGTCTGTCCCTGCTGCTGCCCCTGGCCCTGGCCTCTCTAGATGTCAATGGCCCTGTTACTGCAGGGCTGGAGCTCTGCAGTCACTTAGCTCTGGGGCTGGAGCTCTGCAGCTGGGGCCAGAGTTCCTAGGCTGGGGTTGGGGCCAGAGCTCCCCTGGCCTCTTTTGAGGACAGAACTCTTTGCGGGGCCCCTGTTCTCCCTCCTCTCCCCCCCACAATTGAGTAGCTGGTGCCCCCCCTAGGGTGTTTCTGCCCCGCTGCCAGACCTCCCTTTTTCTGGGCTCTGTGGTCCAGGAACATCCGTGGTCTGTGCCGGACCAGGGGAGTCCTGGTTAAGGGTGGTACAACCTGTATAAGATTAGCCTAACTAATTAATACATCAGACACAATATACCAGGGTAAGTTCATTTAGTCTATTTCTGTTGCTTGGCTGCTCCATTAAGTAACTGTTCAGCTTGCTGTACATTCTTTACTGGGTGTATCGGTTTAAAAACAATTCAGTAGCTCTAGTACCAGTATTTTCAGTCAGTTATATCATGTCTGTCCAAGAGATGCACAGTTGTAATTCCATAACCTTCCCTGATGCTGCTATAAACCTTGATTTTTGTGTATTGCTGTTTGTGCTCCTTTTTTGGCAGGTGCCAGATTTTAGATAGAAACTGTGCTTCACTATTGACGTTTGCTGTTGTTTCTACGTTTGTCAGAACTAAAGTGGTTTTGATAGGAATTGCATAATTGTAACAATTGTTTGTATGTTACTTTAAACTTCAATGTGAGCACACTGTTCTTTCTAGGCCCTTAGTATGTAGAACTGGATTGTGTATAGCTCTGTAGAGAGCACCAGGATGGCAGTACTAAATCCCAAATATTACCTCTAATCCATATGATCTCGATATGTGGGGAAATGCATTTGACACTGATGTCCTCATATGCGATGTTGTCTTATGTTTCTAGGAAATTATTAACAACACATCCCTTGCGGAATTGGAAAAGCGTTTAAAAGAGATTCCATTCAATCCTCCAGAAGTTGGTAAGGATGCATGAAAACATTTGCCCTATGGCCCTAAATCATGAGCTAGGTTTCTTTTTACAGAACAGATTGGTATGCTAATTCTTTAGTTGGTTATGTAAAATGCTTTATTTCTAAATAAATGGAGTTTAAATTGCAGTTAGTATTGGCAGAGTGTTACATATATGCAGTGTTGTATGCAAAACACAGGACTTGGTGTTGATGGAGGACTTGAACTACTCAGACGTATGTTGGGGAAAAAAATAGCAAAGCCAGATTATGCAACAAATTCTTGGACTGTATTAGAGGCAATTTTTTATTCCAGAAGATGGAGAATGCTACAATGGGAGAGGCTCTTCTAGATTTTATTTTGACAAATAGGGGGAGAAACTTGATGAAAATTTGAAAGTGGAAGGCAGCTTAGGTGAAAGCGATCATGAAATGATAATCATGATTCTAAGAAATGGTAGAAGTAAAAATAGCAACATAAAGGTAATAGATTTCAAGAAGGAAGACTTTAGCAAGCTCAGGGAGTTCGTAAGTAAGACCCCAAAGGAAGGAAGTCTAAGAGGAAAAACAGTTGGAAAAAGGTTTTTAGAAAGACACTAAGTGCAGAAGAGCAGTCTATTCCACTGCATAGGAAAGATAGACAATATGGCATACTTTTTTTGCATGATCTAAAAATAAAAAAGGAGCCATATAAAAAGTGGAAAGTAGGACAAATTACAAAAGATAAATATATGCAAACAATATAGGTATGCAGGGGCAAGATTAGAAAGGCAAAGGCACAAAACAAGCTCAAACTAGTTACAGACATAAAAGGAAACAAGATGACTTTCTATAAATGTTAGAAGCAAGATGAAGACTAAGACCAGGGTAGGCCCATTGCTCAGTGAGGAGGGAGAAACAGTAACAGGAAACTTGGAAATGGCAGAGGTGCTTAATGACTTATTTGTTTCGGTCTTCACTAAGAAGTCTGCTGGTGAAGGAATGTCTAACATAGTGGGTACTGTCTAACATACGAAATGGGGTAGATTTAGAAGATAAAATAAAAAAAGAGCAAGTTAAAAATCACTTAGAAATGTTAGATGTCTGCAAGTCACCAGGGCCTGATGAAATGCATCCTAGAATACTCAAGGAGCTGATAGAGGTGGTATCTGACCCTTTAGCTATCATCTTTGAAAAATCATGGAAGACGGGAGAGATTCCGGAACACTGGAAAAGGACAAATATAGTGCCTATCTATAAAAAGGGAAATAAGAACAACCCAGGAAACTACAGACCAGTCAATTGAACTTCTGTGCCAGGAAAGATAATGGAACAAATAATTAGGGAATGCATCTGCAAACATGTGGAAGATAATAAGGTGATAGGTAACAGCCAGCATGGATTTGTAAAGAACAAATCATGTCAAACCAATCTGATATCTTTCTTTGATAGGATAACGAGTCTTGTGGATAAGGGAGAAGCGGTGGACGTGGTATACGTAGAATTTAGTAAGGCATTTGATATGGTCTCACATGATATTCTTATCAATAAACTAGGTAAATACAACTTAGATGGGGCTACTATAAGGTGGGTGGATAACTGGCTGGATAACCGTTTTCAGAGTAGTTATTAACGATTCACAATCCTGCTGGAAGAGCATAAGAATTGGGGTTCCGCAGGGGTCTGTTTTGGGACTGGTTCTGTTTAATATTTTCATCAGTGATTTAGATAATGGAGGATAAGATGTAAATTCAAATTGTTTTTGACAAACTGGAGAAATTATCTGAGGTAAATAGGATGCAGTTCAATCAGGACAAATCCAAGTACTCCACTTTAGAAGAAATAATGTATTACACACAAAATGGGAAATGTCTGCTTAGGAAGGAGTATTGTGGAAAAAAGATCTAGGGGTCATAGTGAACCAAAGGCTAAATATGAGTCAACAGTGTGACACTGTTGCAAAAAAAGCAAACATAATTTTGGGATGCATTAACAGGAGTATTGTGAGCAAGACACAAGAAGTCATTCTTCCAGTCTACTCTGTCCTGACGCCTCAACTGGAGAATTGTGTCCCGTTCTGGGCACGACACTTCAGGAAAGATGTAAAGAAATTGGAGAGGGTTCAGAGAAGAGCAACAAGAATGATTAAAGGTCTAGAGAACATGACCTATGAAGGAAGTTTGAAAGAATTGTTTGCTTAGTCTGGAAAAGAGAGGACTGAGAGTGGGGACACGACAACTTTCAAGTGGAAGGTGGAAAATTATTCTTTTTAACTTCTGAGGAAAGCAGAAGAAACAATGAGTTTAAATTGCATCAAGGGAGGTTTAGGTTGGACGTTCGGAAGAACTTGCTAACTGTAAGGGTGGTTTAACACTGGAATAAATTGCCTTAGGAGCTTTTTAAGAGCAGTGAGAAACACTTTTCAGGAATGGTCTAGATCATGGGGTGGGCAATAATTTTTGGTTGGGGCCACTCCAAGATTTTGGAAAGTGGTCAAAGGCCGAACTTTTCTCTGGAGGAGGGATGGGGTCTAGAATGGTGAAGAAGGGCGTATGAGGTAAGGGACTGGGAGATGGTGTCAGGTTTGAGAGGTAGTTTGGGTGAAGAAGGGGGTTGTGACCTAGGGCAGGGAATTCGGACACAGGGTTTGGCAGGGGGTCTGGGTGCAGGAGAGGATTCTGGACTGGGGGGAGGAATGTAGGAGAGGGTACAGGGTCTGGGAGGGAGTTGTGACCTGCGGCAGAGAGGTGCTGAGGGTTTGGAGGGTGACCTGTGGAAGGGAGTTAGGGTACAGGAGGGGCCTGGGTGCCAGAGGCAGGCTCTGGCTGGGAGACGCATACCTAAGCATCTCTCGGCCAGCATTCCTGCAGCACCCCCAAGGCAGGCTGGACTTCATGTTTAAAACTGCAGGCTTCTCCCTCCATGTGGCTCTCAGTTCCAGGAGGGAGGAGACGCTTGTGCAGCTTGCCTGACTGTTTCTGTCCAATAGTAGCTGATGAATATGCTGGGAGCAGGCAGATCACATGAAGCCTCTCCCTCCCTCCAGAGCAGAGGGGAGCATGGAGCAGCCTTGTGCTTAAATCAGCAGCTACTGCATGCTTGAGGGTCCCAGCAAGGGGATATATGGGCTGGATCTGGTGGCTTGGGGGGCCAGATCCAGCCCACAAGAGGTATCTTACCTACCTGTGGTCTAGATGGTGCTTGGTCTTTCTATGAGTGAAAGGGACAGGACTTGACCTCTTGTTAGGGTTGCCAGATGGTTGAAACAAAAATACCGACCTTCCCCCCCCCCCCCACGCAAAAAAGGGAAAAAAAATTCTGTTGAAGGGAAGGGGGAGGCGGGAACCAAAGTTGTTGAGCAAAAAAAAAAAAAAAGACTCCAAGTAACCCAAAATGGCGCTGAATGTTTGTAGGGTTGCCAGGTGCCTGGCATTTTCGCCTCCTGGCTGGGGAAAAATTCAGAAAATACCGGATACCTAAAATGTCTGGTATTCTCTGAATTTTTTTACCGGACAGGAGCCGAGAATACCGGACTGTCCGGCAACCCTACCTCTTGTGATTCTATGATAATACTTTTTGTTAATCATTATTCGTTGTTGTTTTAGACATTATACTTCAGCTTTATTTTGAGGAAACTAAAAAGGAAACTAAAAAAGTAATTTTTGAATGAACAGCTGTTCTGTCACTCTACTGATGGCATTAGTTCTGCAACTTGGGTTTCTGTGAATAATTTGTACTGTGTCTCAAAGGAAAGGTTAAAGTGTATTAGTCTAAATGCTCTTATTTAATTCATTACAAGTAGTACTTAGCTGGGCTCTTTGAAAAAATACAGTAATAACTGGATCTCATGCTAACTTTTAGTATGTCATTCAGTACTGTGGAGCTGCATCGTTTTGGCTAAGGCAGTGGCATGAAAGAAGTGATGTTAAATGATCAGAAGGCACAGACTGGTTTTAGCTTTTTGGAATGGAATGCATGAACTGCTGATATAGAAAGGGGGGGAAATATTGAACAGCATAATGTTGAAAGGCAGGAGAGTGTCTTTTACCTTAAGCTATATGGGTGTGTTCAGGGGCGCCTTGTCTGCCTGCCAGAGAGATTGGCAACTGGTCCTCTGTGGCTTCTTGGACTCCTGCTCAGGATAGAGTGGCCTATCAGCCACAAAGTCCATGTACTGCAACCTGCATTCACAGTAATAAGGCCTAGTGGCCACAGAGTCTAAACATTCCCCTGTGTTCAGGGTAACATGGCTAGTGGCCACAGAAATACACGGTGCCTTGGGGTCAGGGTGGTACGGCCCTGCAGCCACAGAGTCCATATATCATAGACAAAGCTCCACTCTCTGGGGGGTATCTGAGGAGGGCTTAGGGGGAACCTGGGTCCCAGTCCATGGCCCTGTTAGCAGTGGCGCGGTCCACTGCTAGCTCCATGGGGAATCCTACCGCAGTATGCTGTGCTCTTGGGGAGCAATTCTCCTCGCTGAGCTAAGAACATAAGAATGGCCATACTGGGTCAGACCAAAGGTCCATCTAGCCCGGTAGCCTGTCTTCTGACAGTGGCCAGCACCAAGTGCCCTGGAGGGGGTGGACCGAAGACAACGATCAAGCGATTTGTCTTGTGCCATCCATCTCCAGCCTCTGACAAACATATCCTGTAGGAAGTCCTCTCTATCTTCACACTCTGATCTGGAGGCTTCTATTGCAGTCCCTCTGCTGCTGTTTGGTCCGGCTATGCTTTCCCCGAGGTCCTGTGGCACCTCCTTTCACTGCAGCACTCAGCCCTCACTGAGCAGCTCCAGAGGCCTTTATAGCCAGCCTTCAGTTGGAGCATGCCTGGCAGGGTTGTGGGGGTGGGCCCTTCCTAGCCAGCTGGGTCAGTTTAACCCCTTTGGCCCCAGTGTAGGGTTGATGCACCCTGTCACAGGGTGTTAGAGCGTTATAAATATGCACAGCAAATGCACTTAGTTTAATGCATTTGGGTGGCTTCATGAAAGAAACAGTAATCCAGAGGCTTTCGAACTTCCTTCTGTAATAATCATTCTATTAGCCAAGCAGAGGGAGGTGCTGGTGTACACCACATTTAATTATAGAATCACAGGTCTGGAAGAGACTTCAGGAGGTTGAGTCCAACCCCCTGCTAAAAGCAGGAGCAATCCCAACTAAATCATCTCAGCCAGGACTTTGTCCAGCTGGGACTTAAAAACCTCTAGGGATGGAGATTCTGCCACCTCCTTAGGTACCCATTCCAGTGCTTCACCCTCCGAATGAAATAGTTTCCTATTTCCACATATATACCTTTCATAGTGTATTCACTGTAGGCTCTTCAAACATGGGCTCTCTTGGATGAGTTTTTAGCTGATGTAGTACCAAATGATTGTATGAAATTTTGTGTTCTGCATCAAAGTTTGATGGATATGTTATCATTCACTTTTAGTAAATGTCGACTGTAAAGTTTGATGTTGATGTAGACCTGGGTCAGAATTTCCAAGGCCAAGATGGTTTTAAGTTATTGCAATACTTAAGTTAGTTGTTAGATATGTGGAAAATATGTTGATGGGTATGCACTGGGACATTTAAAAGGCTAACTGTTGATTTAAACTTGTTCAGACAGGTCAACTGAGTCTGATGGTGAGGTAGTATTAACATTTTTCCTTAGAAATCTACTCTTTCAAGGAAGGACTGGTTTTGTCTGTGGAACGTTGGCATGCTTATGATATGGTGGAACATTTTTGTAGATGGTAAATTTAAATATGCTAAGAAATTTGTGTCACGGTTAGATGCTGAGAAAATATTACATAAGGTAGTTAGTCAGCTCATTATATTACATACAGACTTCCTTTACACATTTTAGCCATATTATATTATTATACTTGTTTATGTCCGTATTGTAAATACTGGGGTATACTCACATATTAATTGATAACTTTTGTGGTGAAAAAGATTCCTTAATTGTAATAATGTGAATATAATTAAGCTTGACTTCAATTTCCACTGTGCTAGTCTGAGCACACTTGATTGGTGTGTTAAACAGCTGTTTCTCTCCTTCCAGTCCAATTTCCCAGCCAAAAAAACCTGCTTGAACTGTTTAGATGTCTTTACACATTGAGAAATTAAGTGTTAAAGACTACCCAATTGTTGGGGGCTTGTGAGGTGGGAATTAAATGACACACATTTCTCTACTACTCTGGCACAATTTTGAAAAGTCCTAAGTCCCATTGGCTGCCACTGGGACATAGGCTTTGTAAGTATTTCAAGGCTAAACTTTTAAAATGTATTTGAGGTGCTTAAAAATTGACTTAGGTTCAGAATGCCACATGTGATTTATTTGTATATTTAGGCATTTATGTATATTTTAAAATTTGGCCCTAATTATGTTTGGAGATGCTGAAGTCAGGTAGGCATTTTTGAAAAGGCATAGTGTGTTTGCTACCAATGGAGTAATAATTACATACTATATATGTCATATGTTGCAGAAAAATCAGAAAAAATTGGCTGACTAACCTTATTCCTGTTGTTTTAATGGAAATTTGGCTGCTTAAGTCACGGAACAGTCCAGAACATCTCTGAATGAAAAGGGCTATATGAGAGTCTGGTGGTACAATTTTTGATTTGGTGGGATTGGAATGATTCCCAGAAGTATGCGCCTGTCAGTAAAGTTGTAAATTGTTTGTATTTTGTAAAACTGACTAGAATTATCTATAGTGCATTATAAACTTAAAGCAAACATGAGTTTCTGATTAGGTGTAACTTTCACTGCCATAGTAATAGAGATGTAGCCGTGTTAGTCTGGTCTTTTTGTTTCACTGCCATGATATCCTTAGGTAAACATTATTTTCCTTCCTCAGAAAGTGCAGAAGGGTTTCCAAGTTATGACACAGCTTCTGAACAACTTCATGAAGCAGGCTACGATGCTTACATAACAGGACTGTGTTTCATCTCCATGGCTAACTACCTAGGTACTATATTTTCCCCCTCAAAACAATTCCTTTACACTCTTGTTTCACTGTATATAATATGCTGAATTCCTTTTTTGTTTACTAGGTTCATTTCTCAGTCCTCCGAAAAGTCATGTATCTGCTAGATCAAAACTCATTGAACCTTTTTTTAACAAGTAAGTAATCAATGTACATTACAAAACCTATAATCTGAAGGTGGAGCTGAAAACTCTAGCCTTTGTTTAAACTAATTACTTGCACTTTTAATGTTTAAAATTCGGTATTGACATATCTCATTTGTGTTAAGAATTTCATAACGTATTGGTATTAGAAGGTAAAAATGCCCATATATTCATTAAATATTTCTTCTGAACAGGGAGATGCTTGACAGTTTGCACAAGAGAGCAAAAGTAATTCTGTAATTCATCTGAATATTAAGATACATATTTTAGTGATTTAGCAAATGTTCACATGGTTCTATGGAATAATCAGTGATGAAAATGGCTTCTAGGTTAGGTACCATAGATTTAGTCTGAGGAATTAAGTTTACTGCTGCACTGATCTTAAAAAGTAGATAAAGCGGAGCTTAGAAATATGTCCATAGGATCCAGGGCGGGTTTTTGATGTAGCTTTTGCTTTACCTGGACCAAAATCTTTGAATATGTAAGATATCAGGCTATATTTTTCAAGAAGGTACATTGAATTTTCAGAGTAAATATATAGGATCTTTAATTCACAGCATTTTTTATTTCTGGATTAGGTGTTCATGAAGATCTTAAAGATTTAATTGAAAATTTTAGAAATAAAGGTTTTGTGCATGTTTCTGATGCTTTGCTTATTTTATCTGTAGTTCTTCCTTCTCATGCTTCTAACGGCATGTGAAATGATAGCTTGTGAATTGGTGAAGTTGTGATGGGGAATCTCTTAACAGAAGCTTAGGGAGAGTTGTAAACTGAAAGCTACCACATTTTGGAAAGCAACAGCCAAATCTGCAAATAGTCACCTTATTGGAATTAATATTGGAGGCATGTTGAGAGAGTCATAAACTTGGGAATGGTGATGGGGCATCATCAGAGCTGATTTTTTGGCACTCAGAAAATGACTGAAATTCACAAAGCTTAATTTTGGAACCTAGTTTCTGTATACAGTGCGGAGTGGAGAGGCTCCTATGAAGGGGTTTCACAAAAGGCAGCATGTTAGGTAGTTCTTTGCCTAAACTAGTCCATGGGAGGTACCAAGATGAGGTTTGCATTCTAAGCTCTCGGAGTTAGGCATACCTACATTTGGGCTGCAGGGATGTGCTCTCCTATATTGGGACACTCAGCAGCACAAACTTTTGCTTGACTTGAGGCATCTATGCCATTTTATCAAGAAGCTGGAAAGGGGGGGCGAAGGAGGGCCTCCATTATAACTTTTAGCCCAGTGATTAGGATACTCAATGGGGATATGGGAGACTCCTGGTTCAAGACCCGTCCCCACCGCATACCTGAGGGGAAGATGGGATTTGAACAAGGGTATGACGCTTACCTTGTGAGTAAATAACCATTGGGTAATATATTGTGATGTGGAGCTTCCTCAGTCTCTCTGAAGATGTTCCACTGAATAAATAATAAGTGTCATTGGGATCAAGAATAAGCCATTAAGTGTCCTAGTGGTTAGAGCCCTCACCTGAGAGGTAGGAGACCTGCTCCAATGATTTTACTTTTCCGTAGCAGAACAGGTTCATTAGGAAGGACAGAAGGAGCCCTGCAACAGAATATGCTACAGCCGAATGGTTAGGATGTGGATCAGGAGGCCATCTGTTCGGGAATGTGGCATGGCACCTGCTCTAGATGGGGTTACTCTCCCCCTGAAAGAACAGGTACGCAGCTTGGGAGTCCTTCTGGACCCTTTTTTAACATTTGAAAATCAGATTTCTTCAGTGGCCAGGAGTGCCTTTGGGCAACTTCGCTTGATCCGCCAGCTGCGACCCTTACTGAACAAGCATGACTTGGCCACAGTGATCCATGCTCTTGTTACATCCTGACTGGATTACTGTAATGCATTTTGTGGGGTTGCCTCTAAAGAGCCTTCAGAAACTTCACCTGGTCCAGAATGCGGCTGCTCGAGTTTTAACTAACACTAGTTATACAGAGCACATTATGCCAGTGCTTCGGCAGCTGCACTGGCTTCCGGTATGTTTCCGGGCACAATTTAAGGTTTTAGTTATGACCTATAAAGCCTTAAATGAGTTGGATCCGGGGTATCTGAAGGACCGTTTTCTCCCATATGAACCTGCCCGGGGATTGAGGTCAGGTGGGGAGGCTTTGCTTCGTGTTCCCCCCCACTTGTGGAGGTAAGTTTAACATCTACGTGGAACAGGGCATTCTCAGCTTTTGCTCCCAGGCTGTGGAATTCTCTTCCTCGGGATATTCGCATGGCGCCAATGCTAGTGTTGTTTCGGCGTCAGGCTAAAGCCACCCTTTTATTCGTTTCTTTTATTAATGTTTGAGTTTGTATGTGTGTGTTCCTCCTCTCTATGTTTTTAGCTGGTTATGTCCCTCTGGGGTCTCATATTTTAAATTTTTATATATATTTGTATTGTGGGTTTTTTTTTTTTTTTTTTTTTTTAAATAGAAAGCCGGGGTAAAAATATTTAAATAAATAAATGTTTAGTAGAGAGGCGATATATCCGTATTGATATTTCTCATAATTCAAGCGCCTGCCCCCTTCCCCCCCAGCATTAGAGGGAGTAGGTGCCCTTGAATTAGGACTGTCCTTCATCCCGTGTAAGTACATGAAGATTGAGGAAGGAAGTCATTCTATCCCAGCTGTTTTGTGTAAGCTCGCCTATAGTGTCCTGATCTGCTATGCAGGGTTTTGCATGCTTACCAGATCAGCCTCACCGACAAGTTAGGAGGTGGAAAGGAAGTTCCTCACTTTATGTAATAACAGTGATACTTCAAGATGTGTATCCCCATGGATGCTTCACTGTAGGCGCCTCAGATGGGAGTTTTCTGTAGCAGTAGCTGGTTGAGCTCTGCATGTGCACCAGGTGTCGTGTGCCGTTCATGCCCTGTGCTTCATGTGCATGGCCTGACCCCTCCTCAGTTCCTTCGTGGATGGCTGAGTGTCCGAAAAAGGGGAAGCAAAGAGAAACCCGCTGAAGAAGAGGGGAGGAAGGTGGGTAGTGGAGCACCCACGGAGGCACATCTTGAAGTACCATTGTTACTGCAGAAGGTGAATAACTTCCTTTTCTTCTTTGAGTGATGTCCCTGTGGGTGCTTCACGGTAGGTGACTTCGTAGCAGTGATCAGTTGAAGCAAGGATGGCTGGCTTTGGAGTCACGCTTCGTTAACAATGGAAAGCACTGCTGTGGTCACTGCCTCATCATTGGAAATATGCTGGAGTATAGTGTAATGTTTCATAAAGTTATGGTCCAATGACCATGTGGCTGCACGGCAAATAACTCAGAGCAGAACTCCTTGTAGGAAAGCCATGGATGTAGCTACTACTTTAGTAGAGTGTGCTCTGGGTTGGATAGGTTGATGTAGAGTCTAGCACTGTGTGATACAGGAGACTATTAGATATGCATTGCGATGAGAGTGTGCTGCCTTTGCGTCGCTCTGCTGTTGACACAGAGTCGCTGAGAAGTGCGGAAGGCTCTTGTGCAGTTATTATAAAAAAGAGTCGTCCTAACGTCTGAAGTGTGGAGGAGAGCTTCCTGTGCGGATGAATGCGATTTTGGTTAGAAGGTAAGTAAAATGATTGGTTCATTGACGTGAAAGTCCGAACACAACTTTGGTTAAAAAAAGATGGATGAGCATGTAACATAACGCTGTCTTTAGTAAAAACCGTGTACCATAGCAATGCTGTAAGGGCTGCAAGGTCACTGACCCTGCCAGCAGACATTGGTAAAAGAAAAAACTACTTTGGAGGTCATGAGATACAATGAGCAAGTCACTAAGGGTTCAAATGGAGGTCAAGATAACGTATCCAACACCAACTCCAAGTTCCACAATGGTGTTGGAAGTCTGCAAGGTGGGATAAGGTTCTGGAGGCCCTTGAGAAACTGTCTAGTGATGGGGTGTGCAAATACTGAATGTCCATCCACCAGAGAATTAAATGCATTGATGGCAGCAAGGTGGAGTTGAAAGGAAGGTAGGGATAGGTTAGAATGTTTTAGATCAGGGTTGTAGTCCAGGATCATGTGGAGTTGGGCTATGTATGGGTCAGTACATTTCTGCAGGCACTATTGCAAAAATTTCATCCATTTATGGAGGTAGGTAGTATGTGTTGTACTGAGCCTATTGTGCAAGAGGGTGTGTTTTACTCTGTCTGAACAGAGCATTTGAGTTCTAGAACCATTGAGGAGCCAAGCTGTCAGATGCAGCATTTGAGGATGAGGGTGCAGCAGGGACCCGTTCTGGGTAAGTAGGTTTGGCCAGCAGGGGAGGGGATAGGGAGGTTGAAAAGACATCTGAGAGAGATAGGGAAACCAGATCTGTCTGGACCAGGAGTGGGCTATGAGAATTACTCAGGCATGGTCCCTTTTGATGTTTCTGATGAATCTCAGAAGTGGGATTGAGGGAAAGGCATAAAATAGGTAAGCCTTCCAAAGTATCAGGAAAGTGTCACCCAGGGAACCCTGTTCTATATCTGCTCTGGAGAAGTACTGCAGGCATTTGGCATTGGTGTGAGAGATGAAGACATGTATCTGGGGAGATCCCCAGTCTTGAAATACGGACCTGATTACCTATCGATCTATTTCGTATTCATGGTCTATGGTGAAAACCCTGCTGAGGGTGTCTGCTGCAGTGTTGTTGATTCCAGGCAGGCACGACACAGTCAGGGTTGTATAGTTGGTGATGTATCAGTTCCAGAGGTGGAATGCCTCTGTGCATAACAAATGGGATCGAGCCCTGCCTTGGTGATTGATATAGTACATGGTTGTTACATTGTCAGTATACTGACAGTAGAACTGGTTATGCATGATTGGAAGTGTTTGCAGGCAATGGCAACAGTGTGGAGCTCTAGCATATTGATATTTTAGAGATGATTTGTGCTCACACCATCGACTATGAGTAAAAAGACTATCCAGGTGTGCTCCCCAACCAATTCTGGAGTTGTCGGTTGTGATCGGGGCTGATATTTGGCCGCGTCGAAACAGAACCCCTGTCAGCAGATTGGTTGGGATGGTCCACCATTTGAGGGAGGTTAGGACATGTGGATGGGGAGAGACTTGTTGTGAATGCAATGTTTTGAAGGGGCATAGATAGATGTCAGCCAGTGCGGGAGACAGAGAAGATGTAAATGAGCATGCTGCACTACGTATGTCGTGGTGGCCATGTGGCCCATCAGTTGTAAACTTGTCAGAACTGTTACTAAAGGGCTTTTGACAACTGTGGTGACCAAGTCCTGTATTGTCTGGAATCTCTGCACTGGCAGGTAGGCCTGAGCAGTGGGAGCATCAGGTGAGTGCCTATAAACTCTAAACACTGAGATGGCTGAAGAGTGACTTTAGATTGTTGATAATGAGATCTAGGGAACTGAACATGTTTCTGGTGGTAGATATCATGTGAAGAGTTTCTTCTTGGGATGAACCTTTTATAAGGCAGTCATCGAGATAAGGGAAGATTATCGCTCTCTGACGACATAGGTATGTGGCCACAACTGCCAGGGTCTTTGAAAATATCCTGCATGCTGAAGAGAGGTGAAAAGGTAGGACTCGGTACTGAAAATGTTCTGATGCTACAGAAAAATGGAGGAATCGTCTGTGAGATGGGTGGAAGTAGGCATCTTGTTTGCACCCTTTGACCTACCAGTCTCCGTTGTCCAGTGCTGGGATGATCAACATTAGAGTTGCTATCATGAACTGCTGTTTTCATAGGTGTGTGTTGAGCTTTCATAGATCTAGGATGGGTCTCCATCTTCCCATGCGCTTCTCTGTGAGGAAGTAGTTGGAGTAGAACCCCTTGCCTATGAACTGATCGGGAACTCTCTCTCCTGCTCCTGTTGTGAGGAGCTGATGAACCTCCTGCCTTGGAAGTGCTCCTCATGAGAGGGGTCCCTGAAGAGGAATGGGGAAGAGGGTGTAAGGGAGAGAAGTGAATTGGATGGAGTAGCTGGATATGACTATTGCCAGGACCAGTGGTCTGTGGTGATGGCAGCCCAGTGATGGTAGAATGGGCGCAAATGATGGTGAAAGATAGCAGTGTGTTCCTGAATATGGAGGCGGGAAAGGTCGTGCAGATCCCCGACCTAGGTTTCATACCTGCTGCTTGTTGGACAGGGAAGTGGAGGAGCGGTTGTTATTCTGGCACTTGCTCTGAACACGAGATCTAGGATGAGACTGGTCAAAAGGCCTGTGTTGGTTTCTCCAGTATGAGGAATCACACTGATGTTGGTAAGGCATGAATCTCTTTCGTTAGTAGGAAGGAGCATACATCCCTAAAGTTCACAGTGTTGTCAGAGAATCGTTACTGGTATGAAGGACCTCATCTGTTTTTCTGGCAATAAGTTTTCCCCTATCAAAGGGAAGGTCGTCCACCTTTCCTTGGAGCTCTTTGGGGACTCCTGCAGATTGAAGCCAGGAGGCTCTCTTCTTGATGATGGAGGTTGTGGTCGACCTTGCAGTCTGCCATATCCAAGGCCATTTGTAAGTCTGTGAGAGCCGTGGTGTATAGCTCCTGAACTATTGACTTCAGCACCTATCTTTTATTGTCTGGCAAGTGTTCCATCAGGTCAGTTAACCTGGAATAATTATCGAAATCATGGTTAGCCAGGAGGGTGGCATTGTTCACTATGCATAGTTGGAGTATGGAAGACAAGTACGTCTTTCTTCCAAAGAGGTCCAAACTTGGGAAGTATTTTGATATTGGGACAACTTGGATCTCTATTGGGCAGCATCAGCCACCAATGAGTTGGGTTGTGGGTGAATAAATAGAAAGCCTAGCCCTTTGCCAGGCATAAAATACTTTGTCTGCTCGCTTGTTAGTGGGAGGGGCAGATGCGGGTGTTTGCCATACGTCATCTGCCATCTCCATAATAGCCTCATCTATAGGGAGTGCAATTTTTCCTCTCTGAGTAGGCTGGAGTTGCTTCAGGAGGTGGTGGTGTTTTTCTTGGACCTCTGTGAGCTTCACCTGTTGAATTGAGGCCACTCTTTTGAACAGTTCTTGAAACTGCTGAGGTCATCAGTGGGGGAAACGTCCCCCGGGATGATGGCCTCATCTGGGGATGATGAAGACTCATAAATGGGTGAAGTATCAGGGTGGGGGGGGGGTCATAGTCTGTTACCTTCCACTAATCTGTGTCTTGCTGATCCACAGCCATTGGGGTGCATCTGTGGGGTGAAGGAGGTAGTTGCCTGGAAGATGGCATAGGTGGGGCACTGGAATGATGCCTGGATACTGATCTCTGTCAGTAGGGTGTCCAGTGCCTTTAGTATCAAGGCGGATACTTCCATTCCATTATCCATGGAGGATGGTGATCATAGGAACGGCTGTGTCCGTACTTGTCACAACACAATATGGTTGGTGAAGAGTGTCTCAAAGAGAAGACACTCCTATGGGCCTCTTCAAAAGCACTCCACACTGATGGCACTGGGGACCTCTGAGATCTGGTGGAGCCCCGAGATGAAGGAGGGCGGCAAAGGGAAAATACACCTCGCTAGTCTGAAGTTGTGAGCGTGTTCGATGAGCAGAAGAGTGATGCGCTGTTGGTGCTGGTGAGCGTAGTGCCAATGCTAGTGATAATGGTGCCAGCGAGAAAGTTGGTTCTGGGCTCTCCGGCGTGGCAGGCATGCAGGGATTTAGATTGAGCCTTCATCAGCACTGGTGAGTCACTTGGTGGTGGCAGTGCAGATGGTGTGAAAGACTAGTCTGGCTCTCGTGTTTTTGCTGATGCCAGGATAGTAGGCGGCGCTGGTGCCAGTGTTGCAGATACCAGTGCCGGTGATGTCCCATGCTGGGGCTTCAGTTCTGTGGATTTTGTCGATTTGTCACTGGTGCTGATCCATGATGAAAAGGCTGGCAAGGAGCACATTGGAAACACTCTTTTCCGGCACCGCCTTTGGTGTGGGAGATACCCTCCTCTCCCCCCAGTCTTTTTTCGGCTCTGGGAGGCTCAGAATGAGAGCCAGAATCCCTAGTGTCAGAAGGCTGAAAACCTTTGTCTGAGGAGCATGTGGAGCTTCATCTTCCTGTCTTGATGAGCCTGGGCTGTGAGTTTGGTGCATCGAGGGCATTTTTGAGGAATGTGCTCCTCACCGAGGCACCCTGATACCTGATGGGTGTCCATCTGAGGCGGGCATAGGTTCACAACAGCTGTTGCACTTGTTAAAACCTGGTCAGCCCAGCATGGCATGGAGTAGTAAATACCTCCTGTCTGCATTGAAACTCATTTAGTTGTTCTCATTTTCTTCTCTCTTTTAAATGCGAGGCCGTGGTGGGTTGGGCAATGTGGCTCTGGGGTTTTTTTAAACGGTACCAATTAACTAACTACTACAATGATAACTAGTTAACTGTTAACTTTAAAAACTGATATTAAAGCTCACTAATTAACTGAATAGTTCTGAGGTAAAGTCTCCTAGGAGAGAGGTGAGTTCCGTCTGAAGCCGAGGGTGGCAGTGAAGGTGCTGAGGAGGGGTGAGGACTCATGTGCACAGCACAGGGCACGAACAGCACAAGGCGTTTAGTGCACATGGGTGGCCCAACTGGCTACTGCTACTGAAAATTCTGATCTGTGGTGCCAGGTGACCTGACACTTAAGAGTGGAGCACCTACAGGAACATCACTCGAAGAACCCCTCTTTTCTCCTGGTTTGTTCTTGGCTCTTGAGCTCACATGTATGGTTGCCTGGAATAGGGCTGCATTGTGTATGCTTAGATGCAGAAACATCGACATATAGAACTTTTACTGAAAAAATTTACGTGTCTACAGGATTTGGCAAAAGCTGAGTGGTTTTGTGAAATTGAATTACAGTATTTTCCTCAAGTGACAGCTGCTTATGGCCTTTTGTGACTGTAGTCCATTAAGTAGACTTTTGAAATTCCCCTTATGTTCAGTTTTTTACCATTTCAAAATGACCATAAATCAGATCATTTTCTGAGTTCTTCCATTATCTATGATATACTAATGGCTACAAAATGCAGATCAGTGATTAACTGGAATTGAACACCACTCTTACTGCATACATTCAGCTTAGTAAATGAGAGCTAGCTGCAGTGTTGATCAGTTTAATATCACTTAATCTGGTCATACACCTCACTCCAAACTTTGAGAGGTTATTCAATATGCCATTAGCACATTCACTCACTACCAGTAGCTGTACATTTAAAATACATTTTTACAGAAATTTCAAAAGGGGTCATTATATTTTTCATAATATGCAGAAACTGATTAAAAAATCTTGGGTCTTGTGAGACTTGGAGAGCTCTGCAGCAAATATATGGTTTGAAAGAATTTCAAGTCAGTAATAGAAATGAAATTTAAACATTTAAAATAAATATCATTATTAGAGAGGCTTTTTAAAGTTGAAAAGACTCTGCAAATCTAAAATTGCTGAAATACAGGGCTCAAAGCAACCATGCTGATGAATTTTAGACTGAGAATCCATATAGATTGTAAACCTGTTTCTCTCTGTGTGAATTTTTCCAGATATTAAAAAAAATCAATTTTTAGAAAATATAGTTGCAAATGTCATGTATTACTTCAGTAGTTAGAGCCAGAGTGGGATTGGAGATGATGGGTTATTGGTTCTACCACTGATTTGTCTGTTTTCTATTTGTAAAATAGGAATATTATAGGGATGTTGAGATACTTTAACACACTCTTCCCAGAAATAAGATTTATCACTTCTATTGACATTTTTATTCAAAGATCTTAAAGATGGCTGCTGTCAAATGCAAAAAAGACTAGGATATACCCAGTATGATGTATAGCAGTGGTCTCCAAACTTTTACACCTAAGATCACTTTTTAAATGTCAGGACAAGCCAAGATCTACCCCATCCCTTCCCCAAGACCCCACCTCTTCCTTGAGGCCCCGCCCTCTCTGTTCCCCTCCTCTCCATCACTTGCTATCCCCAGCCCTTATACACTCTCACTGAGTTGAGACAGGAGGTGCAGGCTCTGGGGTGGGAATGAGGAATTCGGGTGTGGGAAGAGGTGAGAGGTGCAAGCTCTGGGAGGGAATTTTGATGGAGGAGGAGGTGGAGAAGGGGATGCTAGCTTGGGGAGGAGGCTCCAGGTTGGGAAGTGTTGGGATCAGGTGGAGGGTTGGGGTGTTGAACAAGCCACAGGCTTGTGGATGGGAGGGTGCAGGAGTTTGGGTTGGGGTGTGTGAGGGGCTCAGGGCAGGGAGGCTGGGAGTATGATGGGCTCAGGACACAGAATTGCAGCGTGTGAATGGTGCAGGACTGTTGTGGCACAAGACTGAGGATGTGGGGGTGCAGGAGTTTGGGGGATGTGAGAGGCCCAGGTTTGAGGTCTGGGGGAGGTACAGGAGTGTTAAGATGCTGCAGCCACATGGGGGCTTGTGGGCCAGGCTTAATTTTTCAATAAAAAAAGTCAATGTTTCAGCATTGTTTTTATTTGAGGGGGCGGGGAAGCTGTTTTGAGTCCGGGATCATTGACCACCAGAAAAGTCAGTTGGGGCCATACAAGTCAGATGCAAAAAAACAACCCCTCCAAAACACCCCAAGCCTCGCTAATGTGGCCCCAACTGAGACACCTCACTCCCCTGGCACTCCAGCCCCAGGCCAAATTAACTCTTCTGGACCCCTCTACAATCTGAGGTGGGCCCAAAAATGAGGGAACCAATGTATGGGACAGGGCTGCCAGTGAGTTGGGATAGGGATGGTGTACAGAATCTGGGTGGAAAATAGGGTATAGGAGCAAGCTGGGGGTAGGTGTCTGACCAGGAGGAAGGGGACAGGAGCAGGGTGCTTGTGGGGGTCTGGCCAGGAGGAAGGGTGCTGATGGGAGTCTGGCCAGGGGGCAGGGGCAAGGTGTTGGTGGGGTTTGGGCAGGGTGCAGGGAGTCTGGCCAGGGGGCAGAGTGCTGGTGTGGGTCTGACTGGGAGCAGGAGCAAGGTGCTGGTGGGGGCCTGGGCAGGAGGCAGGGTGCTGGTTGAGGCTGCTGGTGGGGATTGGGGCAGGCTGAGGCAGGGTGCTGGTGGGGACTGAGGCAGGGTGTTGGTGGAAGCTGCTGGTGGGGATTGGGACAGGGTGGGAAGGTAGGGTGCTGGTGGAGGTTGTGGCAGGCTGAGGCAGGGTGCTGGTGGGGGTCTGGGCGGGGAAGGGGGCAGCTCCGGCCAGTAACTGGGGATCCAGGAAGTGCATGGGCTGATTTTCTCCCCAACCCCCCACCCCCATCAGCTGGCTTGGTACCTGAAAGGTGCGCACGGGGACTTCCTTCTCCCAGCTCCCTTTCTGCCCAGGGAGGCGGGGTAGGAGTCCTGGGACTGCACTGCACCAGCTCCAATAGCTCAGGCAGTGCGCTGGAGGTACCGTCAGCACGGGCTTCTTGGGGGTGGGGAGGAGTGAGGGCCTCCCCGAAAGCCTTTCGATCAACTGGTTGGGGACCACGGATGTATAGAGGGGACATTATTTCTTTTTGACGTCCTGCATTAGCTAAACACTGTAAATGCTTAATAGGAAAAAAGTTCGAGTTATACTGGTAAAGTTGAAATAAACAAGTTTGAGTTACATAGTGAAACCAAATTTCTATTTATCCATGTTTACATGAATTTAGTTAATTCAGCACAGGGGTCACTTATTGATTTCATATTATAAGGTGACACTCTTGCATGCCTATTTGTTTGAAGAAGTTTCGAATCGACCAGTGGTTCTTAAACTTTTTGGCCCATGGCCCTTCCCACTCAGTGAAGACCTTTCCATGGTGCACCAGCCAACTGTGATGACAAAATAGGTACAGGAGGGGGTAGAAGTGCACAATCTGGCCGGGAAGTGCGGGGGAGAGAGTGCAGGAGCGGGCTGAGGGGGGTGGTCTCAGAGGGAGGATGTAGGTGCGGGGTGGAAGTGTGGGATCTGGCATGAGTGGGATGAAGGATGCTTATCTGGCTGTGTGCCCCCCGCTGCTCCCTGGCACCGCCTCCTGCTGCTCCCATTGGCCATGATTCCAGCCAGTGGGAGCAGTGGGGAAAGCCTCCAGGTGAGCAGTTTCCTGTGTTGCCATTCCCCCCAGTCAGAGCAGCTTCCTCTCCCCGCGAGCTGGATCCAGCCTATGAGGCTCCTCCCCCTCCATAGTGGGAAGCTGGCACTAGTGCTTCAACCTCACGGGGGGAGGCGTGGGGCCGAAGCACCAGCGTAGGCTCCCTGCTGTGAGGGGTGTGTGTGTTTGAGAGCTGTGAGCTCATGGCCCACCTGCAAGATGTTCATAGTCCATGCTTTGAGAACCACTGAAACAGACAAGGAAATCTCAAATTGTGGATAAAAGATACTGACTCTGCATTCCTACTCTATGCATATAAGTGAAAATAGAGGTATAGCAGATGGCATTTGTTGCACCACATTCCCGCTGATGTAACTGCGTTTTAAGTGTAAATGCAAGTATTGATTTATACTAACTAATGCTGTATTTTGAAATGCTTATAAAAAAATATTACTGTGACTGTCTCAATTCTAAGAGTAGTGTTTTTACAAGAATTCAGGTTCTTGCCTTCAGGAATTTCTGGGGAATACATAATTTTTGACACCTCTGTATTGCTGTCAGCTACCGTTTGTCTTTCTAAATATGCTTTTAAAATGTATTTATGGGAGGGTAGCCTTAATATTAAATAGCCATCGGTAATACTCTAGTTTAAACTTTTCTCCTGCATTTTAGTAAGCTTGCATCTGCTACAATTAACTTACTGACAACTGTCTGCTAAGAGTAAATGAATGAACTGGATAACTCTTAGCTAACTAGTGTTGAGACTACTTGTATAGTAAGAGTTTTCTCGAGTGTTTGCCATCAGAGAAGTTGTTTAACACTTGCTGTTCTACACTTCTGGTGGAAGCCTGAACAGTTTGGGAGCACTTGACTTTTATTGAGTTACCAATATGGAACCCTAATCCAACTGGTAGCAGGATTCCTGCTTCTGATGTAATAGCAAAATATTTTTAAGTACTTTTTTTTTTTTTTTTTTTGGCTAGCTGTTCTTCAAACTCCTTTTTGGCTTTTCTTACTATATTTGTATACTTAATTTGTATACTTATTATACTAAGTATAATACATTTATACTTATTATATTTTTATACTTAATTTTATACTTAATTTGACTTTCTATTATCCTCACCAGGATTTAACTTCCACTTTTTAAAAAATGACTTTTAATCTCTGACTTCCTCTCTTACACGGTGGCACTTTTTTGGTTCTCTGTTTTATTTTCAATTTGTGGTATACATTTAAGTTGGGCCTCTATTATGGTGTCTTTTAAAAGTTTCCATGCAGCTTGCAGGGATTTTACTTTAGTCACTATACCTTTTAATTTCTGTTTAACTAACCTTCTCATTTTTTGTGTATTTTCCCTTACTGAAATTACATTCTACAGTGTTAGGCTGCGGAGGTGTTTCTCCTACCACAGGGGTTTTACATTTTATTACATTATGGTCCCTATTTCTAAGTGGTCCAGTTATCTTTATCTCTTGGAGCAGATCCTGTGCTCCACTTGGGACTAAATCTTGAATTGCCTCCCCTCCTGTTGGTTCCAGAAACAACTGCTCCAAGAAGCAGTCATTTAAGGTATCAAGAAATTTCATGTCTGCATCCTGTCCTAAGGTAATGCGTACCCAGTCAATATGGGGATAGTTGAAATCCCCAACTATTACTGAGTTTTTTTATTTTCATAGCTTCTCTAATCTCTCTTTGCATTTCATAGTCACTGTCACTATCCTGGTCAGGTGGTCGATAATATATCCCTACTGCTATATGGAGGGGAGTATGGAATTACTACCCCTAGAGATTCTATGGAACGTTTTGGTTTATTTACCATTTTTAGTTTATTGGATTCTACATTTTATTTCACGTGTAGTGCCACTCCCCTACCAGCACGACCTGTCAGTTTTTTTTTCTTACTATTAGCAGATTAATGCAATTAGATACAATGTGCAGTGTGCTCTGTGCCTGTACAGCGAGGGGAAGGGGCAGAATAGCTTGTTAACATGTCTGGAGATGGAGCAGGAGTCCTTCCTGCGCTGCTTCAGGAAGCTCTCAGATAGGAACTTTGATCCTTCTTACAAGGTTTCTGGAAAGGCTAATCTTATTGCATCCACCATGGTAGGATGCTTTCCCACACCAAACCACCAGTAAGTTATCTAGAATCATTGGCATGAGATTAGTGGTAAAGATAGCATTTGGATCACAAGATTGTTATAGCATGATCCATACTTCTCTACACTTGGTATGATTCGTACATTATGTGGACAGTAAGATTGAATGTTCTGATTAACTCCTTGCTTCTAGGTGCTTGATTTTTTTGTGATAAGAACAAGATAAGTGGTTTTTGAAATTTTTTTGGTTTTAGAATTCTGTAGCCTCTGTCAGAGGTTGGAAATGGATGACAGGAAAGGGATCACTTGATGGTTATCTGTTGTGTTCTCTCCCTCTGGGGAATCTGGCATTGGGCACTGTTGGAAGACAGGATACTAGACTAGATGGACCTTTGAACTGACCCAGTATGGCCATTATGTTCTTAAGGGGAACCCTGACATAGTAGAGGAGGAACAAACACCTGAATCTCCTCCACCAATATCTATATCTTCCTTCTCACCCGACGACACCATCAGGCATCCACCCCTTATGGCAGAGATGATTTTAAGTCCTTTTAGGAGTCGTATACTAGAGTAGTAGAATCCTTGGAAATCCCAGTGATAAACTTACCATAGAACCAACATAGGCTAACAGGTATTCTCCATGTCTCCCCCAATGCCAAGTTAGCCCTGCCCATGAACCCTGCATTCCTGGATCTGGCAAAAACTGTATGTCAAACCTGGTCATTATATCTCTATCTTGTAAGAGGTTTGACAAAAAGTTCTATGTGGCACCACAAGGGACAAACTTTTTATTTTCATATCCTATCACAAAATCCTTAGTTGTAGTTGCTGTGAACCAGAGGGCCAAACAACAAGCAGCACAAACAACACCTTACGACAGAGATTGGAAGAGGTTGGATCTTCTCCGTCTAAAAGCATGCTCCTCAGCTACTCTCCAACTGCAGATTGCCAGTTATGCAGTGCTGCTGGCTAAATACACCCACGAAGTATTTTAGCAAATTGTATTTTTTATTGAGCACTTTCTGGACAATAAACGTGAGCAATTTAAGCCTAATATTGATGAGGGAGTGCTTATCTCTCGGATGCTCTAGAAGCCGTGCTTAATTCAGAAGGCATAGCAGTTCAGTCCATTTCTACTTCGTGTCATGTGATGGGTATCTTGGCTGCAACTGTCTGGGTTTCCCAGGAAGGTCCAGGCCAGTGAGGAAGGCTTGCCCTTTGAAGGGTCAAAGCGTTTCACAGTTTCCACTGATGACTCCCTCCATACTCTAAAGAGTCCTGATCCACTTTTAAAACGCTGAGAATCCATGTGCCTGTGACGAGAAGAAAATAAGGTCGATTTTTCAGCCAGAGATACAAACCAACACCATTCACACAGCCACGGAGGCATTATAAGTGCAGACAGCGTCCATATAGACAAAGGCAACAGGCTGAAAGTCATTGGCCTCTCAACTTTGTGTCTAACCTTCGGAAGGGTTGGTCGAGGGTCAGACAACCCCATATTTTCCAAGGCATCATTTAAGCTTCCCCACACCATTTGGGAACAGGCTAGCCTCCTTTTTATCAAGCACAGAAAATTGCCATGGAGAGATGGGTGCTAAAAATAGTGTGAACTGGTTACTGTATCCCCTTTTCAATTAGTCCCCTACCCGTCCCTCTTCAGGGACCCCTGTCGTCTCATGAAGTCACTCTCATGCAGGTACTGAACCACCATTTGCAATTGGGAGCAATGGAACATGTACCCCAACAGCACAGGGGCAAAGAGTTTTCTCCCTTATTTTCTTACAACCAAGAAAGCAGGTGGATGGAGGCCCATCTTTGACTTGTATAACCTCAACTGGTTCATTTGCATGCAACGTTTCAAGATGGTGGCTCTAGCCACTATGATCCCTGCCTTGGAAAAAGACTCGTTTTCTAATCTGGACCTACAGACCCCATGCTTTCGTATTTTTACATACCCTGCACACGGATGTTACCTTGGGTAAGTTTTTCCACAATTACCACTTCAATACAGTGCACTCCTGTTGAGGCTCTCCACGGCCCCTCGAGTCTTCTCCGAGGTCCTAACAGTGGTGGCGGCACATCTACGCAGAATGGGAATTGTCATCTTCCCATACCTGGACGATTGTCTACTAAAAAGCCCTACTTACAATGAGACAGAAGGAGCTGTCACCATCACCAGAGCCCTGTTCAGCTAAACCTCCAAAAGTGCACTCTGGCTCCCACTCACCTCTTGAAGTCCCTAGGCACTCATCTAAATTACACATCAGTGACAGCATCACTTCCACTTCAAATCTACAATTGTTGTAAATTTCTGATTTCCTTAGTACAGAGCAGCCCATGGGTTACAGCAAAACATTGCCTCTAACTCCTAGGCCATATGGCTGCAGCCATCTTTGTGGTCCCACAAGCATTTCTCTGCTTGAGACCATTACAGTCTTGGCTATGCATAATATACAGACCACATGTTCACCATATAAACATCTCTCCATGCCCTCCAAGATAAAGGAGTTGTCCTTCTGGTGGATGATCCAGGACAACTCCTGCAGAGGAGTAACTTTGATCTGACACCTCTGTGCATGACTATTACTACAGATGCATTTTTAATTGGATGGGGAGCCCATATCACTCACCACTCCATCCAAGCACGATAGTTTCAAGAGGAGTTCAGGCTACACATCAACCTCTTGGAACTTGGAGCAGTCCACAATGCATGCCAACACTTTCTTCCATAGATTCAAAACAAAACAGTACAGATACTGACGGACAATCTTACAATGCTGTTTTACATAAACCATTACGGCAAAGCATGATCTTATCTGCTGTGTCTAGAAGTGGCTCAGCTATAGGAATGGTGCATTCCATGCAACATCCATCTAATAACAGCCTATCTCCCGGGCAGACGATATTGTTGCAGACAAACTCAGTAGACATTTTTGCACTCAACCATGAGTGGAAACTCAACTTCAGCATGCTAGATATTGAATTCAAATGCTGAGGGTACCCCACTGTAGACTTATTTGTGAACATCTCAAATACCAAATTCCCCTTATATTGCTCCAGGGCAGGTGTTGGTCCTCAGTTCTTGGGGGACACATTCACAATAAAGTGGGATGCGCCCCAACTGTATGCATTTCCATCCTTCATGCTCCTGCAATAAGTAATATTCAAAATTAAAACAGGACAGAGCAAGGGTCATTCTAATGGCATGCCACTGACCCAGATAGACCTGGTTCCCTTACCTCCTTCACATGAGATTGGTGCTTCCTTGATGCTTTCCACCTGTTCCCTGTCTCCTCACTGAGAACAGAAGACTGCATCATCCCAATGCCCAACCCTACAGCTCCGAGTTGGGCTCCTTGTTGGTTAAATCCACTCGAAGCAGCATGTCCCACACCAGTGCAAGAGATTATCCGCAACTGTCGTAGACTATCTACAAGAAAAGTATATTTACATAAATGGCCCCATTTTGCTTGATGGTGTGACAAGCAGCATCTCACCCACATCAGCTGACTTCTCACAAATTCTTTGATACTTTTTACTCCTTAAGAGCATGAGGGCTATCACCTTGCTGCGATTAAAGTACTCGACTCCATCCTACCCCCGCTGGAGATTACTCTGTGTTTGCTCACCCTAGTATAGAAACGCTTGTTAAGGGATTTAAAAATATTCTGGCCAGTGAAGGACCCACCTCCTGCTTGGAACCTAAATCTAGTACTAAGGGCAATAACGGGCAAAACCTATGAGCCCCTGACCAGCCACTTGCTCACTGCTACACCTGTCTATGAAAATGTCCTTTTTAGTGGCCAACACCTCAGCACATAGAATGAATGAGCATGGGACCCTCATGACGCACCCTCCTTATATAGTCTTCCACAAAGATAAGGTCCTCCTCCACTGCACCCCAAATTCTTCCCAGAAGTATCTACCTCTTTCCATTGCAATGAACATCTGTATACTTAACCCTTTTCTTCCCAAGCCTCATACTAATAACGGGGAGGTAGTTTTACATACTTCACATGTCCGTAGGGCAATTGCCTTTTACTTACAAAGGACAAGACCTTTCTAGAGGTCTCTGAGATTCTTTGTCTCCACAGGAAGATTTTAGGCATGCCCATTTTGGAACAGACTGTCCAAATGGATCTCTGGATGCAAACATCTAGCACACAGCATTTTCCATTAGGAGCCCCTGACAGCAGCCTGGGCCCACTCAACCTGGGCAATGGCAGCATCCATGGCTTGTCTACCTGGGTGTCAGCACATATTTTCACATATTTTCACTAAGTGTTATGCCATAGAGACCCTGCTGACACACAGTTCAGATGCACTGTATTATTTATAAGTCTGAGGGGTAGCCATATTAGTCTGTAATTAAAAAAATTCAACAACAATAGTCCTGTAACATCTTAGAGACTAACCAAAAATATATAGACATAGCATCTATATAATTTTTTGGTTTGTCTCTAAGGTGCTACAGGACCATTGTTGTATTACCTACAGTTAACCCACACATAACCTCCCTCCCTCTGCTGCTTCATAATCACCTAAGGTGGAACACCCACTGTGACACACTTCAAAGAAGAGAAGGTTACTCCCCTTGTGGAGAGAGTAACTTCAGAGGAAAACCAAGATCAGACATGAGAACTGGTGTGAGATCTTTCTAGCCCACACAATTGCAGACTACAGGAGAGTGTGGGCATGACTTACAGGTTGAGCACTTGAACTTTACAGCATTGTGATATCTGAAATCACTTCCCTAGTGGATTTATGATTTGCTTGTGTGATAGTTGTATAAAAATAAGAGAACATAGCTACATTTTAGAGTTTAAGATAACCAGATTTCAGCCTGTACAGTTCTGAAGTCAAGAATGGATTAATATGTTTTCATACAGTGAAAATAAAGCCAGTATTAAACTTGGAGAACCTGTTAGTTTTTCACTTCATTGTAGTAGTTAAATGTAGTTCCTGTTTCTAGCTTCCATACAGAAAATCTTACAGTAGATACTTTGAGTTTGGCCTTAGAACTAAATTAAACTTAAAACTAAATCTATTAAGCATGTTCTTACTTTCTGACTTCACAAATGCTTTTCAGCACAATATGAAAATGTTTAGGTGAACAGATGCCATAGCAGGAGAGATTAATAAGACTGGGACGTATCAGTTTGGAATAGAAATGTCTAAGGGCCGGGGGGTATAATATAGATCTATGAAATCGAGACTGCTGTGGAGAAAGATATTTAGTCATTCTCATAAGGCAAGAACTAGGGGTCACAACATAAAATTAATAGGCAGCAGGTTTAAACCAAAAGGCAGTGCATAGGCACAAAATGCACAGTTAATCTGTAGAACTCTTTGCCAGTGGTGAAGGCCGAGACTAAAACAGGGTTCAAAAAAGAACTAGATAAATTCATGGAGGATAGGCCCATCAATAGCTATTAGGATGGGCAGTGATTGTGTCACTGTTTGTCAGAAGCTGAAAATGGGCAACAAGGAATAGATCTTGACTACCTGTTATGTTCTAGTGCAACTGTCATTGGCCACTTTCAGAAGGCTGAATACTGAGCTAGAGAGGCACCTTAGATCTGACCCAGTATAGCCATTCTTATGGTCTAATGTGTGTCAGTAGTGACTACGTGATGAGAGAGGGTGATGGCTACAATACAAAGTCAAATACGGAAGGTTGACTGGTTTGCCTTCCCTCCCCCAAAAAGAAGCATTTTACTTAAAGTGGGGATTCTAGAAAACCATTTGCCATGTAGAAATGCTGACTTTGTTTTTACAGAGAATCTTCGGTTTTTACATTTTCTGAAAAAAATACAAACATATTAACTATTAACAAAATTTTACTGAAAGTATCAGTGTGCTCAGCCTCCCCCTCCTGTGGTTGATTTTTGAATGCATTTTAAATTTACACAGATAACAAACTCCAATAAATCTCTGGCATATGTAGGTTACTCAATGACATATAGAGATTATGTTTTAATGCCTCTCAAATTTCAGTTGTGCTTCTGGGACTAACTGAGTAATATTAATATAAAATCTATTTTTGCTTTATTCTTGGTGCTTTTAAAAAATTCTTGAAAATGCAGAATATAGACACAAAATATTTGGAATATGTAAGAAATATAAATCGTAATTCTCTTAATTTATTACAATGATTGATGGCACTGTTAAGCATCAAACTTGCTTAAAATGGTAAATAGTAAGACTTTGTGTTCAACTGATATATAATGTGGCTATCAAATGGAAGTACAACGTTTTTGTTTAGTTACAGAAAAATATGGTGGGATATTCACTGCATCTAGTGATTTTTTTTTTAAATTTAGTGGAACTAAAGCTTTGCTAGTATGTGTAGTTTCCACTGCTTAGGGTGATTAATACTACTCCTGGCTACCACAGAGAAGCAGAGTGGTGTTAAGCTTTATTACAGTCTTTTAAAGAGAGCTGTGTGGCATAACTTTGCAAGTGACACTTCTCCTTTCTGCCTCAGGTTATTTCTTATGAGGGTAATGGACATACCATATCTCAATTTGGAAGGACCAGACTGTAAGTAATGTTTTCCTTTTGCCTTCATCTTGCTACTGTACTGGTTAAATACGTCCTCTGTAGAAGCAAATGTAAGACAGTATTATCTGATGGGTAGAATTTGAGATTTAAATTACATCTGAGCTCTATTCACAGTTCTTTCCAAGAACATTAATCTACTGCTTGTCCATTTTATAAAAATAACAAAACAAAATCATCATTGTTACTTTGGAGGATTTGCAAAACACAGTAAATACTGTTTGAGAAGGGTTTTGACTAGATCAATGTGAAGTCTTTGTGGCACCAAGTTTAAGGTATTTGAAGATAACAGCTTGAGTCATATTCTATCATTTAATCTTTGCTTAAGTGAAGTAGCCCAAATTAGTGTCCAGTCTTAAAATAGACCTTTTGTCTCATCTCTTACAGTAAGTAAAGGTTGAACGACAGTGTTCCCTCTAACATTTTCCATCCTTGGATGGGTTAAATTTTAAGCAGGTTGAAATTTCTTGTGTGCACGACCAATATTGAGGTTGTCGGTAGATGTGCAGTGTGTCCTACTACAAGCACAAAACTAGGTATAAATATATATTTTTTAAAAGTCCATAGGTATGGAAGACAATATATTAGAATAAGGGATAATTAACAAGGAGCAATGCTTAAAATGTTTAATATGAAATGAAATAAAAAGAAAATTAACACTACCCTTGGAGTACACGTATTATCGTCCTTTCTAACAACTCATGTTAGTAAACACACCAGGATGGGACATACTGAAAATAGCCATATAAATAAATCAAAGACATGGCCATTAAGTAAAAGCATAAAAATATGCACAGCTTTAAGATGCTAAACAAATCTGATTCAACTAGCAATAGTCACACTCCTCTAGAAAATATTAATATAGAATTTACTGAGACTGGAAAGGAGAATAAAAGGCATTCACTCAGGCTTATACACTTTCTCTGGGGAGTGTTTAGCATCCAGGCTGTGCAAGTGAAACAGACCCATAAAAACAGATAAATGTTATGTTTTGAATCTTTCATCTTGTGTGTGTCAAAGAGTAGAAGCCCCAGAATACTTGTCTGGAATCCAACTCTAAATGAAAAGCCAAACAAATTAAACAGGATTCGTGGTAAAGTTCTTCCAGTTTTAACAATTTACTGTGTATTAACTAGTAACACAAAATTTAAAAAAAAATCATTTAGATGAGTTTGCAGAAATCTGCAAAACACAAAAAAATTCTGTGAAAATTTTTTCTTTCTTATGTTAAGCTATTAACACCTATGTAAGCTTTGTTTGAAATGTAATCATGCAAATGTCATGAGGTAGGCCTTTTGCCTCCAGTATTCAGTAGCAGCCTAAAACCGTTTAACCCACCTGAAATTTTGGCACCACCCCAAACATTCTGCCTCAGTTCAAGAGAGTCCTATGTCTACAGCCCAGCTAGAGTTGCTGGGCTGAGATGTAATGCAGCCCAGATGAAAGCTAGTTACGCCAAATTCCCTTCCACCTCCTCACTGCAGAGATGCCTGCACCCACCTACCTCCTCTTCTTCCTCCGACCTACCCCCACGCAATCTGCTCCCCCCCAATGCAGCCCAGGAGAGAGTCTTATGTCTGCAGTCCAGCTAGGGCTGCTGTACTGAGACAGGGTCTGACTCTTGCTGCCTGCAGCCCAGAGGGGAGCAAGTTAAGACACCCCAAACACACTCCCCTTTTTCCCCACCTCACTGCACAGAAGTCAGCATCCACCTACCCACTCCTTCTTTTCCCCACGTATGCCCGTGCAATCTGCTTCCACTAGCTCCAGCCTGGCTGGGGTAGAAACTTGCCTCTCAGAGTTACAGGCATCAGCAGCTGCATCCCAGGTGGGAGTCAGTACAGGAGAACACACCATAAACCAACTCTCCACCTCCACCTCACCAACAGTAACACCCACCCAGTCACCCCTTATTTCCTCCACCTACCCCATGCCACGTATTTCTTCCACCTACCCCAGTCATATATTTTCTCCCTCCCTCTCCTTATATCCCCTTTCCTACCATCATGTTCATTTGTCTGAAGCAGGAAACTTCTAGTGGGGAGTGCCCTTCCCCCAGCCAGGAAGCTCTCTGTGTGGCAGTTCTAAGCCTGTGGGAGAGGGGCTCATTAAGCAGCTGTGTTCATTTTCATACAAGGTTGTAACTTTGAAGGAAGCCATTGTATCATATTTGCATACATTAGGGATCTGAACCTTTCATGACTTGATGTATTTGGTTAAAAGAATTGGAAGATTTTGATCCTTGATTTGATAGAGGCTTAAAAATTCTTCATCTCTCTGACCTTAAAGTCTATGAGTCTGAGTCTATGTTCAGGGGTGAAAGTAACTTACATTTCTTACAGGTACTGTCCTGTCACAATCTGCCTCCACTTGCGGAGGGTGGGCTCAGGGCAGGAGGGGTGCAATACAACCATAACTGTAAGAAATTGGAGTGTGGGGAGCTCAGGGCAGCGGGTTGGGCTATGGAGGTTTGTGCAGGGGTCAGGGTTGGGGTGTATGAGGGGTGCAGGGCAAGGGGTTGGGGTATGTAGGGGGAGTTGGCATAAGGCAGGGCAGAGGACTGGGGATTGGAGGAAGCGTGGGTGTGTGTGGCTGGAGTCAGGTTAACTTACCAGGCTGCTGCAGCTGGACAGGGGCCAAGCCAGGATCACCATGGCCAATTACCCCTTCTCTCCTATGTGTCACAGCAGGTGTGGGGCCAGGCCACCATGGCTGGATGGGACTGCCGCCAGCCGTTCCCCTGGCAGATGGGGCCAGACCACACGGCCTTCACCAGGGTTTGGGTCAAGCCCGGGCTGCCTCAGCTGGGTAGGAGCTAATTTGCCTGTCCTACCCCCCACACCATGGCAGGAGTGAGGCCACATGGGGGGCCAGACTGCAGGGCCTGCCCCACGATCGGCGCTACGGCTGGTCTGCCACAGCTGTGACTGGACAATAGCCAATTCTGCCCTTTACCCCACTGAGGTAGGAGTGGAGCTGTCGCCAGCCCCTTCCCTGGAAGATGGAGGCTAGACTGTGGCCAGGATTGGGCCACCGCAGCTGCAGCAAGACAGGAGTCTGTTCTGCCCTCTGTAGGAGTGAAGTCAAAGCAGGGCTGCCACCAGCCCTTCTTGCAGCCAGACCCAGGGCCTGCCCTTGGACTTTGGCTGGGCTGCTGTAACCGCACAGGGGCTGCTTCTGCTCCCCCTCTAGGAGTGGGGCTGGGCCACCATGACCACACAATAAGCCAGCTGGGAGTGTGGGCACCTCCCCTACAACATGCTCCCATCAGGCATCTTTAAATTGCCTGCTCCAGATCAAGCGCCCAGACTGTTGCTGGATTGCAGCCGGCTCTTACCCAAGCGGCGCACCAGGGTGCACCCCATTTATTTCACCTTTGCTTATGTCCATTCAACTTCCCACCCTCCTCCTCTCTGAAGTTCTGGCAAGAAGGAACTGAGGTGGGAGGGGCTAGGGAGTGCCCTATATAGTGTGGCATATGTGTGCCACTTAGGGGATCTTGGCTCCTACAGATAGTGCTTAAGGAAAAACTTCCAGCACTAGTGCATGTGGCAAGCATGCGCACCTGTGTTGAGTGGACATGAGCAACACATCTTGAAGAACATGAGTTACGGAGCCTTGGCTCTATTCTAGGAAGTGTGTGGCTAGATTTAAATGCAGATTAGAAGGATCAGTTCAAAGGTGCTAATTGTGGATTTTGGTGGCCATCTTAATTACAAAAATATAGAAAAAGCATAACCAATATACAGACAATATAAGGTGTGGAAGGATTTTTGTTGCCACTATCCAGTGTTACCTGTAAATTCCCCTCATTTTAATTCTGTGTATCTTATCAAAGAAAAGAAAAGTTGTTGTACATGAATTAATTAGATGAACATGTTTTTCAGATATACCTCCGTATCCACACTTCACAATCTGTACTTTTCATTGATCAGTGTTATGTTGATATTTTGTGCTTAAGCCTGTTCTTTTCACTCCAGATTAAGACTTGCTTGTTATATGGGTCTGTAGTTTCCATTAGCACTGCATTATGAAGGGGAAGTTAAATTGTCAATATAAGTGTACTCTCCAGAACTAGCTAGCCTTTATGTGCCATATGTAGTGACTACTCTGGGTTGCGCTAGGATTTTTAATACCTTATGCTTTATAGTACAAGTTGAACCTCTGTGGTCCAGGACTCTCTTGGTCCAGCAACATCTGTGGTCTGGTAGGTTGCTGGACCAGAGAGCTGCAAGCCACAGAGAGTGCCAGCGGCTAGGAGCTCATCTAGCTTGGCAGCCTTCAGGGCCAGTGGTCTGAGGGCAAGGAGCCAGGCCAGTATGCTTGAAGATGGAGCGGGGCTGGTGACTGGAGGCACAGAGCCCTGCTGATGGCAGTGGCCAGTAGGAGCAGGGCTTGGGGCAGGAAACCACGCTGGCCAGGAAAGTGGAGCCCTTCTGGATGGGGCAGGGCGAGGGGGAAGGGCATTCCACTGGCTGGGAGCTGAGCTCCACTTGCTGCAGCAGACTGGGTGCAGGTGGAAGGGGAGCCCCTCTGACCAGGAGCTGAGCTCTGCCAGCAAGGGCAGGAAGCCCTGTGGGTCAGAGCAGGGCTGACTGCTAGGAACAGGGAGTCTCGCCAGCCAGAGGGTGGCTGTTGACCCTGATAAGAGCTCCACCAGCTGGCCAGGGGCAGCATACTGATTGGGCTGATGGACAAGAGGTGAGTCCTGGGAAAGCCCCAGGCCTGATCTCCCCTGCTCTGGCAAACTCCCTTCTTCGGGACTACTCAGCTCCCAAGGGTACCAGACTAGGGAGGTCCAACTTTAGCTCAAAATGGCCGGATCAATTTTAGTGTCCAATAGAGGACACTAAAATCAGTGCACATAGCATTTACTTGTCCTGGTAGAAAATCTTTTGATTAAATTTCTTATGTCAGGGACATGTCATACAAGGCTTATATTGTACAGGATTCAGTGTAGCGGGAGCCAAAATGATCAGAAACTAGCAAGTAATCTATTTAATGTAAAATAGTGCTAAAAATCAAAAAAACTTATTTAAGATTAAAATACATATTTATAATCAGCAGTTCTGAAAGTTGATGGAGCAAAAGCTTAAAATATACAACTGTACATTTCTGTACTGTACAGACCAAAGTAAAGCTGAATTTTTAAATTAAGGTACTTACTCTTATTTTTTAAAATCCCAGATTTATAAGGAATTCTTAATAGGATTCTCATGGAGAGGATACCAGAAATGCTAAGATGTTGCCTTAGCACAATTTTGCAGTGGTGGCAGTTGCACTTAACTTCACACTCCTAGTTTATAGCACAGAGTCTGTGATGTTAACTCATGTGTGTTCTCCTGAACAACTTGGAGCAATGAGTATCAGAGGAGTAGCCATGTTATGGGCACCCGCATGGCCCCACAATACGCCAACATTTTTATGGCTGACCTGGAACAACGCTTCCTCAGCTCTTGTCCACTTACACCTCTTCTCTACCTACGCGGCATTGATGACATCTTCATCATCTGGACCCATGGGAAGGAGCCTCTGGAAGAATTTCACCACGATTTCAACAGCTTCCACCCCACCATCAACCTCAGCATGGACCAGTCTACACGGGAGGTCTATTTCCTGGACACCACGGTGCAAATAAGTGACGGTCACATAAACACCACCCTCTACCGAAAGCCTACCGACCGCTATGCTTACCTGCATGCCTCCAGCTTCCATCCCGGACTCACCACACGATCCATTGTTTACAGCCAAGCACTGAGGTACAACCGTATATGCTCCAACCCCTCAGACAGAGACCTACACCTACAAGATCTTCAACAAGCATTCTGTAAACTACGATACCCACACGAGGAAGTGAGGAGACAGATTGACAGAGCCAGACGTGTACCCAGAAACCTCCTGCTACAGGACAAGCCCAAGAAAGAAACCAACAGAACACCACTGGCCATCACCTACAGTCCTCAGCTAAAACCTCTCCAACGCATCATTAGTGATCTACATCCCATTCTGGAAAATGATCCCCTCGCTTTCACAGGCCTTGGGAGGCAGGCCAGTCCCCTGCCCACAGACAACCCGCCAACCTGAAGCATATTCTCACCAGCAACTACACACCGCACCATAATAACTCTAACTCAGGAACCAATCCATGCAACAAACCTCGGTGCCAACTCTGCCCACATATATACACCAGCAACACCATCACAGGACCTAACCAGATCAGCCATACCGTCACTGGTTCATTCTCCTGCACATCTACTAACGTAATATATGCCATCATGTGCCAACAATGTCCCTCTGCTATATACATCGGCCAAACTGGACAGTCCCTACGTAAAAGAATAAATGGACACAAATCAGATATTAGGAATGGCAACATACAAAAACCTGTAGGGGAACACTTCAGTCTCCCTGGACACACAATTGCAGATCTAAAGGTAGCCATCTTGCAGCAAAAAAACTTCAGGACCAGACTTCAAAGAGAAACTGCTGAGCTACAGTTCATCTTCAAGTTTGACACAATGAACTCAGGATTAAACAAAGACTGAATGGCTAGCTAACTACAAAAGCAGCTTCTCCTCTCTTGGTATTCTCACCTCCAGATCAGCTAGGTGGGCCTCATCCTCCTGATTGGATCCACCTCGTCATCTCCAGCCTGATTCTGGCCTGCATATTTATACCTGCCTCTGGAAATTTCCACTACATGCATCTGATGAAGTGGGTCTTTGCCCACGAAAGCTTATGCTCCAACACTTCGGTTAGTCTATAAGGTGCCACAGGACTCCTGGCCGTTTTTGGAGCAATGGGTTAGACAAGGGGTGGAGAACCTTTTTTGGGTTGGGGGCCGCTGACCCACAGAAAATCAGTCAGGGGCCACATATAAGTGAGAAACAAAAAAATAAAAAACAAACCCTCACTGACATGGCCCATGACTGAGAAGGAGAAAAGCATTCCCTGCATTCCCTTCACACACCAGAGCCTGGGGGCGGGGCCCAGGCTAGTATTATTTTGTGTGTTCTAGCTCCAGGGTAAGGGGAAGGTGACCGGAGTGCCAGCGTGGGCTCCCCAATGCTGAGGGGAGCTCTGAGCCTTGGGGTGTTGGATCCAGGCAAGCTGGAGGCCACATCCAGCTCCAACGCGTGAGGCTCTCCGCCCCCGAGTTAGACTTAACCAACCCAAAATAATACATTAGATTAAATCTTTGGATTTTATGGATTTGGAAGGAAGCAGCAGATAGCAAGGAGAAAGTTGGCATCACTGGATTATATTTGCCACTTGAGGTTGTCCCAATAATAGACGTTCCAAACAAATTCCCTACTCTTTGTGAGAGTAGACATTGAAATTGGGCAAGGAGGGATCAATAAAGTAAAACAGTCAGGCAATGGTCAGTAATTCTTCATCAAGGACATATGCCAAATAGAATACATTCTGGCTTTTTATATATGAAAGTGGCAAATAGTATAAATTATCTGCCTCTTTAAAGTATTGATATCCTATTCTTTTTTCTTTTATTGGGATGAGGAAATTACCAAATGTGTATGTCTGAAAATGAAACAAAGCTGCTTTTGTCACAATCATGCACAAACTCAGTAAATGTATGGCAAGAGTCCTGTGAAAGGTGTATGTTCAGTCAGAGCCTTCACTTGCGATTTCAGTATTTAATTTACTAATAGCCAAATAATTTTCCCAGCATGGTTAGGGGTCCTGGTATAATTATCATTTCCATCCTACAGTGTTCCTCCACTTTTAGTGGTAATATAAAGGAACAGGTCTTCGGTTTTCCAATTTTAACTTAATTGGGATAAATTACACGAGGAGAATTGTTTTATGTTCTAATTTGTGTTTGGTACAGTGTGAAAACATAATTAACAACTTAGAGTAAGTTTAGTTTCCCTTGAAGTTGGTGGAAAAGAGATGTAAGAGACTGGATTTTCATAGTTACATATGAGCAATTCTGGGCAAAAAATGCACATACATAATTGGAGAGCATTTACTGCTGCATACACAGTTATTTCAAATGCATCACAAATGGGCCACACATTTTCATTCAAAATGACAGTAATGGTACTCCCGTCATTAACGGCATATGATTTTGAACATCATGTATCAGTTTTCTATGAATTATTGTTAGAGTATACGTTTGATTTCTGAAATGAACAATTCAAACTTATATGAATACCTGATTGCATTATTAAATGCATTCTTATTTTGCAGTGCAGCCAAAACGAGACCATGTTCTTCATGTTACATTTCCAAAAGAGTGGAAGACTAGTGATCTTTACCAGCTTTTCAGTGCCTTCGGTAAGTAATGGAGCTGAGTCTGCCTGACTTTGGAAACTGTCCTGCTTTTGATAATGGCTGTCTAAACATATCTGTCTATACACTCAATCCTGGTTGTAGACTGTTCAGCTCCTAGGATAGAGAGTGATAAGATTGAATAAGGAAATGAGCAGAAGAGAGAGTTGCAGAAATCCTCAACTTGGAAGCTGAAATGGGCAGAAGTTCAGGAGTTGGATGAAAGGAAATGGCAAATCAGAAATCAAAACTTCTGCTGAAGGCAGGGAGGGCTACTTGTTTTGTTGTGAGAAGAATAAAAATAGAGTAGTTTTGGACAAAAAGGGCAAGATGTAGTTGGGAAAGGACTGAAGATAAGTTATGGTGAGAGAGGACCAAATCTGGTGAGGTAGAAAGTTAGTAGACATTAATCAGTAGGCTTATTAGCAACTGCTCAGCAGTGTTCTGTTCAGTGGAGCTCATACTCCAGTCCTGTTGGTGATCTTGTCCATGGGCTCCTGGCCATTCCTGAGTTTTGAAAAGTCAAAGAGCAGCATATCCTACATCTGAGAGTCTTGCTATTTGGGAAACTGGGAACAAGGAGAATGGGGACATCCATCTTACCACTTTTAGATTGACTATGTAAAGTGTGTGTGTGTGTGTGTGTGTATACACACACATACACATGCATACAGCCTTCATTTTATCTATAGGTCTTAGAGTTCATTTGGAGCTTCACATTAGTTGTTTGTTAGCTCATAAAGCAGAAGGAACATTGGTGAATCAAATCAGACTACATGTGTAACACACACCATAAAACTCCCCTGAAATAACTCCTGTTTGAATCAGAACATATGTTTTATAAAAACATCCTACCTTGATCTAAGTTCCCAGAGATGGCAAATACCACCAATATCTTTGCGTCATCTGGTATTGGCCACTGTCGGCAGACAGGATACTGGGCTAGATGGACCTTTGGTCTGACCCAGTATAGCAGTTCGTATGTTCTTAAAGGGACCACGCAGCCCTTGGTATATTCCAGTACTTTAATTGCTTCCACCATTTTTTAAAAAGAACCTTATTTCCAATCTAAATCTGCCCATTAGATGGATGATCCTTTCAGTGTCAAATTTCTGTTCCTCGAGTAGGTATTTATAGCTTGTGATCAAATTACTCTTAAACCTTCTCTTTGATAAGAAAAATAGATTGACCTCCCTTCCCCCCCCACCATGTGTTTTTCCACTCTGTTCATTGTGGCTTTTCTCTGAACCCTTATCCATTTTTCAACATCTTTCTTGAATTGTGGACACTATAACTGGACACAGTATTCTAGTACTACTTGCACCAGTACGAAATACTGTATCGATAATTTATTCTTACTTGATATTGCCTTCTTTGTACATCAGTGGGATCACATTAGCTCTTTTGGCCACAGAGTTGCAGAGGGAACTATCATTCAGCTGACTATCTGCCATGAGTCTCATTTCAAAATTGCTGCTTCCCAAGATAAGAGTCCTTCATCCTTTAGAGATGGCTTGCATTCTTTGTTCCTAAATATATGGTCTTAGATTTGGTGTTATTGAAATGTACATTGATGGTTTATGCCCATTTTACCAAGCAATCCAGATAACAGGTCTCTGACACAGAGCACTCTTTATTTACTACTTCCCCAGTCATCTGGCAACTTTATCAAGCATGGCTTTTAATTCTAAGTCGCTGTGCAAAAAATGTTAAATAGCATAAGGGCAAGAACCAGTCCTTACAGGACACTTTTGAAAACCCATTGAAATAACAATGATTTCCCCCTTTTAAAATGTTGAGACCTGATAGCCAGTTTGTAATCTATTTAGTTTATTCTGATATTTATTTTGAGTCATTTTAGTTTTTAATAAAAATGTCAGGCACAGTACCAGGTC
Source organism: Rafetus swinhoei (assembly GCA_019425775.1). Lineage (NCBI taxonomy): Eukaryota > Metazoa > Chordata > Testudines > Trionychidae > Rafetus > Rafetus swinhoei. Next base: position 26,515,480 of record CM033443.1, on the reverse strand, counting down.
AAATGTCTTATAGAAGTTTATTAGATCAATACAGTACTGTTACCTTTATCAATTGAACTTTTAATTTAATCAAAAACATGTCAAGTTACACAATCTTTTTTACGTAAACCTCTGATAATTGGCATTAATTATTTAGTCTCTTTTCCTTTTTAGTTCCATTATTAACTGTTAATTCTTCTCGCTCCTTATTGTTTGTTTGGCCAAGGTCAATGTTAGCTGACATACCTATTATTGCAGGTCATCCCATTTATCTTTTAAAAGTATTGTTACAACATTTACTTTGTCAGTCCTCTGGAACTTCCATAATGTTTGAAGACTTACTGAAAAGAAGCATTAATGGTCCAGGGAACTCCGTGACTAGCACCTAAAACTGTTGTATGAAAGGTATCCAAACCTGCTGACTTGAAAGTGTTTAACTTCAGAGACTCTTGTTTAATATCCACCTAAGTTACTTTTTGGGCCTATCTAGATTACGCTAAAGTGTCAAAAAGAGGACATGCAAATTCTGTGGGAATTTGTGTATCTTCTTCCGATCTCACTTTCGAAAGCAGAGCTTTTGAAAGTGAAAGTAGTTTGGACCTGGCTTTTTCAGCGAACCCCCCCCCCCCTTTTTGGAAAAGCTGCGTAAACCTCATTTTTTGAGGAAAAACGGCCTTTCAAAAAAGGGGGAGTACCTTTCGACACTTTTGTGTAGTCTAGATAAGCCCTTGGAATTGAAGTTATAGCTGCTTCGTATAAGAATACAACTTCCCCACCCCATCCCAAGTACAACATGTAGTTTAACACTTCAGTCTTTTCTTACATTTTCATCTAGTTATGGACCGTGCCATTGTTAGGGCTCATTTAGTTTCTAACATACTTTAATAACTCCTTATTATCCTTAATTCTGCTGAATGTAGTTTTTTGTCCTTTTACTTTCCATATAAGTTTTCTACAATTGCTAGTTTTTAATTTATATCCATTGCTTCCAGCTTCTCCTTTTTTAATTTATTTACTTCCCATTTTTATAGGTACTTTCACTTCCACTTTAAGCCATGTGCTTTGTATCTTAATTGTGACTTTTTGGACATCTGATAAAATGATCTTAAAGAGTTCCCTGTTGTTTGTGTGTTTTTCTTTTGAAATGAATTCTCCCATCTGATTTGACTTAGTAGTTTTCAGTTTTGTGATACTGTCACTTTAAAAGCACCAACAATATTTTGCTGGACGTCATTCAGTTTTCATATAACAAACACAATCAAGTAACGGTCAACTTCACCTAAACTTCTAGTTTTTAATTCTGAGTGTCATTTTTTTCAGGACTCTCTTTGCAGCTCCCCTCCTGTAGTTTCAGGGATCTTTATGGTACTGCACAGTTCTGGTGGTGGTATGGGTCCTCTGAGTTTAGCCACTAGTGCACAGTGGCAGGTCTACCACTGTATTGGCAGCAGAGCTGTGTTACAAGTGTTTTGTTCCCAGAGCATAACAAGGATGCTGCTGCTGTTGCAGTTTCTGGAGGTAGTATCTAATCTCTGGTTAATATGTGTTGTGCTCTAGTTCTATATAAAGCGCTAAAAGTGAGGTGAAGTTTCCAAAGAAAATACTTGGTCTTATAAACAAATTTTAGAAACTTTTTTACTGCTCCATTTCTTCAAATATTTCTATTTGTTAAATATTAATTTCTTTGCATATAAACATGCTTGATTTTCTTTAAAAAAAAAAAAAAATCATTTCCTTTTACCATGAGCATTCACATACTTTCAGTAGAATGCTATAAACAAATATGTACAATTATTACATATTTCATAAGAAATTAGATCTTGGATTATCTGTCTTGTCTTGTATAATCTAGGGTTTTTTGCTTTGCTATTTCTTGCATTTTTAAAATGAAGTTCTTGAGAAATATCCTCCTGAAAAATGTTTGATGACTCATGCTCTTTAGCATCAGTCTTTGTACTAGTGTTTTGAAACACTCCTAACTAGGGAATGTATGCCTTTTTTGTAATTTTGAGTCTAAATTAAAGTATTTCCCTTGCTATTAAAGTTTTTTCTCAAATCTCTCTTAGACAGTAGTTTTCTTTGTAATAAATTGTGTCTGTTGAAGTATCATAAGCATAAAACTTATGGCAGCTATACCATGAGTTGAAAATCAGTAGTTGACCAATCTAAGGTACTGCTAGACTATTCATTGTTTTAACAACAAATGGTCTGGTAGCACTTTATAGACTAACAAAATATGTAGATGCCTGTGCCCACGAAAGCTCATGATATCATCTACATGTTTTGTTAGTCTATAAAGTGCTACCAGACCATTTGCTGTTCTTTTCTGTAACAGACTAACTCTGCGACCCCCCGAAGTCATTGTATTTAAGTTTCTCCACTTAAAGAATAACATGTCTACCCCTCTGAAGCTCTTGCTAGCTGCTAGCTCAGAGTCTCTCAGTTGAGACTCTTAACTGACAGCACTGATAACACTTAACACTTTAACAATGAGCAAATCCTTCAGCCTGCATTACTTCCCATTGCTCAGGAAGTGTTAAAAACTGAGTCAGGCCCATATGCAGCAATTTCTGCGGTGTGTGCGCGTGCGCTTTTTTTGTAAATGTGGACCACAAGGATGTGAATGTATCCTCCATGGTGCTCCCAGTAAGTGGGGAATTCAGCCCCTGTCTTCCTCTGGCTGGCCAGAGTATGGGGGAGGGAGGCTTGGGCAGCACACTGCTCCTGCCTTCCTCTGGCCAGCTGAAGCATGCTTACTTGGGGGATTGTGGGGGTTAGGGGGCTTTTGCACCCTTCGCACCACACCTGCTTATGGCCTGTCAGTGACTCTGAGGAGCTGGGACTTGGATGTATGTTCTCTGAATTCAGTTTATAAATGGGTCAGTGACTTTTTACCATTTTTTTCTAAGTTTTGGGGGGTTGACTTATAAACCAATGGGTTTATGTTTGAGTATATATGGTTAGTTCTTTTGATCACAACATCAGACTGGGAACTCATTCGGGTGATTGTTTGCTCCATTCCCCAGATCTGAGTCATTGCTTCCTGGATGTATACACTTTTCTGTTTAGTCATATTAAAATATGTATTGTCTGCTTTTGCCCAGTTTCCTTAGCAATGTAGATTGCTCTGTATCAGTGACCAGTCCTCTTCATTATTTACCATTTGCCCTGTTTTGCTATCATGGTTTTAAAATGTTTCAGCTACCTTTTTTCTTTTACCCTAGCTAAATGACATTTTAAAAACTTCCGTAACGAGTGCTGGTCAGTGCCTAAAGAAATCTATCTCTTTAAACTGTTGAAATGGTATTAAATATTCAACAGTATCACTTGATAATACTTAACCAATGTTTTATGGTAGAATGCATAGTCTTTGTTTAGTTCTTGCTAATTAGATTGAGTGAGTTGGACTTAATCAGACTAAACCTAGCATTTTGCCAGTGTAAGACAATTATTTAGTGAGGGAGGAAAGTGGATGCTAATCTTTTTTCATGGTGTAAGCTTGGTGATGTTCAAAATGTGAAATGCACAAATAACATTAGATTTTTACAAATCCAATTTTAATAATTCAGGCATTATATAGCTAAGACTTTAAGAAGTTAAAGTCACTTTGAAGCAAAATTTGAGACCTATATTGAAAAAAAGTATGTATTTCCGCACATCTGTACTTCATATTTTCATCATTGATATTCATCATTGATGCTTGAACATATGTTTTCAAGCTTTATTAATTATGCAAGTGTTTTAATGTTTGTCCTAAATATTTAATCTAATTTTATAACTTTTGCATTTTAAAAATAAAATTGGTATTTTAAGGTTTTTCAATAGGTTTTTAAGGTGAACTGTTCAGCTTTTTTTTGTGGTTTTTTTCCCCACCCTTCTTGTATAGCAGTAGGTACTAAATATATCCCATATACTCTGGAGGAATTCAGCATGTATTGAAAAAAGTTAGGAAAGGTTGAACAAGTCATTATACATTTTCCCATTCTGTTCCTGCTCCATGTCGCTCTGCTCTGGGCAGGGTAAAGGAGTGGGGGGAGGAAAGGAGGAGGCTTCATTGGCTGCCCCTGCTGCCTGCAAAATATTTCAACTGCTATTGGTCGAAAATTTGTCAGTGGGAATGGAGAGATTTTGCTGAGGGGTGGAGCAGAGCACAAAGCCTCCCTCCTCACTCCCAGAATAGAGCAGCCACATTTAAAGCAGCTGCCGCTGCACTGTACTTAAGAGTCCTAGTGAGGCAGCCATGGGCTAGATTCAGTGGCATAGTGGGCTGGATCCGGCCCACTGGCAGCCTCTTGCCCACCCTTGTACTAGAATCTGCACTAACTCTGTACCCACAAAGTGAAGACTTAAACGGTTTCTGCTGTCCTGGAGCTGGTGTCCAGAAGTTGCTTGCAGCTTCAGTGTGACCTGTATGGTAGTCAACCAGATATGGGCATCCATTAACTTAGGCGAGGGAAGGCTCTGTCTTCTCAAACCGCCAACCTTCCCTACCCACAGCCCTCCCCCAGAAAGCATCCTTTAGGTGTTTTGGAGATGGAGTGTTGCTCTCTCCAGCACCTGCCCTCCCCCGTGCTCTTGGCCGGGGAGGCTGGAACCACTCAATCACCTCTCCTCCCCTGGTGCTCCAGGAGCTGCACTGTGTTCACGCTTCCCTCACACCTCTGCCCCTCCCCAGTGCTTTGAGGAAAGCTGGGGAGCATTTGGTATGCTGCCATGCCTCCTCCCCCCTACGATGCTCTGGGACCCATGCTGCACATGTGCTCCCCTCTTCTCTCTGACCCTCCCTGGTGCTCCAGGGAGGTTGGGAAGCACTCAGTGTTCTGTCCTGCTTCTCTGCCCTCCCTGGTGCTCTGGGGAGGCTGGGATATGGTTGGCATGCTGCCCCATCTCCTTCACCTGGGGGAGGCATGCTCAGTGTGCCACCCCACCTCTTAACCTCCCCTTGGAGGCAGAGCCTCAGCACAGGGGGTAGGGCTAGAGGCCTGCCCTCCCAGCCACAGCTGCACGAACTGCGCTTGAAACCATCTTTAATAGAAAAATGTGCACACTCTTAGCCACATCCTCCCATATATAATATGTGGATAATGTATAATTCACTGAGGGGTTATAGTGCAAAAAGATAAATTCCTATGTTTTGGGTTGTCACATAATGTTAATTGAGGAAAATAAGCTTAAAAACTTAAATATTGGGACCAAATATTAACATGGCAGCTTTTCCTCAGAAGTGTAAGTCTCATCTATTGCCATTTGGATAAAATTAATTTGAATAACAAATATACACTTCCCTTAAAAGTGGGGGTGTAAACTTTTAATGGGAGAGAAATCTGTTGGACAATTTGTGACTTTGTAGGGTAAGCTAACATGTCAGTTTTCAGATTGTAGAAGAGAGTCGGCCAGTTTAAATGTCTCAGAATTGAGGACTCCTATTGACTCACTGCTCTCCTGCTAGTGTTCTGTACTCTATTGAATGTCAAATATTTGGCTTAGTGTTGTTGTATGTAAGTTGGCAACTTGCTATGTTTTTTGCTAAATTCTGTACTTGCAGCACAGATGTCTTATTTTTCAGACATCTATTATCCTTTCACCATACTCATGCAACACACAATATTTACAAAATTTATCAAAAATGCTTACCAGATTTGCTGGATGACCTAGCTGCTGCTTCTCTTTTGCTTCTATGAGTCTGTCTATTTTCAGTTAGCTGATCTTTGATTAAGAGTATGTTAAAACATTCGCAAACTTCTTTTCATGGAGTCACTGATCAGCACGAGTAATTGCATAAGAATTCCTTTTGGGGTTCACTCATTTCAAATTGTAGGGTTTTATGTTCATTCCTGAATAATATTTAACCTAGTATCTATTAACATCCCTGGTACTGATGGATTCAAGATGATGACATGAACAAATATTAGGGAACATTAGTACCTGTTGTGTTAGAATCCAGTAATGAAGGGTAGAATTGTAGAATGCATTGGATGCAAATGTAAGGCTTGAAAAATGAGACCTGAACATCCAACTGGATTCCAATGAAAAAAATTAATATGAATTTATCATTTCTCCACTCATGGTCATCTGAAGTAGTGGATTGTGCCCACGAAGGCTCATGACTGATTGAGATATATATATATCTCAATCTCAATCTCCATGGTTCCACAGAACTACTAATTGTTTTTAAAGTTACAGGCTGACATAGCTACTGCCCTGAGACGTTTGATCATGAATGCAATAAACTGTTATAAGATATATTTGGAGCAGGGTTAAATTGGCCAGGAAAAGGTTTCTTCTGTCTAGTGTGATGTTAACAGATTACAGATTGCACCTCTAAAATCTGGGATTCTCTTGTCTGGCAACATCTGTGGTTCGGTATGACCATGGATGTTCTAGGACCAGAGTGTCCCTCGTGCACTTTGGGGGGGGGGGAGGGGGGAAGGGGGAGCTGGCACGTGGCTCATCTGGGCTGCAGGAGAGGGTGCCTGGCTCAGCTGGGCTGTGAGGGAGCTCCAGGAGCGGGCACGCAGCTTAGCTGGGTTGGAGAGGGACCAGGAGCTGGCGCATAGCTCAGCTGGGCTGCCCAGAGAGGCGGGGAGAGGGGTGTTGGGGTGGGGACCCTGAAATGATCTCCACTCGTCCAGAAAAGTCCCTCATCCCGGACCAGTCAGGTCCCAACTTGTATTACCATGTGGATATTATGCACTCAACTCTTTTTCCTGATTCTTAATCTTTATACTCAAAGAACTGTTATGCCACCTGCAAAGGCTAGTAGAATAATTTCCCCCACTTTGCTGTATCTTGTGCCTGCAAGAGAGCAGAGATCCATATTTCTGAAGCATTCTGAATTATTAGAATAATGAAGAAGAACCCTTGAAATACCATATAGTATAAACATAACTTCAAAGAACATGCACTTAAGTGATAAACTTTGTTTAGAGGACGGTTAACCTTATTTCTATGAAAGTCCTGAACTAGAAATAGTTATTTAGTTTGGGGATGTCAGAAAACATACTGAATCAATTGTATTTCTTGTGTGTGTGTGAGGAGTGTCTTCAGATTATTGTAATTTACATCCTGAACAGCTAACCACTCAAAGATATGGCACTTAACTTGTAAACTAAAGAATAATAAACTGTCAGATTAATCATAGCAAAAAGAGCATCAATTTATCTGACTGAGCTTCTAAAAGTTTTCTGTAACTTATTTGAATAGGTTAGAAAGCTGAAGTTATCAAACTCCAGAATTTCCATCAGTAGTGATCTGAAAAGATTAATTTGTACAGGGCATCCTCATTATAAGTCGCCCCAGTATACATCTGTTGTACACCAAAGTCATTGACACTTGTAGGAACTGATGTGTTATAAGTCCTTCCATTCCCTGCTCTTAAGTGGCTCAAAAAAATTCCCTAATTTGTGCAAATGGAAGTCAGCTGTGGGGGGGAAAAAAATTCCCTGCTTTAAGTTGTTTTATTTTATGTCTAAGTTTTTTGGAATGTATTTTGGACTTATAGCAAGAACAGCTGTATTTGAATTTTAATTAATTGAGACAAAGCATGTCTGTCTGGGCATGCTGCTTTTTTCTGTTTCTAGTCATGTGCCTTGAGACTTACTTTGGAATTGGATTTGAAGTAGTAAATTGAGGTAGGCTGGAGAAGCACTCTTACGCCAGTATAAATGGTGTCTACAATATGAGGGTTTTCTGATATATCTATTGTGATGGGTTGGGTCACAGAGATCCTCTTGAAACTGTCACTTGATGGGTTGATAATACCACAGAGTCCACATACCTGCCCTCTGGAGCACCCCATCACACTGTCTTGCTGAGCCAGAAGCACTAGCCCCTCCCCAACTCCCCCAGCACGGCACAGAATTAGGATAATAGTGCACAGCAGAAAAAACTTAAATAGTCCTGTAGCACCTTAGAGACTAAAAAGTATCAGAGAGTTCATGGGCACAACCCACTTCTTCAGAAGAATGGAGTTAAGGGCATAGCAAAGTAACAAAGACACTGACAACAGCTCAGCTCTGGGATGTCGCAGTTACAAGACCTTAACACCACAACCTGTGTAGAGCTCCATTGGGAGTAAACCTCAGATAAATCCATCATACTTTTCATAAAGGTTTCACAAAGAGAAAGCTCATAAGTTTGTTCCCTTTTATCAATGAAATAGAGATGCATAGCTGTTGTTCCCTCCAAATAACAATTATTTACACTGGGTTCATTAATAAGTAAAAGTGATTTTATTAAATATAAAAACTAGAAATTTAAGTGGTTGCAAAATCTGAAATTGAACAGGGGTAAGATCGAGCCCAGGCTAGGAGGCTGCCTAGTTTATGGGAAAAGAATTAAAACTACTGTTAGGATAAAGAATTGCATGTAACAATTTTAATAATCTAAAAAATTGTTACATGCAATTCTTTATCCTAACAGTTTTAATTCTTTTCCCATAAACTAGGCAGCCTTGTAGCTTGGGCTTGATCTTTCCTGTGTTCAGTTTCAGATTTTTCCAGTAGTCATCTTGGTGTAAGCAGGAGATGTCTTCCAATTACCAACTCCTCCATTGTTTGGTTCTCTGGATTTTGTCTAAGGTGGGAATCCTTTGTGTTGAATTTCAGCCTTTTCACACATACATGGAAAAATACTACATTCAGAATGGCTTCCAGCATCAGGTGACCTGACTACACGTCTTGACAGGACCAACCATAGTACAGACTTACAGGAAAAAGATGATTTATAGATCATTGCCCTGGGCCATTAATTTCCTTAAGTACCACTAATGGCTTTCACTAGAAGACCTAGATTAGTAAACAGGTTATATGCTTTCTATATCTAACGTCACATACAAGAATGTTACATGCACACAAATCGAATACACGTTAAGTGGATTACAAGCTTTTCAGTGAGAGGTTGCATGCCACATTTTACATAAAGCATATTTGAGTTATGTAAATTCATATTAAAAAACACATTTCCGGAAAAAATGGGGGTTCAGCATCACAGCTATACCAGCAAAAATTTTCTAGGGCAGTAAAGGACCTATGGTCTTAGACTAAGTCAGTTACATTAAATGTACTTTTCTACTCAGAGCTGTTAATCTAGTCTGCAAAGCTTTTTTACCCCTCTTTCAGGGGAAGACTAGGCAAACAACTACCAAGATCCCAATAGAGACAATATGATGGTAATGCATAATGTAAATCAAAGGGTGGAAGAGACCTCAGAAGGTCATCAAGTCCAGCCCCCTGCCCAAAGCAGGATCAATTCCAACTAAATCATCCCAGCCAGGGCTTTGTCAAGCTGAGACTTAAAAACCTCCAGGGATGGAGATTCCACCACCTTCCTAGGTAACCCATTCCAGTACTTCACCACCCTCCTGGTGAAATAGTTTTTCCTAATATCCAACCTAGACCTCTCCCCCACAGTAACTTGAGACCATTGCTCCTTGTTTTGCCATCTAGGACTACTGAGAACAGCCTCTCCATCCTTTTTGGAACCTCCCTTCAGGAAGTTGAAGACTGCTATCAAATCCCCCCCCCTCCCCTTCTCTTCTGTAGACTAAATAAGCCCAAAGCCCTCAGCCTCTCTTCGTAGGTCATGTGCTCCAGCCCACTAATCATTTTGGTTGCCCTCCGCTGGACCCTCTCCAATGCGTCCACATCCTTTCTGTAGTGGGGGGCCCAGAACTGGATGCAGTACTCCAGATAAAATAGAGGGGTGCAAGATATTCCTCCTTATTGACGCAGTTTCTTTTGTGAGTGGTCCATTCTTCATTAAATCAATCTAATAGCTCTTTATTTCACATGGGTTTGAAACAGTTAGGTAGATACTCTTTCAATAGGAAGGATTCCTTCACTGCCAATGGGAACTAAAGGACTTTGTTTTAGATAAAGTATTCCACAACTCAGGGTGATTGTGGTGGAGGAGGGAAGTCTCTTAACAGAGGCATTTCTGAGTCAGTGGGAAAAGGAGCATTTATGTACTACCCATAATCGACTAATTTCCAGTGCTCAGGAATGTGTCCTGGTATAAGGCACAGATAATGCAATATCCTATTGGGCACATCAGTTTTGTTTCTGACATGCTGACCCGATCAATACACACGCTTCTTCCACCTGAAAATCGTCTACACATCATTTCAAAGAATCATGGTTTAGTGCATCTAGAACTCATCTTCCTAGAACTGAGGTTATTGAGATTAGCTTTTGATAAAAGGCATTTGATGGCCGTTTCAGATTTTGATTCAGAGGAGAAAGGCCTTTACAAGCCTAACCTATACAGCTAAGTGTTTTTCACTGTAGTCCATTCAGAGGGGATACTCACTTCTTACAGTCTTTAATGTCCCTAAAATACTCAGGATTCCCAACAGTTGTATTAGAGTGCATTTGACAGCTGTTTCTTTGCATCATCCACAGACTGAGGAGCATTCAGTTTTTCCCTGCACCACTCTATCCACATTTCTTAACAAGACTGACTTATAGTTAGAACCTTTCTAATTTGGGATTTTAATGTGCTGCTGCTGTTTTTAAAGGAACCTTCTTTTGAATCTTTCATTGTATTTGCTATATTATCTCTGTAAATTACATTTTTAGTAGCTGTCACTTCAGCTCACAGTGAATAAAATGCAGGCTTTGGTGGTAGCCTCCCATGTGCTGTGTTCCATAACAGAATTATAATGAGGCTGTACCTGTAGTTTTTACGCACGTTTCAGTGTATCATTTAAGTCCATTTATACACTCCAGTATTTTTCCCAAGCCTCCTGTCTCTCCCACAGAGACTATTTTTTATACACATAAATATGAGGACAAGACTCTAATTACATTATTAAGAACAGTCTGAGGAGTAGCAGTGTTAGTCTGTAAATTTAAAGAAACAAGCTGTCCTGTGGCACCTTACAGAGTAACAAATTTAATAGGTCATGAACTTTTGTGGGTAAAACCCACTTCCTTAGATGAGTTGGAGTCGTAATGATTAGTCTGTAACTTTAAAAACAAACCACTCATCTAATGAAGTGGGTTTTACCCACAAAAGCTCATGATCTAATACATTTGTTAGTTTATAAGGTGCCACAGGATTGCTCATTATTCATAACTGTCATTCTGAAACTTATGCAGGCTTGATGTAGGTTTTGGTTATAAATTCAAAGAATCGTCTGTTGCGATCTAGGCACTCTCAAAATGGATTTTGGGTTGTATTAAAGTTTCTTGAATATTAAGCAGATTAATTTTCCCTTTTCAAGCTAGTGCATTTGCTCCTATGGCTCATTTTAAAAGGAATCTCTATTTCTGAGAAGTAGAACAGTTACTTGGGAGTTTTGTGCAGACATTTAGCAATCACTACTCTGTTGTTTTTTAGATAGGAGTCTTTATTACCCAACTCATTGAGTTAACTTTTTGGTATGCATGTGGGCAAATGCTTACTGTAAGTTAAGTAATTTCTGCATGTGGAGTGATTTAGTGGAGCTTTTGTACTTATAGATATGTGACTCACCTTCCTTCCCCACTTGTCATTCAGTCACCTGGATGCCTGTATTGATGAAGGAAATGAGTAGCGTTTGAGAATGTTCAGTGCTTCGTGCTCTTGTGATTTTAAAAAAAAGGGTCTCATGCATGAGAGGTGTATATACTAGAATAAGATTCAAATGGACATAATTATCTCAGACTCTAGTTGCTATAAGGAATGTGACTTCATCCATCACATGGCACATTATACATGGAGTAAACCTGTTAGACTGTGAAATGTCATAACTATTGCAGTGATTCTTTTTTATCTGCATTTTAGGTAATATTCAGGTATCTTGGATTGATGATACATCAGCATTTGTGTCACTTAGCCAGCCAGAGCAAGTACAAATAGGTAAGTGTAATTGGATTCACCTCATAGTAAGATTCACATGTTGGCACAATAAATGGACATAAAAATGATTGCTTTTTTTCTAAAATTCTTCAGTCCATAATTTCCTTCTGCCTGGCAAAGTAGGAATTTAATTTGCCACTGTGTTTCTCTTAATAAGCTGCTGTCACTTTGTATCAATTATTTCTTTTTGTGTGAGAGTATCATAGATATAACAGCAATGCAAACAGATATGGGATTTCTTTTGAGCTATTAGAACCAGTTGAGACAAACAGGAATTCAGAACTTATTTGTTCTCCTGTCCAGTTTGTTTCCTGAGTATTATATAAAAGCTATCTGAGTGGGTAGGCTCCAAGGGGCAAAGCACTATGAAGCCATGCAGTATTATGCAGAGGAGGACCAGACCATTGTAGCCCTAGCACATGTGTTGGGTTTATGGCCTTTACTGTTGTTAGCTGAGTAATTCTTGTAGTAAAACCTCCTGTCTTTCCTATTCCCGTGACTACATGCATATATTCATGGCTTTCAATTTCTTTTGTTTCTGTTCTCTTCCTCACTAAGCCTATCTACTAGTAGTCTCTATAGCAGAGGCGGGCAATAATTTTTTGGCAGGGGCCACTTTGGAAATTTTTCAAGTAGCCCCAGGCCGCACGGGAAGGGGCAGGGCATCAAGCAGAAGGGGTGGGGCAAAGATACTTTTGGGTTCCCCTCCCCCAGACAATGATTGGTCTGGGCACGAGGGAGTGTCTTTGTTCCCCCACGTTCTCCCTAGGTGCCCATGCCCCTGGCGTGGGAGGAGACTTCCTGCGCTCCCCTGCCCCAGGCCAATTAGGGTCTGGGGTTGGGGGAGCGTGCAAAGCCTCTTCCCCTCTGCCCCTGCCCTGCGAGCAGCACACGGCGCTTAAAAGTGCCATGTGCTTCTGGCAGGATGGGGGGAGGCTTCGCGCGCGCTCCCCCAGCCCAATTAGGGCCTGGCGGTGGGGGAGTGGCAGGGCCTTGTGGGCCGGATCCACCCGCTTGGCGGGCTGCATCTCGCCTGCGGAGGCTCTTTTGCCCACCCTGGTCTAGGCGCTTGCACTAATGACACTGCTTTCCTATCTTTGCCACAACTTCACCCTCCCTTTCTAGGCAGCTTTCCGTCATGGCACTGGACAGCTTGAAAACACCTGCAACCAGCCATCCAGCTCCATATTATATAACAGTCTGGTTATTGTACAAGGGAGGGAGTGAACTCACTGGCAATAACAGTAGGACTGGGTTATAGGGACTTGACAAAATAAATCCCATCAGGGAGGTGACCAGTGGACCTACATTGGTGATGACGAGGAAGAGATCAGTCTTCCTAATGCCATAGGCTCTCTTGCATCTTCTTAAATCTTCAGCTGTCATTGTTCTGTGCCATAAGCCACTTACTACCCTCCCCACCACCACCACCACCACCACCCACACACACTTCTATCCCATCAGCTGGGGATAGAACTGAGGTCCGTCATGGCAGTCCCATATCACATACACTCCCTACTCAACCAAGAAAGAGTTTAAAAAAAAAAACAAAAAAAACCAACCCTCGAGAACCACCACCAAGCAGCCCGCAAGGAACATGGGACTATCCCTTCGGGAAATGGGAAGGTCCCTGGGTATAGCGGTTCCCTAGTCCGCGGAGTGTATCAAGCAATGGGGACTTGATCAAGCCCGCGTTCAGCACGGCCTGTGGAGGATAAGACTTTGCACTAGAGGACCTAAGGTCTTTTGCATCTGGTTTGTGAAGACCTAGCATCCCAGCAATGTCCCGAAGGGAAGAGGCTGAACGTATACAGGGTGGGACATCATCGGTCTTGCTCCTTGTCCAGCTTTACATATTCACCCCCGCACCAGACACAAAGGTGCCCCACAAACACCCCATGCCCCAGGGTGACTCGTTCTCTGGGGAGCCCCTGTGTGGGGTAAGGGGGGCAGCAGCACTGGAGGCGTGGCGGTTCTTATGAATCGGGACAACCAGGGCAGAGAATCACTCTGTAGCCAGATGTGCAAGTTTGCATCTGTTGACGCGCAGAGCTCTGTGGTCCAGCCCTCCCTACACGCAAAGCCTGCATGCAGCTGCGCCCCTTTCTCCGTGCTGGTGATCTGTCTGGCAAGGACCCTCCTTCCTGGGCTCGTCCTCTCCCAGGGCAGTGCAGCCTGGCACCGGAGGGAAGCAGGAGGGGACCCCTGGGTAAAAGCCTCCCCCATCCTGCCAGCAGCAGGTGGTGCTTTTAAGTGTCATCTGCTGCTCGCAGGGTGGGGGCAGAGCGGAGAAGGCTTCCTGTGCTCCCCTGCCCCCAGGCCATTTAGGGATGAAAAACATTTTTATGTGAGACTTTACATAAGGTGGGGATTAATTACTGTTTACATCTTTAATGTAATGTTAAAGAACAACATCAGCTTCATTGGGCAGATTGTTACATCTGATCTTCCTAATAATTTTATTACTTTTTACTTTTTTTAAACGATAGAAACTTTAGTTATCTTAAATATCAGAAGTTAGAATTTACGTAACCTGGAATTCTTAGAACTTTTGTATTTCTCATTTTGATTATGATTGGATTCAGTCACTTTTAAAACTTGAACATGGGTAATTATAAAAACTAGTATCTGAGGTAATGGTCAAGATGGTTAACCTATTTTCTCTGTTGAGTCAAAGCTAAGAATTTCCCACTTTTTGTGAACTGTAGTTGTGGTGGAATGAACCTGCAACAGTTCTTGTTCTAAATGCACACTGGGTAGATATTTAATATTTTAAGATTATTAGCTAGTTGTATTTATTTTAGTATTTCTTGCTTTGTATGGCTATCATGCATGAACATCACTTTCTTAAGGATTTTATATTGGAGAGGAAAAATAGAGAATTATTACTCAGAGCATTAACATCTTAATATAACCATTATTTAATACTCTAATCATATCAGAGCTCTAATGCTGCGATATAGAAAGGTTATGTCAAACTTCAGATTTTTAGAACTTATTTAACTTTAATTTTAAAGTTCTCAAAAGTGTTAGTCCATGTGAAAAATTGAGTGACACATTTTTGTCTTGATACATAACTTGAATTCACTCTGCAGTGAAATGAGTTGATCAAGTTGAAGTATACTTTAGAGAGAGACTTCAGTTATGTACAAGAATGTGATTGTAATATGTGTGGTGGCTGGGAAGGACGTAATAACTTGCAGAAGGGTAGAATTTTAGTGTATTTTGCCACTTCCTAGTTCAAGAAGTGTGCACTACTCAGTGGCAGACTACAGCATAAGCTGTGGCATTAATACTTTAGCTGCTCAGTGTATTTTGTGCCGTCTTATTCAAGGGAAAGTAGCTAGTATTTGATTTACTGACTTGCTCAATCTTATTTACAGTTGATCCCATTTTTATTTATTGGTGCAAAATCTAAACTGTTATTTGAAAAGTAGATTTGCATGAAGTGAAGCACTTTCAAAAGGATAAAAAATGAAATTTATTCTCAAAATTGAAGTATTGTCTTCCTGAGGCTGCAGACATCTTGAGTAATTGCCCAGAAGTGTAAATTTGCCCCTCTCACTTAAATCAATCTTAATATCAATATTAATTATTTAATTGCTTATGATCTTCATGGAAAAATACATCTTTATGTGCTTATTATTACTGTGGATGGCTAATTCCTCTCAGGCATTGCTGGGTTGGAAAAGTAAGAGTTACAACTCCAAAATTTAGGTCTCTTCCATTATTACCAGGAAGGGCTGGGAGAAGTTCATCCCCTTCCAGGGGGACACACCTCGAACATGTTTACTCTTCATTGGTAGGTGAAGGCTCTAAATATCTTTTAACCAGTTTCAGAATTCACTTACCCCAATATATTGAGTACAGTTATGTATTGTCAATACATAATTCTATGCCACATTAAAAACTGAAGATTTTGTTCTAGCATAAAATGGAGATATAGTCCAATAGCCTCATTTCAGAATATCACAGGGAATACTGTGGATATCTAGTTAAGTAAAAAACTGGAATATGCTTCAAATTAAGGAAATGTCAGTTTTCACTCGTCTGGTTATAATAGCGTGTGTGCGCACACATACACGCAATCTGTACTACAGGCAGCATTGGTGAGGAAGTAAAATCTGTTACAGATTGTAAGAAGAGTCTGGTTAGTATTTTAAACTCTAGGATTGTAATTGGATCTTAACAAGTGGGCCTTTGCTGCTTTGGATCTTCACTGAAGACTACAAATTAAGTTGCAGGAATGAGCTCTTAGAGAAGATTAAACTAAAGGTTTTTTCTATTTTTTCAAGTCTTCACATTCTAATACATTTAGATTATTTAAAATGACATCTCAGGTGTCTATTTACTATTGATAGACTAATACAAAGACAAACTTAATTAACAAGTGCTTAAAAAAGATTTTTCTTATTGTGAAATTTTCTTTCATCTTTGTGCTGTTTCTGTCACTTGTAAGTCTGTTAACTGTAGATTTGAGGGTGTCCAATGAACTGAAAGCTTATTTATCTTCATGCTGGGAGTGTTTTAGCTTCAGGTGCAGCAGTCTAATATACACTAAAATCCACTATACAAATGTGAAGCAAAACGCTTTTGTATCTGCGAAGCCAGTTGATCTATAAACTACTGATACGTTTCTGAAGGAAATATAGTGCAAAGTAAAAAAAAAAAAAAAAAAAACAAAAAACTTGATAAGTGGGAGAGCTTTTGAACTCTATCTTTTTAAACATGTAAAATTTACTTTCAAATCTATGTGGTTCATAAAAAGCATGTTAATTTTTAATTATTTCTGTTTATCTCCAAAGACTGACAAATATTTACATGTTGCAGTATTTTAATGGAAAGCAAACAGGAGGGGGCACTATTTTTACAGGCAGTATATGAGCCTATTTTGAAATGTGTATAGCATTACCACATTCTTAATGTTTCAAACAAAGTAGAAAATCATTTGCTTCTGAATAGTATTATTATGCTAAAGTACCCAGGAATATTCAACCAACTAAATCATTCAAGTGACTGAATACCTAATTCTTGACATAATTCTGTAGTGTAATGCAGTGGAACAAGCCAAAATCATTGTTTTCAGAGTAGCTTTTTGTAATGCAGAGGTTTTCTCTGGAACAACAGTTACCAGAAAGGGCACTTAATATCTTGGATAGTCTTGGTTGAAGACCTGCCCTTTTATCTGCCTTATGGACCTCCTTCTGTTAAACTGGTCAAATGACATTGTTTGCTTACTTAGTTCACATTAAATCTAACTAGAAGATACTTTTTTCATCAATTCTGGTTTCTAGCTAGCTCATAATATACATTTGTCTGAAACTATTTGGTGTTAATTCATTACACTGTCAAATTAATTACAAATAAACGTATTTCTAAAATACAGTGATCAGATCTCTTTAATCTGCCTTTTATACATGTTATAATACAAATTATTCCTTGAGTTACAGGTGCTCTCTGGAGAATGAGATCTATCTCATTATGTAACTTTTCCTTCTCCTTGGAGCATTCAGTCTATAAATATAGTAAATTACCATCTGAAGCCCCTAGTTAGAGGCATATATTTAATTGGAAAGTACTTTGGTTGTTCAGTGGTCATTGCTACTTTCACTGTGTATATGGGAGACTTTTTATATGATATAGGAAGGGAAAGTACTTTGCCTAAAAGTCTCAGAGGGATAGCTGTATTAGTCTGTAACTGTAATAACAATGAGCAGTCCTGTGGCATCTTATAAGATTGCCTACTGCACCATTTGCTTTCGCAGATATTTCCATCAAATATTAAGTTCACGTTTTTTACTGTTTGAACACTTGGTTAAAAGGACAAACCCGTATAAATGTGGCCCGTTGTATTAACTTGTACATCAGTAGAGAATATAAAAAAAAACTTCATAACAAATTCTTGGCATGTAATATTAGGCTCTTCAGCTTTCCAACCAGTCGGATTAGATTATTCTGTTTATGGATGGTTGCCAGCCTCATCTGTTTATGAAGCTGGTTTCTCATCTGCAGAAGTTCACATGTAAATAAGTTTTGCTAGAGAATTTGAGTGCGTTTTGCTTTGTAGGAGTTTTAGTTGTATGTTTAGACTATATTCAGATTGTCTGTGAATAGTGGATGAGAGAGAGAAAAGCGTTCAGCCCTTGGGATAGCTTTAGAGCAAAATCTATTATATCCACTTTAATTAAGCTTTAAGTGTAAGAAATAAAAAAAGTAAATAACCTGTCTGAGCTATTCATTAGTTCCCGGGTACTTTGTGTCTGTCAGCTTGTATTTTATTCATTCGACAGCCCAGTATTCCCCACAATTCTGCTATGCATGGGTTGTTTGCCTCATTTCTGCAGTTCTGGATGCAGTTCAAAGCTACAGCATAGCATCTGCTGGCCATGTTCCCTTCTCCTTTAAGATCTGGTGGCAACAGTCAAATGGTAGTCAAGCTCTTATTTTCAACTGTTTTCCCATTCAGTCATGTCAGAGAAGCCACAGAAGAAGTGGGCAAAATCGAAAGGTGTTTTAAATATGCGAGGCAGATTTCTGAGGCTCTGCAGTCAATGCCGAACCTGATCCTAGTCCACGAATCCTAACTCTGGTAGGGGATGGGGCTCTTCATTGGTCAGGCATGCTGGGTCCTCTGCTGCCCCAAGAAACTCCATCTCCCATGGGGGGGCCGGGAGGGCATCACCAGGGTGACAGAGCAGAACAGGGAAAGGCTCTAAGGAGGAGGATTCCATTCATGTGGCCCAGGGGATAAAACCTGAGGCAACACAGTACTACAAAAATAAGATCCTTGTGTTCTTCCTTCCACAGCCACCAATCCTAAAAAAGGTCTGAGCTCTTTGGGGAGAGAAATAAGACTCATAAACAGTTTCCCTTCTTCTTCACAATCTGAGTCCGAGATCCCATCTTCCACCCCATGTCAGATTGGGACCCCGAGTTCATGTAAGACAAGCTGGGGCCGGGGGAGGACTCTGACCACAGCAGAACAACAGAGCCCACAAAGCTCATATACATGAAAAAAATAAATTGAAAAGGAACATTGGATGCAGACTCTTTCTCTACTGAAGGAATGCATTCAGGTTGAATGCAAGCAGAACTTGGGGGATGGGAATTTGAAATAACAGTACTTATCCCCCAGTAAGTGTGCCGTCATCTGCTAAAAAGTTGCATCCACAATCCAGATTCAATTCTTATTCTCTAGCTAAGCCTAAAGGCAAACTCTTTCCTTCAAAATTGTCCCGAAACCACAATTCTCCTGCACTCCTTCAAGCATGTGATCAGAGAGCAGCGGGAGAAACCTAACAAGTGTGAATGCTTATCAGATATGATGGTAGATACTATAAGCTGTAGGAGCCAACATACTATACTGAAATTCCAAAGGTTGATACTGCAATTGCATCTTTCGCAGAGGATGTGATTGTCCTGTCAGAAATGGGATTCTTGGATCCAACAGACAGGAAAACAGAAGCCCCCCTCATAAGGGATTTTTAAGGTTCCTGGGCTATGTTAGGAAAATCTCTCCCATCACAGAATACTAGAATTGGAAGGGACCTCAAGATGTCATTAAGTCCAGTCTCCTGCCTTCACGGCAGGACCAAGCACCATCCAGCTCATCCCTGATATATGTCTGTTTATCCTGTTCTTAAATATAACCATGATAGTTAGGAAGTTGTTCCTAATATCCAAACTTAATTTCCCGTCAATTTAATCATTTTGCTGCTTATCCTATCATCAAAGGTGAGGGAAAGTAATTTTTCTCCCTCCTCCCTGTGACACCCTTTTAGGTATTTGAGAGCTGCTATTGTGTCCCCTCTCAGTCTTCTCTTTTCCAAACTAAACAAACCCAGTTCTTTCAGTGCATGTTTTCTAGACCTTTAATTGTATTTTTTTGCTCTTCACTCAACCCTCTCCAATTTCTCCAATCTTTCTTGAAATGTGATGCCCAGAACTGGACACTGTACTTCAATTGAGGCCTAATCAGTGGAGAGTAGAGTGGAAGAATTACTACTTGTCTTGCTCATAACACTCCTGTTAATGCATCCCAGATTCATGTTTGCTTTTTTTGCAACAGTGTCACACTGTTGACTTAAATTTAGTTTGTGGTCCTGACTGTAGTGCTCCTTCCTAGACAGTCATTTCCCATACTGTATGTGAAACTTTCCTAAGTGGAGTACTTTGCCTTTGGTCCTTATTAAACTTTATCCTATTTACTTTAGAACACTTCTCCAGTTTGTCCAGATAATTTTGAACTATGACCCAAACCTCAAAGCACTTGCTTTGCTTCATGAGAGCTATGGTGTCCTGGTTGGGTGCTCTGAAGCACATAAATCACCCTCACTTCACCACCATTTTAAAGAAAAATTTGGCCAGGCTAGGCAACCTATATGGCTCTGTGTCTGGAAGGTAGATGTTCACTACAAGGAATCCTGTTTTAACCTTATCTTTCCTCTTTGGGGAAAAAACTAAATAAGATAGTGGCCAAAAATGCAGGTAAAGCTAAGCAGGTGCTTGCTTTTTTGCTGAGCCCTCAAAGAAGGGTGTTTTGAGTGTTTGCTTTTAGACGGACACTCCGGTGGGCAAGATGGGTGAAAGAAGTAACAGAGGAAGGATACACCGAGAGCAAGTTGCCTCGCAGGCCCCAAGACATGGCAACAAGCAAATGTGTTTCCAGAAGTCAGAATTTCCCACTTTTCAGTGAATCAATCTGCATTCACCACAGACAAGTGGGTAAGAGACAGAGTGAATCAAAGAAACTCCTTTGAGTTATGTACTCCGTCTCATATCTTTTTCATTCAGTTGCCTATCATCAGCAAACGCTGCCAAGCATGAACTTTTCTAGAAGGACATTTCATATCTCTTGAGTATAGGACTGATAGAAGGAATTCCTTTAGAACAAAGGCTCTCACTGTTGTTCTCTATCTTCTTTATCATTCAGAGGAGCACTATGGTGGGTTGGTGGGGGAAATCAATCACCCTTATCTTGAAGGGGCTAAAAAAGAGACCTCATGTTCATTGGTTGAGGAAACCCACCGATTGAGATTTGTCAGAATCGTCAAGTTGGGCAGGTTATCAATCGTACTAGTCTTCCCCATATGTGGACTTTACCACTCATTTACTTGAGCTTCTGACTTGAATATCAGTGTTCTGTTTCTCCATCAAACCTGTTTTCTCCTTGCCATTGTCTGGTAGTGAGTTTTAGATCTGCAAGCTTTATCTGTGCTGGAACCTCTCTGCATGTTTCACAATGACACAGTGATGCTGAAAATTTCAGTGTTTTCTCCCCAAAGTGTGTGGAAGAAAAAGTTACATCACAGAACATGATCCTTCCTTATTCTAATGGAGGTCACAGACCCTGGCATAGATACTGTGGCATGTCCTAGACATTAGAAGAGCAATGAAGATTTACATTGTGTACAGGCTCCATGAGGGGGTCAGAATGAATCAAGGCACAGTCCACAAGATTGATAGTGACCCTGTGGCTCAAGTGAGTTGTCTTTCTAATGGAGAAAGATGGAGACTGGCCACTTGATCACTGGCTAACAACTTAAGACAGCATAATATGAACTTTTGTTTTTCTCCAGAGTCCTCCTTTGCAGCACCTTCCTGTCAGGTGGTAATTCAGTAACATCCTGGGGGTGCTGTCTCATTCTGGTTTAGTGTTTTTTTTTTTTTTCCTCTCTCCCTTCTCCAGTTCACTGCTTGCTACTTCCCACATGTTGTGGAATTGTGGGAGACTCTGGGCTGCAGAAAGAAAATGATTAGATATCTCCCACAGTCCCGTTCACAATGGATGGCTTCACAGCCAATGGCTAGCCATTTACAGGCGACCGCCTGACTTACGAACTCTTCTCTTCCCCCCCCCCCCCCCCAATTTATGATTGCCCTGCTCTGTCCCAGCGTGTCCTTTCAAGCCCGGTGCGCTGGAGACTACAACTCCCAGGAGGCAAAGCAGGCAGTGTTTGAACTGGTGCTCCGCCAGGTTGGGGCCTTGCCCCAGGCCATGATCAGCACCGCTGTGGGCCTGGGACAGTTGCGTGGTCTGTCCCTAATGACTGCCCTGCTCTGGCCTAGCGTGGCCTCTCAAGCCCGGCACACTGGGGACTACAATTCCCAAGAGGCAAAGCAGTCCAGGAATGGAACTCCCATTTATAACATTGTGCCTATGGGAAATAAGGATTTGACTTGACAGCTTGACTTACAACGGTTCTCCAGGAACCAATTAGGTGGTAAGTGTGTGGGGAGTCTCCTGTATTTGGATTGTTACCATTACTGATTATTACAGTCATTTACAGTATATAATTAATGAGCTGGCATAATAGTGTGGTCACTAATATTTTTTTCTACAAGTTTTATACAACTTTGGAATAATTCATTTGTACGGCCAGCACTGTGCTACACTTTCGAATTGATTCCAAGAACTTTAGGGAATGGGGGGACACCAGTCAATACTTAGCACAATTGCTGGAGATGATGCTAGTAGAAAGAAAATTATTGGGTAAGAAATTTTTTTTGTTATTTGGAAAATGGGTGTTCAGTAACTCTGATGCAAGTGGTGGGTAAGAAATGCATTTTTTAGTATATTCAATTCTGTTACTCACCATTTAAGATCCATTAAACAGATCCTTTTTTTAATAATTTAATCTTGTACAGTTCGAGTAGGTGCCTACATATATGTACTGTGGCAATCAGTGCTCACTGAACAGAGAACATTACTAACCACTTTTTTATGTTTTAAAAATAAAACAATGCAAATCTCAGGTGTTTGGCTGGTTGAGGAACATTATTGGTTTCTAATAGGTTCAGTTCTAGAAAGCTTAAGTTTTTGTAGTAATTGGCTTCATCATAGAAAATTAAATGCATAGCTAAAAGCTTTTGATAACTTCTTAATATATGTCATTAATGTCTAGAGATAAAACTGCAAAAAAAATCTAAATTTAAATAAATAAAACAGCAAAAAGCTCATCCAACAGTACATTTAAGTGCAGAAGTGTCATGCTTAAGTAGGAGCTGTCAACCTATTGGACGGCTTTATCAAGAGTAGGTAAAATACATGCATCATTGTAATAGAAATGAATATAAATTGAGAGGTTATAAAACAGCCATATAAAATTAGCATAGCTTCAGTACAGATCTCTGAGTTTAGAATTGAGTGGTAAGTGAAAGTACTAATTTAATATAACTTACTTGAAGTATTTTAGTAGTTTTAAATGAATAAAGGTAACTCTGAACTTGAATCTGCCACATGATTTAATAAGTAAGTCCAGAAGGGACAATTCTGGTCTTCTAGTCTGTCTTCCTGTATAACACAGGCTAATTATTTCCTGTTAAATTATAGCGTATCTTCCCAGAAAAACATAGTCTTGACTATAACATTTCCACTGATGGAAAATCCAACACAACTCATAGTAAATTGTTCCAGTGGTTAATTACCTCCACTGTTGAAAATGTGGATGATGTTTCCAGTCTGAATTTCTCTAGCTTCAACTTCTAATCAAGTATTCCTTTAATCTTCTCTTTGATAAGCAAAATAGAGAGCAAGGAGTTTTTCACTACAAGGCATATTTTCTAATCCCTTTATGATTTTTGTGGCTCTTCTCTCAGCCTTTTGCAGTTTTTCAAATTCTTGAATTGTGGACACCAGAACTGGATTCGATATTCCAGTAGCAGTTTCATCAGTACCAAATATAGAGGCAATATCCCAAATCTTTTTCATTGTTGCTGCTTCCAAAGATAGTCCTCTGTAAGAATGGCCTGCATTCTTTGCTCGTAGATGTATAACATTACCTTTAGCTGTACTGAAATGTATATTGCTGTGCCTAACATAGAGAGATCTAAATCATATTATATCAGTGACTTGTCATTTTTCATCATCTACCATTCCCATTTCTGTGTAATCTGCTGACTTAATAATGGTTGTATATGGCTTCCCAGGCCACTGATTTAAAAATTGTTGAATTTTTGTATTGTTGAATTGTTGTAGAGGCAAAAGTATGATAGTTAAATAGTTTAAGATCTCCTCTAGAAACACCCACAAAAACAATTTTCAAGTATTTGCCTGCATAAAAAGAACAATTATTCTTACTCTACTGCTACTCTACAATTACTCTAACTCTGTCTTGTCTTCTACTCTAACTCTACTGCTATCTTATCTAAGGATGTTAAGGACTAGTTGATTATCCAATAAGCAAATGCTTATAGATTAGTCAGTTGACTAGTCGATGCTATCAGAGGCAGCAAAAGGGGTCAGGGGGAGAAGGGGTACTTCAAAGCAGCAGCACTGCATAGCTGAGTCGGCGATCAGCTGTGTGGTGCTGTCTCTTTGAAACACTGAAGTGCTGTGGAGCCCGGGATCAGCTGGGGAGTCTCCTGCTGACCCCGGGTTCCTAGTGACATTTCCCCAGAACCTGGGATCAGCTGAGGACTCCCCAGCTGGTCCCGGGTTCCACTGAAATGCTGCACGGAGCCCGGGATCAGCTGGGGAGTCCCCCGCTGACCCTGAGCTCCACAGTGCTGCCCCTTTGAAATGCTGTGCCGTGTTTCAAAGGGGGTAGCGCTGAACAGCTGAGACTAGGTTAAGCTGTGTGGCGCTGCCCCTTTAAAACACTGAAGCGGCCTTTCAAAGGGGCTGCACTGCACAGCTGATCCAGAGCCCAGGGTCAGCTGGGGATTCCCCAGCTGATCCCAGGCTTTATGCAGCATTTCAGTGGAACTTGGGATCAGCTGGGGAGTCCTCAGCTGATCCCAGGTTCTGGGGAAGAGCCGCGTGGAAACTTGGGTCAGCTGGGGAGTCCCCCGCTAACCCCGGGCTCCATGGCTTTGAAATGCACCAGAGTCCCCGCTGGAGACTCTTGTATATTTTAAAGCTGGCACCTGGGTGTAGCCCGGAGTCAGCGGGATGTCCCAATGGCCACAGCAGGGGCTCTTGTACATTTCAAAGGAGGAATGTGGAAGTGCCTATTGACTACTTGACTAGTCAATTAGCCGCAATTTAACATCCTTAATCTTATCTTACCTTCTACTATGAAAAAGCTAAGGACTTTTTAATAGTGAATTTCTACAAGAAGCAATCAGAGTCAAAATCAAGTCCTTTTAAAGTAAAGTTATTTTTTATTAATACTCGAGGGAAAATGTAATTGGTAGTAAGTCTTGATTTTCAAAAAGGCTGGGTCTGATCTTAGGTGTGGTAGAGGTGTATGCTGTAAACTGTTTAGATCTGAGAGGTTTGAGAACTAGAAAAACCTTTTTCATAGATGTTTCAAATTTAAATATGTCAGTATTTTAGAAGGCAATGTATTGTCATTAAACCATATTTGTACATCTCTAGAAAATGGTTAAATCAAAATCTATTGTTACCATTTTAATTCTTTAAAAATATTCTTGAAATGTTGTGAGCTTAAGGCTTTAATGGAGATGGGATAACATTTTTTTAATCATTGTAAATTATTGGGTTGTTTCTGGGCACTTGGCTAGATAAATTCAGTGTATCCTATTCTGATACTTAATATTTAAGTTTTCTCATGAAACAGTGACATGTTGTGGGTGACCAATAAAGGGTCAATAATATGATTGTTTTAATGACAGGTCACCAAAAACTTGTTAAAAATGCTAACGTACTTAAGAATGGGATAATCTTTTGCATAAGGAGAAACTTCTGTATGAGAATATTGTTGCTTTTTGAAACATATTGGACTGTAGAAATGAACAATATAGGTTTCACTTTAAAGAAAATTTGATTTTTAAGAACTGTTGTCTCCCAAGCATGCTTAACTCTACTCCAGTATCACAGCCCTAAAAACATATGTGTAAGGCAGGGCCATCCTTAGCCATAGGCAGAATAGGCAGTTGCCTAGGGCACCAGTATTTCTGGGGCACCACTCTGCCGGGACGGACGGGAAGCAGTGGAGCATGTGTAAGCGGGGCTAAACTACTGCTTGCTATCAGCCAGCTAAAAGGAGAGAGCTGCCCTGTGGGTGAGTGTGCTCACTCCAAGACTATGTCTTCACTGGCAGCTTCTTGCGCAAGAACAACTGTTCTTGCGCAAAAACTTGCCTGCTGTCTACACTGAACACGCATTCTTGCGCAAGTAAATTTACAGTCTAGCATTGTAAAACAGGGCTTCTTCCGGAAGAGTTATTCCTCTCCCCACAAGGAATAAGCCCTTTTGTGCAAGAGCTCTTCCACAAGAGGGCAGTATAGACAGGCAACATGAATTTCTTGCGCAAGAAGCCCCTATGGTTAAAATGGCCATCAGAGCTTTCTTGCGCAAGAGAGCATCCACACTGCCACGGATGCTCTTGCGCAAAAGCACATCTCTTGCGCAAAAGCACATGCCAGTGTAGACACGCTCTTGTGACAGACTTTTTGCGCAAGAACTCTTCTGCAAAACAGTTCTTGTGCTAGAAGCTGCCAGTGTAGACGTAGCCCAATTGTTTAGCTCTGAAAGATAATTAACTGTTAACTGTTGATATGTAAATACAGCTCATGCCAGGAGGGGGAAGGAATCAGAGGTGTGGTTATGTAAATCCAATTCAGCCAAGGCTGATGGAAGATCAGTGTTGGAATGGAATGTGGTGTATTGTAACTAATTTGGGGGTGTTGTGGGGGTCACAAATCATGCTACCCTTAAATGTGGGAACTGTAAAATATGACACCAGTGCTTGCAGGAGAGACACCATCATTGTAAGAGGTCTCAGAGGAACAAGCCTCCCCCCCCTGCCAGAGTTGAGTGAACTGAGTTCGGGAAGGGGGGAAGGGCTTGAGGGTGGAGTCAGCCTGCTTCATGCCTGCCAGGTCTGAATTGTAAGATTGGCTCAACCTGCCCCTTTCCCCCTGGTTTTAAGGACAGACCTAAAGCAGACTCCATGAGGAGTCTTTTTGCTAGTCCAGTGGAAGCTGGAATCTTTTGCCAGCCTAGGTGGTAGCTAAAGAGTTGAAATCACTAAGAGCTGAAATCACTGGTTTGGCCGGGAGCCAGACCCATTGCAGCCAGTGGAGTGGCCGGCGGGAATGACCGGTAGGCGGCCAGCGGACTACAGGAGCAGCACAAAGGTGGCCTAGCCTCAGGCTCAAGGAGGGGAGTCATCCGGATGATTTGTCAGGGTCTGCACTGACTGGACAGAGCTGTAAGTGGGGTGTCTGAAGTGGGGTATGGAGAAAGTTTGGGTAAGTGAACTCTGTTGTGGTATTTTCCCAATTCATTAAAAGTTTCTTTTCTTCACTCAGACTCTGTACTTGTGAGTGGGGAAGCATTGCTTTGCAGAGGAGCCCAGGGGTGTGTGAATTTCCCAGGCTACTGGGTGGGGGCTCGAGCCGGTTCTGTGTGAGATGGACCCCTAGATATTGAACCCGGCCCTGGTTGCTGCTGGGCCTACCCGGCGGAAGGGTTACATATGTAACAGCAGGGCTGGGTCCTAGAGAGGGCTGAATGCACTGCCTGCAGCACAGTCTGAGGGAGGGGATTGGCCGCTGGGGTCTCTGGGAAGGGGAGAGGGTAGAGGTGGAAGAGCAAGTCAGGCATAGGGGCACCAGTTTAATAATCCTGCCTAGGGCACCATAAATCCTAAGGACGGCCCTGATGTAAGGCAATATGATCTGCAAATACTTTCAGTTTTATTTAATCAGAGTTTTACATTCAAGAATATATCTGGTTACAGTGCTCTTCCTTTTAAGATTAGTTTATATCAGGGTTGGGCAAAAGCCTGTCAGTGGGCTGGATTCGGCCTGCCTAGGTCTTTGATCCAGCCCATGTGGCTGGCAGTTCCTGGTCCTGTTGCTAGTGTGTTGCCTGGGAGCCGGGATGTGCGAGCCCTTTCAACTGCTTCTATTCAGAGGGCTTACGCCTGCCAGGAGGTTGCCAGGTGTGCGAGTGGGCCGTAGACCGCCCAGTCGGTCGCGGGTTTAGCCGCCCCTCCTCCTCGTGTTCTCTTAGTCCCGTCTTTGTTCCTAGTCCCGTTTGCTATTTCCCGAACTGGCGTCTAGTGCTTGACTCTGCGGCTGGCACCGAGATGCGGGGATAGGGGGGCCCGGGCCCACTCTCTCTCACGGGCCCCAGCCCAGGGCCCTAAGTACAGGTTCGCCTGATCCTGTCCAGCCGGCGGGGCTAGTGCCCGAAACTCACCAGCTCCAAGCCCTGCCCGGGGCTACTTCCTACCGTACAGTCCTTTCCTTGCTCCGTCCCAGCCCCCGGCTGGTCTCGTCTCCCTCCGTGGACCTCCCCGGCTGCTGAGCTGCCTCCTCCCTCCTTTCTCCCCCGTCGCTGCTGGCTTTCCCTTTTTAAACACCGTACCGGCACCTTGTCACTGGCCACGGCCGGCATGCCCTCCTGCCCCTCACCTGTCACGTCTCCCGGCGTCCACCCTCCTGGCTCCTCCCCCACCGCTCAGCTGAGCAGCCGCAGCCGTACAGGGGCCGCACACCGCTCGCGTCTCCTGGTCTGCTCCCAGGAGCGCAAGCGCAACCACTAGGTCAGTGCGGGGCGGATCTGCCTCCGCGGGGCGGGGGCAGTCCGTCCCGTCATACCAGGCAGCAGGTCAGCAGCAGGGCCAGGAGCTGAGAGTCCTGTTATGTGAATTTTAAGCCTTCACCCCAGACAACTCTGGGAGGAGGCTAGCCCCTGGCACCTCCCCTTCTGCTCCAGGTCCCTTCCATTGGCCAGAAGTCGGGGGACAGGGACCCCCAAGCTCAGCAAAGCTCCTGGTAGGGTAGCTCTCAACTCCACCCCTTCTGCCTGAAACCCCGCTCCTTCCTGGTTGGCCTGTGACTGCTTCCGAAATTTAAGTGGCCTCCTCTCAAAAAATTATTGCCCGTTCCTGGTTTAGAGATGCTGTTTACTCCAAGAGTTTTTCTGAAGTGTGTGATTCTTTAAGACTTGATTGCAATTTAATGAAGGCCGTATTCTAGAGTATCTACTGTATCTGGACAATTGTCTTAACATTTTAAAGACAACGTCTTAGTTTAAAGGTAGTTTAAACCTCTGAATTTTCCTAGTTTGGACAGGTTTTTTACTATTGTTTTCAAATGTCAGTTTGAGGGACCTATGCCAAGTGAAGAGTAATGTTACATTGTCCCATTGTTGGTATCCTTATACATATCACATAGGATTTATTGTATCAGATATTTTTCTCCCCATTTGGGCTATAAATAGTTCAATGTATTTAGACAGCAAGAGGACAGTTAGCTAGAGCAGGTGCAACAGCTCAAGTTGTGAAATATTTTTTGCACTATTCACACTTCAATTGTTAATTCTCCTGCACTTGTTAAGCGCTGAGAACTGAATGGGATGGAGATGGATGAATTGGGCATTAGGTGGTATTTCTCTATTTTGTTGTTTCCTTTTCCATCTTTCAGTCTAACTTTACCACTTATGAGAAAATTTAAATCTGGAGAGCAATGGTTCTAGTGGACTTCAGTCTTGTGACTCTTCTTCCTTACCTGATTATTAGAGGTAGCAAAAAAAAAAAGTGCATTAGTCTAGTCCAGTGGTCACCAACCAGTAGATCAGGGTCTACTGATAGATCTTGGTGCTTCTGACAGGTGATCTTGACTGGTTTGGCCAAGAAGCTATCAAGCGCAGCACTTGCGCTGTTCCTCCCACCACTGCTGCGCACCTTCTGTCCTTTGCCTTGGAGCTACCCCTCTCCCCCCACCCCTCGGGAGCCTCCTGCTTGTGGTATACGGAAAGGAGAGGAGGGGGCGCTGATGTCAGGGTGCCCCTCTTCCACCCTTTATTCTGTCTCCATAGAATGCAGGGGGGCACAACAGGGCTTGGAATGGAGAGAGTTTGCTGGCTGGTTTTGAGTGGTACAGGGCCAGGGCAGGGGTGAGCCTGCCTTAGCCCCACTGCACCACTACCCAGGAGCCACCTGAGGTAAGCAGTGTCCATCTGGAGCCAGCGTCAAACCTATGCCCCAGTCACAAACAGTCTCCTGCACCTCAAGCCCCTGCCCTAGCCCTGAACCCTCTGGACCCAAACTCCCTTACAGAGCCTATATCCTGAACCACCTCCTGTACCCCAGCTCTCTGCCCCGGGTTCAGCACAGAGCCCTCCTCGCACTTCAAATGCTTAGTCTAAGACAAGCCCCAGCCCTCTGCCCCTGCCTGGTGAAAGGGAGGAAGAATGGGGGAGGGAGGATGGAATGAGCAGGGCCAGGGCCTTGAAGAAGGGGCACGAAGGAGGCGGGCAAGGGTACTTGGGTTTGAGGTAGATTCTGGATTGCACTTAAATTTAAAAAGTGATCTTGCGGTTAAGAAGGTTGGAGACCCCTGGTCTAGCCTGTCACGCTGGGTAATTTTATGTGTTTTGTATACTTATGATGGAATACGTTTGCTGTGGTAAGGTTATATGGGTCTAATTTAAATGATCACCCAAAAAAAGAGGATGAAAACTTTTAGTGCACTCAAAGGAAATGGGAACAGGATTCTAGGGTTTTTAATCCCACCTCAGTTCTTACTGATTTTTAGAACTTAAGTCATTTGAGGCTTGAAATTCAAAGTTTATCTGCAGCTTCCACAGTAGTCACATAAGTCTTTGGAATGTGCTTGTAGTAATGGGCCTTGAATATAAGAGATGATCCTAGTTTTTACCACTGACAAACATTATGTCTTTGTCTACTACTACTGAAATGTCACTTGCACCTGCCCCTAAAGAGACAAGTTTTGTCCTGGTAAGTGGCAGTGTGAATGCTTTATTATTGGCAGGCGCACTCTGCTTTCGACAGCACAAACCCTGTTTGCAGGAGGTGCAAGTATTTTGTCAGCAGAAGTGCTGACAAACAGCATTTATACTGCCAGACTTTTAGTGACAGCTGTATGGTTTAGACAAAGCCTATGACTGAGTGCTTCTGGCACCAGGAAGAGTCAGGTAGTGGTTTGGAGATTGGGCACCAAGAGACTGCCCAGGTTTATGGATGGAGGCTGAATCTTTTTCCTCTTTAGGGGTGGAGAAGACTGGGATGGGGAGGTAATGAGGGCTGAGAATGTTAGCACTAACCTGAGGAGCCAACCAACCACTCTGATATCCTATAGTCAGCAAATGTGTTAGCTGGGTATTTCTGCTACAGTGATTAGCAGTGAAATAATTTTAATATTAATAGAGTTGATTTAACTCTGTTCCTATTACAGTGAATGCAAGTTGTTTTGTGTACCTCAGAATTATTGTTTGAAACCATCTGTGTAGTCAGGCAGAGATACTGGATAAGTTCATAATATGAAGGTTCATTTCTAAGCTTTATAATTGCAAGCTTTTTTAAAAAAATAGATCAAATTCTGCAGCATAAGTTGACTCTGCAGACAGTTGAGCTTCTAGAGTGACAGCAAAGGGTTTCTTAGGATATTTACTGAACTTAGTGATGTGATTCTCAACCACTTTTTGTAAACTGCCTTAAAGGTAAGCAATATATATGTGCTAATTATTGCTTCTAGTAGTAATAAAGGCTGAGGAATCTTGTCTGATTACACATGCACTGTAAAATATTTTAAAGGCTTTTAGCTCCAAGATTTTAATAGTATTTTAATTTAGCATTTATATCTATACTAATTTAAATTATTTCTTGGAGAGGTAAGAAATGTTCTAAATGGTTGGTGTTTTGTTTCAAGGTATTTCTGTACCAGTAAACACTGGATATGAGATGGAATACATTTTCCATTTACAGTCCTAATCAAGAGTACTTGACTGTAACTATGACCTGAATTGCTTACTGAATCAGGGTCAATCTATCCTAGGGATAAGTTGGACCTATCATTCCTCAAGAGTGGAACTGTAGTGTAGGCAGACACCAGACATTTATCATTATCTAATGCTGCTCTGGTTAGAAGACTGCTAAAATGCCAGTGCCCTGTCTATTTTACAGCTTCTAGTATTGCTATCATTAGTGGAGAATTACAGATCTGATTTTTCCTGTTGTAGACTCACTTTGAGAATACACAGGAGCAGATTTCTATAATTCACTGTTTAAAAAATACCATGTTTTGGCTGTAGATTCACAGCTATCAACTCACGTTAATTAAACACATCAGTTAGATATATATTGTACACAAAATACAGTTGCTTGACTGATAACTTTAAGTCCCTGGCATTTATAATGCTCTATTGAAAACATGTAATCTTAATGGCAATCTTACATTTTATAACTGGCCCATTTGTGGCTGTTTTTGGAATAGATTCATTTTTCTCAGCTTCTGTTTCAATCCCTGAAGTATTTAAACAGTGTGAAAGGTCAAATGTGTTGAATTCCTTTCAATAATTAAGAAAACTGGATCTTTTAAGAATTTAAACCATTTTGGAATAAACTCTACATATCAGATGCACAGTATGAAATATTTAATGGCCTGTACTATCATTTGTCTGTTTTCATTGCCAAGAGGAAATTTTTTCAGTAGTTCCTTAGGAATATCAAAATATTTATGTTCAGTACGTGAAAGTATGTACAATGTGAAGGGTACATAGTGTCTTTTTCTCACCTTTATTGGTATACATATTTGCATTCATCAGGCTGATTCAGTGCTAATATTTGACCTATATTTTCCTTATAAAAATGCTAGTTTTCAAGTTAGATTTTGAGTCTTAAAAGCTATAAATGTGAACATTGTGTAAGGCATACTGTATCAGCGAGTGACTTATCTGAACGTGATTTTTTTGTTTGAGAAAAATCACAAACCCATAGTGAACGAAACCGAGAATGCACCCAACCTTTCAAAAGAAGGCTTCATCGTTTTAAAGAAATGCTGACTGTGCATAAATGCAGATATTTGGCTAGATGTAACTAATGCTGCTCAGTATTCATATGTCAGTTGGCCATGAAATTACCTAATAAATCATGGTATAATACAAAAAAGATATTGCCTAACCTTATGGTCAGTAAATCGAGACTTCACAAATATACCTGTAAATGAAAAACAATCTTTTTTCTTTTATGCCACTTTTTCTGGTGAAGATCATGATGGCAGCATGGGTAGTAGGGAGGATCAGTCCTCCCCTTCTTCCAATAAGTTTCAGCTCCTGGGGAATTCCTCAGCATTCCCAAGCCATCCATGAGATATAATCCCTCCAGCATGTCCTGGTCTTGGGGCCTCCTCCAAGTGGGACTTGCCTGGTAGAATTCCAAAAGAAGCCTCCCAGGAGGCATCATTATAATGTGCCTGAACAACTTCAGCCGGCTCCTCTTGACCAAAGAAGTGTCAAATCTGCTTTGAGGATCTTCAGAATAGCACATTTCCTCACCCTGTCTGGGAGAGTGAGCCCATCTCTTTCATGGTTTTTATGAAGTTTTTAAACTTCCCCTAATAGATTATTGGTTCAAAGGTTTCCTGTTTTACATTTCTAAGAAAAGCTGCCATGAGCCAATTTTTTTTGTTGGTATTTCTATTTGACAGTCCTGGAATTGTTGGATCTTTTATTGATTTATTAATTGAATTAAAGTAATTCTGGATCCTGTGTTTGATTTTAAACTAAGAAAAACTAACAGTTTTAAAGAAGTAGACTAATCAATGTGTTCTCTAAAAAGAACGAGTAGTCCTGTGGCGCCTTAGAGACTAACACAAATATATGTAGTTTCATGAGCAAAACCCACTTAATCAGATCAGCTGGAAAAAAATAACAAACCCATATTTTATAACAGAAAAAGAAGTGGTGGGAAGGGGGAGACACCTGTTAATTGTAGGACTGGTGGTAATGAGGCTACTTAAGTGTGCTCGAAGTGTCCCATACTTAGCTTTTGATGAAAAATGAGGTGTTAAATGCAGGGAAGGCTCGCTTTATAATGTGACATCCAGTTAATGTCTTTGTTCAAGCCCAGGAAAACAGTGTCAGATTTGGAGATGAATACCAATTCTGCACTTTCTCTGTAATTGGCTGGTGAAATTTCTTTGTAGAAGAATTGCTACTTTTAAATCCATGATTGAGTGCCCAGGCAGGTGAAAATATTCCCCTCCTTTATGTGCTATCATTTCTAATGTCTGATTTGTGTCCATTTATCCTTTGTCATAGAGACTGTCCGGTTTGGCCAATATGCATTGGAAAGGGGCATTGCTGGCACTTGATGGCATATACAACTGCACATCCTCTAAAATAATATGAGTCCTTGATGTTGTGGCTTATGTTGTTAGGTGCTGTGTTGGTGTTGCTTGTATAGATGTGTGGAGAGAGTTGGCAATAGGGTTTGTTACACTGAGGAACCTACCCCTGCATCTGAGGTGATATGTGGCTTCTGGAATGGATTTGCTTCAGCTTAGGGGGTTGTCTGTAGGCAAGGATTGGCCTGTCTCCCCAGGCCTTTGAGAGTGAGGGAGGGATTGTTTTCCAGGTTAGGTTGTAGATTGTCAGTGATGTGCTGGAGGAGTTTAAGCTGGGGGCTGTAGCCAGCAAGTCTTCACTTTGATGTTGTAACTCTTTGGTGTCCCTCAGTCAAACTATTTGCTAACTGCTAGAACACAAAAAGGCCAAAATTCTTAACCTGTGAAGCAGACCTCAAGTTCATGGGAACAGATACTCTGCCACTTAGTTGGCCTCAGCACCTGTTCTATGCATTACTACCCTACTGTCTCTTAGCCCTGGTCTACACTAGGAAATTATTTTGAAGTAACTCCTCTTATTTCAAAATAACAAGTGGAGAGTCTACACTACTAAACCCATTACTTCAAAATAAGGGGCTGGTTATTTCCGAAATTACTACTGCTTTTCATGAGGAATAATGCTTATTTCGAAATAGCAGTAGTGTGGACACTCCACTACTGCTATTTTGAAATAACTACTCCCCAGAGTCATTCAGAGTAATTATTCCCCAGTGCTTCCTGTGGCTCTAAGTCAAGGTAGCCCTTCCACATTAAGGGAGCCTGCTTCAGACTAATTTTGAGGCTTCCCTGTAGTGTGGACATTCTTTTTGAAAACAGTTATTTTGGGAGTTATTTCAAAATAACTTATTTTGAAATAATTTCCTAGTGTAGACATGCCCTTAGGGAAGGTGATCCAAAGATAGAGAGCAGAAGCAAGGGTGATTGTTCTAAATCTGTACCAACCAGGGAAGCTAAAATCACCATTAAGGCTTGCTTTGAGACATGACCTCTTTATTGGAAGAACAGTTCCTCCATTAAATCCCAGATCACTTTCAGCTGACAGCCTGGCTATTGAAAGAGAAGCAATAGGCTGAGCACCACAAAGATCAGGACTCTGCTCTCATCTCGGGGAGGTTTCACACTAAAAATCAAGGGTCATCTAGACAAAGTTTGATTTGTGGTGCCAAAACCACAATGAACTGGATAAGGGCCTTCAACTGACCACCATAACTTTCCCTATCTACCCTGTGTAGCATAGTACTTACAGGATTCTCAGGCTTCTTTGTAGAACTCTCAGGTATACAGATTTCTCAGAGCAATGAGATTGGCCAGACCAGTGAGAAGGTGGATCAGATTGTGCATTGTTGAGGCATAACGACATCTGGCATGCCTGGAAAGAATCAAGGCACATTCTACAAGATTCATGGGCCATAACAGAGTGCACTTGCACTGCAGAGACTTATAAAGCAACCACCTAACTGTGTCATCACATATTATTTCTATCAAATGCTATAAGGTCACACTTGTCTCCACAGAGGCCTCCTATGACCAGAAGGTGTTTCAGGTGGTAATCCACATATAACCTCCCCTTAACTTAAGTTGCTCAAATGGCAAGGTTGTGTTTCCTATTTTTGTATGTTCAGTTGTCAACCCTTCCAGTCACTGGTCACTACTTCCTGTATGTTTGAGCTGCATGGCGCTGGGCTGGGCTGCAGCACAGAGAATTTCATGTTCAATCATTTCTTTCTGCTAGCAGCATCTCCCATAGTTCTGTCCATGCTGGATGGCTTTAAAGCTAAGGATCATAATTTTATTTGGATCATTAATGTGTGGGCAGTGGCTTATCATATATAGTTAATTATATGATGAAGTTGTTAATAATAATTTTCCAAGAGTTTGTTTCACAGACTTGGAATGAGTCATCTGACAACCCCAAGCAGGAGAAGGTGTGGGTAGCACAGGCTATGCTGCAGCTTTGAACTGCTTCCAGAAACAGCTGACAGGAGAGGAACAGCCCATGTGTTTAAGAATTATGGGAGAATGCTGTTAATCAAAGAAAAATTGGTCAGAAATTCTCCGTTTTGTGAAGTATTCCTGATACAATGGCTATGATTTACTCTACTTAAATTATAAAATCTTCTGAGCAGTAAGTTATATCTATGATATAACTAAGTTATCTGTGATTTGTCTAAGTTATATCTGTGATAGATCTCGGAGGAATATTTTAACTGAACCGATTTTCAGAATTGACACAGAATTGGATCAACTAAAACTTGCTGTGTGGAATTCACTAAATTCAATCTATTGGAAAAATTAAAAAAAAGGAAAAAATCAATTTAACAAATCCAAAATAAAATATTTCCACTTCTCAACTCAGAATATTTTTAAATGTTCTTAAATTTTGTTTCAAAAACCAACTTGAAATCTAAACAATATTTTGTTTACAATTTTTTCATGTTTTTTGTGTCAATCAGAAAATCTTTCCTTTTTCAGAGTTGTCAGACAAGCAAATAATCAGTTATTTGAATACTAAAGATTTACCTGGTATTGCTGGGGTCCTTAAATCAATTTTTGTTTTTCTTGATTTGATTGATTGCTGTGGGGTGGGGCTGAGAATGAGGGTTCAGTATGCAGACCGCAGGGGGAGAAAGGACTCCTCTGGCCCTCTCTCACCACAGCAGCTTGGGGCCAGCTCAGAAGTATTTCTCTATGGCTACTACAGCTCCCGCGGACACAGCCAGGCCTGGGATGCAGGTTCCCCAGTTGGGCAGGTTCAGGTTCATCTGCCCCTGGCTTTCCCCATCCAGAATAAGGAATGCAGCCAATTGTGCACTTTCTGCTTGTTCCCTGATGAAGGGGAACAGCTAGCAATGTTCCCATACCTATGGGGAAGGGGAGTGTTAGGCCCCTCCCTGTCCTCACTAAAGTACACCTGGCGATTGGGAGGCTCACTACTGAGGCAGTCTTTGATGATGGGGGGCCTGCTAGCCCCTTTCACCTGCCTGATGATTGTCTCTCTCTTATGAGACACAATCTCATTCTGGGCACATCCTGATTTCCTGGCACAACCAAACTTTTACCTTGGTTGAAGTTATGTTAAGAGGAAGTCGCATACCAAACTTTGGTGGTCCTAGCTCTTATAGTTTAGGAGTTTTAGATGCACAGACAAGCACACAAACTCTCAATATAAATTTCTACTCAACATGTATAGTGTACTGTATACAGTTAAACTACTGTTAAAGATTTATAAAATGAAAACAAGTTAAAATGTATAAATATTTCTGAAGCATAATGAAAGAAGGGGTTCAGTGTGTTCTTGTGAGAGATGCAGAGACTTTGTTGGTAATTCAGAAATGCCACTGGTGAAAGGTTGAAGAACAGGAAAAAAAAAATCCTGGGAACCTGAGCCATCAGTCAAAAAATAGATGTTTGCCAGGAGCAGCCAATAGCTTACCTTTTTAGCACTTGAGACTAAAGTAGTAGTCTCTGGTTTTTGAGTTATTAGATTCAGCAGCCCAGCATTCTTTCCTGAGTTATTTTTAACAGAGACAAAGGTTTGGGCCTATTTTTAATTTGTACCCTTATTTGTTCAAAGATTACTCAAGTTTCTGATTTTGAGCCAGTTTTATCTCTGAATTAAGGAAATTGGACAATGGCCTTTTTAACTAAAGAGAAATCGGAAGACCTTTTTTGAAACAGTGAGTAAGAGAGGAGAGAGGAAGATGGAAATATGTAGAGTTGATAGGTGTGGTTTTCTCTGAATTAATGTTTACATTTCAAACTTAGCTCTGATGTTTTAAGGCAGAAGAAAAGTCTGTTACATTAAATCTGTGAGAGTGGAGGGAATACTTTGTGCCGACAGTTCACTTAACAGAAGAATATTTGTCACTGCTTATCTGGGAATTAAAAAAAGGAAAACTGTGTTGGTTAGAGTTGTCAAATCCCAGTTAATCAGTTCACTGGTTAAACATTAGGTTGATCTAATGTTTAATGAACTGACCAATTAAAACGGGATCTGTGCTTAAGCCTGCTCCAGCCCAGCTGGAGCAGCCCCTAGTCCATGGGCATCCTGTGGCTGGAGCAGGTCCTGCCCTTGGCAGGCAGGTGGGGAGCTGCTCCACATTCCAACACTTACCGGTTAGCCAGAACCTGTGAGCATTACCCATTGAGAGTGATGCTTACCAGATAATTGGTTAACCTTTCACATCTTAGTGTTGGTATAGCTAAACGTTATTGTAATTTGCTTAAATCATTATTAGCAGTTGAAAGCTTTGAAGTACATCTTTATTTCTAGCTGTAACTCCATCTGAACCAGAGCCAGTTGTGTTTTCAGCTCAGTTGCCCACTCTAGATAGTGTTGCCACCTGTTTTTATTTTTGTGTTGGAGAGGGCAGGCTCATGTTTGTGCCAGCAGACCTACTCCATTCTGTTTCCAAGTGAAACTTAGGATATTGCTTATTGGCATAGCTAGTAGTAGCACTTACAGTTAAGGGGATTGGACTCGATGGCCTCTTGACGTCCCTTCCAGTTCTAGGATTAGTTGATTCTAGGTTGTCTAGCACTTCCAGTTATAAGACTGTGCTAATAACTTTGCCAAATTATAACAGTTTGGGCTTGAATTTTTTATACTTAATGTTTACCTTAAAATGGATTCAGCAAAGATGAATTAGCCATTTAGAGAGATGATTCGGGACAAATACATTTTTTCTATGTTGAATTCTTACCTTAGTCCATTGAAACATCTTGGTTGCCTTCTCCCCACATCATCATGCTTCGGAGCAGAAATACAAAATTTGACTGACAGGTTGCCTTTCTGTCAGATTTTCTTTTTGCTCTTCAAGTGCTTGCTCATATATATTCCATTCAAGTGTATGCACGCTGAGTGCATGATTATCAGAAGCTTTTTGCCTTCATGGCTACCCGTTGGGTCTGATGTGGAGCCCCCTGGAATGATGCTGGTGTGGTGCCCTGTGACCCTGCTGACCTGCCAGCCCCTAAATTCCTTCTTGCTGGCTATTCCAACAGAGGTGAAGGAGACTGGGTATGGAATAGATATGAGCAACGCATTTCGGAAAAACATTTACAAAGGTAAGTAATCTTTTTCTTTTCTTTTTTTTTAATTACTGGCAAACGTCTGTTTCTGATAGGGTGAGAAGAACAAATAAAAATAACTTTGGGCTTTCTGTCTTGTTTGTGTAGATAAAGTTCCAATAAAAAAAAATGTAAACTCTCTACTGTTGTACTTTCTTTCCCACTATCCCGCTAAGTTATCAGTCTGGAAGAGTCACTACATATGGATGATTCAGAGTACATAAAAATCAGTGACCTAGCCAAAGAACTGGATGGTTTAAATCCCAAACATCTGTATTAAAAGAACACACAAATGTTTCTCATAATCATTTCCAGTTTCACTTAGACATAACATGCCTCTGTATAACCCACTGTGCACCTTTTTGATCTTTCAGAATGCTATTTTGTATCCGTATTCTTTTATATAAATAAAGTTTTTCTTATTTACCTTAAATATTTAAAGGAATGTGGGGATGTCTTAACTTCCTGCCGATAGATTGAGAGTGAGCTGGGAGGCAAGAGCTTTAAAATACCCAAGAACTACAGAAAGTTAAACAATCACTGCCTAAATTGCTAAAACTTCAGAAATAGGTTCTAAATTGTTAACCGTAAAAAGAGAATGACCAAAAAATAAGCACAAATAAGTCAGTGAGCTCACTTTCTAATATTTTCTCATATTCTAGTATATCAGTTTGTGGATCTTGTAAAAAACAAATTTGTGTTTTTATAGGAAACATTCTATTAATATACATGCTATGAAGTTGCAGCCTCTAAATAGCCACTTGATGGAACAATTACTCAGCACTCTGAGCCACACTGTGTTTGAAGACTGTTTATTACAGTACCCTAGTAGAATGACACATTGCTTGGCAACTAGAATAAAACAGCTATCAGCTGGTGAATGTAAAGCACAGTTTGTGCCTAGTAGTTTAAGAGGTAGTTAACTCATGACGCTTGGGAGTAAAGTAGAAAATTGCTTTTTCAAGCAATTATCTTGATCTTGTTTGTTTGTGGCTTTGCATATGTGTAGAGCAATCTTACTAGCTTTTCAAACTCAAGATTTCTGTACAGATGAAATAGCTGAGCTGTTAGGTTTACTGAGATGAGGAAATTAGGAGACGTATCTACTGTACTCTACATCATTAGTCATTTAACTTCTTTATGCATAAAATACCTTTTATGTTAGTGATGGGACTGTCTGACTTTCACTTGCTTATGTTAGTTGTCCATGGAGACAGATAACTTAGTTTACCTATTGCTGGTTAGTTGCCTTGGAGGAGGAGAACCAGGTACAGACCATCTTTGTGAGGTGGTTGAAGATGGTTAAGAAGTTTGTGAACTTGCATAGCTTCACAATTAAGTGTATATAGCTAGATGGTTGCCTGGGAAAGCTTACACGTTTTATAGCATGGCACCTTGCAATGGGCCTACCCCTGAAAATAAACCAGTTTAGTTGATCCCAGATACCATAGAGATCCTACTCAGTTCAGTTTTCTGATATTTAGAGACTTACTGAGCCTCTAAGAAAGAAATCAAGGTTTCAGAGAGAGACCACATGCTATATCTGATTGAGCTGCTCAAATATCCACATAGTCAAAACATCTATTTTGACAGTCTGGTTGAGGCCATTCACAACCCTGCCTCTCATCCCCAGCTACACCATTTTACAAATTTCCCTTTCTTTGGGGGCCATCTCTCTCACTTTCTACCTGCATGCGAGCATATTACATCCAACTAATGAGTATTAGAGTTCATAAGTTGTGGTTACTCTACTTATTTTACCTGCCTCCTGCCATCCCACTTCCCCTGTCTCTCTTCCTGGGCCTGTCTCAGGAACACTTGTTGAGACAGGAAATCCCCTCCCTGTTACGCTGAGGAACTATAGAACCAGCTTCTACTCAGCACAGGTGAAGCAATGTTACTTCCCAAGTATTTTTTGGTCCCAAAGGAAAACAGGATGGAGAATTGTAGATTTAAAACTTCTGCACAATGTTGTAAAAGCTGCTATAATTCCACCTTTGGACACAGGTTTTTGGCCTTGGACCTGTAGGATATATATTTTCACGTTGCAATTCACCCATCTCATGAAATGTTTTGGTTTCTGGTGGACCAATAGCACTTCTAGTACTCCAGGATTCAACAAGAAATTATCTTCAATTTCTGGGACATAAGGCAGCTTATGCCTTTGTACTACACCATGCAAAATTATGTCTTTGCTATATCCAGGGGTGATTCAGAATAGTTCATACCCTCAACAAACATTTTGGGAATTAAAAAATAAAATCAGGATTATCTAGGAGTTCTGAGAGTTCAGTTACTGGCTATAATGGCCGCTGTTCCTTACTTGAGGGATTCTCAGTCTTTACCCATCTTATGATACTAAGATTTATCAAGGGTGAGAAACTGTTTTTCTTAGACAAAGAGAATCCGCCCCTCTATGGGATCTAAACTTAGTACTGAAGTATCTTACGAGATCTCTCTTGAACATTTTCTTATCCTACCAGTTCTCTCTCATGAAGTATGAGACTCTG
Source organism: Rafetus swinhoei (assembly GCA_019425775.1). NCBI lineage: Eukaryota > Metazoa > Chordata > Testudines > Trionychidae > Rafetus > Rafetus swinhoei. The sequence goes on along the minus strand of CM033443.1, from coordinate 26,474,015 downwards.
TCAATTGGTCGAAGAACACTTGCAAGGTCTGTGCAGGTCTCCCCTTTATCCATCATCTCCAGTCATTACTACAAGTACATCTTTGTTAGGTTGGGGGCACATCTAGGAACACATAATAAGATCAGGTGGCCTACCTTGAAAACAAAGATTTGGGGAAATTGGGATTTTAAAGGCTGGATCCTTTTACATTTTTTCCTCAATAAGGCTTTGTTATACCCACATCCTAAATTGTTACCTAATTAGTCATCTGAATTTCACATCATCAAATGCATCCATCTCTCATGTGTGCACACGTTCCACAAAGACCAGGGAGGATATTACTTTGGTATCTTGGATATCAGTAGAATGGTGACACTCTCAAGCAAGCCATTTAGGAAATTTTCCAGAGGGTCCATTTCAATTGCTGATACATCCAAAGGGTCTACGGTCTCCACACATATTTTGGAGGTGAATTTCTAGGTGCATTATTTCTTGTCATGAATCTACCAATATACAGCCTTATTCTACGTTAGCCAGTCTACAAGCTTTCTTTGTCCTTTGGATGTGTTGCTTAAGCAGGTTCTAATTATGGATATTTGCAAGGCTTCAGATAATACCTTCAATAATACCTTTTCCACACATTTTGGTGGTCCATTGTTTTATAGGCTCAGAGTTGATTTCTAATGCTTAATAAAGGTCAGAATGGGAAGCATAGCATATTAGCTTAATTTTCATTACGACATTTAAATTAAAAGTTTGTTAAAGCTGCAGTTATAGTATCAATCTTCTGAAACATCAAAACTTGTCATGAAATAAAAAATTGCTTGCAAAGAAATTTGCGCAACTAGCAAGGCACTGTGCCATGTTTATTCCAATTACAAAGAAGTTATTTGAGCGGTATCCCCTTGTGGGTGCTCCACTTCAGGCATACATGCTTCCTTTTGGACTGTAGTCTTGTTGTGAGTTGTGGATTCTGCACCAAAGCTCCTCCCTTCAAAAGAGGGTATTGCTCAGTAGATGCCCGAAGTGGAGCACCCATAGGGAGAACACTAGAAGGAGGGTTTACTGACCGGTACAGTAACTGGAGTTGTTTGAGGTGTGCTCTGCTGCCCACCCTTCATTCTCTCTGTTTTAGTGTTTCTGCTGAGGGATTTTGTGGTGGTGAAGAAATTGAGTACAATTCACTTGTGTGATCCTCTTTGGTGCAGGGCAAATGGATGCTGCTACCAAAAATCTCGGATCAAAGGCTGATGAGGTGCATGTAGGCCTGAAGTGTGTCATGAAAGCTTAAAAATTCCTCTACAAATGCTTGATTTCATACAGAGGTGATTGTTTTCAGACAACAGAAATAGTAATTTTGGATTTTCAAAGATATTCCGCAGTTTTGGGATATGTATTGTTTATAAGAAAATTGTGATATTGAGGGTTAGAGCCGGCGTGCAGCGAAGATGGAGGGATAGTTGCTGCGCCCAGACGGTGAGGGCCAGTGGTGTGCAGGGGAAGTGGGTGATAGATACTGGGCACTCAGAGCTAGAGTCAGATGTGAGCTGCAGGGAGGGGGGGAAGGAGATAGATGTATGCAGGTGAGACATACTGTGGATGCTGCCAAGAGTTAGTCTGCTTTGCAGCATATTGAAGGAGCTAGCATCCTGCTGCTGAGTGCCCTGCCAGCCCAGGCGAAGCTCCACTGCAGTTTTGTTCAGTTCAGGCCTGTGTGAGGAGGGAAGAAGTTGAGTTAGTCTCAACAGAAGCTAGCCCCAAGCCTCTGTCTTGTGCCTTGGGGAGGAGTCAGCTGGGGTTGCCAGTTATTTACTTCTTTAATAGCTCAAAGTCACTTAAAAAGTAGCCCAATCTATCTATTGAAACAAAGTGAGTGATGCTGGAGAGTTTGTCCTGGAAGGGGATATCTGCAGCCGTACTCTTAAGATGGTGTGCAGTGTCATGTTCCCTGTGATGGCAGGGTGACTGGCACAGGCCTGGGATGCAGCTCTAGCTCTTCAGTCAGTGCCTTCCTGTGGGCCTCTCTAAGGCCTGGCCCTGTTGCCCCTCCAGGACAAAAATCCATATGGGCGGATGTGACCTCTTGTACCTTGCTCACCCATTGTCTTTGATTCTGCTCTGTACCTTGGGTAAGAGTCAGTGTCTCTGGACAGAAATGGGGTTGGAGCATGGCCCTGCATGCCCTACCCACCCTTTGATTGGAGATTCTGGAAATTGCTGCTTTTTTCCCAAAAAACCACCAGCCCTAATTATGAGATTCACAATTCCTCTATTAATGTATAGTAGAGCTGTCTGACATTATGAAATACGAGAATCTATGTAAGTTGCTTTTGTGAAAAATGGACTTTATGGCTATTATTATTTTGTATGGTCTATTTGGGAATTCTGCTTCACCTGAATGCCATAGCAACTTTTAACAACATTTACATTTTTTATTTTCTTTGATTTTTTTTCCCCAGATCTTCAAGTAATTTTCTATACTCTTTTATAAATAATTATTTATTAGTCTCCCATAATGTGTGGTTTAAGTTGTTCAGTCACATTGTCGTAGACCTTACCTGATAAATCCTATTAACCAAGTTTGGGCAATTGAAACTAACATTTAAAAGATTGAATAGCCTTCCAAAAAAAAAAAAAACCCACCCACTTTTGGGAAGGCATTTCTGATTGTGTACAAACTATTGTTTGCATTTAGAAAAAAGTATTTTTTTAAATACCAACAAATTTGACTACATATTAATGGAGAGAGCATTGAAACCAAGCACTGCTCCGTCTCAGCCTAGTCCTCCCTAGCAGCTGTGGGGAGAGCTGGGGCTGTCTACCTCCAGAGAGATGGGGGTTGGTGAGCGTAGCGAGCAGGGGGGTGCAGCCCTCTAGTTCCATTTAACAGACATTATGCTGTGCTCTTCCCGCTTCAAAAAATGTGATACTTGTTAAGAGGCCAAGCTAGTCTCTTGACAGTCACTTTTCCTGCATCCTGTCCCTGGGGGAAGCCCACATTCCACAGAAATGCTTGCAATGTAGTAACATCAAAGCAAGCGCCACCTGGCTGATACTCCTGGAAAAATCACTACCCCTTCTGAAGTGCTTCCCTCTATATGGCAGGGATACTCAACTTTGGAAGCCCTGCGGCCACAATGATACTCACGGCATATGCCAAGAGCCGTAACTTAAATGTGGTTGAATATACATACAAATATATATGCAAATAGCTTCTTTCACACTGACAGTCATGAATACAAAGATTAAGGCAAGACCACAACATGCAGGCCCCATTTAAGTCAGTTCTGCTGATACAAATAAAATGCAATATTTGCCCGATTTCCACCCATATGAAAGCACTTCTAATAAGCAATGACAGTCCAGGAATTTAACTACTAAAATGCTTATCAAAAGCAGACCATTATATTGACTATTTTTTTTTGTTTTGGCTCCCACCCGTGTATTGAGCCCCACATAAACTCAAACCACACTGTGGGCCGCAGACAAAGGGGCCTCGAGCCACGTATTGAGTGTAGCCCTGCTTTATGGGGTCCCACAGAACCTCCAGCAAAAGACAAGGCTTAACCTTCCAGCAGCTCCAGGATGCAAGCTTCATCTTCTCCTATCCAGGACTCTCAAAAGACACAAGCTTCCCCAGCTAGTTCGTTGCCCTCAGTGCCGAGTGCTACTGTGCCCCAAATTCCTTGGTGATGGAGACTATTAACCATTGCAATCAGCAAGGTCAACCGTAGGTGTCAGGGCTGTTCCCCACTTTGGCACTCCGAGCACAGAAGCTGGGACCTGCAAGAGACCTCTAGTCTCTGCTTGTAAAAACTCCCAGAGTCACAGATGCCCTGGCTCTGAGAAAAAGCAATAGTTGCCACCATCAAATGATTTACCCTAAAAAAACCAGGAAGGAGCACCTGAATTCCTTCCCCAGGGTTACCCCAAGCTTTTTGCCCCAAAGAGCTTGAAAAGAGAAAAACAAGTTGCATTCTCTGGTAGCTGACTACTCATCTTAGGCAGGCAGACATACACACACAGAGCCCGTGTTCCTTTCCAGGACACAAGAATCAAATCATTACCTACCTTTAAAAAAATGATTTTTATTAATAAAACAGAAAAATACTTAAGGCATTCTTGATTGCTAGGTGTTACAGAGCAGTTAAATAAACCAAATTCAAACACAGAGGAAAATCTCGGGGAACAACTCCTAGATGGTGAATGGGGGAGGAGAGGCATGGATTCACACAAGTTCAAACCATACCTAAAAAATGAGGAAAAATACCCTAATTGCAAATAAATACATGTTTCCCTTAATTTACTCTCTCAATCCCTTCCTGGTTCAGTCCACTTTCATGCCCCATATTCCTTGGAGGCATTGTAGTACTGCCTCAGTTTAAATCATCCTATGTCTCTCAACTCCTACCCAAAGAAATCTTATACAATTCAGATTTCAGCACCATATCCCCATTGGTTCTTCTGGCACCCTGCCAACATCCTTGCTAGGTACCCGAGTTTAACCTCTTAGTCACTGGGTTCTGGCCAGCATTCCTATCCATCACAGGGGGCAACTCCAAAAAATGGACTGAGACGCTCAATGCATTTGGTCATAAATTTTATTCATCCTCCAGCTCCAGGTAGCAAATCACAAGGCCCTCATAGCCTATTACAATGTCAATATGTGGTAGACTATAACAAAGTTCGAGCTTTCTTTCTCAGTGGACTCGAAGGTGTTTCTGGCCCTGGCAGAGGTGGGTGCCATGGCAGCTAGAATGGTGCTTCAGGCTGTTTCAGACACAGCAGATGCTGCATCTCGCACCATGACATTGGCAGTATCCATGGAACGATACAGCCTGAGCCCCAGTCAGTTAACATAGGCCAGCTGCAGGTGTCTAGTTGTGTTGTAGGCATACCCTCAGGGAGACTGAGAGCCAGTGCTGTGGGGTGGAGGAGGAGAGCACAGATTGGATGAGAAAATAGGAGGACATGGGATTGACTGTGTGTGGGGAGATGAGACAGGGAGTTGATGGGGGTGGGACTGGAAGTTGGACAGCAAGCCCAGTGTGAGGAAGTAGGATTGGCTAGGCAAAAAGAGTGGTATAAGGATAAGAAGCGTATGAGTGGACTGGATAGGCAAGGACAACAGAATTGGGGCAAGGAGCTAGAGTTGGATAAGGCACAGAACTAGAACAGGGATGTATTGGAGAGGTTGTATGGAATGGGTAGAAGAATATTGCCTGGTAGAGAGAGACCGCTACAGATCTTGGAATGGAAACCAAAATTCATACCTCACCATTCCTCTGTTTTCAACAGCTAACTCTGTATCTTATTGGATACACAAATAAGTATGACAACCTTCTATTGCTATTGCTTTCACTTTTAATTCAAGCTCCAGAGGTCTGCATAGTGGATCTAAAGGTTTTAACCCTACTGATACATGTTGGTGTCAATCTGATGAAATTTGTTTCTCAATTAAAAAAAAAAAAAAGCCAAATTACACAGACAGATACGAACACTATTTAGATTGCAAAATCAAGCTTTTAGAAATTAGGAAATACCAAAATTCAGCCAGTAGGTGCCGTGTGTGTGTGTGCACGTGTATGTGTGTGAGAGAGAAATGCAGTCTTAGGTTACATCTACATTAGCATTTTTGTCAGGCAGGACTGTGGAAAAAACCCACCCCTGATCAACATAAGTTTCACCACAAAAGCGCCAGCGTAGATAGCATGTGTCATTGGGGGTGGTTTAATTTAATTTATGCCAACAGGAGAGCTCTCTCTCCCATAGGCATAGAGTGGATACACGGGAGACATTACAGCTACATGGTTAAGGCAGTTGAAAGTTATGATTTAGAATTGGATTCTTTCCCTTCCTCTACCAAAGAGGTCCTGTGTGGTGATGGGCAAGTTACTCAAACTTTTCACAAGTGCTCACTAATTTGGGTTCATTTTCTTGGTGCCCAGCTTGAAACTCTGGGTCCTGATTGTCAGTAAGGTTGAGCATTCACACCTGTAGTTAAAGTCAGTGGGTTATATAGTACAAGTTAAATCTCATTAATCTGGTACTCTCTGGCCCACCAACATCTGTGGTTCAACATGATTTTAGTTAGTTGGGTGTCCTCTTATGATGGGTGTGGTCAAGTTTCACTCCGTCACATAAAGTTTGTTTATAGCCATCAGTCCCGGTTCTCAGAGTTCTGTGCTGTTATTTAGCTCTAGTTTACCCCTAAATGTCTTCTAAGAGCCCTGTAAGCAGTGGAAGTGGTGTTGCACTGCTAGATAATATTGACCTCCCGTGAATCCAGCAAATTCTCTGGTTCTGCATTGGTTGGGTCCTGAGGGTGCTGGAGTAGAGAGGTTCATCCTGTACAAAGTACTCTAAAATTATGATGATTTAATTTTGCAGATCAGGCACACAACATTTGTAGTTTCTGTTGACCTTACACACACACTGTGTTTCTGCCTCAAATCTCCATCTGTAAAATGCATCTTTCACCTTGCAGAGGTTTTGTGCAAATAACCTATTTGTAAATTATTTGGATACCATAGTGATGAGTTCAGTAGAAAGCCCAGGGGGAAATAATTCTTTGTTCAGAACAAGATTTGAATAGTGTGCAGCAAAATAACTCCTACAGCTAGCTACATATTGCTCAGTGAGGGTAAAACAAAATATTGAATAGTTGCTCATTAGTTGAATGGTGTGCATCCTGTGCAGTAAATGAGTCTAGGGTTTTGGTTGGGGAAGGGGGAGAGAGAGAGCATGTAATTAAAGACAGCATCATAATGCATACATAAAAGATGCCAAATTAAGGTTCCTCTGGTAATCCTTATTCTACAGTTTCCCAACTTTTCAATGCTTGATTTTTCTAACCTTAATCTTTAATTTAGTTCTGTGGGTGTAATATAAACTATGCATAGTTTTTATAGCTACAAATTTAATTGTATATTTAGCGCTGAGACCACTTTGTGTATTTCATATTGTCAGTGGCTGTCTGGCATGATTTTAGTTTTGTACTAGGGCAATGACTTGGTAAAAGAAAATCTTTGTGTTTGTGCACATTCCTTGTAGATCACTCAGGTTCAGTCAGTCTATTTAATAATCTGCCTAGTAACTGGGGGTGATGCTTTGGTTTAGAAATGTTCTTCAGAACATAGTGTTATGTTTGCAATTAGATTTTTTTTAAATAATCATTTAGTGGATTTAATTTGGTGTATAACTTAACTGCTTGCTCTTGATAGCCTTAAACCAGACTCACCAACTCAGATCTAGAAAGGGAGAGTATAGCATTTTCAGCTAATGAAATAGTGCAAAACTTTTTTTAAAGAGCTTACTGTGTTACTGGGAGATTGAGCTTTTTGGAAACACATGCCATTAGGCAGAAGTTGCAAAATGAGACAACACTATGTAGCATGTTGGTGCTATTGTGGCATGCAGAGTACTATTCTAAAAGCTTTGTTACTAATATAGCTGCAAATTGAGTTAAAAATTGTTTCTTTACCACAGACATTTCTGAAAATCATACAAGAAAGTTTTAGCTGTGTTTCGATTCTTAAAACTTTCTATATATGAATCTCAACTGTTCACTGTGTAAAGTCTATAACATAAGTATATGCTTTAGTTTGGCTATCTATGCATGTAGTAAAAGAATCATGTTCTATCAACAGCACTAATATATGCCACTTGTGGTGCAAGGATCATTAATTACATAGCACTTTAAATATATCTATTGGATACAAACTTCAGTTGTTGAAATTTATTTTTCTTTTACATCATTGATACTGCTTCCCAGTCTATATGGAACTGTGAGGTTAAGGAATGCATGCCAGTTTCAATACATGGACTAGGAGTAATCTTCCTGCATGTTTATCGAAAACAGTGATAAACTTCAACATTTTGTGTTTAACTTCATTGAATATGAGTAACACAAAGTGCGTGAATAACTTACATTACATTTTAAGTAGTCTATAACTGATCCTCCTACATACTTTCTTTTAAACAGTTAAACTGATGTTCTTTGCTGGTTCCAGTTTACAGTCAATTCATTTTGCTGATTCATCCATTATTGTGATGGCTCCAGGCCAGAACTGGGTTTACAGATTAAAAACAGAGCTATAAAACTATTGGGACTCAAAAGAATGTTGGTAAATTGTTGCTGAGTGAAGGCAGCCAATGAAAGTGGATAGTTTTTTAAATGATCCTAATTCTGCATGTGTTGAGAGAAATCTTTCCATCATAAATCGGCAGTCATGTTTCAGTGAAATGGAGTCCCAGCAGTAGATGGCTATGATAGTAGGTGTGACTGTGTGCCTCTTTAATGAATATTTTGCATAATAAAAAATGCAACCCAACTAAAGCTGCATTGTGCAGCAATCAAAACAAGGTTTCATCAAAAGTTCTGTAAATGTAGACTTTTCCTGGCAAACTTGCAAAATAAACCTGCTGGGTTAAGTAATGAGACTTAAAGGAAAAAATCCAGGAAGACTTTTTCTAGCCAATGAACAATCTGGAAGGGATAATGACTGAAGATTTGCTGGTTTCTCATTTAAAAAAAAAAAACTTTGAACCCAATTAACCCTTTTGTGAGGCCTATTTTTTTTTTTTAAGCAGTGCTAACAGTACTTTTCCTTGATATATTTTTTACCCACTGCCTTTTCTTGTTCTCTTCCCCCAATTTTCCCTTCTTCCCCCTCCCCCCTTCCCGTCTCCCCTATTTATGTTGGTCCTAGACATCCAACACTCTGGTCATGTGAAGAAGTGGGCTGTGCCCATGAAAGCTCATGAAACCATCTACATGTTTTGTTAGACTATAAAGTGCTACCAGACTATTTTTGTTGTTTCAGTTTTTTCAGACTAACTCTGCTACCCCCTGACGCTTCTCTCGTGTGTAACAATGTGAATTAAGAAGGCACGAAACAGTTTTTCTTCATCAAAGGAGGATGGGTGTTCAGGCTTGCTGACAGGAGGCAGAAGGCGGGGCCGGGGGGAGGGGAAAGGGCAGTTGCCAGAGGGTCCAGCTATTCAAAAACACTCCCCACACACACACTTTGGATGTGAATGGAGCAAGTTCTTCTACTGTACTGTAGGCTGTTGTGTCCCTGAGTGTCGTGTTTGAACTTCAATCTCCTGGGGATAAGGGTGGAAATCTCCATTCTTGCAAACTAGAATTGCATCTTCCCTGTCCTAGAGAGATGACTGCAAATTGTGGGCATCCTTACTTGGAAGTTCTCCTTTACAGTTTCATAATATTTCTTGTAATGTTTCTTGTGCATTCTCATTCCTGAAGTGTTTTTCATAAAATTAGAAGGAGCTTATTGCATTTCTTACCACTAACAGTTGATCTTTGAATTATATGCATTCATGGATCAAGCTGTTAATTCCATCTTCTTAAAAAAGTTATTTCAGGGGAGGGAAGGCTGTATTTAAGGCTGTTCTGTATATAATATCCAACACTCTTCTTCCCCGTAGCTGTAAACACCAGCAGGTATGCTGAAAGTTATAGGATCCAGACCTATGCAGAATATGTTGAGAAAAAGCATGAAGAGAATCAGGCAAAAAGAAAGTGGACAGAAGATAGTTGGAAGGAGATGGAGAGAAAGCGGTTAAAAACGCAGTACACATCATACGTTCCCCACAGTCGGTACTACTGTGCCAACAGGTGAGAACTTTTCATAAGTAGTAGTAATAATAATAAAGGACGTTGGAAAGACATCGTATCTTTAATTTCAACAGCTCTGGATGGCTATTCTTTGGATTTGGAAACTTAGGTGCTTTCTCTTGTGCAGCTGTCTGTGTTTTATGGCTGACTTTGCAAGGTGCTTACCCAGGGCAATACATAATCTCTCATTCCCTGGGAAACAGCCAACTGAACAATTTTAATGACAAATGCTTCTGTATAGCTAAGTGGTGAGGAAGAATGGAAGAAATTCTGTATGAGACCCCTTCATTAATCATCTACTTTTTAGGTTAGGCGTGAGGCTTCTAGGTGTTACTGTATTGTGTACTGTACTGTTATACATCGATGTATTTTCCTTGAAAGTCTCTGCTGCACTATTTCGTAGATTCCCTCTTAAACTTTGTAAAAATCTCAAGGAGCTGCTGGCCTGACATGTTTACTGGATGGGAAGGGGACGAATAGGGAGCATGAGGTGCTGGGCTTTTTCTGTTTCTTTCTCCTTTTGCATGAATAATGTTGTGACTTGTAGCTCACATCATCTCCATCTGTGAATGTGCTGGATTTTGCAATATGAAAAACTGGCTTCTTTTTCACAGTAAAAACATCCTTAAAAACAGGTTTTATACTTATGGTGTAGATGAGTGATTATATTTAGTATAAACAAAACAGAGGTGTGTTGTGTTTTGGCTGCTTGTCACACTTGGAATTGGAAAGTTTGAGAGGAATGTTTAGGAGAGATGGAAGAACACAAGAGAGTCTTTGGGGGAGCTGGGGTAAGTAGTTAACCAAAAAAATTGTGTTCCGTAGTTAGGTCTTGTTCAGTATAAGAGATCATGAATAATGAGAGAGGCTTGTTACGTTAATTTACTATAGGACTTTTAAAGGTTGAGTCCTCAGTTACTTTCTGTGAAATTAATTGATCTAGGAATAGAATTACTATAATAAAATACACTGCATTGCTGTAACACATCTTCACACAGTTTATAGTTCCTATAAGTTTAGGTAATATTGGAAGGCTTTTGAGGTATTTTGATACTGCCTTGCTTAGGGATGTTAAAATTAGATTAATCAACTAGTTGAAAAGTTGACAGAATTTCCATTGACTATTTGATTTGTCGATAAGGGCGCTTTCGCTTTTAAATGTAGCAAGAGCCTGCCTGGCTGTTGCTACATTTCAAAGGCAGAAGTGCCATGTAGCATTCCGCCTTTGAAATGATTGTAACGCCGCGTAGAGCCTTGGGCCAGCGGGGGACTCTCTGAGGCTCCATGCGGCACTTCCGCTTTGACATGTGCAAGAGCCCCAGCAGGGACTCTTGTACATTTCAAACATGGAATGCCGCCGCTACACCCCTACCCCCTCCCACGGAGCTGGGGGGAACCAGCTTTTAAGCTGGCTCCCCCTAGCACCCGCTCTCCCCGCCTCTTTCTGATAGAGTCAGCAAGGTGGGGGGAGCAACTAGTCGACTAGTGTGTCGCTTAGTCGATTAGTCACTTACATCCCCTAGCCCTGTTTACCATGAGTATCTAGATGGTTTAGGACTTCATTATTGCAGCTGAGCTTCTATCATTGAAGATCTGCTGGACTGGGTCATGAGTCCCATAATGACAGATTTATAGCATTTTTTGTATTTTGATCTTTAAAGGGCAGAATGTATTGCATAGTCATGTATTAGTAGAATCCATGTCCCAAATTAAAGTCTACTGGCTTGAAGAGTTGACAGTGGGCTATCTAGCAAGGAAGCCTACAGATGTGACTTCTTCATGGGTACATACATTCTTTTATAGAGCAAAATATCATAACAGCCATACTGGGTCAGACAAAAAGTCCATCTAGCCCAGTATCCTGTCTTCTGATAGTGCAATACCAGGAACTCTAGAGGGAATGAACAGAACAGGTAATCGTCAAGCGAGCCATCCCCTGTCATCCATTCCCAGCTTCTGACAAACAGAGGTGAGGGACACCATTCCTGCCCATCCTGGATAATAGCCATGGATGGACCTATCCTCCATGAATTTATCTAGCTTTTTTTTTTTTAACCCTGTTTTAGTCTTGGCCTTGGAAAGGAGTTCCACAGGTTGTGCATTGTGATATAAAATACTTCCTTTTGTTTGTTTTAAATCTGCTACCTATTCATTTAATTTGGTGACGCCTAGTTCTTGTGTTATGGGAAGGAGTAAATAATTCTTCTTCACTTTTTCCATACCATTTATAGACCTCTGTTGTATCCCCCCATCTTTTCCAAGCTGGAGTGTCCTAGTTTTATTAATCTGTCTTCATATGGCAGCATTCCATGCTTGGGATGTTAGCATGTAGTCATTTACACGATTAATTGATAAGCCAGGGCTCATTGGTTAATCCTACACACACGGCCCCCTGGCTGCCCTCCCACCCCACCTGCTAGATAGAGAGTCAGCAGTGTGGAGGGTGAGGTGGCTCCCTGTGTGTATCGACTCCTATGGAGCCATCTACCTCCTCTCCCCCTCACTGCCACTGTATGAGAGGCAGCAGAAGGGGCTCCCTCCAGCCTCCCCTACATGTAAACAAGTAACCACTGAAAAATTGGGCAGTTACACATTTACCAAAAAACACATTTGATGACATCCCTATTCCATACCCCTAATCTTTTTTGTTACTCTTTTCTCAGCTTTTCCAGTGCCAAGATCTTTTTGTAGATGAAGTGACCACATCTGCAAACTGTACTCAAGAAGTGAGTGTACCATGAATTTATATAGAGGCAAAAAGATATTCTCTGTCCCTTTCTTAATAATTCTCAACGTTCTGTTTGCTTTTTTGACTGCTGCTGCACATTGAGTGGATGTTTTCAGAGAACTATCCATAATGACTCCAAGATCTGTTTCTTGGATGTTAACAGTTAATTTAGACCCCATCACAGTCGTCATTGTGTGCAATCAGCATGCGTCTCCATTCACATGCATGTCACTTTAGTAATACTGTTAGGAAAACAAAATGTCTTGTAGGCCATGCATAGAACCCTGATGGGTCGCATGTGACCCTGGGGCTGCAGGCAACCACCACTGTTTTTTAACCAGTTACCAGTCCATGAGGAGACCTTCCCTCTTATCCCATAACAGCCTACTTTGCTTAAAAGCTTTTGGTATAGAACATTGTCAAAGGCTTTCTGGAAATCTAAGTACACGATATCCATTGGATCCCCATTAACCCACATGCTTGTTGTCTGCCTCAAAGAATTATAGTATATTGGTGAGGCATGATTTCCCTTTACAAAGAGTTATGTTGACTTTTTCTCAACAAATTATGTTCAACTATGTGTCTGACAATTCCGTGCTTTACTGTAGTTTCAACCAATTTGCCCAGTACCGAAATTCAACTTACCGGCCTGTAAGTGCCTGGATCACCTCTAGAACCCTTTTTAAAAATTGGTTTCACATTAGCTATCTACCAGTCATTTGTTACAGAAGATGATTTAAAGCAGGGTGTCTGGGGGGGAATCTACAAAAAAAGCAGTTAGGGGCCACACGTAAGTGAGAAGCAAAGAAAAGAAAGCCAAACCCTCATTGATGTGGCTCCCAACTGAGAAGGAGACAGACACTCTCCACATTCCCCTCGCACACCAGAGCCTAGGAGGGCCCAGGCTAGTAGATTTTGTGTTCTCCAGCCCCATGGGGGGATGGCAGGGAGGCTGGAGCACTAGAGTGGGCTTCTCAAAGCTGGGGGGGGGAGCCTAAAGCCTCAGGGCCTGGATCCAGGCAACCTAGGGGCCATATCCAGCCCCCTAGGCCTTAGGTTCCCCACCCCTGATTTTAAAGGGATAGGTTACAAACCAAAGTAGCTCTGTAGTTTTACCTTTCATTCTTTCTTCTGGTCCTGTGATTTATTGTTGTTTAGTTTATCAACTTGTTCATAAACCACTTCTAATGACGCCTCAATCTAGAACAAACAACAAATGGTCTGGTAGCACTTTATAGACTAACAAAACATGTAGATGGTATCATGAGCTTTCGTGGGCACAGCCCACTTCTTCAGACTTCAGATCTACATGTTTTGTTAGTCTATAAATTGCTACCAGACCATTAGTCTGTACAGAACAAAACAACAAACTCGGCTACCCCCTGAAGCAATCTAGAACAGTTCCTCAGATTTGTCACTTAAGAAAAATGGCTCAGGTTTGGGAGTCTCCCTCATGTCTTGCCTTACTAAGCATATCTCACATATCCAGCAACATACTGAAGACAGACTGAAGCAAGCAGTGTCATTGTACACTTCATTCTCACTCATGACACCTTTACCTTTAACAATAAATACTTTCTCCAAATGTAGGAATAGCCATGGGTAACGGGATACCTCCCCAATATCTCCTCCGTTGTACCTCTTTGGGTCTAAGCTCAGCTCATTCTTCAGCTGTAGAATTTCTCAACCTTTTCATAATTGCAGTCACTAGTTAGAGCATAGTACTGGAAAATTGTAGTGGGCTGATAATCTAAAGATCAAACTTAAAAAACAAGTAGTCTGGTAGCACACTATAGACTAAAAAAACATGTATATGGTATCATGATCTGTTGGCACAAACAATGAAGGTACCAACAGCTCTTTGTCTGTGTAGATTCTAATGCTAGTACTCTTCCTCTCTAATTGCTATCCTATGATCCTTATCTGCTTCTTTTAACTATCCAGTTTTTAGGTGCTTATAGATTACCAGTTTTGCCTGTTTGGTTTTCCCTTTGATATTTTCATACCCTCTGCTTCTTGTTTCCCGACCCTTCCTTTTTCTTCCCTTCCTCCCTCTCACTTCTCCCCTATTTATGTTGGGTCTGGACATCTTAAACTCAAAACTCCGGTCATTTGAAGAAGTGGGCTCTGCCCACGGAAGCTCATGATACCATCTACATGTTTTCTTAGTCTGTAAAGTGCTACCAGACTACTTGTTGTTTTTTAAGTTTATCCTGTACAGATTAGCTTGGCTACCCTCTGAAGAATCTAAAGATCGTCAACTCTGTTGCTGAATTTTCATGAGCTGGTCAAGGTGAAGTTGCTTTGGAGCCAGGATGACAAAATAGGTTGTAATTCAGTATAAATAACTATTTTTAGTATGGTGGTGAAGTTCTCACATTATTCCTTAAGATGTATCCTCAAAGAAAAAAGTTAGTTGTAGGAGAGCTTCGTAAATTGGAGTTATGATTTGGTACTATAAGTCTGGCAATGGATAGTGTTAAACATAAATAGTTTTATCATTTTATATTGGTAATCCTGTAAGAACCTATAAATATACATACTGGCGTGTTGAACAGATCTTGAGATTTCTAAGGTGACTGATGGATTAAATGAAACAGTCATCTGGACTAAAGCTATTGATTTAAACCTTAACCATTAGCTAAGGTGAGAATAAATAAGCCTTTAAATTAATGTTTTTAAAGTCCAATTTTACCTAAGTGTATCTAAGTTTAAGGCAAATTGTCCAGCTTTCAAAAAACTATATTAAACCTTCTTAATCTAAGTCACTTATTCTGCCTAGCTGCACTTAGAATTTGTCATTGTGAGGCAACCACACAAATTAATGTTTGATTAATATATTTTAATTGATAGGAGAAATGTGTACTCAAAACTTGATCATAGGAAAATTACAATAGTAGGAAGAGTGTATGTATTAAAAATCAAACTATGGAACTGGCTGGCATATTAAAAAGCTACTAATTCAGATTTGTTAGCGAACTTGAATGGTTAATTCCACTGAATTTTTTGTTTTATTTTTTTGCTTTGTGGTTTCTCTTTGCACAAATTTTGATTCTACTGTTGATGTTAGAAGTGTTATTTAGGTATTGTTCATGCTGCTATAATCCATTATCAGCATTTCCATTATAAATATCAATTTATCAGAGGTTTAGGACTGAACCTGAAAAATTCAGTCCAGAATTAAATATGGGAAGCAAGGAGTTAGCCCAGAAATAATTTTTACAACAATATTTTTAAAAGTAGATTTATGTTATCAACCTGTTAAACTTTAATTTTAATGCAAATATATAGTACCAATTGTGATTAGTTTTTCCTGTACATACCTGCCATCTACATATGTACATATAAAATTAGCAGCTCAAGTAATACTTAATAATTGGCTACAGTTCATCACCAAAAGCAGCAACTTATGTTTGTAATATAGTTGTGCTAATATCAAAATGTTCCTTACTAGGGACTTGGATTTTCCCAAGGCCTTTCATATGAATTATTGATCCAATTGTATAAAATATTAATATATTTTCATATAGTTTGACATTTTCCAATGTGTGACTGGTTGTCATATAATTGTTTTTCTGGTTTGACTTTAAGGATCTCTCATCTCTTAATGCGATATAAGAATTTATTTTCAAAATTTTTATCTTCTGTCCCACAAGTGCATCTCATTTTACTTGAGTGTTGTAGAAATTGACATGGGCTTTAGAATCCAACCCCAAACAACAGCTCACATCTGTAGATCTAAAGTCACACATTAATGCCCATTAACACTAATGGTACTTACACTTACAATGAAAGCTGTCCATATTAAAAATACACCCTTCTACATAATGCTTTATCACAGAAAGGAATCAAGTTAAAAGGATGATATGGACTTAAAAAACAAATACTTCACACTGGAAAAGTTGTTTTCTATTAATACAAAGATAAGCGAAAAGTTGGAGAAAATACTCTTCAGTGTTGTATTTGACAGCACTAATTGTTTATCACTAAATCAGCTTTCCTTGTTTCAGTGCCATTGTTTAGATTGTAAACTGCAGGATTGATTCTGACCTGTTGTGCTTTGCACAGTGCCAAGCACATTGTGCTTAACAAATTATAAATTGCTAGTTGATATTCATGTTAAATGCACCATTTCACATCTTTGCAAAATAGCGCTAAGCCATAGGATAAAAATTGAGACATTTTAATATTTTATACTAAAAAGTGCCTCTTGCTCTGTTTGGCTAAGTCAACAATGCAATGCCATGTCGGGATACCGGAGTATCCCGAAATAGCTATCCTACATCTTCACAGCAAGCTTGTTATTTTGAAATATAATGGGCTCGCTATTCCGATGTCTCTGTAAACCTCATTCCATGAGGCATAAGGGACGTTTTGGAATAGCGAGTTATTTTGAAATTTGGCACTGTGTAGACAGTGCGAAAGTATGAAATAAGCTATTTCAAAATAAGATCAAAATAAAATACACAATTTCCGTAGCTCAAACTGCATATCTTATTTTGAGCTATGGTGCAGTGTAGATGCAGCCTTTGTAGCCTTAATTCTTTAGGGTTTATTTCCCAGGTTCCTTGCCTAGTCTGACTCAAATGAGATTAATGACAACCATTATAATTTCCACCAGTTTTTAAAAAATAAAAAGGTGCCGTACTAAGAACAGGAAGGATGTATTTGAGTATATGGTTTCCTTCCCACAACAGCAATTCTGTTTAAACTAAAATATTCAGACTAAAATGCCAGTAAAGTTCAAATTCTTAGTTTTGGTGCACGTAAACAGTAGCTAAGAAGTTAGTCAGAATATCTTTGTACCTTGCAAAACTGTTGTCCTTCTTCCCTGTCCCTTGAAAAGTAATTGTGGCAGCCAACAGTGAGTAGACTTTTCCTGTTCAGTATCTGAAATGGTATTGCTAAGGTGATATTTTTGTTTTTTTAATCCTCTGGCACTATAGAACCAGCATATTCTGTTACTTAACTTGAATAATTCTGTTTGTTGTTACTAGAGATACTGTTGGAATTTAACAGTGGCCCTACATGTTCCTAGTTTTGTGACCTGAGATCAGCTTAATTGGCTAGAAGTTAATATTAATCTCTTCACTTTGTACCGCTGGCTCTCATCTGTTTAGCTTCTTTCAGGGTTGATAAAAACTGCTTGAATGTGGATCAATGCACTGTGAAAGCTGGAAGAGGAAGGAATTGCATTCACTGAAGAGACTGAGAATTTCACCCACCGCACACACTTTCATCAGCACTGATCTGGAAGGAATAGTTTATTCCCAAAACTGGGGTCTTGCTGACTAGCATTGTCTTGCCAATAGGTTTTTCTTTTCTTTAACTTGGCTTGTGATTTTATAAGAAAAACACAAGAGAACCAAAAATGATTTACCAATATATAAAGGAATAGACATTTAAAAAATCCTCTTCAGATGGCTTCTGACTATAATTTCTATTCTTAGCTAGATGGCAGGTATATATGTACATTTTGAAACAAACTGAAATTTTTGTGATATTTTGCAAATTATTTTGCACATTCTTATTCTAGGAGGCTGATGCTGTTTAGAACCTATAGTTGAAATTCTTAACCAGAAAATTCAACTCTACCTTAAAAATTCATTCTTGAGCTGAAACTCTGCATCAAGTTAGCAGTTCAGAATTTCTTTAATATTGTATGAGATTATGCACAAATGCAGTGCATAATAAGAACTGGCTGGGTTTAGCTATCTTATAGAATAATATAATTGCCTATAGTAATGAAATCTAGGGCCTGTATAAGGCACATATATTTGAGACTCTCGTGCGTGGTCTGTGTTCTCAGCTGCATGTTAAACAGAAAGAGAGGTCCCTGAATTGAGGATCTGACAGATGTGTGAAAAAATTGAAGATCTGAAACCAATATACTGAGATTGAAGTTAACAATCATCGAGAACTATTCTTCTTCTTTGAGGAGTGTCCCCATGGGTGCACCGCTGTAGGTGTTTCTGCGCCCTGCACTTATAGTCAAATACTTTTAGCAGCAGTACCCTTGGTGCTGACGCACATGCATAGGGCTGTCTCGCTGCATAGCAAGCATACAGGCATGCGCGTTGTCAACCATCTCAGTTCCTTCTCTACCACCCTAGGCTTGGGTTCGAACCCAACAGCTCTCTTTAACTATGGACCTCAGATGTGAGTTTTCCTATTTCCTCTCAATTATTATTTTACTTACCTGCCCTCCTCCCCCCACCTTTATTTTAACCTTTAAAAAAAACCTTTCTTTTTGTTCTTGTACTTAATCCTCTGTACCAGACCTCCGGCATGCTGAACTGCCCTGGTTTCAAAAGATGCCCTCACGTGCAAGCTTTCTATCCTCAATTTCTTAAAGCCATGCTCAGTGCATTAGATACATGGGGGAGGATCATATACTGCAGAAATGCCACCACCGCAAAAAACCCCAACTACAAGATCTCTGAAGGAATGGGACCGTCAAGTAAAGCTCCTCTTGATGGAAAAGTTGGTCAGACCAGCTTTGCAGCTGGAGTCCATTCATCACCTTCCCAGAGATCTCCAACTGTGGCCTTGGAACAAGATTCCTGTTTACCACCTCAGGACCTTCCTGCCAAAAAAAAAAAATTGCCAAGCAAGAGAACCTTACTTTGCCAGGCACCAAACGCCCTTCAAAAAGGGTGCCTTCAACTCATAAGCCTGCATCGGTATTGACAGCACCATCCTCATTGGATTGGCAGGTTCCGGGCATGTCCGGTACAGATAAGTTCCAAGGGGGCTTAGACTTCAAAACTGTCTTGTGCTGTGGTAGCCTCAACCTTTTAAAGCTAAAAGACCAACAAGGCACTGGCTGAACCAATGGTGATGCAATACACCACATCATCAGTACCTACGGAACCCATGGTGCACACTATCACCAGACTGGTACCAATGATGCATGCAGAGACGGCATCCGTACCAACCCTGGTAATGCTGAGAGAGCCTTTGTCTGGACTTGAAAGTACCAGAGACAGATTTTGGAGAATTTGGGTTTGGAAATTAATTGTACGGGGATACAAGACAGGTCTGGCCATTATTTTCCTTCTGCTCCCTCTTTTTTGGTAAAGGGTATCAAAATGCCTTCTGGATTAGAAAACTCAATAACTTTGTATGCTGGCTGTCTTGTTATATATGCGTGATCCAGAAGCCTGGCTAGAAACTAGAGGATTGTTGACTTTGGCATTTGAGCAGGAATGAAGTTTCAAACTGAACTGTGATAAATCTGAAATTTTAGAAATCAATATTCTCCAAAGGGTAAAAATGAACTTGGCTAGGTAGGGTAGTCTCAGTAAAGATGAAGAGCCTCCCAGAATATAGTTTTTGTTTCATTGCATTCCCTTAGGTATCCCTGACAGACTTTAAAAACGTGGCAGGATATTTTATTCAAATATTTTATTGTGAAAGCTGAATACAAAGCATCTTTAACTAGATTTTTAATGACATTTTTGGAGTAGATGCAGGTGCAAACTAGAACAACAAAAGGTTTCACTTCTAAGGTTATTTATTTACTTATTTACTAGAAGACTTGCTAGCATTTCCCGGGTCCTTCAGGGCAGGGCCTGGGGATGTGTTTGGGATGGGGGGATGTGCAGAAGGGGCATGTTCTCTTCCTCCCCAGCCCCAGTCACCACCTTCAGCCTACCCAGGGCCTGTTCTTCCATGCCCAGCGCTATGGTCAAGGGTTGGGAGAGGGGAAAGAGTTTGAGGCTGGTAGGCAGGCAAGATGGCAGAGCCCCATCCCTGCTGGCCACTCACTTCATGGTACTGCTGCCCTCAGTGGGCACTCTATATAGCTCTCCCTGTGGGCTTTCTGCCCTCTGTGGCCACTCTCATATTGCATACCTTGAAACAGCATCCCCTCTCTTCGCATGTTATGGTAAACTGTCCTTTTCCAGGGGTTTCCGGCTGTCTTTGTACAACCAAATCTTGACTTTACTTTAAGTTAGGACAAGAGGAAGCGGCATGCCAAATTTGGTGGCCTTAGCTTTTGCTGATTAGGAAGAGTTCTTGAACAAACGGACACAGACAGACACTATAATAGATAAAGAATAAAAATGTAAAGGGCCGTGTGTATGTAATACACACATGCACGTACACACAAACAATTTTGATTAAAAGGTGTTTATAGGAAAATAGCTCAGATAAAAAGATGGGAGAGGTGTTTGTTTAAACAAATTGATCTGTGTGAGTGTGCCTCTAACGGAAAGTGGATATACATCTTCAATTTCTACAGCACAAAACGAAAATTCTTTATAGATTGCAGTTGACTCCATGTAGAGGTCAAACCTCAGGGACAGGGAAGCATAATTGCATACATGGTGATTTTGTCCAGAAATTGGATAATTTTGGGAGGAATTTATTTAAGAGATTAATCTTATGACAAAATGCCAGCTTCCTTGAGATCCCTTGACCTGCTTACTTAATGCTCCACTAAAAATATATACATTTTAAACAGTTTTTATTATAGACTTTATATTGCACACTAGAACATTTACCCAACATTGCTTGAGTCCTTAACTGTAAGGTTTGTTTTCTTGGTTTAAATCATTGTTCTGGGGTGGGTTGAGTATGAAGGGTTCAGTATGCAGGCTTCCCTGCGGAGAGAGGACAATCCCAGCCCCCTCTCAATGCAGCAGCTTGGGATCAAGTGAGAAGCATGTGTGTCCATGGCTGCTGCAGCAGGCACAGCCAGGGGAGGGATTTATGTTCCCTAGTTGGGGGACAGCTAGACACACAGACAGAGACAAACTCTCTGAAATATATGGTAGATAGCTGTCCTTTTCTCCACCTTGCCCTCTGCTGGCCAAATGGAATTATAGCTGTCCCTGTCCCCATCTCTGGTCCTTTGCTGCTTTCCTATGGTTGTTCTGCAGTATAACTCCCTCCTGCCAGACACTTCTCTCCCCCACCCCCCCATTTCCATTTTGTGAGAAACAATCAAATTCCACGCACATATCATTATCCTGTCACAACGAAACCCCGCCATTGTGTTATCTTATTAAAAGAGGAAGTTTCATACCAAATTCAGTGGTCCTAGGTCTTATTCTTTAGGAGGAGTTCTTAAACTGACTCTCAGATGCACAGACAGACGCACATTTCTAAATTATATAGTAAGATTATTGCAATAATAGGGCTTCTCCTATGAAGTTTAATAGTAAAATTGTTTCATATCAAGTATATAATCTAGAGCAGCACCAAAAATAGGATAGTTATTTAGAAATTGTGGCCCTTTTTAGTGTACTCAGAGGAAGTAGGCTGTCTTATAGAATAAAACAACAAATGGTCTGGTAGCACTGTATAGACTAACAAAACATGTAGATGGTATCATGAGCTTTCGTGGGCACAGCCCACTTCTTCAGACCATTTGTTGTTTTTTTCTGTAACAGACTAACTCGGCTACCCCCTGAAATTCTTATAGAATGTGCACTTTGGTCTCTGCATTTTAGGCTGTGTCTATGCTGCTTGCTTGATGTTTCTTCCTGAAATATGCAGTTAGAAATTAGGTCCTAGAATTGTTTTAGTTTTGCACTTTTTGCCATCCGCAACTAGCAATAGTGTGCTGGAGCAACACTCATGTTCCTATGTTGCTGCAGCAACTCTTTCCAGGCAGTTGTGTTGGAGGGTCCTGATTTAAAATGTTTAAAATGAGAACATGTTTTGGGAAAAGATAATGGGTTTCTTTTTGAGATCCAGGTACTTTGAGTACTCCTATAAACTTTGGGATCAGAATATATATATATCTTCGATTTCTTTCATCCTCCTTTTCCTTCACGCTTTCATTTTCATTCATTGGAACTATACTTTTCCTCAAGTTGAACTTTTTTTATTTAGCTGTTTTTTAGAAGTCTTAAATCATAGTTGAATTCTTAGATTTCTGAATGCCCGAAACCTCTTGTCCTGTCTTTTCTCTTCTGTCACTTCAGTGTGTGTGTGTGGGGCGGGGGAAATAGTTCTTTTTTGCTTTTCTGGACATGTGCATTTTTGTAGCTAACTAGCCTTGAAGTGCTTGTCAATGGTAGTCATGGTATGACTTCATGAGATCTTTTAAGAGACCCTAAGGGAGGCCTCTTGTCTCTGACTATTGAGAGGAGAATCCAGCTATTAATTGAGTCTAGGCAGTGTGTGTATTATCCTGAAGTAGAATTAAAAGCATGATGTTTAGTCATATTTCATATTTCAGTACCATTGGGTATCCCAAAAAGAAGACATTTTCAATTAAAGAGAAGTTCTGCTGAATCCACTGCCAAAATGTTTTTCATCTTGAAGCCAAAAAATACAACCAAACACACATTCCTTTAAAGGATTGTGGGGGAGCCATATTTCTTTGTCATTAAGTGTAAAATAGACATGTGATATCAGGCTTTTTAATGTTTAACAAATATGTAACATTTTGGTTTATGTAAGAGTATTTATTTAGGAATTGATATATTCTGCAATGTGAGATGTAATTTTAAATTAACAGGAAACTTGAAGCTTCATAAGCATAAATTTAGTATAATCGTCAAATGGCTTATTTAAAAAGTAATTTTGAGCAAGCATCTAATAATCAGATGCACAGTAATTGCATTACAAAATTATTCTTTGATCTAGGTAACCTTAATGATGTATTACACTTTTTTGCTCTAATGGCAAATTACAGTGGAATTAAAAGGTGAAACTGTCTTGTGCAGTGTAATTTCACTGCATTCTGAATAAAATGGTTGGAATTGTTCTGTTCAAACCTTAGTTTTTTAATCAAGTCTTGATGAATATAGATTATATTATGGGTAAGTAGTCTATAGAGGTTCAAGAGAAGGTACAGTTTTATTTTGATGTATAGATTTTTATATGCAGGTAATCTTTACATTCTAAGACTTGATTTAAATGGATGATGGCTTCATTTTTTTTACCTAACAAATATTATTCATATTACTTATCCAAAGAAGACATGAAAAAGTGAGCATGTAGAATGTGTTAATTTCAAATACATCTCAGAGCTATAATAAATAGTTCAATTTTCAATATCTGTTGGTGTTGCCCTGGGATTGCTTTTGTAGCTGAGTCTGAAGATACGTTAAACTATCAGCGTCTTCATAAAATACAGTTCTCTTTGATACTAGTTTGTCAGTGTTTATATGGAGCTAAAAATGTCCTGATCTTAAGAAGGGGGAAAATATAAAATATTCTTGTAAAAAGAACAGATCAATCTACATCTAAAAAGATGAAATTGTGAATATCAGTTTTATGGAACATTGCAAGTAGACACATCTTCCACAGGAAACGTAATTTTAAGACTTCATTATTTTCCAGACAATTTATGCAGTTGATGTGTTGAACTGTGATTATTACTAAAATTTATGGTTGATCCATGAATATTTTTAATTTTAATATGCAACACCTGCTTTATTAAATACTCTTTTTGTATTCATTCTATCAAGAAGATCATGTTGTCTTGCTTTTTTTATACCAGTTTTACAACTACCAGCACAATGGGAAAAAGAAGTATGAGCCCTATTCAAGAGGAAGCTGGCTCTGATGATATGGAAGAGAGAGAAATCCAAGGCACAGAGCTTGATGAAACAGATTGCTATGCAGAGTGTGTTCCAGAGGGAAGGAAGAGAGCCAAAAAGTTCAAAAAAGTCAAGGAAGAGCAAGATCCAACAGGTAAAAACTCTGAAGCTAAGAGTTCATTTCTATCCTTTTTCCATTTAGAACCACCTTAACCCTAAACAGGGTACAAGTTGTCTTTTGAGTGTTAAACATTCCTTACATATATATTCCATATATATCTTAAGGTAGTGTTTTAATTTAAAGCCAATTTTGAATTGCAGACTGTGGGATTGCATTGATCAATGTGGAAAAAAAAATGCCACAAGATAGAAACTTGAAATATCTGTCACCTAGATTTTGGGGCCAGAAAAAACTGGAGAAGGAGAGTTGGTCATTTACTAGGCTAATGAGGGGATAATCTTGGCCATTTTGAGGCAATTTTTCTCCTAGTGTGACGGTGCACTTTCTTGACAGCTACGGTCATCTTAGCACCCTTTTGCTTATGGTATCAGAATTTGAAAATTCTGGTACTTGAAGCATGATTCTTCAGTTTTTCCCTAGTCGGTCCAGCAAACCTTCTGTGCATATTGTAAGACTTACTAGTTATGCAAACCTCTTGTTCTAGGTTCTTGGCTTGAGAGGATGAAATCTTATTTGTTGAAGTGGCATAATATAGGTTGACACATCATTGGCTGCCTTTTGTTAGCTGGTCTTCTATATTGATTGAAAATATTCTCAGCTTTTAATAAATCTGCCAGCTTCTCTGATTACGTTCATGAACTCTTTTAAAATATTATTTAGCGCTTAAATACAGTTTTAAATGTTCAAAGCACTGCACAAATGTTAACTGATTTCTTAAAATATCATGGAAGGTAGGTAAAAGAAATAGTATGTTACAGATGTGAAAACTGAGTTAGATAAATGAAGGGACTTTCATAATGTCTCATAAAAGCTTATGATGTATTTGTTAGTCTCTAAGGTGCTATAGCACTACTAGTTGTTTTTTCACATCAGGTCAGTCATCTGAACTTTAGGCTTTCTGAATCTCCAACCTTGAACTCTATATTCCACACCATATTGTCCACCTCACAAAATATCCTCCAATTGGATCATGTGGGTACACATTGTTGATCCTGTTTAGTTTCCCATAATATGAACCAGGTCATCCATAAAGATACTACATGTTCTCTCCCTACTTCCTAAAATGGCAGTGCTGATTTAATATAAGCAGACTCAGAAACTGGCTTAAAGAAGCATCTTTCCTCTCTGTCAGCAGGTAGAAGACCTCTTCACATTTTGAGCATAGCGAAGTGGGTGTTATGTGTTGCACATAAACTTTTTTCTTATTACTCTGAATAAAAATTTGGAGCCCAGTAAAATATTAAATGGTAAATTCGTTACAAAGCTGCAGCACTTTAATTTGGAGTAAAAATGTGCCTTATTAAAAATATTCCTCTTTCTTTCTCGTAATAAACATGTTTAAGTAACTTCTGTTTTTAGGTATTTGCAATCAATTATGGATTTATTCGATAGTCTCTGGGATTAATGTAGTGTTGGGCACTTCATGAAGGCTTAAGAGCTTGTTCACAAATAGGATTAACACTAGATGACCTCCTCATTCGTTGTGTGCATTTACCTGCTGTTAATTAAGGGAACAAGAGTACTTGTTTCAAAGGCAGTAGGGATGCTGAATTGACTTGGAAAGTTTCGATATTAATAGCAGGTAATGAGTGTGTTTGCATGTACTCCTTACAAAGGGAGGTATATAGTAAGCTTATAGCGATTTTGTTACTTTTGTGCTTTAAGGAACAAATCCAGCAGATGAATCTAGATAAAGCAGTAAAGTTAGAAAAATTAGGAATTGTGACAGTACCTTCCTATACAGCCTTGGGGTCATCCATTGTACTTTTTCCTTTTTATAGATATGTTTGCGGCATATAAAATATAATTGTTAAATATAAGAAGTAATAAAGACTTTTCCATATACATCCTATCAGAATTACTCAGTTTGAAACCTGACTAAGCCACTATTGCTTTGTTTTCCATATTAGTACTGGACCATCATCTGAACTGGTAGAATCTGTGGACACAATTTAACAGCGGTAAACATGTCAAATCTAAACTTAGCTGGAATCTTAACAGCAGTCATGATGTGCACACATTTTTGCTTAACTTTTATGCAGGTGTCACTTCATTACACATTTGAAAGGCAGAGTGCACAATTATGACTCTACTGGATGAAAGTAAAATGAAATATAATCATGGAAAGGAAATATTATTTTCTTAGTTAAGAGAACACTGCTAACGAGTTTATTCAATAACTGTACAATTTTAGTCACAGATGGCATGCCAAAATTTTCACATCGTCACAGGTTCAAGCTTTGCATATTAATCACTTTGCTTAGCAAGTAGCTTTGTGCAAATGACCTACAGTTTAAACAAATCTTTAGGTTGTATGTACAGTGTATCAAAAAGCTTTTAGGGACCAGTACCATATTAAATGTCATCCTTGATTGCTAAAGGAACTAAATGTAAGCTACCAGTGTTATGATGCTCCCATATCTGTAGGAAAGTAGAGGACGAGTAGAACATTTTAGATAATCCACTTAATTGTAGGGTGCAAAAAATCTTTTTGGTTATATACTGCCAAATTCTGGATTTGTTGAAACAGTAAAAGAGCACTTTGTTTTGCCATGTAATATAGGTATGTATGTCTTCCTTGTGTCTTGATATGAAGAAGTTTAAATTGAAAGTCAATTGTATTTGTGAAAAAAGACAAAAGTAAATCAAAATCAACCTTTCCATGCCTCCCAAAATAAGCCTAGTGCTCTGTTTAAATGAACATATCTTGTGATCTGTCTGCATCTTCCATATGGGCTCTGTTGTAACTAGTTTTTATTCTAATTTGCATCTCGGACTCTATAGCACAAAGTAACTTAGGCTGTGTCTGCTCTTAAAACATTATAGTTGAAGAACTGCAGTGCTGCAGGTGTTTGCTTCAGTGTATATCAGAGTTATTGACTCGAGTTCCATGACTTGAACTCGAATCCGACTTCAGTTGCCTAGGCGACTTGACTTGAGACTCGACTCGGGTTCATTGTTTGTGACTTGAGACTCAACTTGAGACTTGCTAATTTTGTTAAATCGACTTGGTGAAAAAATTGTCCGAAAATGCCGATTTTGATGGCTTGTACAAAAGTGACTTGACATTTTTTAAATTAAGACTTGAGACTCGACTTGGGACTTGACTCGAAAGTGACTTTAGGGACTCGAGACTCGACTTGAGACTTGAACTGTAGTGACTTGAGACTTGACTTGGACTTGACAATGACAACTTGAAGACAACACTGGTATATATATTGAATGCCACAGTTTCCAGTAGGTAATCCACCTCTCCAGTTGCCTACTATGTATGTATGTATGTATCAGATTTCTTCTATCAACCTAGTGTTGCCTATACTTGGTGTTAGTCGACTTAATTATGTCTTACGAGGGTGTGGATTTTTCCTACCCCAAGGGACGTAGCTATGCTCATATAACATTTTAATATAGACTAGCCCTTTATATGGGTGTTCTTTCATTTGATTTGCATATTAATGCTTTATGATTTCCACAATTTGAGTGTTTTGAAGTAAAGGTTTGAATTAGCTTGCTAGAGAACAGATTTTTGGCTTGTCAAACATCTTGTGAGAGTTATTTAGATATATTTGCAGGTTCATTTTTGAGCTATTCACAATTATGATTTGGTTATTAGTAATTTGGAGTGAGTGGGTCTTTTTCTGCTCATGGTGATGTAGTCTCATATTATTGCATATTACATGCAGTTATAGGGGGTACTCACTGGCAAAGCTTCTTGTTCCACTCTAGTAGCTGGTTCATGTAGAAGATAATCTACTACTATCTTTTACTTTAACTCAAGTGATAGAGGCTTATGCTGTATACCTAAAGCAGTGATACCCTGAACTCAGTGGTTCAAGTGCCAAATTAGTGATCAGCATTACCTAGGGGAGCCACAATAGCATGAATTCATTGCTCTTCTTTGAGTTCTTGCTCATGTCCGTTCCACTAGGTGTGTATGCACTATTGTCGGAAAGATTTCCGTAGCAGTATCTGTTGGGTGATCTGTGTGGAGCCCCCTGGAGTGGTGCCGGTATGCCTGCTCAGTTCCTTCTTACTTCCAGTGACAGTCATTTGAGCAACTCCCTCTTGCAGTGCAAGTGCTAGCCAAGTGGTCTTTTCCCCAGATAGTTTTTGTTCTTGTTATGGTTAGTTATAAGTAGGGCAGTTACTGTTAGTTACTTTTTGAACTTGGAGGTTTCCCCTCACATTTTATTTCCTGGACTGGGACATGTCACAGTTGCAGAAGTTTATGTCCTGTGCAAGCTTGTGAAGTTTATGCCCAAGGGAAATCCACCCAAACTTGCCTCAAGTGTCCCATTTGTTGGAGCTTCAGACCCAGAAGCAAAAAGGGGAGAGACAGTTGTCTCAAGGTCCTTCTCATGGAGGCAGCACTGTGCCTGAACCAACAGAACCGGCATCGATGACATTCAACATCGCACTGGAATTGGTACAGTATCTCTTGGTGCTAAAGATGTATTTTTGTCATAGGCACCAACACCGCTCCCTGGCACATCAACTCTGGCTCCATGAATAAGTTTGTCAAGCCCAGTGCCAGTGGACTTACCCATCAGGGAGGCTTGGAGGATGACCTTGATCTTCCCTCCATGCTTGACACATTCAAGGTTTCATGCAACCTCATGGAAATGACAGCAGCATGCAGAGCCACTTCCTTCCCCTGCAAGCTGGATCTGTGCCGTGATGCTTGTCCTCCTCTCCCTCCCCAAGGAGGAAGCTGGCGCTAGTGATCCAACCTCACAGGCAGGGGCACAGAGCTGGAGCACCACCACAGGTACCCCCTTGCAGGTTTGGGGGGAGCTATGAGCCCACAGACCACACTTTAAGAACCACTGCCCTACAGGATAAGCGAGCAAATGAACGTTAGCCGCTCCTTCCTCAGCCTCAAATGGTCCCTCAAGCCACAGGTGGGGGTTTCCCCACTGGGACCTCTTTCCGACACAGAACAATAGCAATTGTCAATGTTCTGCTCGTTCATGAACTACAGCCTCATTTCCGTGGCAGACACCTTTCACCTCTGATGGTTAAACCATCTCCTATACACCACCTTGCCCTTTCCACTCATCCACACAGTTCTCCTAAAGATCCACCAGTATGGGGCATTGTTAATCCTGCTAGCACTGGCGTGACTGCACCAGCACTGATTCACCACGCTGCTGAACCCTTCAGTGCCCAGACCTTCTCAGTCAGGATTACACCAGGCTCCCAGCACCCCTAAATTGAGGTCCCTTCATCTCACAGCCTGAAAACTCCATGCTTGAGCCCCATGGAACTCCAGTGTTCAGACCCAATAAGAGAGATCCTGGAAACCTCCACCTTAGCCACTCACCATAGTAGAAATGCTTTCCTTTCAGAGTAATCCAGCAAAAAGGAACTGAGCTGGAGGCAGGTCGGCAAGGGCATATATACACCACCATACCAGCACCACTTCAGGGATCTCGACAGCTGATCAGATTGTCAAAAAAATTGACAGTCGTTCATGGGGTGTGCACATACACATATCAGGATGGACATGATCAACCCATCTTGAAGAATGGTTATGAGAGGTTGGGAACTGGTTCTTCATTTGCTATTTTTTTATATGTTGAATTCTGAATTCAAAATGAATAGGCAAGTGTTCTACATTTGGTTAACATATTTTAAGCATCTCGATTGGTTAATAATTTAAATTGGTTGATTAAATCATGCCGTGTTTTGATATCATGTGCAGCAGAGAGCTGTAGGAGACACACTGAAGAGCCAACTCATAGTTCCCAAACCCAAATATCTGTGTATCACTGACCAAAAGTTCCAATCCTGCTGATAACCCATAAAGAGGACAGTATAATTCTACATAATGGAAATAGTTTTCTTCAGTTTGCTCTTTTAAAAACCTGGGACTTGACACACACCAAAGCTGTTGAAAGAACTTTAGACTGCTTGAATTTGAAACCTTTTGTTAGAAAATATCAGAATTGCAGTTGCCTATGCAACCTAAATTTGATACCTCTGTACATTTGCCTTGAAATATTACAGGATTTTTTTTTCCCCATAGGAGCCGTGCCTCATTAATGTCCAGCATGGACAGTGCTCACTATGAGCAGTTCTTTTGTTTTAGCCTCATAATGTACTGTACCTTATTTACTGCACACTAGTCAAATCCTAACCAGAATACAGAATTATTTCCTTTAGACTTTCCTGTGGCACTCATTATTGTAGTATATGAATGCATCACAAATATTAATGAATTCACAACACCCCATGGAGGTGGTGTTATCTTCATTTTTGCAGATGGGAAACTGAGGTATAGAAAGATTGTCAGAATTATGCACTGATTTTGGCTGCCCAATTTCATAGAATCATAGAGCTGGAAGGGACCTCAGGAGGTCATCAAGTCCAGCCCCCTGCCCAAGGCAGGACCAATCCCAACTAAATCAACCCAGCCAGGGCTTTGTCAAGCTGAGACTTAAACATCTCTAGGGATGGAGATTCCACCACCTCCCTAGGTAACCCATACCAGTACTTCAACACCCTCCTAGTGAAATAGTTTTTCCTAATATCCAACCTAGACCTCTCCCACTGAAACTTGAGACCATTGCTCCTTGTTCTGCTATCCGTCACTACTGTGAACAGCCTTTCTCCATCCTCTTTGGAACCTCCCTTCAGGAAGTTGAAGGCTGCTATCAAATCCCCCCCTCATTCTTCTCTTTTGCAGACTAAATAAGCCCAAATCCCTCGGACTCTCCTCATGGGTCATGCGCTCCAGACCCCTAATCATTTTGGTAGCCCTCCGCTGGACTCTCTCCAATGCGTCCACATCTTTTCTATAGTGGGTGGCCCAGAACTGGACGCAATACTCCAGGTGTGGCTTCACCAGAGCCGAATAAAGGGGAATAATCACTGCTTTAGATCTGCTGGCAATGCTCCTCCTAATGTAACCTAATATTCCATTCGCCTTCTTGGCTACAAGGGCACATTGTTGACTCATATCTAGCTTCTCATCCACTGTAATCCCCTTTTCTGCAGAACTGCTACTTAGCCAGTCGGTCCCCAGCCTGTAACAATGCTTGGGATTCTTCCGTCCCAAGTGCAGGACTCTACACTTGTCCTTGTTGAACCTCGTCAGATTTCTTTTGGCCCAATCCTCTAATCTGTCTGACTCACTCTGGACCCTATCCCTGCCCTCCAGCATATCTACCTCTCCCCCTAGCTTAGTGTCATCTGAGAACTTGCTGAGGGTGCAATCCATCCCCTCATCCAGGTCATTAATAAAAATGTTGAACAAAACCGGTCCTAGAACATGATCCTTGGGGCACGCTGCTAGAAACCACCAACCTGACATTGAGCTGTTGATCATTACCCGTTGGGCCCGACAGTATAGCCAGGTTTCTATCCATCTTACAGTCCATTTATACTCCCTTAACTTGCTGGCAAGAATATTGTGGGAGACCGTATCAAAAGCTTTGCTAAAGTCAAGGTATATCACATCCACTGACTTCCCCATATCCACAGAGTTACCTCATCCCCATACTGTGTTGTCTAGTGCATTAGTCTGGGAGCTGACCTTGTCCATGAAGACAGAGGCAAAGAAAGTACTTCAGCTTTTCCCACATCATCTGTTACTAAGTTACCTCCCTCGTCCAGTAAGGGCCCCACACCCTCTCTGATCACCTTCTTATTATTAAAATGCCTATAGAAACCTTTCTTGTTACCCTTCACATCCCTTGCTAGCTGCACTTCCAATTGCGCTTTCGCCTTCTTGATAACTCCGCTGCATTCTTGAGTAATATATTTATACTCCTTCCTAGTCATATGTCCAAGTTTCTGCTTCTTGTAAGTTTTCTTTTTGTATTTAAGCTCACCAGGGATTTCCCCGGTAATCCAATCTGGTCGCCTACCATATTTGCTTTTCTTGCTGCACATCGGGATGGTTTCGTCCTGTGCCTTCAATAAGGCTTTTTTAATTTAATTTGAGATACCTTAGTACTTGAAGTATATACGTTCAAACCTCACCTGCCATTGACTTCAGTTGCAGGTGAGCGCTCAACACGTCTACAGATTTCAAGTTAGGCACTCAGAAAATGAGGAGTACACAGTGATCATTTGAGGAAAGTTTAATTTCAGTGACTTGCCTAGCATCACATAGGAATTTTGTGGCAGATATACGAGTATAAGCCAATTCTTCATAATGGCTTTCAACAGCCTTATCCATGAGACCTTCCCTTATTCCTTCAAACCCTTGCCTTATTCATAGACACCTCCTGGCTTTTGCCACATAAGAGGCAAGGGTTCTACAGACAAGTCTCTTTTACTAGCTCTGGTTCTTATCCAGAGCAGGTCCATCTTGTGCACAGTATATGTCAGAAATCCCGTGGAAAAAATAGTATGTATTTGTATAATTAAAGACTCCGTTATGCATAGAGAAAAGGAGGCAAAATTAAGGTTACAGAAATAATTTTTTAATTCTGGTATTTCTTAACTTTTGAGCATGTAATTTTACAATCTTTATGTTCTTTTAATTTAGTTTTTGTATATCTAACAACATTTATACTCTGATATCATCCAGTGGCTGGCAAGCTCAAAGCTCTGTTGTGTTAGGTGCCGTGCAAATATTGTCTGACAGGAAATAAAGCAGCAGTGTCCAGCTAGACAATTAACATTTCCATATTTCAATAAAGCATTTAACCTTAAATATAATTTTGAAAAAGCTTAATTCTATTTTTTTAAAGTGTTCAAAGTAGTTGTGTAAGATCTACAAGCATTATTTATTTCATTTTTTAGTTAAATCAATTAAATCAAGGAACTTGTATCCTCTCAGATTACCAGAAACACTCAAGTCTTTCAGCCATGCAAATAAGATAGTTTAATAGATCCTATTAACTTGATCTTGTGTAAACATTCCCAATCCTATTAGTATCTATGTAATGTAGTACAGGCCTCAGATTTCCAAACTGAGGCTGCAAAACTCAATTTCCATTTATAGGGTTATTTTGAATTTAAATCATAAACATGTTCAAACATCAGGCTTCTCAAATTCACAAAAGCAAAAAATGTGTAGGTTGAATTTTTCATCTCCTTTGGCTAACTGATGGTGATAGGTTTGAAAAATATGGAAGAGCTAAATATTGTCTTGAGGTGTACTTTGGGAGCTGTAAAACAGAGAACCATCTTGGCATTTAAGGTTTTCAGAACTTAACTTTGTTGATTGTGTAAGCAAATGATTTTTAAAAGCATTGGGGAAATACCTTTCTTGGAGAGATCCCAGTAAGAGATCTCATGGTTTCTGTCAAGCTTTTGCAATTGAATGAGCACTGAAAGTGTGGCATGGCAAATGGTGCAGACTCTTAACTCAAGTGAATTTATACACTATAAATGTGTATAGGATTAACCTTTTTTGATTGACAACGTCAAACAATTTTTTTTAATTTCAGTGATCTGAGAAACTTGGTAGGTTAAGTGTGAAAAATACCCATATAGACTTAATGTATGAATCAATCCGTGATTAAATCAAGCATCCCATGTTGAATAAAGCCTCTTAGTGAGATGAGTTCTGAATGTGAGGTATAATATTGTCATACTATACTTCACATTCTTCCCCAGCTGACCCTGCAGGCTTGGTGTGTGCTTTGAAGAAATGGTTAACTACGGTGCATTTAGCTAGTAATATCTCTTTGTCAACTCCACAGGATAAGTTCTTGTTGTTTGGTAGAGTGTATCTGTAAATGGAGCCTCATTCTTTCATGCTCCCAGTGAGACTGTGAATAGTAAGGCACATTTTAAGAGTCTTGATGTCCATCTGACCATTTATTGTTCCACGGAAAAGTAACAGTATTAAAGTGTTCTTGTTGCTCAACTTCTCCCACAATTTTGATACTTATTGACTATTCCTCTTATCCAAGTTTCTGGAAGCAGTTCAAAGCTGCAACATAGCTTATTCTAGCTACACCCCTTTTCCTTCCTGCCAGATCTTCTACCTTCACAGCTTGTTATGTATCAGTTTGCTTCACTCTCATCCCATTCTTGATTTGTAGTTAGCTGCTTTGGGGGTGGTTAAAGAATATTTTCAAGCCTGCTCACTCCTCCTGGCTTGGCATCTGAGTGCATTGCAATGGTCACAGCCCTTCAGAAGGGTCCAAATGGCCCTACAGACCATACGAGTCATGACATGGGGCACAGCCATTTCAAAACATCAGCTGTAGTTGTTTAGATCAAAGTTTTCTCTCGTGCTTAATAAGGAAAGCTTACTTTGAGGTAAAGTGGCTTATCTTCTAGGGTTATGATCGTTCTTGAAGTGAGACATCTCAGGTCCAGTCTTGTTAAAACACTTGATGAGATTTGTGACACGCAATGGATTCTAATCCGTTGGCTACAAAGTTATCATTTTATGCCCCTGAATAGTCATATTATGTTGTAAGAGGATATCTTGTGCATTCAAACTTACCAGTGAGGAGCTATTGGGGTGGGGGGGAAACAGAAGATAAATTAGTGGCTGAGACTGCAGAGAGGCTTCAAACCTTGCTGTCAAAACCAGAACAGTAATGTGTTCGTTGCACTGTTACCCTGGGGAAGAATGGGGAATCCTGGAGAAATTTCTAAGGAAAGCTAGATGAAGTATCATCTTAAACAGCAAAAGCCTGCATGTCCTTCTGATCCATATTCTGCACCCAGAGTCTTAAGTGGCTGATAGGCCCAGTCACCACACCAGTTTTGCAGCCTGGACTCTGGATCACCTCCATGTGCATGGCTTCACAATAATATCAGGAAAGCTCTGATTCCTTTGACCAACATAATTCACCTCTGAGTGGGGACCAGTGGTTGAAGAGCTACCCATCACTAGACCGATCCAAGTTCTTCTTCGAG
Source organism: Rafetus swinhoei (assembly GCA_019425775.1). NCBI lineage: Eukaryota > Metazoa > Chordata > Testudines > Trionychidae > Rafetus > Rafetus swinhoei. The sequence goes on along the minus strand of CM033443.1, from coordinate 26,439,150 downwards.
TGATGTCTCCATGGGTGCTCCACAGTTGGTGTCAGGCTCGTCCCGGCACCACTTCTCCTCAGTTCCTTCTTCACCGCCCTTGGCCAGAGATTGAGCTCAATTCTCTCCTCCTTAGCACGTTCTGCAAGACAAAGCAGAACCACTTTATCAGTATAGATACTCCTGAGGCACTCGGGACTCCCTTCTCTTTACACAGAAAACAAAACAAAACAAGCTGCCGCCACCAGCGCAAGCAGTCAGCGCTGCTTGTACAATTACACCTAGCTTCTGGGAGACATGCCAGACTCCTAAGAAGAAGAGATGTGGCAGGTGCTGAGAATTTAAGCCTGCCTCGGATGCCCATAGTGAATGTATACGCTGTTTGGGGGACACACATGTACCTCAGAAATGTGTCTATTGCTGTAGCCTCATAACAATAACTCACAAAGAAAGGGAGCTCACAGTGCGCATGCAGTCTATGGATAGAGCCCTACCCTGCCATAATTATGAAGGGGGCAATGAGGGCTCGAGTGCAATTTCTCCTCAGAGCAAACCTCCAAGCCCTTCACCTCAGAGAACATGTTCAGAAACTAGACCCTCACCAGCCCGTTCTCTCCCCTCAAGAATTAGCAAAGGAGAAGAGCCAGGCACTTCAGGCACGGCAAAGTCTCGAGCCTCCTCAATAAAGGGCTCAGGTGCCCTTGAAACAGCCCTCAAAACCAGCTACCACAAAAAGGGCACCTAGCAAGGGCCCTGTGGTGACAGAGGCACCACTGGCATTAATGGCACCTGGCTCTCCACGGTCACTCTCAAGATCCCTGGCACATTGCCAACCTACAGCACAACATTTGCCCGTGGCACAGAAAACCAACAGGGCTAGCTCCAGCTGCCCCCTAGCACTCCACACTAACTCTAGATCCCTTGGGGTCACGGCTAAACCCATGCCACCACCACAAGTGCTGACCACCACGGCAATGGGTCACAAGTCTGCATTCTACCGCCATTCCTCAGGTCACAAAACACAAGCACCACCAGGACATGACAGGGGGACTAGGACCCTGCCCCCTCCTGAGCTTTCACCACGACACTGTTCTCAATCCCCACTACGAACAAGGGGCTCACCATGGTCACCATCCTTATCACAATTCAGTGCCTACCACGGAGATGCAGGGAGCATGTTCTCCTTGCAACACTCTTCCCCAGATAGGGCACGCACATGTTATGGGCAATATAGACCACCACATTATCAATATCCTCCATGGCACACTGATTGGCATTATTATGACACTTATCACAGCCGCTGTTTTGACAATATAAGAAACCTCGTTACGATCGTTACCACCAGTCCAACAGTAACCATCATAACTTGCTTCAAACATATGGGGCATATGGCAGCTACCACATATGTGGTCCCGCATACAAAGCTGCACTTCCAGTGTTGGAAACAGTGGATCTCTTCAGTGTACACATCAGCCAGCCGTCAGATCCACAGGCACGTTTCACCTCCCCCAAAAGTCCTCAACTCCCTACAGTGGTAAACACAGGCACACAACCTCTGCAAGGGGGTGCCTTTCTGTTGGGACCAGCTGTCCAAGCAAATTATGATGGACGCCTCACTGATGGGATGGTAACAACAGTTTGGTTGTTGTTTGCAACCAACAACAGTTTGCTCAAGGGAAATGGTCCAAAGATGAGTCAAAACTGCACATAAATCCTCTTGAGCTTCAAGCAGTCCTCAACGCATGCAAGCACTTCCTCCCTTACATCCAAGACTCTTCCATGCGTATCCTCACCAACAATATGGCGACTGTTTTACATCAACCTCCAAGGAGGTGCAAGATCCCAGAAGCGATCAGGCTTTGGAATTGGTGCATCCGTCACAAAATTACCATCTCAGCAGAATACCTGCCTGGAGACAAGAACATTATGGCAGATACCCTCAGCTACAACTTCCTCACAGAACATGAGTGGGAACTACACGACCACATCGCCCACAGGCTGTTCCACCGATGGGGGTGACCACAGATAGATCTCTTCACCACCAGACAGAACTCCAAATGCTCCCAGTACTTCTCAAGAGCAGGTATAGGATATGGCTCCCTTGGCGATGTCATACTTGTCACTTGAGGGGCCCACCTATTATGCGCCTTTCCACCCATTCCGCTCGTTCCCTGAGTCCGCCGGAAGATAGACGGATGGGTTCAAATTATCTTGATAGCCCCAGCCTGGCCCCGACAGACATGGTTCATGTGTCTTTATCACCTGTCTCTGCAACCTCCCTAATCACTTCCAAACTGCCTAGATCTGCTCTCCCAGAACCTGGGGTCAATACTTCATCCCCAACCACAAACGCTGTACCTGATGGCATAGTACCTATCTGGTTCTCAGAAGCGGAGCACCAGTGCTCCCAACAAGTGAAAAATGTTCTACTGCATAGCAGGAGACAAACAACATGCAAGACTTACCTATAAAAGTGGCACTGGTTTACACAGTGGTGAGCACACCGGGCAATTGAATCATCCAGGGTGCTGCTCCACCAAATACTGGAATACATCATGTACCTGAAACAACAAAATGTGTCAGTTTCCTCATTCCGGGTGCACATGGCCACCATTACAGCCTTCCATCCTCCCATTGCTGGGTTCTCCATATTTGCATACCTCATCTCTAAAAGATTCTGGAAGGGTCTACAGAACCTTCACCCACCTTGAAAACCCATTCTCTCCCCCCGGTAGGACTTAGAATTGGTCCTACACTCACTCACAGGACCACTCTTTGAACCACTGGCAACTGAACCACTTACCTTTCTTACCATGAAAACGTTGTTCCTTTTGGCAATCACTTCTGCAAGGAGGGTCAGCGAACTTGCAGCTCTCACGGCCTGGCCTCCATACATGACTTTTCACAAGCACAAGGTCATCCTGTGGCTACACCCATCCTTCTTACCCAAAGTGACCTCAGAATTCCATATCAATGAACTGATAATCCTTTCCACTTTCTATCCAAACCCATATTGTCCAGAGAAGAAGGCATATTACACACCTTGGACATCAGAAGGGCAGTTGCCGTCTATCTGGATACAACTCAGTCCTTTTGAACACCCCAGAGATTGCTGGTATCCCTGGCCGAAAGGTCCAAGGGAAAACCACTGTCTTCCCAGTGCATATCAAAGCTGATAACATCATGTATTACTACATGCTACTTGCTCCAGAATAGGGCATTACCAGCAAATCCAAAGGCCCACACTACCAGTGCTATGGCGACATCAGCTGCTATCCTAAAGGGAGTCTCACTCCAGGGAATACATAGGCCAGCAACATGGTCGTCTAATCACACCTTCATAAAGCATTACGTTAGTCCACCATGCTCCACAACAAATACCGCAGTAGCCACCGCGGTTCTCGCCACAATCTGTAGCAATTGATCAAAGCCCACTGCCCATCTGAATGGGCACTGCTACACAGTCACCAACTGTGGAGCACCCCCGGGGACACTCGAAGAAGAAAGAGAAGTTACTCACTTTGTGCAGTAATGATTGTTCTTTGAGATGTGTGTCCCCATTGGTGCTCCACCCTCCTCCCCACTTCTTCGGGCAATAATAGCAACCCATGAAGGCGTCAAAGAAGAAACAGGAGAAGCTGGCTGCACGCGCTACTTCAAAGGCGGAAGTGCCGGTGTCCCTTGCGCATGCGCAGCCCACCCGATCACTGCTCTCAAAGTCTCCAATCTGTGGTGCCAGGATGAGCCCAACACCAACTGTAGACCACCCACGGGGACACACATCTCGCAGTAACATTTGTTCTTTATGACACGAGTAACTTCTTTATCTAGGATCTGTTTGACAATCATGCAGGCCAACTTTAGTACAGTGTCTCTAGTCATTCGGTCTTCTGCATATGGGTCTCTCCATGGGCGAGGTCATATATCGGGGTGAGATGGGAGCATTCCCTGGACCAAATGCAAGATCAGGCAGTGGTTCCCAACTAGATGCTAGATCTTCTAAGATGGACTTTCCCAGAGAACATCCACAAGGGTCTTCCCATATATCTTCCAGACACCATTTGTGAAAGGATACAGCACACTTGGGCCAGAGAAGGGAATCGCAACATCAAAATCTTAGTTCTCTAAGTTGTTAAATTAACTTTGGGATTCCAGAACTACCTAGAAGGCAGACCTATTTGGATCCAACAGGAAAACATGACCATAGTTGCATACTAAACAACCAAAAAGGAACAAGGAACATGACTGTACTTGCAGAAGCAGTGAAGACAAAAGAATGGTCAGACAAGACTTTCCCTTCACTGAAAGTGATAGGCATGAAAAGAGCTGAACCAAAAGACAGATGAGATTAGTTTAGTCAGCTACTTGAAGTGATGTCTGAACCAGGAAGCTTTTACTCTGATCTCATGGATGTTCAGTCTTCCCCTCATTTGACTAGTTTGCCAATTGCAAGAATGAAAAAATGGCCAATATTCTTCACCTGGGAAGCTGACTCCAAGTCCACGGGACAAATGCTCTTATTACATAGATAGCCTATTGGTTTGCCACATATTCTTGCCATACCATCTCCTAGGGAAGGTGATCCAAGAAGAAGAAAGGGTGACTGACAACTGATAATTGCAGATTCCAATGACCTCTCTCTCTATCCAGTTCCAGATTCTCTTCATCTGACAGCATGGCTGTTTGAAAGGGAAGTGATAGGCTGAGTGATAGGCTAACTTTTAAACATCTTTTAAAGTTATCAGGATTCTATTTTCATCTGGGGAAGTTTCCATACTAAAAGCCTATTCCTCCACATGGACTGAGTTCAGTTCAAGAGCTCAGCACAGATCCAAGAGATCCTAGGATTCTTGCTATTCAAGATTTCCTTTAGAAAGCTACAAATGGAACCTCTAACCCAGTATAATTGCACCTCAGTTATCAGCTCCAAGTATTGTACTAGTCACAGGATCCTCTAGGTCTTTTACAGAACTTTCAGGTATCTGGATTTCTCAGATCAATCAGACTGGCCAGGCCAGAGATCAGACCAATTTCCCTTAGAGAGAAATAGCACAGGGATTGAAAGCCCTCCCAACCATCCCTTTGAGCTTCTGAATTCTTTCATTCCACCTATTGGTATAGCACCCAACCAAGAAGCAATGGCACACTCCTTGTGTCAGGAAAGCACTAACGTATTTAATCAAGTGTACAGAAACCACAAAAAGATAAGGATTTCTGTTACTTTTCTTTCATCCTGACATGTTGATGCCTTAGTGCATCCAAGATCCCTTTCCAAACGGATGAGACTGTGTATCATTGAAACCTACAAGCCTTCTCACACATCTGTTGTAGAAGGAATCCAGGCCCGTTCTAGAAGATCCGTGGCAACCTCATGGGCAGAAGCACTGTGCACTTCCACTGCAGAGATCTGCAGACCAGCCACAAGGTTGTGAGCTAATGTCTCTATTGTAAAGTGAATTTCTATCCTTTCAGAGACCTCCGTTGGCAGAAAGGTGCTCCAGGTGTTGATCCAGACATAACTTTGACATTTCAAAGGTTTGAAAGTGGGAGGTGGAGAAGAGGGGTGTATTTCCTATTTATGTTGACTTGTTTGTTCCTCCCTGATGAGGAGGGAGGAACAAACAATATGTATCAGGAAAAACTTAAAAAACAACAAATAGCGTAGTAGCACCTTAGAGACTAACAAACCATGTAGATGGTATCACGAGCTGGTTGTGCCCACGAAAGCTCATGATACCATCTACATGTTTTGTTAGTCTCTAAGGTGCTACTAGACTATTCGTTGTTTTTTAAGTTTTTCCTGTTACAGACTAACTCGGCTACCCCTCTGAAGCATATGTATCAGGATGATGGTACGCTCTAGGCCACCAAATGGGAAACTTTTACCTGATGATTTCCTTTTTGCTAATAGAGTCTCCCGCAGTTCTTCTAATTCTGACAAATTCATAGCCAATGGTCAGGATGTTGTTTATATAGTGTAGGGAGGGGCTTACTGTACATGGTTATTTACAGGTAACCATTTGCAGTAATGTCACTGAAATAGTTGATAGTTTTCCAAGAATTTTTTCACAGCTTTAAAAAGAATCATCTGGCAGCAAGCAGAAGAAGGGAGTGTGGTTAGCACAGGCTTTGCTGCAGTTTTGAACTGTATCAGAATTGTGGGAGGCACTGTTTATAGAAAGGAAGTTCTAAGGTAAGAAATTTTCCATTCCATTCACCAGTTTGCACTACCTATAAATAGAAGGTCTTGCAACATTGACCATAATGTGAAATCATTGTAGTTCTTTGTTAGAGCTTTTTCAGAATGTAACAGTGCAGGTGCCCACCATTTAGTTTGTGCTCATTTTATGTTTTTTACTTAGAAGACTTGCCCAGTATTTCCTGGGTCCTTCAGGACAGGGTTCTGCCAGTGTGGGGAGTGAGGGTGGGGGTGCAGGAGTCTGGGCAGGACTGGGGGAGCAGCAGGGCAGGAGGCTGAGGGGAGTGAGGGACATGAGTGGGGGTGGGGGATCCCATCTGGCGGGGCTTTCTCTTTCTCCTGGGCCAGCAGGGGCTTTCTCCCCACCCCACCTCCACCCCCAGCCCCCGCACTGCAACCAAGGGCTGGGTGGGGTGAAGGGTTTGGGGCAGGAGAACTTCTTACCCAGTCAGGTGGCAGGCAAGATGGTGGAGCTCCAGCCCCTGCTGGTCACTCTCCTGGTGGTGCAGCTGTCACCAGTGGCCCCACCGCATGTAGCTCTCCCCTGCGATCTGTGCGCCCTCCCTTTCCATGTTGTTATGGAAAACAGTCCCATTCCCATCACTTGCTGGTTTTTTGGCACAACCAAATCCTGACCTTGCTTTAAGTTATGATAAAAGAAAGCTGTATACCAAATTTGGTGGTCCTAGCTCTTTCTGTGTAGGAGGAGTTCTTGAACAAACACAGACAGGCACATTTCTAAAATATAGAGATAGATAATATCTGCCTAAATAGTAGTAGATGGATTTTTAAACAAGTATTTAATAGTTTGGAAAACCTCTTATCAGTGTTGGCCTTCGGTATCTATAAAGCTATCTCAAAGTCCAGCGTGCTTTTTTCTCACCACCTTTTAAAGATCAGACCATCACATGTGGAGTAGTCTTAAGATCACATTTTTACAAAAGTGAGCCCCAGAGTGTAGGACTCATGATTTGGTGGTGGGCAATCTCTCCTCCAGTAAAACGTTTTCCATTTTCCCGCTTTATTAAACTGGTATGCTTCATTTAATCAGGAGGGCATTAAATTAATGACAGAAGGGAAGAGCAAAAGCAGGAAAGATGTGAATAGTCATTTAGCACCAAATCTAAATATAATATATATATAGTAGCCCAATGTCTGTGGGTCTGTAATGCTGAAATGCTGGCTGTTTCCTCTGGGGGGTGCTGTTGCCTGAAATGCTGGCTGTTCCCTCTGGGCGGCCCGTGCTGCATGGGGAGTGCGGGGCCCAAACGGCCGCTTGCGCTGCTTGCTCCCCCACAGCGGCCCGGCTGAGCGGCGCAGAAGTCGGCTGAGCGGCGCAGAAGTCATCCGAGCACCACGGCGGGAGGCAAAGGGGGGCAGAGCAGTGAGGTGTGGCGTGACCGTGGCTCCAGACCTTGCCCCCTGGCCGTGAACGTCACCACTCCACCCCCCTTCGCATCCCGTCATGGCGCTTGGCTGACTTCTGTGTGGCCACCACGTGGGAGCAAGTGGCGCAAGCGACCGTTTGGGCTCCACACCCCTCATGCAGCACGGGGACTGTGGCGCCCAAACGGCCATTTGGGCTCTGCGGTCCCCCGAGTGAGAGGCAGGAGGGGGAGGAGAAGAGAAAGAGAGAGACAGAGAGAGGCAGGAGGCAGAAGAGAGCTGAGAGAGAGAGGGGAGGCAGGAGGAGGAGGAGAGAGAGATGGAGCAAGAGACCGGAGGCTCAGGAGAGAAGACTGATGTGGAGGAGAGACCTGAAAATCCCGTCTTATGACGGGCTAATTGGCTAGTTGAGAAAGAAAAGTACTCAAAGTTGCAAAGGAAATGAAAAGGCTTTCTTTAATGGCCTATGTACTGATCCCAGGATTCTGAGTAACTAACCGGAAGAATGAATTGCACATTTGTATTGTGTCCAGTTCTGGGCCCCCCCACTACAAAAAGGATGTGGACGCATTGGAGAGGGTCCAGCAGAGGGCAACCAAAATGATTAGGGGGGCTGGAGCATATGACCTATGAGGAGAGGCTGAGGGAGTTGGGTCTGTTTAGTCTGCAGAAGCGAAGAGTGAGGGGGGATTTGATAGCAGCCTTCAACTTCCTGAAGGGCGGTTCCGAAGAGGATGGAGAGAGGCTGTTCTCAGTAGTGACAGATGGCAGAACAAGGAACAATGGTCTTAAGTTGTGGTGGGAGAGGTCCAGGTTAGATACTAGGAAAAACTTATTTCACTAGGAGAGTGGTGAAGCACTGGAATGGGTTACCTAGGGAAGTAGTGGAGTCTCCATCCCTAGAGATTTTTAAGTCTCGGCTTGACAAAGCCCTGGCTGGGTTGATTTAGTTGGGATTGGTCCTGCCTAGAGCAGGGGGCTGGACTTGATGACCTTCTGAGGTCTCTTCCAGCTCTGAGTCTCTCTCTCTCTATATATAAAAAAAAGATTTTCCTGCCAGAAGACAGAATGTTCCTGCCCAGCGACAGAATGACATCATCTGTAAATAAGCGCTTTCACCGAAGGGAGGGTAGGTGAGGGTAGCAAGCAGCAGGCGTAGCCCCCCAGTTAAATATAATTTCAATATAATTGGTATAACTGAAACCTGGTCTGATGACTCACATGATTGGAATGTTAAAAATCAATTATCACAACCTATTTAGGAGAGTTTGGGCAAGAGAGTAGGGGAGTGGGATTCATCAAAAATATTACCTGTTTCTTAATCACCAGGAACTGAAAAAAGATAGTCTTGAATGTTTATGGGTCAATGCCCTAACATGTGAAGTATGAGATTGGGTGATCTATAGCATACATTAATAACCAATCACACAAGGAAACCGTATGACTGGTTCCTTATGCTCCTATCTATTACGTATAAGGGAGAAGAACAGAGACACCCGGGGAGACTTCAGTTTCAGTGAAACCTGCTGGAGGTCTTGTGTGCTGCCACTAAAATACCCTTGGAATTTCTAACTATTATAGATGGTTGTTTCCTGACTTTGAAAGTGGTGCATCCACAGGTAGATTCTGTATTGGACCTTGTCTTGCAGAGAAAGAGGTAACTGATCACAGAATTAAACATTCATGCTAGCTTAGGTACAAGTAAGTGATCATGATTTCAGAGATTTACACATAAAAATATTATCAAGTCCAGACCAGTAATATATATATTATTGGTGACTTAAAAGGGCTGATTTCAAAAAAGCTGAAAACAATTGTCAGCTAAATCAGCTGGGAGAGAGAATTTAATCTAAAAAAATGTGGATAGGACTTCAAAAAAGTCGCAATCCCACAGCTGAGGAAGGAGGTCATATTGATTAAAAAAAACCTGGTTGAAATGGAAGGGAAAGTACTATTTAAAAAATAAAGAGAATACATGTAACAAATGGAAGAAAGGGGAAGTTGATAGTAATGAGTGTAAATCAGAAACTAGGAAGTATAGAAAATGGACAAGGGAAGCAAAGGGATACAAGGAGAGATCTATGGCCAACAAAATTAAGGACAATAAAGAGTTCAAATATATTACAAAAAAGAATCCTAACAATGGTATTGGTCTAATACTAGATGGAAATGGTAGAATTATAAATAATAATGCAGAAAAGGCACATGTGTTCAATAAATATCTCTGTTCTCTATTTGGAGAAAAACACATGATATGGTAATATTTGATAATACCTCCCTAGGTAACCCATTCCAGTACTTCACCACCCTCCTAGTGAAATAGTTTTTCCTAATAGACCTCCCCCACTGTAACTTGAGCCCATTGCTCCTTGTTCTGCCATCCGTCACTACTGAGAACAGCCTCTCTCCATCCTCCTTGGAACCTCACTTCAGGAAGTTGAAGGCTGCTATCAAATCCCGCCTCACTCTTCTCTTTTGCAGACTACATATGCCGAAATCCCTCAGCCTCACCTCATAGGTCATGTGCTTCAGCCCCCTAATTATTTTGGTTGCCCTCCTCTGGACCCTCTCCAATGCGTCCACATCCTTTCTGTAGTTGGGGGGCCCAGAACTGGACACAATACTCCAGAAAAACTAAAGTGTTAAACTAAAGCGAGTCAAATCTGCTGATTTTAATATGTCTGGATTACATGCAAGAGTTTTAAGAGCTAGCTAAGAGCTCACTGGATTGTTAATGTTCATTTTTCATGAGTCTTGGAATGCTGGGACATTCCAGAAGACTGTAAATAAGTTAATGTTGGAACAATATTTTTAAAAGGTAAATAGGAGGACCCAGGTAATTATAGATCTCAGTCTGACATTGACCCCATGCATGGTAATAGAGTAGCTGTTCTGGGATGTAATTAATAAATGAAGGAGGGTAATATAATGTCAATCAACAGGGGTTCATGGAAGAAAAGACTCTGTCAAATAACTTGATATCTTTAAGTGAGACTACAAGTTTAGGTGATAAGGCAAAAGTGTTGATGTAATATACTTAAAACTTCTGTCACTTGGTACTGCATGCTATTTTGATTCAAAAAAACTAGAATCATATAAAATTAACGTGGCACTCTTTAAATTAATTAAAAGCTGTCTAACAGGTCTCAAAATGTAGTTTGTAAATAGGGAATAATCAAAGAGTTTTTAGTGGGGCTCCATAGGAATCCATTGTTGGCCCCACTGTATTTTAACAACTTAATCAGTAACCTGGAAGAAAACATAGTTTGCAGCGAACACAAAAATTGGAGAAGTGGTAAATTAATGAAGAGGGCACATCACTTGGCAAGCTGGACACAAAAAAACATTATGCACTCTGTTACAGTTAAATGTACATGTATAGGACAAGGAATAAAGAATCAAGGCTGTGGGGCTTTTCTTAGGACACAGTGATTCTGAAAAAGATTTGGGAGTCATGGGGTATAATCTGCTAAACATGGCCATAGTGTCAGGGAGCTCAAAAGAACTAACATGATTTTTGGGTGCATAAACAAAATCTGATGTAGCAGAAGAGTGATTATTTTACCTCAGTATTCAACACTGGTGTGACCACTCCTGGAATACTATATCCAGTTCTAGTGTCCACAGTTCAAGAAGGATGTGGATAAACTGGAGAGGGTTCAGAGAAAAGCCACAAGACCAATTAAAGGATTAGAAAAGCAAACCTGCCATCATCATAATAGAATCAAGTAGCTAAGTCTGGTTGCTTAACGAAGAGAAGGTTAAAGAGAAAATTGATTAATCTATAATTACCCACATGGGCAACAAATATTTAATAAAGGACTTTTCACTGTAGCAAAGATCCATGTAACATAATCCAATGGTTGAAAGTCTAAGAAAGCCAGATTCAGACTGGAAATTAGCCATACATTTTTAAATGTGGATAATTTAACATCAGACCAGTTTACCACAAGTTGTAGTGGATTCTCCATCACTGAAGATTTTTAAATCAAGATTGGATATGTTCTTGGAACTATTTGTTTTCTGGTGGTGGGGGGAGTTTTATAGACTGTTGTGCAGTAGATCAGATTAGATGTTCACAATGGTCCCTTCTGGACTTGGAATTTATGAATCTATGAATTTTATATTTGTATTTAAGAGAGGGATACCTTAACGTTATCTACAGTTTCCTAAGAGGTTCTGAGAGAGCTGCTCTATTTTATATCTAATTCCTGTTGTAAATAATAAATTATAAATCGGAAGCTAAATTCCTTTAAATTCCCCGGTCATGTTCAGAAAGTCAACATGTATTGAAAGTCAACAGAATGTATTAACTCAAATGTCACTTCAATTCTTACTTTAATGATTCTTATCCAGAGAGTAATACTGTATCCCTAGAGTACCAAGCTCCAGAATGTCTATGTAAAATCTCATTTGCATTCTAATTTATATGAGAAACTCAACATTGAGGTTCCATTGACACTCCAAGTTATCCTTTGAGTTTTTATATCAAAGCCACTTACTTATTAGAAGTACAATAGTTTCCTAGCCCTGAGAACTACTGTGAGGGTGTGTCTAGACTACAGGGTTTTGTCGACAAAAGTGGACTTTTGTTGACAAAACTACCTGCGTCTACACTACCGCCAAGTTCTGTCGACATAATGTCGACAGAACTCGGAAGTTTTGTCGATGGCGGTAAACCTCATTCTACGAGGAATAACACCTTTTGTCGACAGAACTCTGTCGACAGAAGGCATTATTGCATCTACACTGTCCTTTGCGTCTACACTTATGTCGACAAAGCGGCTTGCTTTGTCAACAGAACTGGATGTAGTCTAGACGCTCTTTGTCGACAGTATCTGTCGACAAAAGCCTGGAGTCTAGAGGTACCCTGACAGACACCATACACTGCTAGCTGTAGAAAACCAAAAGTTGGATAAAATAGAGACTTTGATTATGGAGTTAGTCTGCTCCTCTCTATCTCCTACTGCTAATCTTTGCAAGCCACACAGTGCTTTCAAGAAAAGTCCTAAGTACAGTTTGGTTGCCTACAAAGAACATATTTATCACTGAAATGTCTGGGCAGAATTGGTTTGCTGGAGACATGTGGCATCTTTGTCCAAAGTTCTCCTCATGAAAAGTGGTGAATTGGGTGTGTCTGTTTGTGCAGCTAATGAAGGCTATGCTCCTATCTTCTGAAAATGTTGCAACAGCTGCACATATCCATCTGACCACTAATCTAATTTGTCACAATTTTGTCTGATTGGGGCTTGCAAAAGCATTGCTCTAATGCGTGAAGCTTTTTCAGAAATCAACAGCAGATTTCTCCAAATTCTGTTGGGTGTCTGTGTGCCTACACTAACTGCCCTTTAAAATTTTTATTGGCAAGTACATTTTTGTTGTGGTGAGACTTTGCATGGTGAAGTTGCTCCTCCCTTACTAGCATTTCTCCCTTCTTGTAAGGACACTTAAAAGTTGGTTTTATTGTTCTTTTTCCCTTATTTTGAGTTGAGAAATATTGTACGATCCACTGACCCATTAGGTATAGGGGTGCTTTAGAGATGTTTAAAAGAATACAAGATCAAAGGAGGAAAAGTCAGGACTCTTTTAGCACAAATGCATTACATAAATTAATCCATCAAAAAGTCTTCCTTACTAATGCTCATATTGATGTGGTATTGATGTAATTCTCCGTATTAATCTACACATTCTTTAACCAAACTCTCACACCATATAAACTTTCATTTGCAGCATTAAATTTTTTTATCTTGAGCTGAAAGGCAAAACCTTCACATAAAATCATGTATCTAACTTAAATTCGGGAATTGTGTCTGCTACCTTCAAAGAAAAGTATACACATTCATTTACATGATTCAGCTGAGAAAGCATGCGCTACTTAATATAGCACAGATTATGGATTATTAAAAAGAAAATTAGGTTTATTAAATTCCTAGGTTAAAGTGAGTATTGAGTAAGAATAATTGAATCAGTGGTTGGTTACAAATAAAACAAAAGTATAACATGTTTTTGCGACAAAACTTGATAGTATAGACATGCCTTAAGAAATTAATCTTAAAAGTCTAAAAGCTTTGTCTAAGGTAAGTTTTTGACATGAAGAAACCTCTCAGTGTTACCAGCCCCTGGAGCCATAATCCGACTTTTTTCATGCAGAACGTACTGTGCTTTTTTTTTTTTTTTCTTTCTCAGTGATGGCTAAATAAAGGGTTTATTCTCCCTTCTTATAGTCCAGCAAACTATTGAAATGTAACCTTTGGAAGTGTCACTTATTGCTTGTGCTCCAGTGTGCTGACTCCATGTAGCTTTCTCATCCTCCTGAGTCTTCCTGTTTACATCAGATGCAAATGAACTTGCATTGTATCAGGCTTATCCTGCTTAATTTACATAAGAAATCTAGCCTGTATCTGGGGAAAAAATGGTTTCTGAACCCTGTATGGGGTTACATAATTTAATGTGTACACAATTTCTTAAATAACACCCATACACACATTGTACAGTATTCCTGATGATCAGTATGATATAAGCTTTCATTTGATACCTTACACAACGTTCTTTATACGTATACTGTGACAGCAATATGTTAGGTGTAGTGAGGCTGTTGGGCCTGACAGGAATTGCTGTTACAAGGTCACAGCAATGGTCACTTAGTATCTCCTGAATGTAGTTTGGAGACTTTCCCCATTACAGTTTCAAAGTCTTTAAAATGAATTAAAATATTGCATGTATTACTCTTTTTTTTTTTTTTTTTAATGTAAACACAGAAAAAAGTTCCAAAGTTTTCTGGGCTTGTTTTCCATCAAATCAATATTAACAAGACCTTAATGTTTGGCAAAAATTGAATTTTATTAGCCTTACAAAAGCTACTGAATTATTAAATCTTAAGTGTTTAGGGTTAAAATATAAAAGTTTAGAATTAATTTAAAGCAGCAATCACTTCAAAATAGTTTCAGGGTTTCATTAAAGTATGAAATAAGTTCTGAAGTTACTGTCAATGTGTAAAGCAAGGCCAAAAAAGTCCACTCTAAGCTACTTCCAAATAAGTGCTATAGTAGTAGCTTTAACACAGCACTTTATAGCTGAAAAGATTAATGGAAGCTACCAAAATGTGCTAACTCATACATGTCTAATTCTTATTTGTAACATTCTTACTATTCTAAGTAGATGTAAATGCTGTTAACTTGGAGTGCTGTAACCTGTCTTTTGTTAAAAAATATTGGCTATACCATTAATGCTATGGATACCGGTGGAAAAAGTAATAATGTGTACATTTTTGACAGTTTTTGTTCTTTAATAAATCATTTAATGTTTTTTTCTTAAAGGACTTTCCTATTTCTTAAATTGTGAATGACAGTCCTTAAACAGAATCAAGTTCATTTACATGTTAGAGTAGGTGACACATCCTACAATGGTGCTCCTCAAATTCTGAGGCAGTGACAAATAGTTGATCCATTTATCAAATCATTTACTCTAACTCTCAAGCTTTAAGATTTTTCTTAGTGCCACCCTTCCTTCCAGACATGACACACAAAAAAAAATATTGTGCAAACATGGAATAATATGTTAGATCATTCTGTCCACAGAAATGTGTTAAAAGAATTCCCTCCATTGTGTAAAAAATCCCTCTGCTACATTTGGCACTAATATTTATTTGGAAATGAAGACCCCCCAGTAAAAACAATAAATAATTTATCTTTCCAAAATTAATTTGAAACTGAAATACTTTATAGTTTTCAGCATTTAACTCTTGTCAACTGCCTTGAACAAGAATTGGACAGTCACAGTTGGCAGGTAAGAACTTAGTACCAGAAGATAAGACCAGTGAACCATGTAGTGCAGTATCTCATCTTTTGACAGTGACCAGCACATGATTTTTCAGAGGGAATGAACAGAATAAAGCAATTTCAAGTGATCCTCATTCTCAGTCATCCAGTGCAGCTTCTGGATGGCAAATTTAGAGACATCTAGAGCATGGAGTTGTGTCCCTGATCATCTTAGACCTCGTGTACTCTGGGAGTTTGTCAAACTTAGCCATGTTAGTTCAGTTTTCTAAACAAGTATACATCACCAAGCCCGTTTTGCAGACTTTAAGAGTGGTTAAAGTCAATTTCTGGTGGTACTCCCTGAGATGAGTAACATTAAATTCGACCTTGTTTTGTCGACTTTGGGGTAGTGCAGATGCAGCACTGTGAAAGTCAATGTTCTTGGATTCCAGGAAGTGACCCACAGTGCCCCAACTTTCAACTCTGCTGCTTTCCCAGGTGCACAGGAAAATCTGAAACTTGTTTCCTTTTTGGCCAGCATGGCGAGCACAGCAGCACACCTGACTACGAATGCCCATGGTTGAAGACCAGCTCCAGCAGGGAGCCTGCAGGAGATACTGGATGTGATTGCTTTGTGGGGAGAGGAATCTGTGCAGGCAGAACTACAAAGCAGCAAAAGAAATGCTGATATCTGTTCCAAAATCGTGGTGGAAAAAGAATACAGCAGTGTCACATGAAATTAAAGGAGCTCAGGCAGGCATACCAGAAAACAAGAGAGAGAGCCGGACAGTCTAGGTCAAAGCTGCAAACATGCTGTTTCTCTGAGCACCTGCATAGGATTCTGTGGGGAACCCTCCCAGTGTCCCAAAGCTGTCTGTGAATACCACCCATGTGACTCTTCAGGCAGCCTTAGACAGCAATGAGGAGGACATGGTAGATGAGAAGGGAAAAAATGCTCAGCAGGCAAGCGAAGCATCCAATCTCACCGACAAGACCATTTTTCCGCATTGGGAGCCACTCCTCCTCCTCCCAGGACATATTGCTGTTGTACCCTGATGACAGGGAGGGCAGTTCTGGTGAGTTCACATTTTTAATCCTGCTACAAGTGGGTTAAGATAACTGGATTTGATCTGTAGCAATCACTCTGCTTACACAGATGGCCCAGAACAGTTTAACGTGTCTGGAGATAGAGCAGGAATCCTCCCTGCACATCTCTACAGATCTCTCATAGAGGAACTCTTTCATCCTTTGCATAAGGTTTTTGGGGAGGGCTTCCACAGGAAGACCCCTTTCCATGCCAAGCCAGCAGCAAGTGATCTTGCATCATTGTAGCATAAGGTCCCAGTTTCTGGGCACAATCAGTCAGCACCTGCTCCCTGTCATGCTCTATGGTTCGGAAAAGACTGATATTGTGCATGGCAACCTGGATGAAGCAGGGGAAGCTATGGAACTGATACTACTGAGACAGTACACCTCTTAGGAGGGAGCATAACCCTCTTAGGAGGGAGTCCCCGACCACCACCATCCATCTTCTTTTGGGGGTGGTGGTTGTGGAACCCCCATTCCTAGGACTGCGCATCTCATGCCTTCTGGTAGATGGTGTTCCCTCCTGGTTTCTTCCCTGAGAGGTCCCTGCCAAAGCATTCTCCACCGCAGTGCCTGTGGAGAGAGCCTGAAAGCGGTTACGTACCTCTACAGGAATGGGGGATATGTGAGTTGGCCTTCTTTTCCTTCTAGATGTTACATGCTGCCAGTTTTCTTCCTTGTCCTGTACTGCCCTGACTGGCTCTTTAGCCTGCTGTGGCCGCAGGATTAAACGCTGCCTTCTATCGAGGAAAAACAAAAGGAGAAACTATGTAGCACTTTAAAGACTAACAAGATGGTTTAATAGGTGATGAGCTTTCGTGGGCCAGACCCACTTCCTCAGATCATATTCTGGAAGAGAATTGCCATGACTATATATACCAAAGGAATACAATGAAAAAAGTGAACACATTATTAAACTGACAAATCAGATTTAGTACAGTACAAATTTAGTACAAATCTGATTTGTCAGTTTAATAATGTGTTCACTTTTTTCATTGTATTCCTTTGGTATATATGGTCATCTGTGATCTGAGGAAGTGGGTCTGGCCCACGAAAGCTCATCACCTATTAAACCACCTTGTTAGTCTTTAAAGTGCTACATAGTCTGATCTTGCAAAAACAAAAGGAAAAACGAACACGGCTACGTCTCTATTACTATTCTATTGAGGAAGTCTTCATCCTCTGATAGAACGTAGGGTCGATACTTGGGCGTCCAGTCCTCTAATTTTTTCTTCCAAAATGGTGACCAGCTTGCACTTAGTGCAGATGAAATACCTTCTTTCTTCTGGGAGGAAGACAAACATGGCACATGTTTGCAGGTAACAACAGCAGAGCTATCGCCATCCATACCTGCCTTCCTTCTGAGAGATTCCTCCGTTGTTATTCAATGCCTCCCTTAAGGGTCCTGTATTAGCTTCCTCCTTTATCTGGAGAACCTCCTCTCCAAACTCCCTGTTAACAGCTCCTGTTCACAAGTCCCTCATTAGCATATTTTCTGCCAAAAAAACTTGTAGTGTAGACGTAGCCCTGGTGTCTGGCTGCTCATAATTAGTGGCTAGGTACTGTTTCAGCCCTGCCACCTTGGAATAAACTTTTCCTGTTATTTCACTGATATTATGGCTGTTACAGTAATAGCAATGTTGCTTTTGCTGAGATCTAACCTACTCAATAAACTGTGAAACCTTGCCTTTAAATATACAAAAGCACATTTTGTACATTCTGCCCTGCTCTGCTCAGCCTGGAGTTGAACTGCTCCTTACTGTGGTTCAGGCTGCCTGTGTAAGGTTTCATGAGCCACAGGAGCAAAGGGTAGACTGGGTCTCCAAGGATCCCTATTCACATTTCAACACCTCTGATGTTAATTTTCTGGCCTGAGAAGGAAATTCCAGCTTGCAACTTTTTTGAAGGAATTCCTGAAGATGTGCACTTCATGCACTTTCCCTAGCCATCCCACGTTGATGTCAATGAAATGGCCCTTGTGATGCACCAGCACATGCAAGACAATCGACAGGTACCCATTGCTGTTTATGTACTCTTTGGCAAGGTGGTCGGGTGCCAAGATAGGGATGTGCATTCTATCTATCACCCTATCACAGCAGTGTCATCCGTTATGTCCTGCAAGTTTCCCAGAGTCACTATTCTACCTAGCAGAAGGAATCAATTGCCCTGGCTGCTTGGATCACAGCAGCCCCCCACTGTAGATTTCCCCATTCTAAATTAATTCCCAGCTGACTGGTAGCAGTCTGGCATTGCAAGCTTCTACAGAGCTATGCACTTCTCAGCTGTCAGAGCGGGTCTCATTCTAGTATTGCTGTGCTTCAACACAGGGGAAAGCAATTCACAAAGTTCAATGTAAGGGGCCTTACACGTGAAGTTTTGCAGCCAACGATGATCGTCCCATAGCTGCATAACTATATGGTCCCACTAGACTGTGCTTGTCTTGCAGGATCAGAATCAGCGTTCTACTGTCAACAGGATCAACTGCTGCCAGAATATGCCAATTGCTCCACTCGGTAGTTTCGTGCATGTCTGTGTTCATAGTCTCCTCACATGCTTCCTCATTCTGGCAGCTCCTGGCTAGGCTCTGGATGTACCGCAGCATAATGTGTGAGTTGTTTGCAGCCAAGGCAGTTTGAACCTGAGCAGGATCCATGCTTGCCCTGCTATGGCATCTGCACAGATAACCAAGGGGAAAAGGGTGCAAAAAAATTGTTTGCAATTACTTTCAAGCAGGAGGGAAGGGACGAGATAAGTGCATTATGGGACGCTGACGGAAAAAACCCAGAACCACCTACTGCAATATTTTTGTCCCATCAGGCACTAGACCCCTAAGCAAGAATGCAGAGGGGCCACAGGAAATGTGGGATGGCTACCGACACTGTATTGTTGTCAGTCAAAGGTAGCTATGCTAATGGACAGAGCTTGACAAATGGTGGTGAAATCTACTTGCCAGCCCCGCATTGCGCATGTGCATGCTGCCGGTGAACGTGGCGACCGGCTGAAATCTACTCGCCCCGGGCGAGTAGATTCAGTGATTTGTCGAGCCCTGCTAATGGAGATGCATTCAGCTGACCTCATGTGTCCAGTGAGGACATGCAGCTTCAGCTTTACAAAGTGGGATGTTAAAAATCCACTTTAATAAATTCAACATTATCTTGTAGTGTAGACATACCCTTTGCCGTGACTGGACCCTATTCTCCATTAGTTTATCTAATTTTTTAAGTCACTTATACTTTTGGCTCTGACAACATCTGTTAACAAGTTCCACAGATTGACACTGTCTTGTGTGAAGAAGTATTTCCTTGTGGATTTTTTTTAAACCTGCTGTCTATTAATTTAATTGGGTGACACCCAGTTCTTGTATTATGAGGAGGAGTAAATAATGTTTCTCTATCCACTTTCTGCAAATCATTCATAATTACCCACTACCCTGCCTTAGTAATTTCTTTTCTAAGAATATTCTTTTTCATATCTCCTGGTATGGAAGATGGAAGCTGTTGCATATCCCTAATAATTTTTGTTGCCCTCTTCTATACTTTTTCCAGTTCTCATTCATTCATTCATTCATTCATTCATTTTTATGTGATTAATTACTAGAACTTCACACTATTGAAAATATAGGAGTACCATGGATTTATAAAGTAGCATTCTGATATTTTCTGCTGTGTTTGTCCTTCTCCTAATGGTTCCTAGCATTGTTAGCTTTGACTGCTGCTACACACTGAGCATATGTTTTCAGAGAACTATACACAATGATTCAAAGGTATTTCTTGAGTGATAACAGATAATTTAGAACTCATCATTTTCTGTGTATAGTTGAGTAATAATTTCCAATGTGCACTATTTGGCACTCATCAACATTGAATTTCACTTGCCCTTGTGTTGCCCAATCATCCTGATTTGTTAGAGTCCTTTGAAACTCTTCAAAGTCAGCCCTGTACCTAACTATTTTGGGTAATTTAATACCATCTGCAAACTTTGCCACCTCGTTCTTTATCCTTGTTTCCAGATCATTTATGCAAATATTGAACAGCACATCTAGTAGTACAGCTCCTAAGAGGTAGAATAGCACCACTGACATTTTTATTCATTATAATTTCAATGATGTTGTTGAATATGCTGCTGCATCTGTTCTAATAAAATTAGAACTGATTTGCAAAATGTATAAAAATATGAATTCCTTTTACTACTTAAATGTCACTTGATGTTTGCCAGGATCATCGCTTTAGCTTAATTCATCTAGTGAGAAGGGTTTCACTAGTCTTGCATCTTGTTTTATTTTAGTCCTTATGAGCACCCGGGTAATCAAGGCAGGATCTGTTAGGATTCCTGTTTAAAATTCTTTTCTGACTTGCTAAATCCAGCTGTAAAAACTCATTCTGAAGTAAAATGTCTTTGCATAATGTGAAATAGTATGACTCAGGGTCTCTGACTGTTGGTTTAAACCGGTACCTTACAGAGTCGTTTAAAATCCCAATTAAAAAAATGTGGTAAACTTTAACCAAAAACCATCACATGTTAAGAAACTGTCCTTGAGAATGTTTGGTCTGATTGCCACATAAACAATACACTAAACAATCTGAAATTTTTGATTGGTGATGCATGCTGTGTGTGCTGCAGTTGTAAAACCCATACCCCCAAAAAAAAAAAAAAGTTAAGACTGTAATTTAATAATTTTTCCATCATCAAAGCCTCATTTGTTTGTAAATTGTACTTTTCATAGTTCCTGCATACTTAGGATTGTGTAAGTATGGCCTCCATAAGTCTCGAAAGATGGTGGGATGCAGCATTAAACTGGTCGCTTTTTGCAATGTTTTGTATGGCTCAATATACCAATGCGAGAAAGACATGTTCGGCTGCAGTAGGTATAGCTCCATGCTGTAGTAGTGTTAGTTGTTGTCATCTGTGCTTTCCTCTTCATTCTTTTCTTGTTCTGGTTTTCTGCCAAAATCTTGTCGTAGTGCTTTTGTCCTTCGCGGAGGTGTTGACGCCAGGTATTTCTGTCCATTGCCAGGTTTTCCCAGCTATCAGTGTCTATCTGAAACTTTACCAAAGCAGCTTTGCAGCCGTCCTTGAAACAGAGTTTAGGGCATCCTTTTGGTCTAGTTCCCGGCATCCTTTTGGTCTAGTTCCCTCTGCTAGTTCTCCGTACAAAATGTTCTTTGGGATGCGGTTATCGTCCATTCTCTTCACGTGACCCAGCCACCGTAGCCTTCTGTTATGCAGAATGGCTCCCATGCTTGATATTCCAGCTCTTTCTAATACTTTCTCATTCGGGACTTTATCTTGACATTTGATGATCAACATTTTGTGTAAGCAACGAAGATGGAAAGAGCTAAGTTGTTTTTCTTGGCTTGCGTAGGTTGACCACGTTTCTGATCCATAGAGAAGAACACTCAGCACACATTCCTGGTAGATAAGTATCTTTGTTCTAATTGTGAGCTTTGAGTTTGCCCATGAACGTTTTGTTAGTCTGCTGAAAGTAGTAGCCACCTTTCCAATACAAATGTTAATTTCTTCATCTAATGACAAGTTACTAGTTATGGTTGAACCTAAGTAGCAGAACTTCAGAACTACTTCCAGAGGGGGGTTGTTTAGCATAATACATGTTACCTTGTGCAAGGACCACAGTTTTCTTAACGCTAATGGTAAGAGCAAATTGTTGACAGGTTCTTGACAGTTGGGCCATAAGATCCTGGAATTTTGTTTCATTATGAGCTATAATAGCAGCAGCAAAGAGCAGATAAGCACTTCCTTTATCTTGCTTTTCGCCTGCAGTCTAGCTAGATTGAAAAGTGATCCATCAGATCTTGTATGGAGGTAGATGCCGCCATGTGAGTTCTTGAATGCACAATTTAGGAGGACTGAGAAGAATATTCCAAATAGAATTGGAGCAAGAACACAGCCCTGCTTTACTCCTGTGTTCACCTGAAAGCTATCTGATTGATATATATCCATCAAACTGGATAGTAGCTCTCATACCCTCATGAAAAGCTATGATCAGCTGCAATAGTTTTGGTGGGCAGCCTATTCTCTCAAGTAGAAGGTAAAGTCCTTGTCGACTAACAGTGTCGAACGCCTTTGTGAGGTCCACTAAAGAGATATAAAGTGGTATATTTTGCTCACGGCACTTCTCCTGTAGTTGGCGAAGGGAGAAGATAATATTGATGGTCGATCTTCCTGTACAAAAACCACACTGACTCTGGATATATGTGATTAGCCAACAGTTGGAGGTGTCTTAAGATGACTCTTGCAAAAGCTTTACCTGCCATGCTAAGGAGAGAGATGCCACGATAGTTGTTACAATCTCCCTTGTCTGCTTTGTTCTTGTATAAGGGAACAATATTTGCATCTTTCATATCTTGTGGTATTTTCCCCTTCATCCAGCAATTCAGAAGGAGGTCATAAAGAGGGGGAATGAGACTGTCTGTGTTGTGCTTGAGTACTTCATTAGGAATGCAATCTATGCCTGGCGCTTTTCCGCTTAACAGTGCGTCTATAGCATCTATCAGTTCCTGCTCACTTGGCACGGCATCAAGTTCTTGCATTTGTTCCATAGTGGGAATCAAGTCTCCAATTTCTGACATGATGTTTCGTTCCTCTGAATAGTGCTCAATCCGTCTGGCCATTTGCTTGCTCTTGTTTGTAATTGAGATACCCTCCTTAGTTTTTAGAGAAGCAATCTTAGTAATGTTGGGACCTAAATCTTTCCTAAGGCCTTCATACATGAGTCTTGCATTTCCTGTATCGGAGGCAACCTGGATGTTATTGCAAATATCTATCCGGTACTGATTTATGCAGCACCTGGTCTCTCGCTGGAGTAGGCCTTTTGCATGCTGTAGTTTGGCCTTCGCACTGTTGGATGGATTCTTGATGTATTCAAGATATGCTTCGTTCTTCTGCTTTGAGGGGCTTCAATCTGTCAGCATTTTCCTCAAGCCAGTCCTTATTGGATGACTTCTTTTCGCCAAAAGCTTCACTGGCTGCTTCATAAATAGTGCTGCGAAGAGTTTGCCATGTTTCTTCAACTGATTCTGCATGTGCATTCCCTTCTCGCTTTTTTGCAAAGGCTTTCGCAAAGTCTTTACATTTAGCACTATTCCTTGTGTTCACGCAGTTAATTTTTGGCTTTTTGTTCAGTGTGGTTCAATGGAATTTTTTCGCTTTCAGTTTTGTACTAATAATGAGGGAATGGTCTGTGTCACAGTCAGCACTATGATAGATACATATGGACTTTACACAGTTTAGGTCCTTTCTTCGAGCTAGGACAAAATCCAGTTGATGCCAGTGGCCTGACCGTGAGTGGCGCCAAGAAACTTTGTGGCATTCTTTTCCAGGAAAGAAGGTGTGTGTAATGCAGAGTTAATTAATAGAACAAAATTCAAGTAGCCTTTGGCCATTCTCATTCATTTTTCCAATGCCATGATGTCCCAGGCAAATAGGCCATGATGAAGTATCAGTGCCCACTCTTGCACTGAAGTCTCCCAGGATGAAAAGTTGTTCACCTGATGAGAGAATCAACTTTCTGCAAGCTGTCATAAAAGTGATCTTTATCTGTGCTATTTGTTGGCAGATTTGGTGCGTAGGCACTGATGATAACGTAGCCTGATTCAGTGACCAGTCGAAGAGTCATAATGCACTCGAATTCAGCACTAGGCGTGTTTGTTGACTTGAGCAGCGAGTTGCAAATGGCAAAACCAACTCCATGCAGGCGTTTCTCATCACTATCTTTTTCTTGCCAAAAAAAGGTGTAATGGGACTTTCTTATGGATCCAGAATCGGCAAGTCTAGTCTCTTGAAGGGCAGCAATATCGATGTTCAACCTGATGAGTTGTTGATCAATTAGCGCAGATTTTCTGATGATTATGGTCTTATTGTTGGAATTGTTACTAAGTCCAGGACACATGGTTCTTAAGTTCCATGTTCCCAGTCTGAAATTTGAAGTTTTTCTATTACTGCTAGGCACGTGATTTCGTCTGCTTTTTGACTTTTGGTCTAGTCCCATGCTCCCAATGACCTGCCTCTCAGGCGGGTCAGCACCTAACTGTCCGGGGACTGCCCGGCTTAAGGTGGGTGGTAGCTGACCAGTGGAGTGCGATGACTCCTCCCACCATCGAAAGTGACCCATGGCGTCTTCCTCTTCCCTAATTTAGGAAGGCTTATAACCGATATCTGGCGCTTTCCGTGTTATGCCCATGCTTGACAGCAAGGATGAATGTCCTATCCATGTTGTCTTCTGCTGCATTGCCTGGGCAGATAATATGGAGATCATGCATTGCCCAAGGACACTATCTCCCTCTCGATCCTTCCAGTTAAGCCCAAAGGAAAGACAAAAGTCTATGTTTGGAACTGGACTGATTGTAGGAGATGTGGGAAAACAGATTAGACGTGTCCTTCCTGCTAACCGCTTTAGGGCCTCCGTTCCTGATTTTCTGTTTGGGTTTACTCCTGTAGCCTTTGATTCTCCCGAAACTACTTGCAAAGCAGAGAGGGATTTTCTTTCAGGGGTTTCTTCCCTTAGCCTTCCACCCTCCTTGGCTAACCCACAAGGCAGTGGGAGGCGGCAGCCTTGATTGACTTAGGATTGACTGCTAAATATAATGGTATAAATATAGATTTTTGCTTTGAGGATTTACCCTGAATTGCAAGTATAAAGCTACAGCTTGTTGTATTTGTAGGTGGCTTAGTCCACTTAAATATTTTGAGATGATACTTTTTAATGTCGTAAATATCTCTTTCTTCTCTTAGGAAGCATCACAAGTGGGTCTACAGAACTCTTTGAAGTTCCCGACACATGGTAGCCAGCATCTGTATTAATAAAAATTGAATCTGATTCAAAGCATTTGCAAGAGTATACCACTTGGAAGCCATACTTTATTTAAATAAAAAGTGGTGTGAAAAAAGAAGTCTCTCTCCTGGAAACGAGTTTAATTTTTTAAACTGTTGACTGAACAATCACTGTCAGTTTTATTCATGTATTAACCAGATTACAATTCTGTCTGATCATGTGAATTCTTTGTTGTCGTAAATAATGTTAGATTTAAGAAACAAGACTAAATGTCTTTTGGTTACTATTATGGCATGTTCGCTGTGAAATGTACATAAAGAATCAGCACTATTATGAATTTTGTTAGGTTGTGTCCTGTATTTGAGGGGAGTTATCACACAAGTCTTCTCATCATCATATGTTTGGGGAATATCAGTATGCTATCAGCAGTCCTGAACAGATAAACCTCATTATTGGTTACTGCTTTCTACCAGTTACCCTGGAAACCTTACAGTGTTGCCCTTTCTGCCTAGGAGGAAGACTTCAGCCAGTATCTGTCTGGAAACTAGTCCTACACCTATACTATCCTTGTGTCCTCTTGGGAAAAAATTATGAAAAAAAATTAATGTTGGGGGAAAATGGGTTTTCTTCGCTGTTTCCACTCTTAAGTCTTGGTCTGGTTTTCCATGGTTTGTGTATTTGTAAAAATGTTTTTGGAACCTGTGACAAACCTGCAAACTGCACCAGCCCTTTATTCATTAAAAAGATCTGCTTTGGTAGATTTCAGAAACTTTGATATTTAACATTTTTGTATCATGGAAATAAAGACAAAAAATGTATTTCCATAAAATTAAAATAAAAGAAATTTTCTTAGGACGCATTGTGTCTTTATTTTTCATGTCATGTATTTGACTTCTCTTATTTTGCCATTCACGTATGGTGGTTTTATAAATCTGTTTCCAGCATATCATTCTAGCGAATGGAATAACTATCAGATATCTATATGCCTTGTGGAGCCTGAATCCTTCTCATTTAAACACAATACAGAAATGCAATACAAAACCTTTCCCATTTAAACACGATACCCTTGGAGATATTGGGTAAAGAAAAAAAAAAACTTGATGATCTATAGCAGCTGCCTCAAACTCTTAAGTGTAATTTTAAATTTTTCCTGTTTGCCTTTGCTTTTAAAATATTAAATCCTGACATGTTGAAGGCAGCATATTCATCTGACAATACAGGAGTGGACTGGCTTTTATGGGGGAAACTAATTTCAATCTTAGCATTAATGCTCCACTGCTTTGTGCAGTGAGGAAGAGAGTATGTGACTGCAGTCGGGGAAGTGATAGTAATGAATCTGAATGAGCTGTTGGGGCTCCCCAGGGTCTTCAGTAAAACTTAGTATGGATCACCAAGTTCTGTGTGCCTTCGTTGGCCTCAAACCACAGTGAGACTTCAAATCCTCCTCAAAGTTAGTATAATCATTATTTGAGTAACACAATAAGAACTACTTATGTAGAGAAAGTTTCAGATGCCGAGAGGTACAAATTAAGCTGCAGTCACAATATCTGATTTCATATCTATATTCTCTAAAAATGTGGTCTTCAAGAAGGCAGAGTCCTAAAATATGTGAATGGATTAAAGATAACATCATTTGAAAAGGCGCTTACAAGTAGTGCATATATTCAAAAAAGTAACACGGTAGTTTCATAACTTTTTAAATCATAGCAACTGTCTGAATATGGTACATTACATTTCTTCAGACTGGGCCAGATCTATCAATGCATGTGCTATGAGATTTTTTTCAATCTGTAAAATAGTAATTGTTCTTCCAGAAATTCTGCTGGCTTTTCTGGTGGAAGCTAGCTTTAATGCTGAAAACTATGTTACTACCATATCTTCAACCATCACATTTTGTCTCATTTGTTTAGCATTTTGGGGCAGAAACTCACTTTATGCACGTTGGCATTTTAATTGGTGCTTTGAACGGCTACCATGTGACTGCTTTTTAAAAGATAACAGTGCTTTCTTCAAGAGCTTGCTCGTGTCCGTTCCATTTTAGGTGTGTGTACACCCACATGCACAGCATTGGAGATTTTTGCTTTAGGGATGGCCATTGCACCCCCTAGTGTGCTGTATTCATGCCACAGTATTTCAGGCACTCCTGGCCCATGTCCTCTCAGTTTAATGGACTTGGGGCTTTTGTTTAAATAGTTAACCAGCTAACAATGCTACTTTAGGTCCTGATAGGACTGACTGGGGAGTGGTATGGGACTCACCATCCTGCCTGCACTGTTATCATCCCAAACCCAGGTGTAGAAAGCTCAGGTCCCTCCTTGCTCCTATGACCTCAGTGCCGCAGGACCAGGCTAAGGCTCCCTAAGAGAGCAAATCAGCCTCTGGGCCCCTGCTGGAGTGGGGGAGCACTGCAGGACACCAGACAATCAATTGCATAGCAGGTCACAACTACACCCCTGGTCACCCAAACTCACCCTGGACAGCAAGATGACATTCCCCAGTGCAAGATCGACACTCCCCATATTATGAGTGACTCCATTTTCCATATTGTTCATCTTCAGCTAGCCATTGGGCCTGGTTGCTGCAAATGTGGGACTACTCCCCCTTGCCTCTGCAGCAGCATTCCCCCATGCCAATTCCCCCCTCCTCCTCTGCAGCACTGCGACTGTTGTCCGCCAATCAGTCATGTCTAGTCAGCATTCACCAGTAGACAGGCCCAGGCATTGGCAGCTTCTCCCTGGTTATGAGAGGGTGGTCCCCCATGTAGGGAGACCCAATTCAGCCCATTACCCCAGTCTCTATGTTGAGACTCAGCACTGGAAACTTCTCTGCCTTCCATGGCACCATAGTGGCAGCAAAGCCAATGACCGACATATTGGCTTTATTGGAGAGCATACAAGCGTAGAAAGTAGAACTGGAAGGGACCTCGAGAGATCACCGAGTCCAGTCCCCTTCCCTCAAAGCAGGACCAAGCACTGTCTACATTATCCCTGATAGATGCCTATCTAACTGGCTCTTAAACATCTCCAATGATGGAGATTCTACAGTCTCCCTAGGCAATTTATTCTGGTGTTACTGTCTGGCAGGTTATAAAGTTTTTCCAAATGTTCAACCTAAGCCTCCCCTGCTGCAATTTAAGCCCATTACTTTTTGTCCTATCATCAGAGGCCAAGGAGAACAATTTTTCTCCCTTCTCCCTGTGATACCCTTTTAGGTACTTGAAAACCGCTATCATATCCCCTCTTCTTTTTTCCAAACCAAGCAAGCCCAGTTCTTTCAGTCTTCCCTCACAGGTCATGTTTTCTATATCTTTAATCATTTTTGTTGCTCTTCTCTGGACCTTCTCCAATTTCTCCACATCTTTCTTGAAATGTGGTGCCCAGAACTGGAAACAATACTCTAGCTGAGGCCTAATCTGTGCAGAGTAGAGTGGAAGAATGACTTCTCGTGTCTTGCTCACAACACTCCTGTTAATGCATCTCAGAATCATGTTTGCTTTTCTTGCAGGAGTGTCTCACTGTTGACTCCTGTTTAGATTCTGGTCCATTATGGGTGTGTCTACACAGCAGTTTTATTTTGTAATGGCTATTATTTCAAAATAATGTGAGCGTCTACACAGCAATTCCATTATTTTGAAATAACAGATGGCTTGTTTCGAAATCTTGAAACCTCATTCCACTAGTGGTGACAATGTCCCTTTTGCCATGGCTATCGGTGTCTACATTAGAGCAAATATCAACAGCTCTACTGGCACTGAGCTCAGTACAGGAAGCATGCTCTAAGGTCAGAGTGGAAGATCCAGTCCCCACTCTCAAACCTCCCTCTCCAGCAGCTGCTGAGCCCTCAGTGCTTCCACTGGCAGCCACAGCTGCCTCATCTTCTCCAGATGATGTGGTTGCAGGGCCTTCGCTAGCTAGCACCCCAGCTGACTTTAAAGAACATCAAATCCTTCTCAGTCAGATGGCCAAGAAGTTGGGGCTGGAAGTGCAGCAGATGGCTGAGCAGGAAGACACCAGTTTCAATCTCTCCTTAGTCTCCATGCACCACCCCAGGTTGGTCTCCCTGTACACAATGGGGTCTTCAAGACCCCATCCTGTGTCATCCACCTTGAAACAGGCCAAGAAAAAAAGCTTTGTCCCAGCCAAAGGTTTTGGGATCTTGCATATCCACCTTTTTCCAGGCTCTCTGTTGGTGGTGGAGGCCAACAAGAAGGATTAACAGTTCCTCATTGCCTCTACCCAAGAGAACAGAAAAGCCAAGAAATGTGATTTATTTGGCAGCAAAATTATTCCACAGCCAGTTTACAATTCCAGGTGGCAAGCCATCAGGCCCTGCTGGGCCAATACAATTTTAATCTCTTCCAAAAGTTCTAGGACTCACTTCTTCGGGGTCAGGCTCAGAAGTGTGGTACCCTGGTAGAGAAAGGGACTGCATCAGCCAGATGCTCCCTGCAATGGCATGGGACTCAGCAGCAAGGGTGTTGATATGTCACACCTCCTATTTCCAAGCAGTGGACCTTTCCCAGGAGATGCGGGTCTCTATTCACGATCTCCCCTTTGATGGAGTTTGGCTCTTGTCTGATCAAACAGATGCCAGGCTACACAGATCGAAGGACACTAAGGCTACCCATAACTCGTTGGGCATGCATACCCTTCAGTCTGCCAGAAAGCAATTCTGGCCTCAGTCACTGTTCAGGCCTTGGGAAGCCTCACAGGTATCTGTAAAAAGCAGGGACACCAGGTTTACCCATTGCGGTCCTTCTTCCTCTCAACCACCAGCCCAACCCAGATCCACTAAGCACTTGGGGGCGGTGGGAAGGCAAAAATTATCATTCTGAACAATGCCCTAGTAAGCTGGCTGAATCCTACCTATTCTTTCTTCAACCACCTTTCCTTTAAGGCAAGGATTAAAATGGAGTGAGAAACCAGATGTAGAGCATGCCTAATGGAGTTAGTGCTCCCTTCAGCGCTGAAGCAGCGGCACCCAGCAGTGCTACATCAGTGCTCAGTGCCCTGCCTGCACCATCTATTAGCCGGCACCAGTCTCTATCTTCAGTTCCAACCAAGAAGACCAGTAGGGGTTGGTCTCCAACTCCCTGTAAGAGAAAGAATAGGGCTGGGGCCCAGCTAAGACCCATGCTGGACATTTCATCTCATTCAGGAAGTCACTTATGCTGAGCGATGCAACCCATCTCATTCCTTGCTGGAAGCCTATACACAGAGGAAGGCCTCCATTAGCTTCAGGTGTAGTTGACTCCTGAAGCTCTCCTGCCAATTCTGGTGCCACCCAGACCCAGGAGTAAGCTTGCCTTGGGACCATACTATCCTTCCTCATTCCAGTCACACCACTTCTCATCGTGGGGGGCGTCCTGTCATTGGTGCCCACATGGGGAGACAGGTACAGTGGAACCCTCTCTGGTCACCAAATTCTGGGTGCCAGCAGAGGGAGTTGAGACAGACTGCCAGCTACCTGCAAGAGGTCCTTAGAGAGGTGCTCCACCAGGCATGAATGTCAGGACCAACTTTGTGAACTGCTGGGGTGATGTTACAGTTTCCAGGATCAGTTGGAGGACAGGAACTGTGAGCCTTGTTGCTGGTCCCTGAGATGGGTACGACCATGGGCCGAGCAATCCCCTCTGAAAGACTGGCCCACAACCTCCCAGTCTTAATCCTTGCCTTGGTACAAGTCTCCTAGTGTGAGTGTTATGCTTAAAAGAAGCACACGGGGGTCTTTTTCAGGGGGATAAGGCAACATGCCTCATTTATTGATAATATAACAAAGTAGCATGTGCCTTTACGCACACATACACATACACACATGCCCTGCTGATGGAATAATTACTAGTCTGTTGCTCGGCCCAACCTATTGGCCAGGTAGGTTGGGTGCGAGGAAGGAGCCAGGTGCTTGTCAGTCCGGACTGATGCTCCACTTGACAGGAGAGGAACCTGAAGAACCATGCAAGACACCCAATTCTTTATAGGATTTTCCTTCCATGCAAGTCTATGCATTTTGCCTTATCAGGTCTTAATCAGTCACTCAGCATCACAATCAATTTTCTTATCAGGAGGAAGTTGTTCTGAGTCATTTGATATCCGTATGTTGATGACCCTCGGAGGGTGTTGTCTTTCTGGCAAAAGTTATCGGTTCCCTATCCAGGGGTGCTTGCGACTAATTTCAGGGTCCATCAATCTGTCCCAGTCCAATCTCTGTCTTCAAAGTGTTTAGCTTAATTGATGACTCGTTTGGTGCGGGACTGAGTTACAATGTTCTGCCTCTTCACTTCAATATGCTAACATCAAATAGAGCTGGAGCTAAGTTAACAGATGTCCTCTCTTCCACAGCCCCTTCTAGGATCACCTTCCCTTTTCACAAAGGGATGCTAAAGATCACTAATGACTTGTGGCTAACCCCCTTCTCTGCCTCTGATTTCCAAATGGGTAGAACAGAAGTACTTTTGCCTCATCTGGTTTAGCATGTTGCTGAATCTTGTGGTCTTTGGCCTGTGGCAGCTCTCTTTCCAACTGGATCTGCTGTCCCAGAACCACAGCAATCTGTTGCACTCGAACCTGATGTTGCTGCACTTGACAATGTGGCTGCTCCTGACAGTGTGCTGCTCCATGGCTAAGCATGGATGAGCAAGAGTACTCCACAGAGGTCCAGCAGAAGGCCCTCCTCCACTAATGTAAACCTGGAAGTGCTTCACATGTTGGACATTGGACAAGCACATTTGTCCTCAGGAGGCCTTGGTGCAGATCATCCTGAACTATTTGATGATCATTTGTGCATTCCACCCTCCACAGGTTTATTTCAGGGCAGATTTATTTTTGTCTCTCCGATGACAGTGCAATTCTTGAAAGAACTGGAATGCCTGTATCCACACTTCCACGATCCAGTTCCCCCATGGGACCTGAATCTCATGCTCTCAAAACTCATGGGCCCTTCTTTTGAACCCAAAGCTTCCTGTTTCCTCCTGTTCCTTTCCTGGAAGGTGTCCTTTTTCACCATACCAGGTGTCTTAGATCAGGGCACACATATTGTAGTCACCCTATACAGTCTTCTACAGAGTCAAGATCCAGCTTTGCCCGCATCCAGTTTTTCTGCCCAAGGTTGTTTCCCAGTTCCACACTGGCCAGAACTACTCACTGGTCCTCTGACTGAAGCCCCATGCATCAGATGAGAAGCACTGGTTGCATATGCTGGATGTCAGACAGGTGCTGACTGTCTACATCCATAAAATATGGCCATTCCGTAAGTCAGCACAGCTATTTGTTTATGATCATGGACAGGATGAAGGGCTGCCGGGTGTCAGCCCAAAGAATTTCATCTTGCTATAAGCTGGCAAACGTATCCCTGGCAGCGATTTGTGATGGCTCATTCCACTGGAGCACAAATGTCTTCAGTGCCCTTCTTGGCTCAGGTGCCAGTCCAAGGGATCTGTTGGGCTTCTAGCTGGTCATCCATCCATTCACATCATACTGGCTTTGGCTATGCTGCAAACTGCCAGATGGTGAACTCTGAGCCCATCTCTACTGCTACTGCTTGTGAATTGCCTAGAATGGAATCTCCAGCGGCCATGCACATGGGTGTGCGCATGCCTAAAATGAAATGGACATGAGCAACATATCTCCAAGGACAACAGTTATGAAAGGTAGGTAACCATTTTGTTCTGTTTCTAGCAGAAAAGCTTATAAAGTAGCAGTTGTGGTTATTGGTTGAAAATGAGCAGCATATCTAAACTAATAAAGCAGAATGGGGTCTGGGTATATAGGTTATTAATTATACTCTTAACGGTCCTGGAAGTGGTTAGTTCTAAACACTAACATAAGGCAAGAAGTTACCTTCACCATCCTAAGAAATGTTGTCTTTGGTTCATGGAGGATAACATGATTAATTGGATTTGCCTTTAACTTAAGTGAAATCATTCAACTGTAACTCTAAAAGGGAGAGGACAATTTCCTATCTTGGATCAGTTTTACTAATGTTTCCTAATTTATGTAATACTTATAGTCCTGATCTTTAGCTCCTTTGTATATATGTGGAAAGTAACAGAATTAATAATGTGACTGTGTTATCTGTCGGTTTAACTGCTATCTAGCACAATGGGATCCTTGATTAGAGTTTTTAGTCAGTACTGTACTATAAATAAAACATGAAAATGGCGTGGCATGAAAGTTCTTCAACATGAGTTTGAGATTTGCATCAAGTAGCAAAACATTTTTAGTGGTTTTATGTAAGTTATCCCAATTAACAGCCAAGAAAATGTCTCTTAATTTCATAGAATTAAATGTGTGTATACAACACATTTGATCAAAAAACTTTTAGGAATGCTTGACTTTTAAAAGTGTAAGTAATCCTCTGCCTGAAGATGCACTTGTCTTAGTTACAGTTCCAACTCTATATAACTGAAATTAAAGCTAATAAAGTTAAAACCACTAAATGTGACTTAAAATTGACTCTTCATAAAGATATAATATAATGACTTTGAAGCCTGACATTTTGGAATATTCTAAAATCAGAACCAATGGCTGGATCCTGTTAGAGGTCTAAGGATCTTCCTATTTCAGTAGGAAAATCACCAATTTAAATAGTACCATAAAAAGAACCCTTCACAGGATAAACTGGATGTTTAGAGCAGCTTTAGACCAGGCCAGCCTCAAAAAATCACGAGCCAATCCCTGAATACCATGTTTTGTAAAACATTATGTTGTTTTCTGATTGGTCTTAATTTTTTAATTCCCCATTGCCTGTTCGCAGTGTGAGAGAGAAATAATTATTGCCTATTCCAAATTTGAGGTAAAGTTGATTTTTGTGCCAGCTGCCTGTGATCCGCCCAGTAATTCTGCCACAAACTTCAAAATAAATTCTGTCCCCTCCTGTGGATTTTGATATTGATGTAAACATATATTGCTATCCAAGGCCTTAAGGCAGAAAGGTGTGTATCACAATCCAACACATTAAATGAGTTATTTTAAACAGAGGCACCATTGTTTTACTTGGTTATTTGGCAAATAGCATTTACTTAAATTAAAAATGTATTAAACACAAGAGAGAACACGAAATTAAAACAGGTATTTAGGACATGTCTACACTACCAAGTATTGTTGACAAAACTTACATCGACACCCAAAAGTTGACAAAACAAAATCGCCACAGGGTGTCCACACTTGCTTTTTCTGTCAATAGATCATGTCCACATTGGAGGACCACCATCAACACTGTGAGCAGTGCGCTGTGGGTATGTATCCCACAGTGCAGTGTTGTGGGAAGGCAAAACTGATCCCAGTGCTTCTCAAGATTGCCTCCGAGTTCTTCCACGGCTCAACTCGGCAGTTCTCAGCTGATGGGAGCAGTAATATGAGTAGCTCTGTGAGCTCTCTGTGCTGAGCAATGTCAAAGCAGCACAGTGTCTGTCCCCCTACCCCTGCAGCACCAGTCTGCCTGCCGCTGTGTTACTAGTCCAGGGCACAACAGGAGCATGCCAATGCATTCTTTGTTCCCCAAACAGGGCAGCTCACTCAGCTGTCAGATACTTCCCAGAGCTTTGAAAGGAGAGGCACATACCTACAGGGCAGCAGAGACACATCACTGAACACAGCTATCAGGGCAGGCATTGTGGGATACTGAGGGGAAGCCATTTTTCTCGACAAAATAAACAGCAGAGTCTACACTGGCTTTTTGTCAACAATAAAGGGAGGGGAAAAGAAAAAAGTCTCTCATGGGGTGGAAGCTTTTTGTCACCAAATCTGGGTGTTTTTTCCAGACAAAAGTCACATTGCAATTGTAATGTGAAAGCTCTTGCTGTTTTGTTGACAAAAGGCAGGTTTTTTTGGTGACGAAACATGGTAGTGTAGTGTAGACAAAGCATTATAATGAAACCGGCCGAGTGTGCAAAACAGTTTTTCTGCTTCTGGAGGCAAATCACTAGTCTTATTTTTCAGAACTTACTTTGAAAAGGAAAAGGGTTAGTCTTACTTCCACTCCTGGGCTATGTCTACATGCTTATGCTGAGTAATATGCAAATGAGGCTTATGTGGAATATTGCCGAGCCTCATTTGCATACCTAATGAGCCACCATTTTTTCAGAAGAGGTTTCTGCAAGAAGGAGCGTCACTGCCCTTCTTGCGCAAGGAAAACCTCTGCGCAATGCCGCTCTTCCTGAAAAGTAATAGTTTTTTGCGCAAGAAGGCAGTGTAGAAGCTGCTTCTTGCGCAAGCGCCTCTTCTGAAAAAAATGGTGGCTCATTAGGTATGCAAATGAGGCTTGGCAATATTCCATGCTTAGCCTCATTTGCATATTACTCGTGCAAGAAGCTGTGAATGTAGACATAGCCCTGATGTCTTGAGGGAATTTACTTAATTCCGTTCTTAACAAATAGATGGTTTAAGGTTAGTAAGGCAAAGGGTAGAAGACTTGGTTAAAATTCACTGTTGATGTGTTACGAGGCTATTGGAATGGATGCTGTTATGATCTGGCAAAAGTGTGAACTGGTTATATTTTCTTATGGGCTGCTGGCGCGTGATTAGATATTTTCTTTTGGCCTGAGCAGCAAACTTGAATGATCCTGTATGTACCACAGCAGATTTGAACCTGATTGCTGTCACCAGATTGTAGGAGCTTCTACCACTTGAGCTAACAGCCAGCTGCTTCTCAGCTTAGGGAGCAGTAGAGCTCTGTGCTTCTTTCTGTGCAAGTGCAATATCAGGAACAGTGCATAGGTGAGCAGTTGCACACCTCCAGAGCAGAGACGCATCTTCCCCTGCTGCTACTCTGCCTGGCATCTGCATTTCTGCAACCCCACAGCACCTGCCTTGGAGCCTTTGGTAGCTGCTTTCCCATATATCCCATCTCTGCAGAGCGGGGTGAGGGAGATAGGGCTCACCGGGACTGGGATGGAACTGCTGGTGGTGGCTGCTGTATCTGAAGGAGATTTCCTTCAAACTGCTGAGTGCCATTCTCTTAAAGGGGCAACACGCAATCTCTTACAACACTCCCCTCAGCCCACATCTCTTTCACACACACCCTTCCAAAAACACACTCATGTTATTGTAGTTGTTGTTACTTGGTAGTTCCTGCAATGCTGCACATATATTCTCTGTAATTTTATTCTTTCAATGTGCTGATATTTTATTTTTTGATTGCTCTGTGCATATCATAACTGTATTTTTCTCCTATGCTTACATTTAATTTTTGAGTAGTGCATTCTAAAAAGCCTAACCTATCCTGGGTGGAATAATTATCATGATTACTTTTATGCTTTGTCATCCGTTATTTAAAGTGGCACAAATAATCGTATCCTTCTAAAATGTAACCTTATCTTTTTAGTAACTGTAGCAGTGTCAGTTTTAAAATATTAGCAAAATGCATAATTTTAAACAGTAGGCAGATAATGGTTGCTTATTTTCAAATTGTACTCTTAGTTATATTTCTAAAATAACCTAAAATTTACATGGAAATAAATGCAGTTCAAATAGCAATGATGGCGTTAAATATTATGAGTCATGTACATGATTGGAATCAATGAACAAATGCCAAAATAATTTTATAAATTCCCTTTCTTAATAAAAGAGAATTAAAATCACATATGTTAAAATTATGGGTTTAGAAGATCTATCAATCATACTTAACTCAAGCAATT
The DNA here is from genome assembly GCA_019425775.1 of Rafetus swinhoei. Taxonomy (NCBI): domain Eukaryota; kingdom Metazoa; phylum Chordata; order Testudines; family Trionychidae; genus Rafetus; species Rafetus swinhoei. The sequence goes on along the minus strand of CM033443.1, from coordinate 26,402,323 downwards.
AACTTAAAAAATCAAAATTAAAAAATTAACCATGATTAATTGCAGTTTTTAATCTCACTGTTAAACAATAGAATACCAATTTAAATTTATTAATCATTTTGCAATTACAACACAGAATACAAAGTGTACAGTGTATTTTTATTACAAATATTTACACTGTACAAATTTACAAATATTTACACTGTACAAATTAGAAAAGCAATAGCATTTTTGAATTCACCTCATACAAAGTACAGTAGTACAATTTCTGTTGTGAGAGTGCAACTTTCTTTTGTAAAGAGTAGCAACTTATTGTTACATAACTGCATTAAAAAATAAAACTATGTAAAACTTTAGTGCCTACAAATCCACTCAGTCCTACCTCTTGTTCTGCCAATTGCCAAGAAGACAGACAAGTTTGTTTACATTTATGGGAGATAATGCTGCCTGCATCTTATTTACAATGTCAACTGAAAATGAGAAGTCTTTCATGTGGTATTTTTGTAGCCAGCACTGCAAGGCATCTACATTGTAAAGTTTCATATGCCACTTCATGCTTCGGCCACATTCCCAGAGGACATGCTTACATACTGATGACGTTAATTTTAATAAAAAGTTAATTAACTTTGTGACTGAATTCCTTGGGGGAGAATTGTATGTCTCCTACTTTGTTTTACCCGCATTCTGCAATATGTTGATGACCTAGCATATGTTTGTTTTAATAACAGTTTCACTGCAGATTTGACAACATGCAAAGAAAGTAGCAATGTGAGATTTCTAAGATAGATGCAGCCACTTGGCCTAAGATTTAAGAAACTGAAGTGCCTTTCAAAATCTAAGAGGGACGAGAGACGGAGCATGCTTTCAGAAGTGTTAAAAGAGCAACATTCCATGTGGAAACTACAGAATCCAAACCAAAAAAACCCCACACACTTTCTGCTGGTGGCATCTTGTTCAGATGATGCAAAGAACATGTATCAGTCCACACTGCTTTGGATTGTTACTAAGCAGAACCCATCAATAGCATGGATGCATATTCTCTAAAATGGTGGTTGAAGAAGCATGAAGGGAGGCATGAATCTTCAACACATCCGGCATCTAAATATCTTGCAGTGCTGGATACAACTGTGCCATTGTCTCATTTTCAGATGACAATTTAAACAAGAAGCATCAGTATCATCTCTCATAAATGTAAACAAACTTGTTTGTCTGAGTGATTTGCTGAACAGGAAGTAGGGCTGACTGGACTATGTATGACTCTGGCTATGTCTAGACTATGGAGTTTTTCCGGCATACTGGAGGTATCCTGGAAAAACTCCACCGTGTCCAGGGAACACGTCTGCTCTTTCAACATTTTTTGCGTAAGAGTAGACACACTCTTTTGGAAGCCCTTTCTTCCTCGTGCCATGAGGAAGAACGGCGCTTCTGAAAGAGGAGATTTTTCTGAAATTTGTCCCAATATAGATGGGCCAAATTTCGGAAAAACCTCTTCCAACAAAACTATTGGAAAAAGGTACACAAATTGCAGAGCACAATTTGCATACCTTTTTCTGATAAAAAGCGGCAGTCTAGACATAGCCACAAAGACTTTAGTTTGCTTTTGAATGCAGGGTTTTTTGTACATAATTATGTATTTGTAAGTTCCTCTCTCATGATAGAGATTTCCCTACAGTACTTGTAATGGGGCAATTGAAAAATGCTAGCTCTCTTGTTTTTTACAATTCAAACATTTGTAATTAAAAATAAATATAACAAGAGCACTCTACACTGTGTTCTGTGTTCTAACTGAAATCAGTATAATTTAAAATAGAGAAAAAATCCGTAATGTTTAAAGAAATGGTATTCTATTATTTTTTAACACTGTGATTGATAATTGCAATTAGTTTTCTAATTGCTTGACAGCCCTAATTTTTATTTGAAAACAATTGACTAAAATGGAGTAGATAATGGCAGCAACAAAGAGAATATTAGAGAAAGTAAGCAGATTTCATTTGTTTTTGTTTGTCTATACTAAAGATAGTGTAGAAAGTATCAAAAGTGTATTTTTGATCTGATACCTCAAGGCAAGCTAGGAAGCAAGGTTGGGTAGGAAATGAGGAGAAGACCTGACATGATCATGTTTTTTCAATCTCTTTTTATAAAACACAAACATAGCAGAATAGTTTATTCCTTTGTTATTTTGTCCACCAATTGGGCTCAATGTGTTGCACTGATTTTCTTTGATTAATTTCTGGCATAATTTCAACAGTCCTTGGATTGTATCAACATGGCCATTTTGGTTTAGACTAATCTGGCTTCCTTGTCTGGTTCTGTTGAATTTGTTATAAAATTAATGTTGTAAACAACTTCCCTTCACACCTCAGGAACTTAGACATTCATCTGACATTTAAATTTACAATAAGGGGTACACTTTATGAGCATGATAATTACAATACCCCCATCACTTCTGCTCCCTAGACTCACCCAAAATCCTCCTGGGGCTTTTTGTCCCTCTTCTGTTCCCCTCCCTAGGCTGGATGCAGTGTAGGGAGAGGAACAGAGGCACTATTAGTCACAGTGCAGAGGAGGGAGCAAAGCCACCCTAGTAGGGTTGCCAACATCTTTGCTCCACCCACTGCCTGCCCCTTCTCTGAGAATCCTGCCCTTTCTCAGGCCCTGCCCCTGCACACATTATCATGCAGGAATTGGTCCATTAAAGGCCCACTCCTGAAGCCCAACAGTCCCACCAACGGTGGGGGAGGAGGCAAAAGAGGAGGTTGCCCCAGCACCTGGCAATTCAAAAGGACCTGAGGGTCTCGGCTGCTGCCAGTGGCCAGAGCGCTAGGGCCTATCAATTGGCTCCGGAGCATAGCGCTCCAGGCAGCACTAAGGACCAGCTGTGGGAAGGGGCCACAGCACACTCCGGCAGCGCTGAGGGCTAGCTGCCCCAGTCCTGCTCATTCTGCCTGAGGCCCATGTGCCAAGAGCACAGAGACTGCCCCTCCCCACCTTGCCCAGGGGCAAGACTGTCTGCCTTCCTGAGCCCAAATCCAAATCCGCAGAGCACAACCACAGAAATGCACCTGTCCAGAGACCTATATAATCAATATGTAGAAATAGACTCCCACACCTACATACAGATACACACGTGTATTGATGCGTACACATCTAGCACCCACTAACGTGTACACTCAGAGCCATCCTTAGGCAGATGTGAGGCCCAGAACAGCCCCAGACCCTGCTCTGCCCTGCCCCTTCCTGGCCCATTGCATCCCTTCTCCTCAAGCCCCCTCCCCAAGGGAACTACCAGAGGGCAGGAAGCAGGGCTATCTGTCTCCAAACCACTATGCTCCCCCAAGCCTGGCTTCCAGCCATGTTGTTTGGAGAAGCGGAGCAGAGTGGGCTGGGGCTGGGGCTGGGGCTGCTCCACTTCCCACATGTCCCACCACTGCTGGTAAGTGTGAGAGCAGGGCTGGCCCCTGTTGCAAGCCATATGCTACCCCTGTAATCACCCATACCTCCCTGGATGCCATGGAGCCTCCCAAAGCACAGGGCCCAAGGCAGCTGCTCCAAACCATCCTATGTATTATTACAATGGGGCTACGTCTACACTGGCAGCTTCTTGCGGAAGAACAGCCGTTCTTCCGCAAAAACTTGCCGGCTGTCTACACTGCACGAGCCGCTCTTCCAGAAGTAAATTTACAGTATAGCGTTGTAAAACAGGGCTTCTTCCGGAAGAGTTATTCCTCTCCCCACGAGGAATAAGCCCTTTTGTGCAAGAGTTCTTCCAGAAGAGGGCAGTGTAGACAGGCAACATGAATTTCTTGCACAAGAAGCCGCTATGGTTAAAATGGCCATCAGAGCTTTCTTGCAGAAGAGAGCGTCTACACTGCCATGGATGCTCTTGCGCAAAAGCACATGCCAGTGTAGACGCGCTCTTGTGGAAGAGTTTTTGCACAAGAACTCTTCCGCAAAAGAGTTCTTGCGCAAGAAGCTGCCAGTGTAGACGTAGCCTTGTTTCGTGCTATGGCAAAGTCCTCACTCAGGCCCCTTGCCCTGGGACACCTTCTGGTCCACAAATCAGCCAGAGACCCTCTCTGGCGCAGTCACCCGTGCCTTTTATTGTCAGTTTCCCACCACCTTCTGTTTACAAAGCTTTTTGGATAACAGCAAACTCAGCCAGCCTCTCCTTCTACCTGGGACACACACTCAGCCACACCCTGGCTCCTCCCTTTGCTCCCTCCTCCTGACTCCTTTCACTTCCCTTCTGGCTGTCTTATCTAGCCCTCTGGCTAATGAGGCCCATATCTGCTTCTAATAGCCCTTCAGGCCTGGGCTTGCTGAGCTGGTTCTAATTGACCTTTTCAGCCAGACTGTAGTGGCAGAACTCTGGTTTAGCCAGCAGTCTGTCACAGTGCCTAGAACCACCAGCTAAGATTGGGGTCCAGGGTGCTGGACATACACATAAAAAGAAAGGGTCTGCAACAAAGAGTTTATATTATGGCTAGACAGGCTGGCAAGAAATGTATGATACATTGGCTCTTCTGCAGTTAATAGTCAATATTCACTTTTTAAAATATAATACATTTCTTTTAGAGTTCCCTTCACTTTTAAAAGTTATGAGATGAATACTCGCATATTTCATATCAATTTTTTTTGTGCACAAGCTAGCAAAAGGAATAAAAAAAGTAAAAGCGTAGGCTGCAAAATTCAGTCACACAGATGCACACGTGTGACAATACATGTACCCGGTGAAGGATTTGTTGGGTCACTCAACAAGTCAGGAAAATAAAGAGCAGCAAAGAGAGCTGAGAAAGCTGAGATGAGCTAGGAACAGGGAGCGGAGGGAGCAGAGACAAACTAGGGCCAGAGAACACAGAAATGAGACCACTGAGTGCATGCTAGAGTTCATGCAGGACCAAAATGACATAAGAACAGAACCAAAGGCCTCCCAGGCAGAGTTCTTTACTCCGCCTCCTGCAACATCACCATTCATGGCTGCAGAGGTGCAATTCTTTATCCAGCAACCCTTCCACTACACCCCCACACTCACAATCTAGTGATGTTTTCTTCCCCCTATGCTCCACGCCCAGTGAAAGCAGCTGTGAGAGCTGAATGTTAGCACAGCTGTGAGGTTTTCGAAGAACGCTTACCATTCGCTGCCAGAAGACATCAATAAAGGCAAATGTCATGCATGTTTCCATCACGATTTATTCTGGGTTAAACAACACAAACCAATGGCTCTGGCCTAAACCCTTTGATTCCATGGGAATGCCTCGCTTAGAGGCAGGGAAGCAACCCCAATACACAGAAATGTCAGGCTCCCTTATAGTCAAAGTGGTTCCTCAGAGCTTCCCTGATATCGATGGCCACCCTATGTGCTCCTCTGAGAGCATGAATGTCTGGCTGTTCAAAGTGAGAGCCCAAGCACTGTGCCTCAGTGCTCCACTCTTGGGCAAAAACTTAACCCTCACTCGCACAGAAGTTATATAAGCAACAGCACGTGGCCACCACCTTGGGGATATGATCCTCCGAAAGGTCCAGTCTGCAATAGAGATACCTCCATCTCCCTTTCAGTCTGCCAAAGGCACATTCAACAGCCATTTGGCAGCAGCTTAGCCTGTTGTTGAACTACTCCTTACTGCTGTCCAGGTGCCAGAACATAAGAACGACCATACTGGATCAGACCAAAGGTCCATCTGGCCCAGTATCCTGTCTTCCAATAGTGACCAATGCCAGATGCTCCACAGAGAGTGAACAGAACAGGTAATCATCAAGTGATCCCTCTCCTGTCATCCATTTCCAGCCTCTGACAATCAGAGGCTCGGGACACCATTCCTACCTATCCCAGCCAATAAGTATTGATGTTCTTAACCTCCATGAATTTATCTAGTTCTTTTTTTAATCCTGTTAAAGTCCTGGTCTCCACAACATCCTCTGGCAAGGAGTTCCACAGGCTGACTGTGCGCTGTATAAAGAAAAACTTCCTCTTGTTTGTTTTAAACCTGCTACCTATTAATTTCATTTGGTGACCCCTAGTTTTTATGTTATGGAAACAAGTAAATAACTTTTCCTTATTAACTGTATCCATACCTGTCATGATTTTATCTAGCATATCCCCCCTTAGTCTCCTTTCTTCTAATCTGAAGAGTCCCAGTCTTTTTAATCTCTCTTCATATGGCACCAATTCCACACCCCTAATCATTTTCATTGCACTTTTCTGAACCTTTTCTAGGGCGAATGTATCTTTTTTGAGATGAGACTACCACATTTAGATTCAGTATTCAAGATGTGGGTGTACCATGGATTTAGATAGAGGCAATAGGATATTCTCTGTCTTATTCTCTATCCCTTTTTAAATTATTCCTAACATTCTGTTTGCTTTTTTTGACTGCCTCTGTACATTGGTGGATGTTTTCAGAGAACTATCCACAATGACTCCAAGAGCGCTCCCTTGAGTGGTTATAGCTAAATTAGTCCCCATCATTTTGTATGTATAGTTGGGATTATTTGTATGTGTAGTTGGGAAGCCAGTGTAAGGCTTCATGAGCCATGCCTGCAAGGGGTAAGCCACATTGCGTAGGATCACTATGGGCATTTCTGCATCCCCCCACTGTAATATTATGGTCTAGAAAGAAAGTCCTAGCATGCAACCTCCTGTACAGACCACTGTTTCCTGAAGATGTGTGTATCATGCAACTTTCCAGGCCACCCCGCATTTATGTCTGTAGCACCTCCACAGTGATCCACAAGCACTTGAAAGCACCATGGAGAAGTACCTCTTTCGATTGATATACTCTGGTAGGCTGGTGTTATAATGGGAATGTGTGTCCCACCTATTGCCCCGCCACATTTAGGAAAGTCCTTTTCAGCAAAGCCAGACACTATATCATACACATTTCCCAGAGTCACAGTCCTGTCCATCAAAACGTGACTTATTGCTCTGCCTACTTGCAGAAGTGCTGTTCCGATGCCCACTCCAAACTGATTCTCAACTGAACAGTAGCAACCTGGAGATTCCACAAAGCAATCTCAACGCACTTCTCTGCTGAGAGAGCCACTCTCATCTGGGTTTCCTTGCACTGCAGTTCAGGGGCCAGCTCAGCACACAGCTCCAGGAAGGTTATTTTAAGCATCTGAAAGTTCAGTAGCCACTGCTCTTCCTCCCACACTTGCATGGCAATGTCATCCCACCATTCAGAGCTCTGTCCCCAAACCAGCGATCTGCTGCACATGCCAGGCCTATCATAGCCCATTGAAATAATAATTCATCTTCATCGTCATCCTCTGAATCTGAATCCGAATCCCAACACAAATCCGAATCTGACAAGTCAACTTCTGCAAGAAGGTCCATAGTAGGTATGCCTGAATGCATGATGTCTTCTGCACACTGATCACAACAAGGGCCAGAATCTCTGGGATCCATGTTTTCAGCACAGATGATCAAGTTGGCATGAAAATAAGCAGGAAACCCAAGCATGTCTGGGAAAAGAGAGGTGGCTGAAAAACATCCTGTCACTTTCCCAACATGCCTAGTGCTATGTTACACATTTCCACAGGGCTTAGTGAGTGAAGGTGACACAAGGTGCTGTGGGATGCATACCCACAATGTTTTACTCTTTCTGTTGATGTGGGAGCTACAGATGAGGCCATGAGTTGTGGATACCTGGTACCAGGAAAACTGATTTGGCTAGTTTCCAGTTTTGGTGACTTTTGCATGTCGACAGCACTTTTGTCACCAAAACTCACAATAAGGTGAGGGTTGATAAGGAGCAACCCTCCCTCCCCCAGCAGCTTGTAGATATATGTGCGGTGCCTTTCCACCCAGGGCTGGAATGCGAGTCTGCTCTGTGCTTCCATAGCAGCGGCAGCTCCAGTTCTACATGGCTTTGCCTGGCTCCCCAGTCTTGGTGTGCCATGTCACAATGCCTAGAGTGAGGAGCAGGGCCAGGATTAGGGTTGTAGTGCTGGGGCAGAGGGCACTGCTGCAGATAGTCAGTGCCCCTTTCGCTATTAGTGCTTGTGGTGGCGAAACTTGACTCCATTGCAGCCAGGGAGAGTAGTAGTTTTCTGGCTGGGCTCTCTCGGGACTAAACTTTCCTTCTGTGAGCAAGCACAGAAAGGAATCTGGGAGGCAGTAGATGGAATATGTTACCCCAAAAATATTCTCACTAGAGACCACTCAGGGTTACACTAGTATGGGTTTATTTCCTCTAGGTAAAATTAAAGAGGAGAAAGCAGCCACCAAAGGTTTTAACTAAAGAAGATAGAACTCTCTCTCTCTCTCTCTCACACACGCACACGCACTCACTCTTACACAGACATATGGATTGCAGAAGGAGCCAAGGCATGTGGATCCTGGAGGGTCTGTCTGCTCATCATGGCTGGGGAAGCTGGTTAGGAGGAGAGAGACTGGAGAGGAGCTTCTCAGGAGCAGGGGAAGGAAAAAGAGAGCGTCTCACATGTGCTCCCTCTCTTTATATAGTGTCTGAATGGCTCCTGTGACTCATTCACCTCGTCATCAGGGAGCATGCCCAGACTTCCCTTTATCCAGCAGGGAGTATGCCCAGTCTGTGATGACTCATTGAAATGTGCTCCATTGTTCCCAGTCTTCTTCAAACACACTCTCACACTCACACTCTCCATTCACTCAGGGGAGAATGCAGCTTAGAGAAAGTTACAAGCAAGGTGGCTGAGAGTTAAAAAGATTACAAAATTGCAGTTTACAGTAAATTTGAGAGTTACACAGATTACAAAATTTGACAAAGATCACAATGAGTTGCAGTTTAAAACCTTAGACCTTACAGTTTGGTGTAGCTTTAGAAAATCCATGTATACAAATCAAGTAAGCTCAGGCGGAGGCTTTTTTATGCAACAGAATACGCTGGGGACGTGGGCAGGGCTAAGGCTAATGAGCTACATTATCTAATTTAATATGTAGCCAGTAGAGGGTTCTGAAAAGGAAGTGTCATCCCGGGGCCCGAGAAACCTGGTTCAACAGAGACAGAGAAAGAGAGAGACTATGAGACTGCTGGTGAACAGGAGCTGCAGGTTGGAGACAAGAGCGTGGGAGTTGGCTGTGGAGAGAAGACTGGCTGGAAAGCTGAGAGCGAGCCAGAAGCAGCCTGTTGCTGGCAGGGAGTGAGCAATCACTGCAGGAAGAGGATATAGGGCAGTGAGAGAGGCTGAGGCCATCTGTATAATCCTCCATTGGCCTGTCTCTTGACTTGATTTGGACTGTTTTGATTTTTAGAGTAGTAATTGGACCTTCAGAGATTGCCCTTTTTTTTCTGGCAGCCCCAATAAAAGTAATTATGTCGTACTCACCATGTGTTTACGGGAATCCACTGAGGGCTGCTGCATGTATTAAGGCTGGCTCTTGGACTTCATCACAAGTCTGTGGTATTTGGGGCTTTTCAAGAGTTCTCTTGGCTTTCTGATTTTTGCCTTTAAATTCTAGTTTTGTCTCATCCCAAATGGCCACTCTGACTATGTCTTCAGTGGCACTTAAGTGACAGGCTGCCCTTAACAAGATTTCCCATCGGCTTTATAGGTGAAAGTGAGCCTGATGCCAAGCCTACCTCAGCCAAGATCCCTCTTTTACAGAGTAAGGGCTAAGCAAGGGACAGAAAATGCAGAGATGCTGTGACTCATACTGAGGGCAGCAGGGCATGGGAGCAGGCCAGGAAACTGAGGAGTCAGAGGCATGTAAGAGGTATGTGGGGAGGACTGTGGGAAGCAGGGCTGCAGGGGAGTGTTCCAGGCATATGCTAAACCAGCGTTTCCCAAACTGGCCGCGGCCCGGTACCGGGCCGCAGGAAAAAAATACCGGGCCTCAGCATGCCTGGTGGCTGCCGACAGGGCCGGCCTTAGGCCGATTCGGGCCCCGCACCCCTGAACCCGGAAGTGCCGGCGAGTTACAGAGCCGGGGGCCCTGTTCCACCAATATGTGGAGCTGAGTCTCTCCCCCGGCTCTGCCTGGTGCGGGCCCGGCCCCGCGCGCCGGCCCCCCCCGCACGTCCTCCCACCCCGCCCCCAGAGCATCCCCACCGTGCGCGGCTCCTCCTTACCGCCTGCTGCTGCCCATGTGCGGCATTGCACATGGCCGGGGAGGACGCCCGGGCGTGACGTGACGTCACGGCCCGGGATTTTAAAAGTCTTCAGAGGCACGTGGCGGGGCCACACTGGCTCCGGGTTCGGCCTCCGGGGCCTGAGCGCAGCCTCTGGCCCCGCAATGTGGAAGGCAGAAGGTAGGGAACAGGCTTGGGTGGGGGCGGAGGAGGCGGCAGCGGCAGCAGTGGTGGTGGCGGGCTTGCGCAGAGGGGGAGGGGTGGAAGGAGAAGGGCTTGGGGGAGGCACCAAGGGACAGGGTGCAGGAGAGAGAGACAAATGGCAGGGGCCAAGTGCAGACAATGGAAAGGGCAGGAGGGGAGGTGTCAGTGGGAGGGGGACAGGTGATGCTGGGAGAGGAGAGGAGAGGAGAGTAAGGGCATTGGGGGCTGGAGGAGGAGGTGCTGGGAGAAGGCTTGAAAGAAGGGATGGGCATGAGGAAGGCCAGGATGGAGCAAGTCATGTGTGAGGGCACAGAGGGGCAGGAGGGGAATGGGGCAGAGAGTGGTGAGTATCAGGGAAAGAGAGGGTAAAGGGGGCAGGGGCAGTAAGGGAAGGGGGAGGCACCAGCAGGGTGCAGGGCTAAGGCAAGGTGCAGGTGCCAGGGGATTCTGGGGTGAGGAGGAGGGAGAGCTGGCCACCGGAAGCAGCACTGGACAGGGGAATCGGGGCAGGCTGGGGAGATTGGGGGGCCGGTGGAAGCAGGGCTGCTGGGGTGCGAGGTTGGGGCAGGAGCTGGCCGGGGAAGATGGGGAGGAGAGAAGCGGCCGCCGGAAGGAGGGCTGGATGCGGGCAGCGGGCTGGCCAAGGGAGATTGGGAGGAGAAGCGGGGGAGACCTGGTTGCCCGGGAGGGGGTTGGGGGAAGTGGGGCTGGCCAGAGGCGCAGCGGGGGGAGCAGGGGGGAGGAATGAATCGGCCTGCGGGGAGTGGGACTGACCTGGCCATATGTAGATCTTGGGGTGCTGCCCCTGTTCCTCCCTCCCCCCCACAAAGCATGAGTTAGTCCGGCCCAGGGATTCTATTGTCCCCACACACACACACCCCTCGAGTAGTTGCGAACTGTCTGGCTGGTAGACACACTCATGCAGCCTGAGCACATTTACCAGCCAGGCAGTTCAAAACTACAAACTAATACATCTAGTAATAATACACCATTTAATGAGAAAATACCAGACATGTTATATGTCTGGTATTTTCTCAGTTTGTTTTTTATGTGTTTATATTTTTGGGCTGCAAAAAGCAGTATTGAAAAAAAAGGGGTTCCAACTAAAGTAAAAAGTTTGGGAAACACTGGTCTAACCAGCTTTGTCTGTCTGTCTTACAGTCCATTTATCCAATCCATATTCCTTAACTAGCTGGCAAGAATATTGTGGGTGACCATATCAAAAGCTTTGCTAAAGCTGGCACTGGGGGTTTTGGGAGGACCAGAAACAACTTATTTGAATATTCATCGTTTGATTAATGAATATGCAAATATGCAAATGAACATTACCGGTCCTCCAAAAGTTCGTGAATGGATTTGCTGGTCCCTGTGTCAAAAAGTTTGGGAACCCCTGTGCTAAACTGAAGAGGTTGCCAAGGAGGAAAATGTGGTTGGTGGAGGGACAATGTGCCATTTCTGAGATACAAAAATGGGTTATCTATGAACATTCTGACGCCATAAAACCAGACAGTTGTCAGCATAGACTAAACACTCTTAAGCTACATCTACACTGTAGCCTTCTTCTGGAAAAGCTTATGCAAATGAAGCACGGAGTGGAATATCGCCATGCTTCATTTGCATAATTAATTAGCAGCTGTTTTTGCGCAAGAGGCTTTTGCACAAAAAGGAGCTTTGTAGATGGCTCCTTTTTGTGCAAAAACCCCCTCTTGCACAAGAGCCGTTCTTCCTCATTTTTTCAGGAAGAACAGCTCTTGCGCAAGAGGGAGTTTTTGTGCAAAAAGGAGCCTTCTACACAGCTCCTTTTTGCACAAAAGCCTCTTGCACAAAAACAGCTGCTAATTAATTATGCAAATGAAGCATGGCGATATTCCACCCTGAGCTTCATTTGCATAAGCTTTTCCGGAAGAACACTACAGTGTAGGCGTAGCCTTACAGATTTTCTTGGATAGATGCTTCAGAAAAGAAAGATCTTAAGAAAACCTGGTCAGGTGGCAATGGTAAGTCAGGGAGGGCAAGTGAATGAAATGGGTAATAGTGAACAGATACCAGGAGAGCATGGAGGGGGAATGAGAGGGAAATGCTGCCTATTTTGTCTTGCTAAGGATCATCTCCAAGGAGTGAACCATGAGATCTGCGTGTGTTTAAGGTTAAATTTTAAACCTGAGATCACTTACAAATTGAAAATAAGCAGCTTTCAATTAAATGTGAGAATCAGAAAGCTGATGAAAAACATTATGGCTGTGTCTAGACTGGCCAGTTTTTCCGGAAAATCAGCCGCTTTTCTGGAAAAACTTGCCAGCTGTCTACACTGGCTGCCTGAATTTCTGCAAAAGCACTGACGATCTCATGTAAGATTGTCAGTGTTCTTGCGGAAATACTATGCTGCTCCCGTTCGGGCAAAAGTCCCTTTTGCGCAAAACTTTTGCGCAAAAGGGCCAGTGTAGACAGCTGAGATTTGTGTTCCACAAAAAAGCCCCAATCGCGAAAATGGCAATCGGGGCTTTTTTGTGCAAAGGCGCATCTAGATTGGCACGGACGCTTTTCCGCAAAAAGTGCTTTTGCAGAAAAGCGTCTGTGCCAATCTAGACGCTCTTTTCCGAAAATGCTTTTAACGGAAAACTTTTCCGTTAAAAGCATTTGCGGAAAATCATGCCATTATATACGTAGCATATTTAATTTAATAAGAATAATCATACAATTAAAATCAGTCAAAATATAATTTTATGTTCTTTAAATATTATAGCAACATTCACTAGGAACATAGTAGTTAATATGTATATACTATTCCTTACTTGTCCTATATTTATTGACTTTATTTCTGATGTAGGTTTTTTTTATTTCATGTTAAATATTTGACATAAAAAATAATTGGCCTCTTAGGAATTAAATGTAAAATGAACTGGAATAAAAATGGCCATTAAAATCCTTACCACCAAATATTCCACTGTAGTAAACTTTCAGCATAGTGATTTATACTAGTTGCACAACTACATCATGACTAGTGGTTTCTATAGCTTAACTTTCTATAGCTTAACTATAGTTAACCAAATATATGTATATTTAGCTATGAGACTTTTAAAGATGAGGTGTTAATCTGCAAAATATGTCTTGTGTCATGAAACCATTGTTTGTATTTGAAATAACTTAAATGTGATTTTTTTTTTTTTTGGTGCTTTTTACAACTGAGAGGTGTGGTTTTTTTAAAAAAACTGAAATTTGGGAATTAGTGTGTCCATGATGAGAGTATTTTTTGGAAGAAAATTTTAAGCTACAAAAACTTTAGAGATTTTCAGATTTCTGTGATGATTGGGCAGTTGATGCATGCTTGTAAAATGAGTTGCAGATCATAACCATAAGGTGTAAACTTAAATCACTATTGTATGTTATGGTTACTATCACCTACAAAACTGTCCACAGGGCTTCAAATTCTTAATGAGAATTTTGATTTTAATTGAGTTGTAGTAAAAGGAGGAGACCAGATAACCTACTGAGAAAAAAGTTTTAATATAGAAACTCCAGTGTATGAATTTAATCTTAATGAATTGAGAACTCTAAATTCACAACTCCCCCTTAATGTTTAAGGTACATTTTGATCCTGCAGTATTACATTTCTTTATATTAAAAGGATGAATGGATGTTTAAATACAATATTTTCCCCATAGGAAACAGCTGAGTTGTAGTGTACTGGATCTAATTATTCTAAAAGGAATAAAAATAACGGATAAGATATTTGACCTCTTTCTCTCCTCTTACTTTTTAGGTGTTTTGATGTGCCACCCAGGAATTTCCTGGCATCTAATTGAATTCCATGTCTTTATTTAAAAATAATAAATGTTAAACAGCAAAAACACCTTCTGTACTTCTTTCTTTCAAAACACACACAGGACCATTTGGAATAATCAAAAGTCCATAGCTTTTAAAGGCCTTAGACTACTGCCATATGAGCAGATGTCTGCAGTGAATAAATTCCTCAAATAGCTGATTTACTTTATTTCAAAGTTTATTTACTAGATGAGGACAGCATTTTTATAGTCAAATGTTACTTAGGCACTAGCCTTTTGAGCAAAGTTTATCTCCTACAAGGGCACCGTTTTGGGAATGAGGGAAAAGTGCTTGCATTATGTGCATTCCTCTCACATCTGGCTGGTGAAAGGAGCTCACCAACCTTACAGAAATATTGCAACACCTCCATAGTGTGACAAATAGGGTATGTCTAGACTACATGCCTCTGCCGACAGAGGCATGTAAAATAGGCTACCTGACATAGTCGATGAAGCGGGGATTTAAATATCCCCGGCTTCATTAAAATAAAAATGGCCACTGCGCTGTGCCGGCTCAGCTGATCATCGGCACAGCGCGTAAGTCAAGACGCGGATCGGTCGACAAGGGAAGCCTTTGTCAACCGCTCCTGTAAACCTCGTTTATCGGTTAATCATGTAGTTGCCTACAAGTTGACATCCCTACTTTCTTGGACACAGGAGGCTGTAAATTGTACCCACGTACCTCTGCTGGGTCAGTTATGTTCTAAGTTGTTTTCACCCCAAAGGAAGGTCAGGTGGCAGTGCTAATTTGCCCTCTCCTGGGCAAGCAAATTCCCAAATTATATTCCATCTGGCATTTAGGAGGAGTCTATCCAGCAAAGGTTTCCCAGGGGATGCTGTTAGTTGAGTAAGTAACCAGTCAGTTTGACCTTGTCCTTTCCACTTGGCCCTGCCTATTTGAGAACTGCATTAGATGATTTTCGGCTCCTCTGCAAAGTAGGTTTGCTGAGCAATTCATGCGATTCTGCCATTTTCTCCACCCAGTGGAGTCTACAGACTGGCTTATGAAAGCCTCCTATGGTGAAATCTGAAGATTGAGGCTAACCCATCATATTTTCGGTAAAGTGATAATGGCTACATATTGAAACATTTCAGGGTTGCAAAAAGCAAACTCAGAAACAAACATTTGTGTGTAAGTTGGTTGATTACACTTACCATTTTTGACAGCAGTTATCCAGTTGACTGAAGTATACAAATATTGATGTGCACTTGCATGTGCTATAATTTTGCAGATTTTAAATTTTTTAAAATTAGGATTACCTATTTTTTATCACTGAAAACAGAAATATCTGGTACTCTAAACAAAAGAAACTAATACAAGAAAAGCAATCAGCAGTGTTAAGGTAGTATTTTATATAAATTTCTAAAATACAGCCCAGTACCCTTTAAATAGTCTAGTGGACTTAAAGTTGGGGCATTCAGAATCAGAGTCTGATGGCAGATTTACTGCCTATATAATTAATCTTTTTATCCTTAATGGATCAGTGTGCATTCTAGATCACTGATAATTTTTTATCAAGATTGGATGTTTATTCTAAAAGATATGCTCTAGGAATTTGAGGGAAGTACTGTGATTTTTTTTTTTTATATAGGAGATCAGACAAGATGATCCAGTGGTCTCCTCTGGCTCTGGAATCTTTTGAATTGATGAGCCTGTGGCTTTTAGCAGGCAAGAGAAGTAGTTTTCTGCTTAAACCAGGGCCCATCTGTGAAGGAAGAGAAAATAGGGCTATACAGTTAGTATTTGGACTGGGATGAGAGAGATCAAATGAGCATAATACCTAGTTACATAAAATACCTTTTGTTAGTTGTCCATTAAGCAATCCTCACCCCACCTCCCGTTGAGCTTTTTTTTTTAATGATATCAGAAACAACTTTAAATACTTATTAACAGGCCAATGCTATCATCAATTCCTGGGACTTTCCATGTAATGTAAATGAAATCTCCCTCTCTGGTGTTATTAAATTTTCCCTAGCAATAAAGCAACAGTTTAAAAGTGGCTTTAAATCTAAAGTCTGAGAACAAATATAAGTGAGAACAGATCTTTAAATTGACAGATGAGGCACCACTGACAAAATGCATACTACAGTCCTACTAAACAACTTTGGTAGTAATGCTTGATGTTGTGTGTTTAAAGAGCTGTGGTATCCTTAGCACATATGTATGGTAGATATCACCTTATTATTGCTTGGAAAACCTATTTATTATGTCCCAATGTATCTGACCTTTTTAATTCCTCCCCAAAGTTGCATTTAACTTCAGCATCATAATATTCTCCAGTACAGCATTAAGAAACAGCTGATCATTAGCTAAAAAAAGTTTTGCAATAGCATGCATATGGTTACTGCAACATAAAACAGTAACTGAATGAGAATTGGAATGTTATCTTGATTGCTGTGAGCTACAATGCACGGGGAGGATGAACTAGAAAACAAGAAGGTAAAAGTTATTGTCATGTAAATGTTTCTATGAAAGCCCATTCCACTTGATAATAGCAAGAATATTAAAAAGGCTATTAGACGTGGATGGTAAAACCAATTATATGCATGGAATAGATAATTATATCACTAAATGACCAGCTTGTGAGAAAGCTAATGGCCTGCGAAGTGTTAGTGCCAACAAGTATTTCAGGGATTAGTGAAATGTCATTTGAAAGCATCAGGAGGTATGCGGAGTTAGTCTGTTACAGAAAAAAACAACAAATAGTCTGGTAGCATGTTATAGATGTTCGTTCCCTTTAATACTCAACACTACATTTTCATTTCTTTAATAGGATTTCATAATTGAAGTAAGTGGCATGGCTCGGAAATAGGATCTTTTTTTGAGCTTTTTTCTAAAATGCTCACCATCCTAAGACTGAGGGGCTGATTGCATTTTACTCTAATGGCCATGTGCACATCTGCATGCACAAAGGTTTGTGATCCAGGCCCTGAGCCAGAATGGAGTCTAAGAAATCTGATGCCATGCTGTTTACACCATTAACAATACAGTCCGGAAGCAAATTCTGCTTCAGATTTGAAGAGACAAACCTCTTTTTTGTATGCAATACCAGTTTACAAGCCAGTGAGGTAATCCAGTACAGCAACTCTCTCCACAACACTCTTCTTAAAGGGAATGACAGCTAACAATAATGGGACCCCATCTGGGTGTCTGTGTTAGCATGTCTGATGCTTTCATAGCAGGATCAGTGCTTATATCAGTATCATTATCACAATCATACATAGAGGCCTGAATTGAGATCAGGACCAGTTGTTCTACACACAGTACCTGCAGGAAGAGTGTGCAGTCTTAAATAAGCAAGACAATAAAGGATGGAAGAAAGGAAGTAGTATTACCCCAGATTTACAGATGGTTAATGGAGATACAGCAAGATTAATTGGCATGCCCAAGAAAGTCTCTAAACAAGGTAGGAATTGAATTCTGAACTCTGAATTCAAATTAACTTTAACCACAGAACAATACTTTCTTGCATTGCTTTATTACTTGTGGCAAAAAGTTAAATAAAAGTTATCTAAATACAGAATATTATTCCAAATCTGTCAGGTTTTTAAAAAAATCTTTAATTTAACTAGATTCTCTTTAAAACTCCCCAAATTGTACAATAATCTGTAGTAACGCTATTTTAAGATAAAGTATTTGGGAACCTTAATGTAGAAGCCAGCAGTTCTTAGAATAAAATACTTTTTCTTTTAATACATTTCCATGTCCACAGTCACTTTGTGAAAATTGAGACAAAATGGAGCTATTTCTACTTAGAGGAGGAACTTCAAGAATTAAGTCTTATCTACACAAAATTCCTAATGAACTTTTGTAAACAATTAGCACTTATCTGAAGCAGCAGCAGTCCCAGGTTACAGCTACACTGTGGGGGGTTTTTCAAAGAAGGTATGCAAATTGTACTCGCATTTGCATAGCTTCTTCCGATTCTTTTTCCGGAAGAGGATTTTCCAATATTTGGCCCGTCTACATGTCAAATATTGGAAAATCCTTGGGCCAACTGTCAGGAAAAAAAACCCTCTTTCGGAAGCCCCCCTGTACACCTTCACTGCCTCAAGGCACATTTCTGGTGCCTGCTGACCCACCTTGAGGTGGGGGAGCACAACATCCCCGAGGTGGTTATGGCATGTTGTGTCCACCACAACATTGTGGAGAGGAAGGGGGAGGTCTTCCTCCCCAGGTGGGCGGCAGACACTGGTGGCGAGGGGCGAGCCTTCATCAAGAAGCCGAAGATAGCTGCCATCCGTCAGGCCCATCAGTCTGGGGTGCGCATCTGGGAGGCCCTGAGGGAGAGCTTCTCTCAAGGACCCCAGTAACTCCCCCCAGGGCCTCCTCCCTAGGGGCCTCTGGCTTGTAGCTCTATCTCTTCCTCACCACAACCCTTCCCTTTTCCCTTTCCCTGACCTCTCAATAAACACACCTGTTTTGTTTTGAAAAAAACGAAGTGTGTATTTAACTAACATTAAGAAAAGGTGGGCAGGGGGAGAGGGGCTCATAGCCTGGAGGGGGAGGGGGCTCACGGCTGGAGGGGCATGGAGGGCGGCTAGATGTGTCACCTCGGGTGCAGGGACCTGGTCATACGTGGGGTGGTGGGTCTGGGGACCACAGTAGGGTGGCCAGGAAAGGGGGGGGCTGGAGCGGGGTCAGGGATGGCAGGGGGACAGGGAGAGGGAGCATGGGCATTACCTGGCGAGGGAGCAGGCGGAGTAGGAGCAGGCGAGCGGAGGGATGACGGGGGAGCAGAGGGGGATTAAATTGGCGCCTCCCTAGCATGGTGCCCAGGGGCTGAACCGGAGCCAGCGCCCCCTAGAGAGGCCCTGTAGCCACCTGTGCACCAGTGGGATTTTGGTGCCAGGCCCCTCCCTCAAGTGGATCCCTTGAACTGGGGGTCAGGTCAGGCCCTGTTCTCTCCCACACTGTGGGGTCCCAGGGGCTGCCCTGTGGTGCCCCTAGGCAGGTGTCATGGCACTAGGGGAGTGAATTGGGTAGGTCCGAAGCGTTCCCCCCACAGGGCTCAGGAAGCCTGGAGGCGGGGCTGAGCGGATGGGAGAAGCAGGGGTAGGGGATGGCTGACAGGTATCAGTCTCTGCCTCTCGCTGCCGTTAGTTGGGCTGCACTGTTGGCTGGTGGGCAGCTCCCAGGACTGTCTCCTTTGAGCAAGGGAGGCTTGATCGCAGCATGAGCTAGCCAGGGCATGACTGCTGAAGCCCTCCCACCCTGCAATTGTTCCCCACATTAGTCAGATTACAGCGAGCCAGGTTATGCTGGCCTGTGCTGCGGTCACATCTTCGCTACCTGTGTAGACAGCCCCTGAACCACTGGAAACTGAGCTTCTAGTTCGGCCTGGTGTGTGACCTCAGGCATGTCGCAGCCCCCACTGTGCTTCAGTTTCCCCAGCTGTAAAATGGGAACAATGCTGGCCTCCTTGGGAAAGCGCTCTGAGTGCTACCAGTGGGCGGAGCGAGGGCTGGCGAGGACTAGCCTTGCCTTGGTCACGTGGGCTTGGTACCATTCCAGTGGTCGGATGGTGCCGTCAGTTGCTTGACAGCACTTTGTGTCCATATGAAATCAAATGAGATGGTCCAGTGACAGGCAGATGAGTGGCTGAAAGTCAATGGGCAGGGAACCGGGTGCCAGGCGGCAGATCACTGGCAAATTCATCATATGGGGAAGGGGGCTCCCCACACCTCAGCTCCCAGCACTTGCAGGCGGAGTTCACAAATTACAAACTTGTCACTTCCCCGCCAGCCAAGCCATCACTTTACTCCGGGTCCTTAACATGTGCTGTCCCTTGCCTTGGCTGGGCACTGCTCCGGGGTGGGCCTGGCTCTCCTAGCCCAGAATCACAAAAGTGCCCAAAAAGTGGGGTTGGGGGGCACAAGCACCCGGACCCGTGATCCTCGACCCTGCTGTTCTTGCCCCAAGGCCCCACCCACACACTGTCCCTCCCCCACCAAATGCTCCTGAGCTACCTCTTCCTCCCAAGACCCACCCCGCACTTGTGCTCTCCCCCTGCCATTGCCTGCCCTTACACGCCTCTGGCCCCTGCCCCCTGCTCCGGGCCCCCTGGCCTGCCAGAACATGGGCTGCCGCTGGAGACTGGCAGGTTTTCCTTCTACCAGCTGATGCCAGAGCCGCTGCTGCCTCCTTCCTAGCTGTTCTGCCAGTCCTGGGTGGCAGCACTGGTTCTGGGCAGTGGCCTCTGGTTCAGCACCCAGCCAGTTCTGGCGGCCCTGTCATGGCTCTTGCCCCGCCTGCCTGCCTCCTGCCAGTGGGCTGCTGCGCTCTCCTCCTCCACCCCAGCCCAGCCAGCAGTCTCCCCCCAAGTCGCCCGAGCAGGCCTGCCCCACCTCTCTTCTCCGCCCCAGCTCCTCCTGTCCTCCTCAGAGCCGAGTGGGGGGTAGACCAGAGTCCATCGAGAATGGTGGGAAAGATGTTTCACCCCCAGGATCTGGTGCCTGAGCTCTCTGGCCGAACAGGTATGGCCTGCCTGATGCGAGCTCGCCCCCCTGTCCTTGTCCTGGAGGTTCTCTGGCTCTGACCTGCTCATGCAGGCTCCGAGTGTCTGCCTCAGAGAGGTCAGCCATGCGCTGCTGGCCTGGCCCAGAGATCCTGCAATGTCTCCTCACCCCACAGCTCAAGGAGGGACTGGATCTCTAGTCTGGACCAGGAGGACGTGCGCCTCTTGGTCCCTCTGGGAGGGTCCTGGGACCCCTGGGAGGGTCACGGGGGGTTTGAGGCTCCAGACCATGAGTGGCAAGGTCTGTAGCAGGGAGAGCCGCGTGGTGAGGTGCTACTTTCAGGCTGGCTGACAGGCCTTTCAGGGGCCAGCAGCTTTAAGAGGAGCCAGGAGACAGGAACTAGACCTGAATTACTTTGGATTAGTTCTGAGCAGGACCCCTTCTTTCTGGAGGCCTCTTCTTCCTGAAAACCCAGCTCCTGCCTATGCCTTGAAAGAGCTCTTTTTGAAGAGGCATACTTCAACATCAGAAAGAGGCTTATTCAGAAAACCCCTCTGTTCTTTTGATACACTGGCAGGACTTGAATCCACCACCCTGAGCTCTAAAGGCTGATGCGCTATCCCCTAGTCCACTTCAGAATCCAGCCCACTGCCCTATCTTCAGAGGGTCCCTTATTCTGCCTTTCTAATATGGAAGCCAGGTCCATCCCTGGGGCAGCTGGTGTTGGCTACTCAGCCACTGTCTGGGTCTGTTTACACTACAGAGTTTTGTTGGAAAAATGGCCATTTTTCCAACAAAACTTGAGGAACATCCACACTGCAATCACGTTCTTTCAATAGTAAATCAAAAGAACAGAGGGCTTTTTCTGACGTTGGTAATCTTCATTCTATAAGGAAGAAGTCTTTTTGCAAAAGAGCTCTTTCGGAAGAAGGCGTGTGTGGAGGGGGAGGAGGGGTTTTTTCAAAGAAGAGGCCTCCAGGAAATAGCACAGGTGCCCTGGTGGTCACTCCATTCAAAGTAATCACAACTCTATAGTTCCTGTCTCCTGGAACCCCTTAAAGCTGCAGGCACCCCGGACAAGCCTTGTGGCAGGAAACTGGCCAGACAGCAGCACTTCACTGCGCAGCTCTCCCTACTACAGGCCTGCTCAGTGATGGCTGAGCCTCAAACCTGCCTGCAACCCCTCTGGCCCTTGTAGGGAGAAGCCCCAGGAGTCCCAGGGCCCACACAAGGGGTCGAAGAGGCGCGCCCCGTCCTGGTCTGGTCCAGAGATCCAGTCCCTCTTCGAACTGTAGGGCGAGGAGAAGATATTACAGGATCCCCAAGCCAAGTGCAGAAATGTGGACATTTATGGCCAGATGGCTGACTCCCTGGCAGAGCGCGGACACCCACCCCGGCCCTTGGAACAAGTCCGGAGTAAGGTCGAGGAGCTCCGCCAGGGATATGTCTGGGACAGAGAGCGCAGCTCACACTTAGGGGCAGGACCCCACACCTGCCCCTATTACAAGGAGCTACACGAGATCCTGGCCTTGAGACCCCAGCGATCACCCAGTCGGAGGAGGAGCTGGAGGGCCAGGGCCAGCCGGCCACGGCAGAAGAGGAGGAGGAGACAGACACTGTGATCATCTCCCTTGAGCCGGTGTTTGTGAGCCAAGACATCTCCCAGGTCTCTTCAGACACCTGGGAGGAATCTTCAGGAGAGTGGTCTCACTTTGTCACACACACAGGGTGGGGGAGGCAGGTGCACAGGGGACGGGAGGCGAGCGTCACTCGGGCTGCTCAGGCTGGACATCGTGCTGTGGTCCATGCATGTGCAACCACATGCTGCATTACTGTGCGGCACGTGGACGCAGCAGGCAGCCTCTGAGCATAGGTGAGATCCTGCTCCCAGGCTCAGGGGAGGACACACACGTCCTGCCACGGAGCAGGGAGCTGCCATGACTGGAAGCAGGCTAGCCACAAGGGCATAGGCATGATCCCACACAGACTGAGGAGTGCCGCACACAGCACGCAGGCATGCCTGCATGTGTGAGGCAGCAGTTGCTCCCACAGGCAGCCCAGCGACCCGTACCTGTGTGTGCGTATCCCAGGGAGGCCCAGGCTGCTCCCAGCTCCTCTGCCACCCATGAGGGGATCCCACTGTCGCTGGACACTTTCCTTGCCTGCTTGTCCGTGGGCCGGGGGGGATGGGAAGTGGGCAGCACGGTCCTCTGGACACGCCAGGGCCCCTGTGAGGCATGGCCCAGTGCAGGCCACGCATAGCCTTGCACCCGGGACATCCGCGGACTGTTTGTCGCTGCTCACAGAGGAGAGCACGGCCTCAGGGACAGTGTCTGTAGGGATGACTGACCACCTGTCCCTCTGTGTGTTCTCCACAGCCGGACCAGCTGGGACTGAGGGCCGAGCCACACCACCGCAGCCAGCAGCCAGAGCCCGGGGAACCCGAAGGCATGCCAGGCTCCATGAAGCCCTGATGCGCCAGCACATCAGTGTTCTTCATGACATCCACCAGACCCTGGCGCAAAAGGTCTGCATGGACATGGAATGGCGGGGCCGCACCTTGGACCAGTTGATGCAGCAGTGTGACAACATGTGTGCCATCATATCCCACATGATGGCACACCCGCCTGATGCCGCTGCTCCTGGCTTCTACCTTCCTGCCCCCATACTATGCCCATTCCCCATCCTTCTGCCCCCCCCCCCCATGCCATGCATCTGCTCCCTCACCAAGTGATGCCCATGGCCCTTCCCCTAGAAATGCCCATGCCCCCTCCCCAAGTGATGCCTAGGGCCCCTCCTCCTGTCCCCTTGCCAACCCTGCCCTTTTTGGAACCTTTTCCAATGCCAATATATCTTTTTTGAGATGAGGTGACCACATCTGTATGCAGTGTTCAAAATGTGGGAGTACCATGGTTTTATTAGAAGCAATAAGATATTTTCTGTCTCATTCTCTATCCCTTTTTTAATGACTCCTAACATTCTGTTTGCTTTTTTTAACTGCTGCTGCACACTGAGTGGATGTTTTCAGAGAACTATCCAAAATGACTCCAAAATCTTTCTCCTGAGTAGCTGTAGCCAAATTTGTCCCATCATATTGTATATATAGTTGGGATTATTTTTTCCAATGTGCATTACTTTACATTTATCAACATTACATTTCATTTGCCATTTTGTTGCCCAATCACTTAAGTTTAGTGAGATCTTTTTGAAGCTCTTCACAGTCTGCTTTGGTCTTAACTATCTTGAGCAGTTTGGTATCATCTGCAAATTTTGCCACTTCACTGTTTACCCCTTTCTCTAGATCATTTATTAATAGGTAAAATAGGATGGATCCCAGGACAGACCCTTGGGGGACCCCACTAGTTACCTCTCTCCACTCGGAAAACTTACCATTTATTCCTACCCTTTGTTTCCTGTCTTTTAACCAGTTATCAATCCACAAAAGGACCTTCCCCCTTATCCCATGACAGCTTACTTTACTTAAGAGCCTTTGGTGAGGGACCATCAGAGGTGGAAAGTAACTAAGTAGAAATACTTCATTACATTACTCAAGTACACTTTTTTTGGAATTTGTATTTTACTCAAGTAATTCATTTTTGTGATACTTTGACTTTTACTCAAGTAGTTTTTTTAGAAAATATTGTACTTTTTACTCCACTACAATTTCTGAAAGCGCTTAGTTACGCATGACTTTTATCACTCCACTGACACTTGTGCAAGCCAGCATTCTGATTTGCTAAAACACAGCCACATGCGCATGGGTGCCATTTAATGGTGGCTAGGTACCAAGTTTGAATCCCTGGATTTCATGGTCTGGCTTCAAAGGCAGCTCTTGGCTTCAAAAGCAGCTCTTAACTGCAATAGAATTTGAGGGCTTGCAGCTTTGCCTTTGGGGCAGGAATTTGTTATAAAAAAAGGGAGGCAGGTGATTAAGAATAACAAGACTGGTCACTCAAGTAATTAAGGGATCCTTAGATCATCAATGAAAACATTGCCAGATACTTAAAATCTGGGGGTTAGGGGATGAGGAAGGAGTAGCAATGACTGTTGTGCTGCTGGGATTTGCATTTGGACCAGTATTGTTAAACTTTTAAATGTTCTTGAAAAGGGGGTAAAGAGTTAGATGGCAAAATTTGCAGATACTACAAAATTACTCAAAATAGTTAAGTCCAAAGCTGACTGCAAAGAGTTACAAAGGGATCTCACAAAACTAGGCAACTGGGCAACACAATAGCAGAGAAATTAAGTGTTGAGAAGTGCGGAGTATTGCACTTAGAAAAGTATAATCCCAACTATGCACACAAAAAATGATGGGGTCTAAAATAGCTGTTACCACTCAAGAAAGATCTTGGAATCATTGTGGATAGTTCCCTGAAAACATCTGCTCAATGTGCAGTGCCAACTAAAAAGCTAACTGAATATTGGGAATCATTAGGAAAGGAATAGATAAGACAGAAAATATCATATTGCCTCTATAGAAAGTTATGGTATGCCCACATCTTGAATACTGTATGCAGATCTGGTCACCACATCTAAAAAAAAGATGTATTAGATTTGGAAAAGGTACAGAAAGGCCACAGAATAGGGGTAAGGAACAGTTTAAATATTTTTTTTTTGAATGGAGATATTACCTATCTCATAGAACTGGAAAGGACCTTGAAAGCTCATCGAGTCCAGTCCCCTGCCTTCACAGCAGGACCAAGTACCATCCCTGACAGATTTGCCCCAAACCCTGGGTTTAGCAGGCCAATGCTCAAACCACTGAGCTATCCCTTCCATATGAGGACAGATTAACTAGACTGGGACTTCTCAGCTTGGAAAAGAAATGTCTAAAGGATGGGGATATGTTAGAGAGCTAGAAAATCACAAATGATGTGGAGCCTCACCCTCACCCTCATCCCTATCCTACTCCCTGGTAGCCCTTTCCCACACACTGAACCCCTCATTTGGTTTCACCCCAGAGCCTGGAGGGGGCTCACAAAATCTTCTAACCCTGGGACCCAAAAAGAGTTAATCTGGCCTGTGGGAAGCCCTGAAGCTTGGAACTTCCTGCCTCCTTTCTCTTCGCTCCCCCACTGTGGGGCTGGAGCTCCAGGGAAGTGAGGTATCTCTGTTGGGGGCCACATCAGTAAGGGTTGGGGTTTTTTGGGGAGGGGGTTGCCTCTCACTTGTGTGACCCCCAACTGATTTTTCTGTGGATCAGTTGAATTTCACAAAATTGCAGATGTCCTAGACACGGATAACGGCCTTGAGTACCACCTACCAAAATGCCATTCTTGTGCCTGCCAGTGGCTGAACCTAGTTTCATCTGTAGACGTGGTACAGCCTGAATCCAATGACACCTACAAAAAGCTGGGCAGGTCCACTTTTGCCAAATGCCATGCACTATGGAACAATACTGAACACTGAACTATTGGAGCAGAAATGGTGGAAGCAGAATGCAAGCTACAGTTCATTTGGCCAAGCCAGGCAAGATGGAACTCTGTGTTCATGGCTGTGGAGAGAATTCTGTAGATACTGAATGAACAAGGAGAAGGGGCCATCAGAAATGTGTTTCCAGCATTCAAAATTAACATGTATGTAGCGGTTCTTTGCTTTCTACTTTCCTTTTTATTAAAAAAACCTGATAATTCTGTAGTTCACTAAATTAACCATGTCTATTAACTATTCTACAGGCTGAATCCAGCAGAGTTAGCCTTCTTGGCAGAATATGCCATGGTCATTGGCCCAGTGGCGAAGGCACTAAATATTCTCCAAGCAGAGACCAGCGCACAAATGGGATGGCTGCTTCCTACACTATTCCAGCTGGATTCCAAACCGCAAAGGCTCAAGATGTCCTCCAAGTTCTGTAGGCCACTGGTAGATGCGCTTCAGTGTGGCATTAAGAAGTGTTTTGCTGAAATGTTTGAGGACCGGAGTTGATCACAACTGCCAACTTGCTGCCAAAGTTTAAGACTGCCTGGACCGAGGATGATGCTGTGATTAGAAAAGGTAAGAGACTGTTAAAGCAATACAGCCCGTGAAAACAGGCTCTCCTATGCAATATATCTGCAATAGGCTGACAGAAAGTTTTCAGTTTGAGTGGTTATTTTTATGTGAGAATGTTTTTTACCTACTAGCTAATATTTATATATTAAAAATAAAACATGTATGTTTAATTCATTTGTCACATGTTTAGTTCTACACTGAAATGTTATGAGGGAAATAACAGTCCCGCTGCAGCTCTGCCCTTTAAACTTAGCAAGAGCCACATGGGTCTTCTTAGATTTAAAGGGCAGAGCCAGCACCCTGCACAAACCATGGTCAGCTGATTTCAAGCTCAGCGGTCGGGGCGGACTGGCCCGGCGGGACACCGGGAATTTCCCAGTGGGCCGTCCTGTGAAGGGCCGGCCAAAGGGCCGGCTGAAGGCTGCTGGAGAAGGAGGGGGATTGTGATGGGGCGCCGCAGCCCCGCACTTTAAATTCCCCAGCACCGCGCACCGGCCAAGTAAGGGGCACGGTGGGGCCGAGGGAGCGCATGTGTGGCATGCTCAAACGTCGCACAACAGGTGAGAGGGGAGACGCCCGGGTGTGGCGTGACATCATGGCCCGGGACTTTAAAAGCGCTTGGCCCAGAGTTGCACCGCTCGGCCCAGCTTGAGGCCCGGCACGTGGTCTGGAGCCCCGGAAGCAGCTGGGGCCTGATCACAGACTCCAGCCCCGCAAACTGGAAGGCAGAAGGTAGGTGGGGAAGGGGGGGAAAATAGGAGGAAGGGGTGGAAGAGGAAGGGGCTTGTGCTGAGGGGAAGGGGGCAGGTCAGGAGAAGAAAGGGGAAGGCACCAAGGGACAGGGTGGAGGAGAGACAAATGGCAGGCGGCCAAGTGGAGACTGAGGAAAAGGGCAGGAGGGGAGGTGTCAGTGGGAGGGGGAACAGGGTGTTGCTGGGAGAGGAGAGGGTAAGGGCATTGTGGGGTGGAGGAAGGTGCTGGGATAAGGCTTGAAAGAAGGTGGGCATGAGGAAGGTGGGGATGGAGCAAGTCATGTGTGAGGCACAGGGGCATGAGGGGAATGGGGGCAGAGGGTAGTGAGGGGTGGGCATCAAGGAAAAAGAGGGCAAAGGGGACAGGGGCAGTGAGGGAAGGGGGAGGCACAAGGAGGGTGCTGGGATAAGGGAAGGTGCAGGTGCCAGGGGATTCTGGATGTGAAGCAGAAGGGCAGACAGCTACAGGGGAGGGACCAGCACAAGAGGAGAGAGGCAGGGCAGGTGTGTAGAGGGAGGTGTTAGAAGAGGGGATGAGGAGGGGTAGCTCACATGATCAGAGTGGGGCTACTGGAGGAGTGGGCACAGGGGAGAGAAGGGCTGGTGGAGGGGGCAGGTCTCAGGAGGGCTGAGGGCAGTGAGAAGGGCAGGAGTCCGAGTCAGAACAGCAGAGGAAGATGAGGGGTTGGGGGGCAGCAGGCACCAGGGGAGCTGATGGAGCAAGGGGAGGAGACATGGAAGCAGAAGGAAAAGGTAGAGGTTTATAAGATATTTATTAATAACTTGGATGCCACAGTGGCACATCCAAACAAGCCACATGAACTCAGTACTGGTGCACAACACAAAATTCATTCTGCTCATGGGAGGAAACTCTTAGAGGGAACACTTCCCCCGGCCTCTCTGCCCCTGAGTTAGTGTCACACACATTGGATTAATGCAATTGCAGGATAGTTGCATGAGGGCGGTTTGGTGGGGGCCAAACTAATCCCTATTGGTAGGAGGATGGTGGGAAAAGTCCTTAGAGGGGTCACATGACACCTTTTACTTCTGGTCATGTGTCCATCTTGCCCTGAGAGTGTTACCTCCAGAGGCCTGGCTAATAGGAGTCAGGGGGTGTGGCTAATGGGGTCAGGGCGTAGTTAACAGGAGTCAAGGGTGTGGCTAATGGGGGTCAAAGAGTAAATTAAAAAAAAATTCTTTGATGTGAAAAAGTGGGCCGTTCTCAACCGATTTCCCAGGCCTATTTTGATTGCCAGTCTGCCCCTGCAGCTGGCCCTGTCCAGTGCACCAGAAAAGTTAATCTGGCCTGAGGCCTTGAACTTCAGTCCTCCCTGCTCCTTGGGGCTGGAGCACCAGGGGAGTGAAGTGTTTCAGTTGGGGACCACATTAGAGAAGGTTGGGGTTTTGGGGAGGATTGCAGGGGGGAATTGGCAAGCATAGCGGCTAGGGAGGTGGGTGAGGGGGCTAGCAAGTTTAGCAAGCAGGGGGCACAGCCCACTAATGTAATTATAAAATTTTATTTTAGTGCCAAAACGAATGCAAAGAGCAGGAAAAGAACATGCACTTTTACTGAGGTTTTGCAAAAGGAATATCCTTTTTTAAAGAAAAGTGAGGATCAACACAGAACGTTTTGCACCCAATGTAGTAGTGAGATAAATGTTGCTCATGGTGGGAGATTTGACATCACTGAACATATTCAATCAAAGAAACATCAGTTAGCTGTCCATTCTGTAGCTTCCAGTGCTTCAATGAAGAAATGTATTATAAAAGATAATTCTGTGACAATGGAGTTTGTGGCAAAGGAAGCAGTAATTGCACATCATACTGTAAAACACAATCACAGTTTCAGATCTTTAGATTGCACCTCTAATTTCTACATTGTTTGGGCCTAAATTTTTATTAGCACAAACAAAAAGTGAAGCAATTGTAAAAAACATTCTTGTTCCAGAAGCTCAAAAGATTTTGCAACAGGAATTAGGTGAAACTTTGTGTCTCACTGTTATGGTAGATTCATCTAACCACAAAGATCTATAAGCTGTTCCTATCTTAGTACGATATTTTCATGGAAGTACTGGAGTTAATGTGAAAGTTCTTGAACTTGACATCCTGCCAGATGAGACAAGTGACCAGTTAAATGATTATGTTTTCTCTGTTCTGAGTCGTACCCTTTACTTCCAGTCATGTGCCCATCTCAGCCTTGGAAGTACTACTCCAGGGGTGGGACTTCCTGGTGGCTGGTGGGTGTGGCTAAAGGGGGTTGGGGACGTGGCTAAATGGGCTTGGGGGCATGGCTAATGTGTCCCTATTTTTGGTTCAGAAAATATGGTCACTATACTTACGAATATGTATGTAACCTGTGGAACGTGTGTCAGATGTGAATGCAAAATACCCAACTATCAAGGGGCAAGCCCCCTTGATGGCCCAGAAGTCCCAAAGTTTGTGTCACTGCCCACTCTACCAGGGCAAAGGCGGCCTAGGGGCCTAGGCCACAGGGTACTCATCCCTCAACAGGGATAAATGCAGCCTGGAGGCCTAGTTCATGGGTAAGTCCCTTTTACCAGGGTAAACATGGCCTGAAAGCCTAGTTCATAGTGGGTTCCCCTCCACCAGGGTAAATACAGCTTGTAGGCTTAGTTCATAGCAAAATCCCCTCTACCTGGGTAAATATGGTCTGTAGGCTAAATTCAAAGCAAAGTTCCCTCTATCAGGGTGAATATGGCCTGAGAGCCTAGTTCACAGCCAAGTTCCCTCTATCACGGTGAATACGGGCTGAAGGCCTAGTCCTTATAGAAGTCCCCTCTGTCAGGGTAAATACGGCCTGAAGGCCTAGTCCACAGGTAAGCCCCCCAAACTGCTAGGGAGCTGGCCTATTGTGGGATGGGGAGGTAGGGGGACCCAGGCCCTCCCACTCCATTGGGTCCCAGCCCAGAGCCCTGTTGGCAGTGGAAGATTCCGCTGCCTGCTCAGCAGAGATTTCTACCGAAACATGCTGAGCTCCCGGAGGACAATCCTCCGCCCTGGGCTACTTCCTACCATTCCCGGCGCACTGCTCAGCTCTCGGGGTGTTGCTTGGTGGGTTGGACCCCCCCCCCCGGATGGCCTCCTGGACAGGGCTGTTGCTGAGGCTGGGGCTGGAGCTGGGGTGTCTGCTCCGGAGCTCGGGTCTGAGCTCCTTCCCCTCTGGCAGTCAGCCCCAACTGAGTGGCTCTACAGGCTTTATACGCAGCTTCTCATAGACTCATAGACTTTAAGGTCAGAAGGGACCATTATGATCATCTAGTCTGACCCCCTGCACAATGCAGGCCACAGAATCTCACCCACCCTCTGCTAGAATAATCCTCTCACCTATATCTCAGATATTGAAGCCCTCAAATATTTTGAAGACCCCAAGATGCAGAGAATCCTCCAGCTGTGATCTGTACCCCATGCTACAGAGGAAGGCGAAACCTCCTAGGGCCTCTGCCAATCTACCCTGGAGGAAAATTCCTTCCTGACCCCAAATATGGTGATCAGCTAAACCCTGAGCATGTGGGCAAGACTCACCAGCCAGACACCCAGAAAGTTCTCTATAGTAACTCCTATCATCCCTCCATTGACCTATTTACCACTGATAGTGAAAGATCAATTAGTTACCAAGATCATGTTATCTCATCAAACCATCCCCTTCATAAACCCATCTAGTTTAATCTTGAAGCCAGATAGATCTTTTGCCCCCACTACTTCCCTTGGAAGGCTGTTCCAGAACTTCACTCCTCTAATGGTTAGAAACCTTCGTCTAATCTCAAGTCTAAACTTCCTACTAGCCAGCTTATATCCATTTGTTCTTGTTCTCCTGTGAGCATGCCCAGCATGGCTGTGGGGATGGGGCCTTTTCAGCCAGCTGGGCCAGGGCAACTCTCTGCTCCTCAGTGCAGGGTAAGTAGACCCCATCACACTAACCAAAAGGCAGTTTTGGATCCGTGACCTTTTAAGGTAGACAAAGACCCTGCAAGCAGATAAATTAACTGAGAAACAGCCAAAATCTCTCTGACTCTCTCTCTTTCTCTCGGACAAGATGTAACACCACAGTAGAAACTTGGGACCGGCCAGAGAAAGGAAAGCCTCCTGCAGATCTGAAGGGATCTCCCAAGGAACATTATGGTCGAGTCTCCGGAAAGCTGATGCCTGGCCAGCGCTCAAGCTACCTGTGAAATCAAAAGTATTCTACACCACACTTGCAGCCTTCCTCCAAACTGCCAGCATGAATGTGATGCATGTGTGTGAGTATCACTTTACTCTTAAGAATCTGTGCCAATAAACAGCCCCAAAAGCAATACTGCTCCAGCCTACCCTTTTTCCAGGTTTGTTCCTCAGCAGGTCTGAGGAAGTGAAACAAGCGCCATTAACACAGGCCTTGTAAACCTGAGCTCGGATGCCTTCAGGAAGGAGTCCTGCTTCCCTTGGTTGGTGCAGCTTCTCCCTCACCTGGCTGTAGATCTCCCCACATTGAACCTAGACAGCTCCTTGGGTCTACTTCATGCCATGTCCCCCATCTGCTCCCTGTTGGCCCGGGGTGGGAGGGAGCAGAGAATAGCCACAGCACAGTGTTAATTATCCCTTGTTTTAATATCTTTTCTTCCATAACATATATATCTAAGATATTTGTTAGAAACTGGTGGGTGCCTGGGTGGCACACATCCGAAGAAGTGCACGTGACCTCAATATTGGTGCACAAGACAAAACTCACTCCGCTCATGGATGGGAAATCTGCTCATTGAGGGAACACTGGTCCTAACCGTTATCAATTTTTTTGTAGATATCATAGCAAAGAAGATTTTTAAGGAAAAATTTGAAGGAGAACTATTACGCTGCTTTGAAGATGTCCACAAGGAGTTTGTCTCAACTATGAGGATATGAAGTTGCTTGTTTGAAAATCTAATAAGTGGACAATGGAAAGCACCATGGGTTGATGGACATGGAATTGACCTTTCAGTACGGAAAGAGAAAATAGGGTGAGGATAGACCATGAAGGGCCTTGAGAATGAAGACAAGGAGCTAATATTGGATGTGATAGAGTCCTGCAGATTAAAGTGAGCAATACTTTTTAGTTAGAATGCTCCATGATCACACAGTTTGACTGTGGTCATAGACTCTAGAAGTAAAGACTTGCAGATTCCAAAACAATTAGATTTGCTGTGTAAGAACAGGGGAAGCCATAAATACTGGAATGTTACACCCCAGTTAAATATCTACATAGGGAATACAAATTTGATAATGGGCTCTTCAATCTAGTAGTCAAATGTTTAAGAAGATAGAATGGTTGGAAACTGAGGCTGGACAAATTCAGACTGGAAATAAAACACATTTTCAATAGTGAGAATAATTAACAGTTACAAAAGAAACAACTTGCCAGGGGCTGTGTTGCATTCTCCATCACTGGCAATTTTAAAATCAAGATAAAAGATATGCTCTCGTTCAAACAGGAATTAATTCTGAGAAGTCCTTTTGCCTGTGTTAGCCAAGAGGTCAGACAAGAAGATCAATTTTCTGTGCCCTTATCTGTCAATCTATGAAAGATACAAGGCCTGCTCAGGGAGAGGGGAGGCAGATCTGGCAAAGGTCTAGGAGAGAAGAGGAGCCTGGGGCAAGGAATTGCAGAGGGCTAGGGCTCTGGACTGAGACGGGATAAGGAAACCAGGGGGAGGACTGGGATTCAGTTGAGGAGAGGGGAATGGAGGAATGAGTAGAGACCAGAGAGTGAGAGGGGAAAGATAAATTAGATAAGAAGGCAGGAGGGGAAAACTCAGACTGAGATGTGAAGTGGTGTGGAGATGAGTAGGACTGGGCAGACAGGGAGAATGGGATTGGGCCAAGGAGCCAGTGGAGGCAAACAGACTGCACTGGAACAGGGAAAGGTTGGAGAGGACAGGTCAGAAAGGTCAGAGGAGTCTGTGCCACTCAAGCACACTCCCGTTCTCAGCCTGAAACAGAATCCAAGGCTCTTTCACCATTCCTCTGTTGTCAGCAAGTATCTGTGAAACTTCTTGGCAAAGTATGTCTCATCCCCCTCTAATGCTGGTGCCTTGGGAAAATGACATCCTGCTACTCTTGTCAGTTACTCTGCTAACTCAAGAGGCAAACTCAAGTCTGTTGATGAACCAAACAGGTATGAGTCTGATGCCTCATAATGGATTTTCTGGCTTTTGTTTGCTTTTTTTAAATAGTTGTGTGATTCATTACCTAGGTTTGTGTTTAAGGAACATTACAGTGACTATCAAGTACTCAAAAGTTAGTAAATGTCAGAATTAAGGTTGTCTCTGCAAACTTAGTTTTCTTAATTAAAACTGAAAAGATAAACAAAGAAGATAGTGGGCAAACAGTTTTCAAAGTCCACCTGGATCAATTCCAAATCTCTCTCTTTGGGAGAGGAAAGAAACAGAGCCCCAGGTGATCCCATAGGGTGGGGTGGTGAGAAAGGGCTAGAGGAGAGTGCTGTTCTGTTTGTATGTGTGTACAATTAAATATGTACAGCACATTTTTGCATGATAGATATGCCCCATGATAGTATAATACTCCATTTATTTTGTTTTTAATATGGGTAGCTTTGTTCTCATTCTCAATGGAATCCGAAAGCCCTCAAGGAACTCAATACTTGACTATGTTGCTTTTCTGCTATTCTGTTTATATTGAAAATAATAATTTGAGATTTGAGGTTTCTATTTATGTTGTAGATATGAAAATCTAAGAGAAATATCACAATGACTGATCTCTATTGAGATATTCTTCATTGTTGCATTGGTGAGCTAGTTATTAAACCCATACATTCAGAATAACTCCAATGAAATACAGAACTTAATTATTGTCTTTAATATTTGGAATTGATCAGAACAAAACGGTCCAATTGGCAAATGGCTTTTCAGATGAGACAGATTTTTTTTCAGATCTTTGGCAACTTCAAAGTGGTTGAAGTTTAAATGGTAATAACATAATTGTCACAGGCTATAGGCTTTTACAGGAAAATTAATCTTTAATGTAAAATGTGTTTTAAATGTCAACAGAAAAAAATCCCTTCTGTTTTTTTTTCTTTTCTAGTGCTTTTTGATTAGAAGAGGGAGTGATTCAGATATTTCCTGACCAGTAGTGTATTCATTACATAGGTTTGGAAACTTAGCAGCCAACAATGTATTCTTTTTCCCTTTGATTTGATTATCTGTGATTAAACTCCTATCCCTCTAGTCTCTCAAAGCAGTTTAAACTTTTGTCATTAACATACTATAAATAAACTAGACAGTTTTTCATTTTAGCAGGAAGATTAAGAAATACATAAATGTAGCATCACATGCCTAAGAAAATAGTTATCTTGGAAATATTCTGTGAAATTGCATCTTGTTCAAGTCATATGAACGTATCAATCATCTGTCAAATGTGATATTGAGAGCAACTTTGACCTGAAGATATGTAGCTTTCTGTTTCACTGCATGTGATTAATATACCACCACCTCATTTGATTGCTAGCTATCTTGCTCCATATTTAATTTTTCAAGATGATAATCATTTTTTGGAGAGGTTATTCACATGTTGGTTTTTTCCCCCAATTCTTCCAATAGTGTAATATTCTGTTTTTAAAATATACAAGAGACTACTGGAAATGAAGATGAATATTTAGGTTGCAGTTGTTGCTGGAAAAGTTTCCAAAATAGACCCATAAGTCTGTATCAGGAAGAGGGACTATTACTAAAAAATAATTATTAATAATTAATTAACACACACACTTGCTGTTCAAATAAAATATTACATACATTTACCAACACTCAATTATTTTGCTTTAGAATCCATAACATCAGCCTTTTCTCTTTCTCTCCCATATAGCTGCTCCCCTCAAATTAACCAAAACTTTTCCTTATACTGCTCCACAGATTATTTTTTCTTTGCATACTGTCGACCCACCGAGAAACAAAAATTCTGGGAACAGAAAATGGTTACAGGGGATTAACAAATGTCATTTGCAATGGAAAAATTTCCAAACTATTGATCTTTGCTGATTAATGTGAACTGGTGGAATATTTAAGTGAGTATTGGAAGGTTAACCAACAAAAAAGAATATTGAGGGGAAGGGCTAAAAATAGGGAAGAAAAATGGGTAGTATGAGAATGGATATGTAAGAGAAGAGGTTTTGTAAATCCTCAGAGGTGAGATTTATCTTGCATGAGCTCTCAAGTGTACATTAATTAATCCAATTGAGTCCTTATCTTTTCCATGATAGAGAACATCTGATTTTATTAGTTTGAAGAGAGAAGACTGATCTTCCAGTGGGATGAGGGCTTGTTTTAGATCATTTTTTATTAAGGCTGGTTTTCAAGCCTTGGAAAATATCCTGCCAAAGCAGGATAATTTTGTTACAAGACAATAGTGTCTATAGTAGATATGGCACAGTGTAGTGACACCAGAAACATTTTGCCATTGGTTAATTTATTTGAGTAGAGTCTTGGTGCAGTGTAATAAGATCTAGTTACAATTTTGTTGAGCAGTAGTGGTGGTGAAGATGTTAATATATCATTTTACAATATATTAAACAGTTTTCCATCCTTCAGGGTCTGACTATGTTTTTCATTCCATATTTCTCTAAAGGTGAACCAGGATAACAGTTACCACATAGTATGGGAGCTGCTCCCAAAGATAGCAATTGTTTTCTAATGGAAAGGAGATGTGATTTTTTGATTGAGAGTCTTTGTGTAGTATTTTTTATAAAATGGGAGTGAAGTGAGGCAGAGTGGCCGCCCAGTGACCCAGAGGGGGAGGAGCCCCTACCAGAGCCCTGGTGGGCAGCATCTGGCCCCAGCACCCCACTTGACCGGAAGCCAGGAGGCGGGGCTAGGACAATAAAAGACTAGCCTGAAAGGCCAGTACAGCCCCAGCTACCAGAGAAACCAGAGGCCTCACCTGCACTTCCAAGCAGGGAGCTGAACCTGCGGGAAGCTGAGGACTGGCCCGGACGGCCGGGACCCCAGCTGGACTATGACTTGGAGGAACTGTTTACCTGGCCAGAGTTCCAGCCCTGGAGAGCACAGCAGACTGGTATAGAAGCCAGATACGTGCTGAGGGGGAGATGGAAGCAGCCCAGGGATAGACGCCAGTGATTTGCCTGAGAAGGGGTCAGCGTGTTGCGGTGAGGATCCCCGCTGACCCAGCAGCAGACTGCTCTGCTGCTGGTAGGGCCCTGGGCTAGGACACAGTGGAGTGGGCAGATCTGCATTCCCTCTGCCTCCCCACTCCTGGGTGGCAGTCTCTCCCCTCGCCTGCTCCCAGATAACAGCCTGCCTCTGCCAGAAGCCCGCCTGAACAAGGGGACCCGACAGTGGGTGCTGCAATTGGAACCATTACTGTGAATTGTTTGGTTGTTTGTTGCCCCACCCTGAAGCAGGGCCTGGGCCTTGTGACTGCTACTGAGAACTGTTTGTTTATTTGCTGCCCCACCCCAGACCAAGGCCGGGCCTGAGAACTGTTGGTTACTGACTGCTATCTGTGGCTGTGAACTAACATAAGGCTAAAGCCAAGCACAGCTAATTCTCCGAAGAACTGAGTGAGTGGGTAGTGGGCTGGACTGGCCGCTCACTGACCTAGAGGGAGGAGCCCCTAGCAGTGTCCTATTGGGCCACAGGGAGTTGTTAGTCAGAATCAGTTCTGAAACTTGGGGGATGCTCCTAAGGTTATGTTTTGTATACTACTTCCCAACACTAAGGACATTATCAATTTCCTAGAAAAAGAGAATTGTATTTTGCCAAAATGGGAGGTTGGGTGATGAGTGGAGAGGATTTCCGTGTTTTACAAAATATTTTAGAGGTTAGCTCAGGGCTGGGCATGATGTGGTCTGCATAACACTTTGATCCTGCCCATGGACTGCATCTGGCTGCTTTCTGTTTATATTCTGCTGCCCAGGCCACCGAATTTCCAGGCTCTGGCTCAGGCAGCAGGATCCTATTTAAATGACTCACAGCTCCTGGGCACAGCGCTACCCTGGTAGGGGTTGGATCCACGAGCCTTTTAAATTGCTGCTATTTAAAGGGCTCCCAGCCTCACCTCTACCACATTGCTTGGGAGCTGCCCAGGGTAGCTGCAGCTTTATAGATTTATTGAAGCTCTATAACAAATTTATTGAAGCTCAATAACAAAATCAAAATAGCGTGTCCACACCACAGGGAAGCCTCAAAATTAGTCTGTGGCAGGCTCCTTTAATGTAGATGCGTTACCTTGACTTAGAGCCCCAGAAAGCACTGGGAAGTAATTACTTCGAATGACTCTGGGGAGTAGTTATTTCGAAATAGCAGTGGAGTGTCCACACGACCGCTATTTTGAAATAACCGTTATTCCTTATGGAAAGCAAGTTATTATTTTGAAATAACTAGCCCATTATTTCAAAATAACGGACTAGGTAGTGTGGATGCTCAGATTGTTATTTTGAAATAAGGGGAGTTATTTCAAATTAACTCCCTAGTGTAGACCAGGGTGAAGAGTTTAAGATGAGAGATGATATTGGAGGTAGGTAATAAAATAAGATTTAATAAGATTATAACAAATAAGGTAATAACTGCTCATTGGTTGCAAACTATCTTTCCATGTTTCTCTTTTGTAAAAAAGACATAATAAGGACTTGTATCTGGTAGACTCAAACAAATTTTAGTGATGACTTCTCAAGTATCTTGTATTAATACCTTGACTATTGACTTTGTCTAGGCTTTTAGCTGTAGATATATTTTTAGTCTTGGTATACTTAAGCAGCACAGTAGATTTGATGAATCAATATGAAATTGAAATATGACCCATAAATGACGTATATAATGGTTTCCTAGGAATTAAGTTGTCTAGAATTTTTTTAATATGAGGTGATGGAAGGTTTTTTAGCTCTTATAAATTAATCCATCCTAGATTTAGGTAAAGAGTTATGAATTTGGAATATATCTTTCTTGGAGTGGAATCCTGAGTTCTCATGTAAGTCTTTACGAGAGATCTCAGATTTTGACTTTTATGTTTCACAAAGAATACATGAACAGGCAGAGAAAAAAAATTACCTGACTTCCTTGGAAAATGTGATTGTCAAGATGAAGGTTTGTGATACAACTTGACCCAGAAAACACATTCAGGATGCTGAGAGTGTCAAATATATGTAATATGAGTATGCAGCTCATCAATCACACTGTGTAGAAGCAATCCCAAAACAGATAATGGATCAAGAAGACAAATTTAAAATTTTAAAAAAATGAAAGGGATTATGAAAGAATTTGTGCAATTTTACTTGTTACTGAATATTACTTGTTACTGAAATTGCATTATAAATACCACTTTATTTTATAGAGCCAAATTAAAGGTAGGAAGCAAGGCCTTATTGCTAGCCATAATCAGATTTTGAACAGAAGTAGATCAACACAAGATGATAGCTGTGTTTGGGCATAACACAGGAATGATATCCCATTTTGTGGTGTTTTTTGTTGTTGTTGTTGGTAGGGCTGCTTAGACTGGAGATATTGATGGTCTGCCTCTCAAATATTGTTCTGTCTTGAGTTTACTGTGCTATTTAACTAGGCTTTTTTCATAACCATTACTACATGGAGTATGGCATCTTCCATATATGAACATATTGAGGAGAATAAAGCCATGCAGTACTGATCAGGAAAATAAGGCCAAATGCTGGCTCTCAAGCCAGTGGGAAATGGAGATTCTCTGACCTCTAAATTGGACCAAGATTCAGTTCTATGGTGATCTAGCCATGGAAATCTCACAGGCCAAGATATCAGGCAAATTACATTTGTCTAGAGCCCTAAATCACTTATGTCCTACTTTGCTTTTATAAAATATGCATCCGTTTTGTTTTTTTAAACTTTGTTAAAATGTTAGAATTTCAGACTGATAGTAAATTTAGAATTCAGTCTTTGTCATAGGGCTGTTAAAATGCTGAAAATGTTGGCGTGCATTTAATTACAGACAGATGTGTTAGTACACACGCTTCTCTGGGATCCAGACCACAGTCATATATCTGCAACTGTCTCACACCTTGCATGTTATGAAAGATTTTTTTTTTCATCACTAGTCTGAATGTGGGAGCAGCAAGTAAAAGTCTCCTTGTATAGACAGCTCCATACATTCTCTTTTACAATGTCGGACACTTAATATAGTATGTGTCGTGGAATATGGAATTCTGAAAGACTGAAGAGAAGATGCACACATTTTCAAGAAACAAGGGCCATATTTTTTAAGGGCAACTGATTTTTTTATATCCCACACGGGAATGTTATAGTTGAACGCAACAATAAATACTATATGTTGTTACTGCAGAAATTAATGAAAATATGCAAGCATTTGGATCTGTGCTTTTGTATACCCTAGCCCTATCTCCAGTCACAACTGTTATGACTTTTTTTGTCCCCTGCATTTTAGACATATTTTAACATCTGTGCACAAGAATATACATCTGCATATTTTTTAATCTAACAATTACGAGCCACAGAGCACACCTTGAATGAGACAGAAACGTGTACTCCAAGTTTCAACTGTACAGCACAATAAAGTAGGATAAAACCTGATATAATTCAAGGGATCTGTTTAATGTATCTGGTCATCAGTCAGTCATACTCACATTAGCCAGTCAGACAATAGATGAGCACCTCAAAATCTTTCATTCTCACAATTCAATCTACTAGGGAAATGCTTTCATTGCTAGGAATGTATACAAGTAGACAGCACTAGGAAATCTTGATCAACATGAATCTTTCCTGACAAATATAAAGGGCGTAGGCAATTCTAAAAGGTAGACAGTCTGTTTTGAGCAGACACCCACTAATTAGAGGAAGAGATTATTTTTTCCCGTATTTTTTTTAATCTATACCACTTTCTGTGTAGCCATGGCTCACCACTATTTTATCTTGCTAGCTTGCTCAAAGCTGGTGTGGGGATATCCAGCTGAGCTGAAAATTCTCTGAAATTTCCCTGTCATCCACACAGAAAATCCTTTGACCCATCTTTGGAGATGCTTTAAATCCAGGCTAGATTATTCAGTAGGGAGTGGGTGAGAGCCCAATCTTTGCTTTTGCTCAGGCCGGAACCCACCCTTTTACAATCAGTTATATGGGTTTGGCTTTGCTCAAAACTAGACTTGGCTATAACAGTGTCAACCACTTGGGTTAACTGTGCAATGAAAATGTACCATAAGGCTGATTTGACTCTGTAACCTTTTAGCTGCAATGCAATAACTGCCAAACCCACAGGAAACTGCCCACAACTTAAACCCCTCCAACACATTATCAACAATCTACAGCCTATCCTGGAAAATGACCCCTCACTCTCACAGGCCTTGGGGGAAAGGCCAATTCTTGCCTACAGAAAACCCCCTAACCTCAAAGAAATTATTTCCAGTAACCACTCAGCACACT
This sequence comes from Rafetus swinhoei, assembly GCA_019425775.1. NCBI lineage: Eukaryota > Metazoa > Chordata > Testudines > Trionychidae > Rafetus > Rafetus swinhoei. The sequence continues at coordinate 26,361,671 of CM033443.1, read as the reverse complement.
TCCATCATAAACATCCAGGAACCCACCCCTGCAATCAGCCCGGGTGCCAACTCTGTCCACACATCTACACAAGCGATTTCATCACTGGATCCAAACCACATCAGCCACTACATCAGGGGCTCATTTAACAGCGCATCCACTACCGTAAATTAGCGTATATAACCCGCGCACGTGTATTACCCACACCCGTGCATAACCCGCGGTTTTTCCTGATGGTGTAAAAAAGTCTTAGATAACCCGCGCACGTGTATAGCCCGCGGGAGATGAACCATGGGTACTGTTAATGAATGATAACAAGGGTAATTAACTCAGGCATCAGGGTCTGAGCCTGTCGCACAGAAGCATTTGAGCTCCAGATACATCATTGCACAACTGCCAAAGTGCAGAGTAGATGGCCACAGCCCGACAGGGCAGACTGGCTGTGTCGCGGGAGGCTGCATGGGAAGGGAAGGTGACTGGGCTTACCCCTCGCACCATCTCCAATCCTCCCCAGCTGCCTTCCGCCCATGCTGTGCACTCCCCCAGGGGTGAGCTGTCTGCCCCAGGCAGCCAGAGCCAGGAGCTGGGCAAAGGAGCTGTGTCCTTAAACAGAGCACACCCCCTCTCACAGAGAGCCAGCCACGTTCGGACAGATGCAACAGAGGGAAGAAGGTTGCAGGGTATTCCCTGACTTCTCATCCCCCTCTGCTCTGCCTGCTTGGTCCCTCCTTGTGACAGCTGCTCAGGCTACAACAGCGATTCTGATTCAGCACCTCAACTGTCAACGAAGTAAAAAAAAACGTGTATAACACATGGATGAGTATAGCCCGTGGGGAGGTTTGTAAAACGTTGCATAATCTGCGGGTTATATATGCTAAAACACAGCAATTTGATCTATGACAGCAATGCCCCCTGCCATGGGCTTTGTCTACACTACACGTTTTTGCGGCAGAAAATATGCTAATGAGGGACTCATTAGCATGGGTCACTACATCATTAACATATTTTCTGCACTTTCTTTATGGAGAGGCATAAGGATCTTGCACAAAATGGGCTTTTTGCACAAAACGGAAGCAGCAGCTATACTGCTTCTTTTTGCGCAAAAACCCCTTGCGCAAAAAGAAACAGCAGAAAATATGCTAATGATATCACATCTCTCATTAGCATATTTTCTGCCGCAAAAACGTGTCGTGTAGACAAAACCATGTATATTGGCCAAACTGGGTAGTCTCTGTGGGAAAGAATTAATGAACACAAATCAGATATCCGAAAAGGCAACACACAAAAACCTGTTGGAGAACACTTTACCCTGCCTGGGTACTCATTAATGGATCTCAAAGTTACCGTGTTGTTTCAGGCCAATTCCACAAGCCAAAAACACAGAGAAGCCTTGGAACTTAATTTCATTTACAGGTTTGGGACCCATCACAAAGGTATGAATAAAGACATTGCCTGGCTAGCACACTACCTTCCACATCCTAATGAATTAAAAAACCCACACAATGGGTACTTAAGAACAGTTTGCATCTTCTCTATCAGCTTCATGTAACATGAACACTCTCGTTCACTATTTTATCCCCTTCCTTCCTCCACACCCTATTTATTTTGGAACTGGACTTTTAATACTCCATTCATCTGAAGAAGTGGGTTGTACCCATGAAAGCTCATGATACCATCTGCATGTTTTGTTAGTCTTTAAGGTGCTGCTAGACTATTCATTGTTTTTTAAGTTTTTCCAGGAATTTGTATATAATTCATAAAAGTAACATGTACTTCCCATGATTAAAACATAATCTTTTCAGAGCCAGTACCATTTCTACCTCTTTAAACAGTAGTTGGCACAATGGCATCTTTATCATGCTTGTGGCTTCTGTGTGTTATAATGGAATTTAATAATAACTATGCAGATTTTACAGTTTGTTACTTTAAATAATTTACCTGATCAGCAGTTTCCTATGTAGTTTTTCTTAGCAAAGATATAATCCTTAGGCAAATGGCTCCAGAGTTATTATCCACCTCAGAAAGGAATGGTGAGACCTTTGCTGTCTACCACTGAGATGGAAAAGCACAACAAAACATTTCATAATAGAAGACTTAGCCGGTGTTGCCTCGGTCCTTAACTTATGTAAGTTTCTGTTTTTCTTCATTTAAATCATAGTTCGGGTGGGGCAGGAGATGTGGAGTTAGGATGCAGATTATCCCAGGGAGAGAGGACAACCCTAGCCCTCTCTCACTGCAGCAGTTTGGGGCCAGGTGAGAAGTGCCTGTCCCTGGCTGTTGCAGCTTCAGCAGGCACAGCTGGGGAGGGGTGTTACCAGATTTGCCCAATACTCTGGGGTATGCTCATTTATCAGGGTTACTCTTATGGGACTGGGGGAAGGTTAACAATTCTATCAGTGTGCTGTTTGTGCTTACTTGTGCTCTCATATGGAGCTGAATTCTCCCTGCTGCCAATTCCCCCTCCCACTGGAGCTCTCCTGCAGGAACTAGGTTCCTCAGGATGGCATTCTTACCACCTTAGCAACACACACAGACACTCACACCCACTAACAGAGCACGTCTGAGAGGACTGGGTAATCAGCACTCACAAGCTGACCCCCTCATATGTCCCTGGACTCAGCTGGCGGGGTTTCACAGCAATGCCACACTGCACCCTCATGTGCCTTTGGACTCTGTGGGCTGGATTAAACAGCACTTTAAGCTGCCATCCTCATAACCCCCCAGGTTCAGCACTTCCCTATCCCCACTTTCACACCACAGTCATTCACTGGTAAACCACACGATGAGCAACCCCACAGGATTTTGGGCACTACAGGGATCTTTAGCTTGGGTACAAGAAGCGTTGTTGCAGAGCGAATGGGGAAGCCAAAACAACACCCCTTAAGGAAGAGTGAAGCGAAAGAGAAAGAAAGAGAGAGAAGCAACCAGCTTAACAATGAAAGTTATTTATTTCTGAGTAGTGCATAGATATCAAAAGTTACAATATTAAATCTAACAGTTACAATATTAAATCTAAATTGAAACTGATTACAGATGTTAGGTAACCATATAACAGTTTACATAGGGCAGGGTCAGGAGGCTATGCTTAGAGAGGTAGTTGATGGGAGAGAGAGAGAGAGAGAGACCTCACCACTCCATGGAGCTGGCACTGATCGGGTTCCCAGATGATGATGGTAGCCGGGGTCCAGAGGGCAGGAGACAAGCAGAACAGAGCCCCAGCACGATCAGACAGGAGATGAAGAAGTCTTAATGGAACTGATGCAGTTTAAATCCAGGTATCAGAACAGTTTTTCTTGGGGCAAGGATAGGCGTTTTTATAGGGATAGTTCAAAGAGAAAGAGGAGAGACAATAGAGACTGATCATCCCTGGTTATGGGCGATATTCCTTGAACGAGCTCACAATGCAACTAGGCAGTTTCAGTATTTTAGATGTCAATAGGATCGTTACTAGAATTGGTCTGATAATGACTAATTTGGGTGTGAGCAGGCCTGGGTTCATTAGCATCTGGAGTAGAGATTTCCCATCAGGCAGTGCTTCTCTGCTTTCGGTATCCCATAGTTCACTGCGGTTCCTGCCTTGGAAGAGCTGCTCTCCATTCTGTATGCTAATGAGATGTCCTCTGTTCCATCTTTAATGCAAATGAGGCTGGGGTGTTTCCTTAATTGTATCACCCTTGTCCGAAGCAGTTTAGGTGTGTCTTCCCCGGCCTTTTCATTGCTTTGTCTGATTCTAGCAAAGGCTTAGGAGAAGGGGGGGAATGGTTTTCCATGAATGTCACTCCCTGGCTCCCAAAAGCACAGGGCTGGTAGGTAACAGGGGTGTGTAGCCATGTAGCTAAAATGTAGCCTTATGCAATGTAATGTGCCTCAATGTACCTTGCCAGCCATCTTTTCTGACTAGAAGACAGGAATAGTTTAGTGCTGTTGGTAAGGATTAAGCAGGCCGTGTGTTTATTTCTCTCTCTAAATATATATAAAACACTTTTCCTGTGGGATAACTGAGTGATGTCATCATGTCATCATCCTCCGCCCTCAGCCGCTCTGCCTCCTCCTGCTCTCCGTGGCACTCAGGTAGGCCAGAGCCATGCAGCCTACATCCTCCCGGAAGGGCCAGTAGCCACATGCTCTCCTGGGGTTGGGGGGATGGGAGCTGCGAGGCTTCCCCCTTGAGGGGGGGCCAGGAGCCACGTGCCCTCCCTCCAGGAGCCATGCACCCTGACCCTTCACAGGTTGAGGGAGAGAGCTGGCCTGACCCAACCCTCCTGCGGCTGGAGGGAGAGAACCAGGCCAGCTGCAGCCTCAGCCAGCTGCGGCCTTGGCCTGGCCCAACTCCCTTGAGGCTGGAGCGAGGGGGCAGTGAGCCGGGGGGCCCAGTGGCCAGTGGAAGAGAGCCAGGGCAGGCCAGGGCTGCCTCGCCTCAGTCTGGCCTTCTCCAGTGGCCAAGGCTGTCTACCCCCAGAGAGGGCGGTTGGCGAGCATAGTGAGCAGGGGGTGTAGCCCCTTAGTTAATATTAAAGCAGGAAAAGATCAAAAAGTTGTATTTGTCACTACTGTCACCCTTTTACCATTAGGATTATTTTCTTCCTTAAGAGTGTAAGAAGTAAAGTTTAAGTGTATTATGGAAGAATTTATAATAGTAATAGTTCTTTTAATTTTAGAATATTTTGTACTAGATGTTTTTACAAAAGCAACGGTGTGATCTTTGCTTGTGTGAAGCAACTATGTAATTTTTGTCTGTGTGAATGAAGAATGTATTTGTTTCAAAGGAAATTAGTGTGAAGGCCATCACAGCATGCAGATGGTCAGAGATGGGGCCAGAGACTTGGGTGCACAAAGGAACTATCATATATGCCCATAGTATTCAGTGACAGATGAGGGGCAGATTGGCAACCCTGAAGTTAGATGCAAGCTCTCTGCACGTGTAAAAATAACAATTCCCATCAAAACCAGGATGGGGAAACTCCCAGAAAAGTCATCAGGAGACTGATATTAAATAACAATATGTTGCAAAGTGACTGATTACAACATAATGCAGCAAAATCCATAGATTTGCATGAGAAAGGATTCCTATAAAAGATGGGTTGTCTTGCATGGTTCTTTGGGTTCCTTCCTACCAAAATCCTAGCGCATCAATCCAGACTTATATAGTTGGCTCCTTCCTTGCACTCAACCTAACTGGCCACTAAGCTAATGCAAGCAACAGACTAGTAACTATAATATCAACAGAACTGTGTGTGTGTGTGTATGTGTTTGTATATGAATGCATATGCTTTTTTACTTTGCATTCTCAATAAATATCGCTGATTGCCTTTTCCCCTAAAAAGATCTGGTGACCCACTGGGGTTATAGCTGTGCTCTTTCTCATCTCTGGCCCCTTGCTTCCTCCCTGTGATCATTCTGACATATAACTGTCCCTCAGACCCCTCCCTTTCCGTTTTATGAGTAACAGATTCCAGGCACATCCCATTATTCTGGCACAACCAAACCCTGATCTTGCTTTAAATTATGATAAGAGGAATCTGCATACCAAATTTGGCGGTCTTAGCTTTTACAGTTTAGGAGGAGTTCTTGAACAAAGAAACTCACAGAGGGATGAATAGACAAATACAATAAAGTTTCTAAAATATATAGTAGTTAAAGGTTTCTTCACTGAAATGTAGAAATGTGGATTGACACGCCTAAAAACCATGTGAATTTTTCACCTAGGATTTATTATCAGCACTGAGCTCTGTGTTAGCACTCATAACATAATTATTACATCCACCATAAATGTATGCTTGCATTGTCTATGTGGAAATACAATTAGTGAGTTATTTTGCAAACCTAAAATTAACCCATTTAAATTCTGGGTGCTGATTATTGTTCTGACCACATAGTCTTTTATCAAATGAAAACAAATCAGTATCCTTTGACTGTTTGAATATATGAGGTGGTATTCTTTGGGATACAGTAAAAGAACTTCAGTGCTTATTAGGAAACCCTCTTGGGAAGGTCTTAGTAAGCCAGCCAGCTGGAGGCTTTTTCAGTCATATGAAAAGGCAATGAAAAAAAAAAGTATTTTGAGAAAGGAGTCAGTAATAATGGTAGCCGGGATAGGTGGGCATATCTCATTCTTCTTGCATGCTATCAGTATCAGCAGTCATAGAAGCTGGAGGCATGGTGGCAAAGGGAAATTTTCCACTTTCCAGGTTTTTTCCTTCAGTAGTTCGTTTAAAAATAGTCTGCCCATTTTAGTAGGGGTTCAGCTGAATACTTGCTATAGATTCATGTACAACTTTCAGTTGTCTCAGTATGCACTTGAGCAAGGTACTCACAGCATTTATGTAACATTTTGTACATTATTTGATTTTCACATTTTCTTCATGTTAAGTTTAATACATTTGACTTTTAGTTGGCTCTAACAGCTCAGAGTGATAGAAAATGTTGCCAACCATTGTGTAAGCAATCTCGGTATATGATTTTTCATTAGTGTAGATGTGATTTCAGCCCTAGACCATCACTGGTTAGAAATAATACTTATTTTACATTTGCATGCTTTATTCAAGTATCTCAAAGCACTTTACTAAGCTGGGGAAGGTTGTTTTTCCCATTTTATAATGAGGATGCTAAGGCACAGAGAGTCAGTAACTATTCCATATCTCTTTGAAAGTCAATGATTCTCAAAAATAGAACCCAAGTCTTCTAATTCCTAGTCCTTTGGTCCAACCATTAGATCATAATACCTCCCATATGTGTAAATGTGCTCACTGTGGGGAAAGAGCAGTAAGCACTTACCAAGAGATTATAGCTAGAAGGTTCATCTAAAATTTTGCATATCTGTCTTTGCTAGGAACATTTTGCAAAATGTCTAGTGCTATTTTGACCCTATTTATTTATATCTTAAATAAAGAGATTTCATACTCCAAACACATACATAGCTTTCTTGTTCTGCATGAAAAATTACAAATAAGGAATATACATCAGTAGTATAGTTCCTATTGGTTTTATTCAGTTTTCTTCTAGGAGCTGAGGAGTTAATGAAATTGCAAAGGGAGCTGAAAGTTAATAATTTAATTTCTTACTCTTAAATGCAGTGTGTGGTCCAACATGGATTTGAATGTATATATACTTGTAAATCACACCTAATTTGAAGGAAAATGAGTTTTAAAAGAGTTCACAGACCTTTTCAGCATCAGAACAATAAACAGATATAGAACTACATAAAAGACTGGGGGTGGGGAGTCCAGGAGACACTGGAAGTTCTAGATCCAGTCAATCCAACCCAATCTGTTTGCATTTTCCAGGCACACACTGTGGGGACACAGTGTTAGGTTCCAAAATATGAATCACAGAATGGTAAAGGGCACAAGAAGAACTTACTATGTTAAAGCTCTGCATTGCTAAGAGATCTTTAACATAACAAGCAACACGGTTTAATTTTTAAAAAATTGTTTTAAGAAAGTCCTAATAAGTGAACAGAAGGGCTCAGTTTTCTCATGTTTCAGGTTTCAATATTCATCTTCACTGAAATTTAACAATGAGAATGAGTATCAAGACATGTGACTAAACACAACTGTCTTTGCTATCACAAGGCTTTTCTAATCAAACACTTTTTTAGTTCGACAATGAATTGAAAACCCCTTGTGTCCAAACCAATATTGGCTATGTGGCAATGAAAGCTACCAGTGTCTCTAAAAAGCAAAGTGGATTAAAGTATTGACTGATCACTAGAAACAATTGTCTTTTTCCCCAAGTGGATGGGAAGCAATCCTGACCATACTGCAATGCTCCAGTGGTGAAGAAAGTGGAGATAGAAAAGATTGAACATGGCTCAAAAAACTTCACTTTCAGTACACCAAGTAACATAATTGTTAAATTTCAAAGCTATTTTTTCCTTCAACACTATGCAAAATGTAGATATTTTAAGCATAAAAGAATGCTTTTGAATACAGATTTTGTTCTCTTATAAGGAAGCACTGATGTTTTAAGTCACTATAAGATGTATACATGATAAATACTTTTAGCCCTAAGCACCCCTAATGAGGAAGAGGATAGGATATTACAGTCTTTGTTGGAGGTAGCAAGTAATGTAGCAGCAGTGTAATGGTAATATCTGAGCTGAACTGTATGTTGTCAGGCATGCTTGTGAAAATCCCATTACTACTCATTCAGCATTGAAAAGTAAGATCAATCACCATTTGTATGGAGTTGAACTGGAAAGAGAGAGAACCTGGAAAGGCTTCAAATTGACCTCAGAGGGATATTTGGTGCAACTATATTTGGGAAGTTTTTTAAGATGGTTGGTTTTGGTTTTCCTTTAACATATGTTTGGGGAGATCATTGGAGTGATTGGCAGGGGCACTGGATTATTTTTCAGACAAACAGCAAGTGTTTTAGATATTGTCATGCTGGGTTGATTCTTGGGGCTTGTTTATCCTGGAGCTTTGAACTGAGTGGGGTCAAACAACCATATTCAAGCACATTTCTTCATAATGCAGATTTAGCATCTCAACTGTCCAGAACTGTGCATAATGGACAGTGGGATAATTTTGATCTGGCCACACATACTGTACTTTCTTGCAACCATGTATCATGGGACTTCTAGGCAGTTCTCCCAACCCACATAGTGATTCTTTGATGTGACTAATAGACAAAAAAGGTCAACATTTTTAAGGAACCATTAGTTCAGAGCAGCCTGCTTCTCTCTGAGAAACCACATGAAATAGCTTATCCTAACTTTCCAATAGGGAAATACCATATGAGTTGCTTCTAGCTACCTTTTGAAACACACTTTGATCAGTTCACTGGTTAACAGCAATCTCAAAATCTTCATGGAAATCCACAGAGTGAAAAAAATTTCACTGCCAGCTTTAATGAAAACTTTGTAGGTGTAGGTGAAAAATGCAGCTGAACTAGTGTTATTTACTAATGTTGATCAAATATTCAGGATTCAAGCTTAATGTTAATTTTGCAGACTAGTTAAATTAGTATTTTTTGAACTGATAATTAAGTAGATCTTCAAATTCTAAAATGACTGTATAAATTAATAACACTGTGTGGTGAGAAGTATGGAAACAAAATTGATTAGAGATAATGAGATAAACTCAACATCTGTGAAAGCAGGTGCAATTTCAGTGACTTGAATGGATTTGTACCCTATTAGATCAGGTCAGAAATGGACCCATCATTTCTCAGTAAGTGGCTGAAACACAAAGAGAGAGACAAACACACATACACACACATTTTTTTTCTTTGTAGATTATAAACAAGAGAGAGTGAGGGGTGTGTTTCTCCCCCTAATTGTAACAGATGTCTGTTTCACCTCCTGGGAAAATACTCTATTTGAAATGTTGTAACTATGAAAGCTCCTATAGTTGCCAAAATAGTTTCACATTTGTAACATGAGATTTGCTGGCTTACTATGTTCGTGTGTTAACTTGAATTGGTTTGGATATATATATAATTAGAAATTATTACATAGGGTTTCAGTTGAATAATTTCTCCCAACAAGCTTAAACAAAATAGTTTCTTAACAGATTAGATTATCAAAACCAATCTACTTGAAAATTGTCTGCACGTTGGTTTGTTTCTTTTGTTTTGTTTCCATACTTGTTTTTGATTTGCGACATATCTCAATCTCAACTATGCCAAATTTGCAAGTAGAATTTCTCCCCTTTGGGTGTATGCACTAAAAACAGAGTTTCTACCACCAATCAAAATAGAAATCTGTTAAACTCACAGCCTGCTAGTCCCTCGAGACCTGTTATGCAGACATTTCTCTTTCTCCCTCTCCCCCATCTTAAATGTAAACATTGTATGACACACAACCAAATTTATCAGTCTTGGTGTGTATTATTCCCTTTAATTCATGAGGTGTAACTTTCTTGTTCTTGAATTCTGGATGGTGCACAAAGTCCACAAGCGGTGGAGCTGGCACAAAGAAAGTATTTCTGGCTTCAAACAACAACTTTGTATTTCAGGGGAAAAATTAAATTTCCAAGATCCAATGTGCAGCTTTCTTTATGAAGAGCCTTTGTCCTATAACTTGATTTTAGCACATCATTCTCCATCACATACAAGTGCTGAAACATCTATCTCACTGCTGAATTTACACAACTCTCAACATTTAATGGAACACCAGAAAATCCAGAATTTCCTCGATGTACCATTAGGGGAAAACAGGATATTTCAGATATTTCAAATATTACATATTTTAAACCTAAATTTATGAAAATGCATTATCCTGATCGAAGCTGCAAAATTTGGATGCAGATCTGATAATCCCAAAGGACCATTGTTTGTTTTAATGTCTGCTTTTAATTTTAGATAAACACAGGTCTAGTCAAATAGGATAACTGACAAGCTTGGAGAGGAGTCGTCTGGTAAAACTGGAATTCCTATTTTGTTTCAGTAAATCTTCTGGTTTTCTTCTTTGTTCCTGTCTTTTTGTTTTCTGTTTTCACTCCACTCCTCCCCCACACCTTTAAAAAAAAGTTATGAAATAAGTGATTAGTCATGGACCCATGGAAATCAGTGGAACTTTTGCCATTAGCTTTAGTCAGTGCAGAACCAAGCCTGAAAGCTACAATGATTATAACTATATGATTAAGCTATAACTAATTTAGTTTCCTTTGGGATCTGTTTCTAAGTCATGAAATAATATTTCATATTTCTATTTTCCCTGAGTCTTTAAAATTATCTCTTCATATTTTATGTAAGTTTAGTGCTTATGAAAAGCACTATATTGATAGCCTTAACTACTTAAGTTCCCTATCCATAGTCCTCATGGACATACTGGATCTCTCTGCTATAACTTCCAGATCTAATGTATTATAGATTTTTTTGAGCCATTGACACCATGTCTTGGGAACTTTACAAGGTCACCAAATAATCAACAGCTAGTGACCACAAATTCTCACAAACAGCTACCTAAAGGAAAAAACTTCTGTAGCCTTTTTTCAATTCTTTCAGCTATATGAATCCCAATATTTTAATTTATCTTTTAAAAGAAATGCAGTATATTTGATACACAGCAGAGAGCGCCTGTCCCAAATCTCACAAACTGAACATGCTCATGAATTTACAACTTTTGTTCCTGGTCTGAATTTCATGGCTCAATCCCACTGGTAATAGGCAGCATTAGCATAATCTAGAAAGCTACACTTAAACTAAATTACTTTTGAGATAAACATCTTCCTCACTTTCTTCTATTAACAGTCTAGTTTTACAACCAAATGTGTCATTCTTTGGTTAATGATGTGTGTCTGATATTCATGATAATAAACTTTGTTAGATTTCAGGTCCAATATGGATTTCCTAACCCTTAAAACTAGCTTGTCATCTCTAATCAACATTCTAATACACTGGCAGACTACAGTAGGGATTTCAGAAGCTATTAATAATCAAGCAGTATCATCCTTTAAAAACTGTACTCAGAATTAAATTTGTCAATCAGTAGAGCTGACTGTCAGAATTCTGATTTCACTAGGCAGATAGCTTAATGTTACAGTTTTACAAATTATAATAGAATCACTTGCACAGAGCATAAGACAGTTCTAATTCTATTTCTGTGTCGAACTCTGAGATTTAAGCATCCTTATTTATTTTAGCTATAGACAAGGACCATAGTGAATCAAGAAACATATCCCCCTCTCCCCAGTTGAGTTCAGTGGCAGTACCTATATGTGCAGAAATCAAGGTAACCTTTTCCCCCCCTTCATACTGTATAAAAAGGCAAAGCTATCATGTATGTGTAGGGCTGAAATAAATGATTATAAACAGGTCTAGATGCCTATGCATTTATTCTAAGAGAAAAACCTGAAGTCCTGAAACTGAAGAAATCTAAATGTGTCCCCATTTACATTACTGCTATTGTAATTACTTTAGTCAGGCCAGTCTGTAAGAGGCATTTCCTCAGATGTGACAGACATAATGTTTGTCAGCCCATCTGGGCCTGCCTCAGGTAGGTAACTACTGTTTACTGTTTGTTAGTCAAGGTAACTAATCAAAGAGTTTTGTTAAATGATAGTTCTGCTTGATGCCCTACACTCAGTTTAGATTTTGCTACTATAGGGGCCCATTAATGGCTTCCTGAATTATTGATCTAATCAATTTTAGTCTCACAAATAAACAATCCAGCGTGGTCCACACCCTCATCCAGATCAACTTTTTCTTAGCTCCAATTCTTGCAACGTGTAGCACAAAGGCAGATCATGTTTCTGAATAAATTGGAAACCATCATATTTCAAACTAATTACCAGGAATACAGCTACATTCTCTACATTCTTCTTTGAGTGCTTAATAGTTTTATTAATACATTCTTCTTTGAGTGCTTAATAGTTTTATTAATATAGTTACAAGTTATGTTCCCCACCCTAAGGAATCTTCTTGTAGCTCCCAGTATGGGAATTACATTATGCACAGAATACTTGGATACTTGGAATATCTGTGATTTCATCAATGTGGATAGTCTTGCCACCAATGCAAATCACAGCTTTTCCATGACGTCCTGTTTTGCGCAATTCTTGTACATGTCCTTTCATGAATCCTCTATAAAAGATCCACCCAACATGCCGGAGGCCTTCCTCTTGTTCTTTTCATGTCTCAGGGATACCAATGGAATATAAGCGCTGTCCATCTGTTGTCTCTCAGTCTTGCTACATGGCCAGCCCATCTCCTTTTCCGGTCATACATCACTTGGATGATATCATTGACACCACTTCTTGAGGGCAAATCATCAATAGTAACATGCTTTAGCCTACTTACACCCACCATACATCTTTCCATTGCTCTTTGGGTGGTTTGCAGCTTTGATTCTTCTGTAAGCATCATATTCCAGGTTTTCCAGCCATACACCATTACTGGAAGGTGTTAAGAAGATGGGCTTTCATGGTGATGGGAAGTTTGAAATCAGCAAAAACACTGCACAGATTCCCAAAGACAATCCAACCCGACCACCTCCTACAGCTCAACAACAGGTCTAACTCATTGTCCATCTTCAATGCTTGTCCAAGGTATACATATTGATCCACCACCTTGATGGACTGTCCATCCACTTCATGACGTACTCTGAACAATATGCACTTTTTGTTCACTTTATTTTTCCAGTATGGATAATCAGACCAATCTCCTTTGCATTCTTACCAATGTCAGTGAGGAGGGTTTGCCATGTTTTGGGTTTTGACGCAATTAGAATGATGTCATCTGCAAAAAGGAGCATTTGAAGAACCGCAACTTCAATCAGAAATCAATCATTGACTTCAGTCCTCCACAGGACGTCTTCCAGAACAGTGGCAAACAACTTTGGAAAACACATGTCCTCCTGCTTTACGCCTCACTTACCTTTGATGATCAAGGGATCATCAAAAAATGATTTCCATTGTTGCGTCCATCTTGGAGACTTGTATGATTCTAACATACACAGGGGAGATGCCCTGCAAAAGGAGAACACTTAAAGTTGCATTTTGTTCCACCGAGTCAAAGGCTTTTTTAAAGTCAATGAACAACAAGCCTAATGGGATCTTATACTCTCTATACTTTTCAGGCATCTGCATGACCACAAAAATGTGGTCCACTGTGGAGAATCCCCTATGAAAGCCTGCCTGTTCTCTTCTCATGTTTTCCTCAAGGACACCCTGAATATGGGCATTCTCATAAAGACCTTATAAAGATGAGAAAGCAGGCAGATAGGTCGATAGTTGTGAATGTCTTCTCGATCACCGTTTTTTGGCAGAAGAACAGTTTGCAATCTCTTCCAGACTTTTGGAATTCTCCCCAAAATAGTGGGTTTTAAAAACTGGGTCTCCTGTCTCTGCTCCTTCTCAATCAGCAACAACTGCCCAGACTGCCTTGGGAAGCATGTGTCTCTCAGTATCTGTCACTCCTTCTCTAGCCAGACCCAACAGGCATGGGAATTCCAACTTAAAAAGCACTCAGGCAAAAGACTCTGAGGCCCTAGTCAGATTCAGACCAGAGGACAACACGTGCCCCATGCATAAAGCTGTATAGTAAAGGAGCTCACCTCCTAGCACAAGGCCTAACACAAGAGTGAGGGAGATTATGCTTATGAACCCTCTGTCAAAGATTCATCAGGAGAGCAGGAGATACTTTCATAAACACAAGAGCAGATTCCTCCTCTAAATCCACTCTAAACTGAGGCCTATGGTTGAACTATGTTTTCCACCAATGATCCTATGAGCCTCCTTCATAAAAGACAGAAGGTTCAAAAATCACAATATCCTACCCCTTTTACATCAATCTGACCTCATCTACTGGCCAAAAGACATCTTTAATGGGATGCCTGGTTGTTGCAAATCACTATTCAATGCCATTTTCATCAAATCCTCTTAATCTTTTGGTGGCTGTCTAGAATTCTTGTGCCACAACTGAAGTTCAAGAACAACTAATGCTGGGTCTCATCCATCTATATCATCAAAATTCTTTGCCTACCCTCTACAAAACCCTGCTCCTTGGTCCTCTTCAGGATCTCTGTTTGCAAGAATTCTCCAGTCTAAGGTGCATGGAATGCACACATGTATGCCCACAGTGGAATAGATAGCAACCACACATTTCAAAGAATTCCTGTGACAATAAGGTAATTAATTTCCCTGTTTTGCTGCCTTTCACTCAGCCACTACACTCATTAACATAATTGTGTCTTGGTAAGGTTCCACCACTAAGAAGGCTCAAGATTTTAATCTTTACCCGGTTTTTGTGCTGTAATGTTTTAATTAATATGGATACAATTACTTCTAAAAGGTGAAATGCAGAACATGGAGTGCCGTAGAGTGTAATCTTTAAAAGAGACAGTTGGTATAGTAACACAAAAGCACTATTGTCTTCTGTGAGCTGAAAAGTAAGAGAACCTGTATTAGTCTATTATGTAACTTTTGAGAGCTTGCCTTTGCAATCTTACTGTACTTTTAATGTAGAGTTCTTTAACAAATACTTAAATATTTGTGTGTGTAATAGGCCATTTTGTGTGTGTGTGTAATAGGCCATGCTTCCTGGATGCATTGCTTCATTCATATAGCTAGAAGCAGAATTCCTTTTTTTTAAAAATTTACTATATATTCAAGAGAGTTTGTGTGTGTGTGTGTGTGTTCAAGATCTCCTCCTAAACAGTAAGAGCTAAGACCGCTAAATTTGGTAGGCATTTCTCACACTATTTTTACCTTGAAAAGCAATATTATTTTATAAGTGAGTGAGAAGAAGGTTCTATGGCTTGCTGGTCTCAAAAAGGACTCTTGCTTAGTATGTGCTTAAATATAAGCTTGCTTGTTTGCTAATATTATTTTAAAGTTTGCAAGTTCACTAGATTCATCTTAATAGAACTTTATGTCAAAGTCATTAAAGAAATTGTGTGTGTGTATTAAGTACAATGAAATCCTGGAAAAGTCATGAATGTATTTGTTAATTGGATTCCAGTTCTTAATTATCTCTGATTCTCTTAATTCTCTTCATTCTCAACCAATTTGAATTGGTTGAAGTCATGGCCACATGTGCTCTGGTATGCTGCTTGCTTTGACATATGCTCAAAATGCTGGCCACATGGGAAATAAAATTCAAAATTTCCCAAGGCTTTTCCTTTTCAATTTGAGAGTAGTAGAGATGCAAGTTCTGGCAAGAGAGGTCAGAGTAGGGCACTGTGGGATGCCCCCCATATGCCAAGAAACTCGACTTTCTCCAGCACTAGGTCTACTTGTAAATTCAACCACACAAGATCAGGAATAGCATTACTTCTCGTGAAATCAGGAGTAACCAACATCAACGTCAATGGCTTTTAATGTCAACATGACAGACTTAGTAGTGTGGACGCATCATTAAGAAAATCAACTTGATGCAGCTAAATTTGCTCTACACTCTTAGCGTAGGCCAGGTCTAACTTAAACCAAGGTCAGAGTTCATTTGTGCCTAGAAAATGGGAAGTGCTGGGAATGGGATTATTTTCCATAACATGGAAAGGAAGGGGGAAGAAAGCAGAGGGACATGAAAGGGAGGGGCACAGACAGTAGGGACCTGATACTGAAAGTGGCCATTGGGTGCAGATGCAGCACAAAGAGAGTGGCCAGAAGGGCTGGGACTCCGCCATCTTGCCTGCCACCAGACTGGTTAAGGAGCCTCCTTGCCCCCAGAGCCTGACACCTCCCCAGACAGCCTGCAGGCGGGCGGAGAGTACTGCTGGAGGGAGACAGCTGGAGGGAGACAGCTGGAGGGGCCAGGCTCCTCCCCCAACAGCCTGCAAGCTGTGGGATGAGACCACTGGAAGCCAGGAGCAGCCCCTGGAGCTTGCCCCCTGACAGCCTGCAGGCAGTGTGGGGAGGCAATAGAGACACCTGCAGGCTGGGGAGGGGCAACTGAATGTCAGGTCAGTTAAAGCTTGAGCAACATTGTGTACATCTGCTAATTTACAAACAGAAGAACCACAAAATAAAATGCACAGAGCAAACCATATATAGAAAATTAGTATTTTGTGTAAGGGCTCTTTCATTTAGATATTTCTTGTATTTTATCTGCAAGGAGCATCTGGTTAGAAAAGGACTTTTAAGTGTAAAACTTGAATCCAGATCCACAGATTTAGAGTTTGAGGATTTTGGATCTTGGGCTTTGGTCTGGAGCCATTTCTACATAACATGTAAGAATAGTATTAGCAACAGCCGATTCATATCATTTCTCTGGCAGCTGACATGCTGCTGCTGATTCTCTCCCAACAGAAATAAAATTAGAACTCCAGATTGTAATTGAGAGGGTTGACAATTTTCTCTTCCTGTGTCATCACCTTAAATTATCTTTCTCTTAATTTTAATGAACACCGTTTCCGGTGGGGTATATGCCTTCTTTCTCCTTGGAAAAATAAATTGCAAAAAAACAATGAATAGTTGTGTAGCACCTAACAAAACATGCAGATGGTACCATGAGCTTTTGTGGGCACAACCCACTTCTTCAGATGAAAGCTCATGATACCATCTACAAGTTTTGTTATTTTCTAAGGTGCTGCAAGACTATTCATTGTTTTTTAAGTTTTTCCAGTTACAGACTGACTCAGCTACCCAGTGGTTTTTTTGTAAGAAAAAAGGTGCCAGTACTCTGGGGCAAACTTGTTGAGCAAAAAAAACCACACCGCGCGCTGGAGGCCAAAATGTGGTTGCGGCCCCTTTAAGAGCCACAGTGCCGCGCATCCCGAGCAGGCTTCCGTCAGGAGCCAAGCCGCCCCAGGAAAACAGGTGCCAGTATGCGCGGGGGAAATCCCATTCCTTTTCTGTGGGCTGGGAAAATAGGTGATGGTACGCCGTTCCGGGCAGTACTGTCACAAAAAAAGCACTGTGGCTACCCTTCTGAAAATTTAGTGAGTTGTTAGGTATATTAAAAATATTAAAAATGAGTTGTTTTGCCTCAGCTGATTCTGGAACTGGGGACAAGAAATCATTTATCTGGGAAAATTTAGTAATGTAGCAATTGCGCTAAGGGATTAGATAACTGGTGCATATAGTCCAGTATTCTGTCTCCATTACTGATCAAGATTTTTGTGTGAGATTATATCTGATTTACATCAGTGTCAGTAAAAGAAGAAGCTTGCCCCTTCCTTGTCTATTCTAAGTGAGAAAATGTCAATTGCAGGAAATTGTTGATTGTCCTGTTTGAGAGTGCAACTGTAACCCACACACTTATGGGGTATGGTTCACTGTCCCATGCAGTAGCACTTAGACCACTTACAGCAAGAGATAAGAACAGGGGAACTCTACAACTTATGCTGAGAGCCAGCTGGCTTTATAGCTCAAGCTGTAGAGCAGGGGTGGCCAACCAGTTAGAGACGAAGAGCCAAAATAGCTGTGGATAGAGTGCAAAGAGCCACGTATTATATATTTATTTTTATATCTCTCTCTCTATATATAGAGAGAGATAGTACACAAAATGTAGTGATAAAAATAACATTAAAGGACATTTCGGACAAAACCAATAAAAAAGTCTCTAGTCACTTAAATTCACGGACAGTCCATAGATCTTCAGAGAACTTGACAAGGAACAAACATCAAATTAAAAAAAAAAAAAAACACCTTTAAAATACAGTAATATTCTCACACTAAAAAAAAAGCATCCCCACCATGTATTTTAAATTTAACACTACTGCCCTATTATGTCCTGTGAGTTTTTTTAAAATTAAACTGAACTGTGAAGTAAATTAGCACAATTTGAAGTGCCTGTTTCACTCCAGTTTGTTGATCTCTGGTATGGTTTCTCTCTTTTTTTTTTTTTTTTTTTAAAGCTTATGAAGATTATGGCTTTTTTATAGTTCTAAAAATTCAGGTCCCGGACTGCAAATATGAGAACTTCAAAAACAATGAGAGAGAGACTCATATCTCAGAATAATTGCTTCATTCTGGCAAACAATAGCCTTTGAATTTTCTTTAAAGAAACACAGTGTGAAACAGGTACGTGCTGATTCTTTTTATCCTGGAATTTAAATATGACATCTGTGTTGGCTGTCTTATTCTGCATCCATGAATACTTTGAGTTTAAGGTACTTCAGCCCCCCACTCTAACCCAATCCCCCTCCTCTCCCTCAGAGCCAGGCACCCCCAGCCCCCTATTCTAACCCAATTCCCTTCCCTCCCCCAGAGCTGGGCACCCCAGCCTTCCTGCTCTAACCCAATGTCCCATCCCTCCCGGAACCAGGAACCCCAGCCCCTCGCTCTAACCCAATGCACCCACCCTCCCCACAGCTGGGCACCCCCAGCCTTCCTGCTGTAACCCAATCCTCCTTCCTTCCCCCAGAGCAAGGCACCCCCAGACCCCACCCCCACTCCAACCTAACGCCTGGGTCTCACCGGAGTCGCTGCCGCCACGTGCTTCTCACTCCAGGCACTGGGGCACGTGTGCAGAGCGGGCGGCCATGAGCAGTCTGGGCGCACGGCTTAGAACTAGGAAGAGCCGCATTTTTGTGAACAAAGAGCCACATGTGACTTGAGAGCTGTGGGTTGGCCACCCCTGCTGTAGAAAATCATAGAACCATAGAGCTGGAAGAGACCTCAGAAGGTCATCAAGTCCAGCCCCCTGCTCTAGGCAGGACCAATCCCAACTAAATCAACCCAGCCAGGGCTTGGTCAAGCCAAGACTTAAACACCTCCAGGGATGGAGACTCCACTACTTCCCTAGGTAACCCATTCCAGTGCTTCACTACCCTCCTAGTGAAATAGTTTTTCCTAATATCCAACCTGGACCTCTCCCACCACAACTTGAGACCATTGCTCCTTGTTCTGCCATCTGTCACTACTGAGGACAGCCTCTCTCCATCCTCTTTGGAACCTCCCCTTCAGGAAGTTGAAGGCTGCTATCAAATCTCCCCTCACTCTTCGCTTCTGCAGACTAAACAGACCCAACTCCCTCAGCCTCTCCTCATAAGTCATATGCTCCAGCCCCCTAATCATTTTGGTTGCCCTCCGCTGGACCCTCTCCAATGCGTCCACATCCTTTTTGTAGTGGGGGGCCCAGAACTGGACACAATACTCCAGATGTGGCCTCACCAAAGCCGAATAATGACATCTCTGGATCTGCTGGCAATGCTTCTCTTAATGCAACCTAATATGCCATTAGCCTTCTTGGCTACAAGGGCACACTGTTGACTCATATCCAGCTTCTCATCCACTGTAACCCCCAGGTCCTTTTCTGCAGAACTACTACTTAACTGGTTGGTCCCCAGCTTGTAACTGTGCTTGGGATTCTTCCGTCCCAAGTGCAGGACTCTGCACTTGTCCTTGTTGAACTTCATCAGATTTCTTTTGGCCCAATCCTCCAATTTGTCTAAGTCACTCTGGACCCTATCTCTGCCCTCAAGCGTATCTACCTCTCCCCCTAGCTTAGTGTCATCCGCAAACTTGCTGAGGGTGCAATCCATCCCCTCATCCAGGTCATTAATAAAGATATTGAACAAAACCGGTCCTAGAACCGAACCTTGGGGCACTCCGCTAGAAACCGACCGCCAACCTGAAATCGAGCCGTTGATCACTACCCGCTGGGCCCGGCCTTCTAGCCAGCTTTCTATCCATCTTACCGTCCATTTATCCAATCCGCATTCCCTTAACTTGCTGGCAAGAATATTGTGGGAGACCATATCAAAAGCTTTGCTAAAGTCAAGGTATATCACATCCACTGACTTTCCCACGTCCACAGAGCCAGTTACCTCATCATAGAAGCTAATCAGATTGGTCAGGCACGACTTACCCTTTGTGAATCCATGCTGACTATTCCTAATCACTTTCCTCTCTTCCAAGTGCCTCAAAATGGATTCCTTAAGGATCCCTTCCATGATTTTTCCAGGAACCGAGGTAAGACTGACCAGCCTATAGTTCCCTGGATCATCCTTCTTCCCTTTTTTGAAGATGGGCACTACATTTGCCTTTTTGCAATCATCCGGGATTTCTCCTGATCTCCACGACTTTTCAAAGATAATGGCCAAAGGCTCCTCAATGACATTTGCCAACTCCCTCAGTACCCTCGGATGCATTAAGTCCGGACCCATGGATTTGTGTACGTTTAGCTTTTCTAAATAGTTCCTAACCTGTTCTTTACCCACCACGGGCTGTCCATCTTCATCCCATCTTGAGTCACCGCTTGCGCCACCCACGCCACTTGCGCTCCGAGTTCTTGGATCCTTCTTCCCAGCGCTACATAATCTGCAGTAACCCGCTCAAGGTCATTCTTGGCCGTATTGTTAGTTCCCACGTGGAGAAGCAGGAAGGGGTAGCGATCCAAAGGTTTGATCAGTTTGGTAAGCCTCTCAGTCACATCCTGAATGCAAGCTCCCGGTAAGCAGCATACCTCTCGAGATTCCAGGTCTGGATGGCAGAGGGATGGCTCAGTCCCTCTTAGGAGGGAGTCCCCGACCACCACCACCCGTCGTTTTCTTTTGGGGGTGGTGGCCGTGGAACCCCATCCCTAGGACTACGCATCCCATGCCTTCCAGTAGATGGTGTTCCCTTCCGGTTTCTTCCTTGTGAGATCCCTTCCAAAGCATTCAGCACCGCAGAGCCTGTGGAGAGAGCCTGAAAGCGATTACTTACCTCTATAGCATTGGGGGATTCCCATGCTGGCCTTTTTCCCCTTCTAGAAGTTACATGCTGCCAGTTCTCTTCCTGGTCACGTACTGCCCTCTCCGGCTCTTCCGCCTGCCGTGCTTGAAGGATTAAACACTGCCTTCTATTGAGGAAGTCTTCATCCTCTCTGATCGAGCGTAGGGTCGACACTTGGGCCTCCAGCCCTCTAATTTTCTCTTCCAAAATGGCGACCAGCTTGCACTTAGTGCAGATGAAATCTGTTCTTTCTTCCGGGAGGAAGACAAACATGGCACACTCCGTGCAGGTAACAACAGCAGAACCATCACCATCCATCCCTGCTGTCCTGGAGAAGGGATTTAAAAAGAAAGGCAAGAGAACCTCACCCCCTTCCCAACTCCCTCTCTAAACTCCCTGTTAGCACTCACCTGTTCGCAAGTTCCTTGGTTGCTTGCCCAAGGAGCCTTATAAAGCCCTGGACTGCCTGAAAGTCTCTCCCCCTACCAAGGCTCAGCCAATCAGCAGAGGCTTCTAGAATTCAAACTTTAATTAGAAGCCAACAATTTCCACCTGCCAATCACAGCCAATCACAGCACACACTCCATGAAGGGGAGGGGGAGGGCAAAGGAAGTGAAAAAAAGCCTCACTCACAAACACAGGGGAAAAACAAACAAACAAAAAAGACACACACCAACCCTCACTCACAAACACAAGCTCAGCACACAGCAAGAAAGCCCCAAACACAACACACACTTCCCTCAAGAGTCCTGTATCTGCTTCTCCTCTACCTGGAGAACTCCCTCTCTAAAGCCTCACTCAAAAACACAGGAAAAGTGGCTCCTACACTAAGCTCCAGAGGGCTCAGGTTTGAATCGACCTCGTGGCAGTTACACATGTGAGCTGAAGACCTCATCCAAAGACTGAAAGTGAGAAACAGCCAACATTTACAAGATGCCTGAGGCACTTGTGCACAGGCAATGCATGCTCAAAGTGTTTTAACCAATGCATTTTCTGCTTAGTGAGTAGGATTACAGATGCCTATTCAGATGCCTATTAATACTGTTTTAGATTTTAATCTATATTTTCACTCACCTTTAAAGATTGTACAGAACTAGTACTAATCCACCAGATATGACTGTGCTGTTTTGTTGCTTTTAGCTCATTATTACCTACCAAGTAATCCTCAGAGTTTAAAACAAAAAGCACCACATAAAAGTTCTTATAGGTTCATGATCCATGTTCTCTTCCTCCCATTTGCCCTCTCTTTCTATCTGAAGCTCTCTCACCAGTCTGGCTTTGGAATTGCCCTCTTTACCTACAAAGAAATTGTGATAAAGTGATCTCATTGTCGATATTGCCAGTTTTTTTCATTAGTTTTGAATTCTGCCAGTTGATTTTTCTACCGTCTCAATGACAGGAGTTTTGTAAATTTGCTCTGTCATGAGTTTTTGGAGCCAGTTTTAAATTTAGTGAAGGGGAAAAGCACTGAAAGGAAAGGGTAATAAGATATAAAGAGGCTTGTGCATTGAAGGTTGGTAATGAGACAAAAATTAGTTAAACCTGTACCTGGAATTAACATCTTCATTCTAGAAGGTATGTCATAGCGAGCAATTTATATGGCTATAATACCAGCCCCATGGCTGGGTCAGGTGGAAAAAATTGGGACAGCTAGATCTTGTTGAAGCTCAGTTCAGCTGTACTTATGTGGCTTTATTTTTTTACTAATGTATTTGATTGAAATTCTTAAGACAGAGCCACTTCCTGCAAATTTTTTTCCCCCCACAACGGCTTTTGATGGTCATGATTCACCAATATGGAAATTAATCAGAGCTTGGAAGAATATTGCATGTTGGTTTGCCAACTCTTTGAAGTGCATGACAGCCAAAGCTATTTGGCCATAGTTTAAATTGAACATTGTGCTAATGTGTGATTTCCAAAGTTTCTGCCTATGATTCTTAAACAACAGAAAAATAATAGGAAGGCAGTAAATGCCAGTGTGCTCTGATGGTTTTAGTCTCAAGTGTGCATTGTAAATACATAGGAATGAAGAGGATCAGAAAGCTGTATAAGAATACATGGAGAATGCAAACTAATGCTCCTTAAAGTAAAAAGCAGTTAAGTACAACTGAGGAGGGTAAAAGGGCAGTTAATCACAATACAGCCGCTCCCCGAGTTACAACCACCTCCACTTACGACCATCCGCACTTATGACCAAAGCGGTCGTAAATGTGGATCCGAGTTACGAACGGTGATCCAACGCTATGAACAGCGCGGTCGCCATGTAACTCTATGGGATCCGAGTTATGAACACTTTGAGTTACGGATCAAGTGTTGGTCTGTAACTTGTTCGTAACTCGGGTAGCGGCTGTATAGATAATATCCTTGAAAACTAACCATAGAATTATTGCTTCTTCTACATATCTGGCTCATTAGATACCCACAAAGACTTCAGAACTGGAGTTTGGTATCTGATTTATTATCTTGAAATATTTCTAAGGCATTGCAGTTTACAACAAAAGCATCAGGAGAAGGTTTCAAATTTTGTATCTTTCACTGGTCACAGTTATTTAAACGTACTGACAATAAATATGGTTTTCTGGGTATAACCATTTTTCTTATGATTTTTCTGAAAACTCAGAAAAATCTTTGGGTTATTTTAAAGCTGCCAAAAGGGCCAGTCATGAAGTCTAGTCAGAAGAAATAGTAATAGTCAACTGCTTGCTGTCATCTATTGAGGGAAAGAAAACAAGGAAAGCCCAAGATTGGGAAAAGAGAGTTTGGGGTTATTTTGGGAGGGGTGGGGGATGGAAGGGTTCATGTAGACGCTTGGATCTAATTGAAGCCAATTCAATACAGTTATATTTTATAATACATAAATCATAGCTTTTGAGACCAGAAGAAACAGTTGTGATCATCTAGTCCTGTCCCCTTACCACAGGCTACAGAATTTCATCCAATGATTCTGGCACTTAGCCAACATGGTGATGATTATTAATCATGTTTATTACAGTAGCGCCTATGGACCACAACGAAGAGTGGGGTCCCATTGTGCTAAGCACTCTACAAACAGGGAGTTTGAACATTCCTTGCTCTGAACAGCTTATAGTCTAAATAGACAAGACAGACACAGAGTGGGGAAAACAGTGCAACATACGAGCACAGTGAACAGGATCATAGTGGTAAATGTCATATTAATTCCATGATTATTTTGGGTGGTGGGTTTAATAGTTAGGAGGTAATTAAACTAAAGAAAACTGATGGGAGAGGGGGCATTGAGGGGAAGAGGCAGATCTGAGTAGTGAAAATATGATGTGAAAGAACTGTAAAGGAGAGGGGAGAGATTTGGCGCAAACAGCCAATTAGCACAGGACAGAGAAAGTCCAGTTAAACTTCCTGAAAATTCCAGTTTTTAATATAAGCAATGACCTCTGTTATTAAAACATTACAGGAATGATATCAAGGTTCCTCCTCCCCTGACTTTTAACCCACTTCTGCAAAGTCTGTAAAATACACAGAGGCTATGTCTACACTACAAGGTTTTTTGTGCAAAAACGGCCATTTTTTCGCAAAAACCAGCGGAGCGTCCACACCTCAAGCATGTTTTTGTGCAAGAAAATCGACAGAACAGAGGGCTTTTGCTGATAGAGTTATTCCTCTCCCCATGAGGAATAACTCCTTTTTGCGCTACAGCTCTTGCACAAAAAGGCAGGTGTAGATGCTCCGGAGGGGTTTTTGCACAAGAAACCCCTATTGGAAAAAGCATAGGTGCTCTGATGGCCATTCTGTGAATGGCCATCAGAGCTTTCTTGCGCAAGAGTGTTCATGCAGTGTGGACGCTCTCTTGCGCAAAAGCACATCGCTTTTGCGATGCGCTTTGAGGTGTGGACGTGCTTTTGCGCAAGAACTTTATTTTTAGTGCTCTTCACATACATGCTCTTCACCTTGGGTGCTCTGCTTTTGTTTGTTTCTACACTACAAGCATCAAAGTAGATTGGAATTTGGGAGGTGAGAATGAAGTTACACATTAGGGAATTGTACAGAAGTGCTGCAGCTGTTTTATATCAAATGTTATATATATTCCAACTTCTGACCTTGTTTGGACACAATCATTTCACATTACGTATGAGTCAGGAATACCAGATACATTGATGTGGCAAAAGCAAATTCCATGTTTTCCATCTGCTATATACAATTTAATATGATCCTTGTAACAAGTCATATAAAGAAGAATCTGAGTCTACAATCCTCATACTCAAAGCTGGTAACTATCATAATACAGGTCTTTAATTCATCTTCCAAATGTTATTCATTAAGTTATATGATATATTTTAGGGGATAAGACTTTACAGAACTCAGGAAGTATTGTTTTTCTACTTTCAGTATCACATTTAGAATTTCATAAACTATACTTTTAGAACCTCTGAAAGCAGAAATGGAGGTTGTGAGCGGCAGCAAGTCTGATGAAGTGGGTCACAGTTGACCTGTTTCCTGATACAATAAGAGAAATTCATTTACACACACCTACTCACCTGCTACTATTTCTGTTCAAAATAATAACTGATCCTTATTTGATAATGCTCTGTGAATAAAAGGATGTTATCCTAGTTACATATCTGAGTGGAGGCTTGAAGGAACAACTTCTGCTATTACTACCTGCATCCCTCCAAGTGTTCTTTTCTCTTTCATTGTCTAGTATATCTTCAAAGAAGAGCAGAAGGATCATCCAGAGTCCTTTTATTGATGACAAGAAGCTTTCTCTAATAAAGTAAAGTCCTTGTCACTGGCTGATTTCTGTTTTCTTTTATGGTGCTTGGGTTTGGTATAAAATTTCAAAATTTTGTTTGATTAAATTGCAGTCAATTGACCTGCATTAATGCCTGTGATTAATGCAGGTCAGGATTAACAGGTACATTTTTTTAACGCATTAATCGCAGGTGTTAATGCTGCGCTGCCGCTTTGAAGTGCCGCTCCCGAGTGGCACTTCAAAGGAGCTTTGCAACGCAGAGCCGGGGATCAGCTGGAGTGCCCAGCTGATCCCAGGCTCCTAATGCGCTGCCCCTTAGAAATGCTGCCATGGCCCTTACAAGGGGCAGCACGGCATAGAGCCCAGGGTCAGCTGGGGACTCCAGCTAATCCTAGGCTTCATGCAGCGCTGCCCTGTTGAAATGCCACTGCTGCATTTCAAAGTAGAGGTGCACGCGATTAATCGTGGTTAAATTTTGTAATTGCTTGACAGCCCTATTAAATTGATTTAATTTAAATTTCTCCTTTAATTGTTATATGTCTGAATATTAGTTCTCGCTTAGTTCAAAGTCTTTGAGGAACTTTACATGACATTTCAAAAATTGAAAAATGATTAAATACACTACAGCACTTAAAAGTGTGAATTAGAAAAATATATAATTTATCACTATGACATTATTTTTTGAAAAGTACCTTAAATTATACATAAGTGTGGATTGTAATCTTTAAGGTTTAATACATTTCATGCAAATTATATGTGTGATGTTGAAGAGAACCAGGAAGTTATAGCTTTTCATTTTGACTATATGTTTAGATTCATGTCTGGGGGCACTTATTTAAATCTTATTTAAATCTGTGGATGCAAGTCATGTAAAGAAAAATCTATGCCACAAATGCTGCAGATCCAAATTGCACTAAAATTCAGGAGTGAAAGGTTCTGAGATTTGATTTCACCCATCAACAAATGCTGTAAAAGTCAGTTTCTTGAAAGCAGTTTTTGCTGTCAAAATAACATAACCAACCAGCTTTCCCATGCCATGTTTGTGACTGTCATTTTTGCTGACCACCTTAGTTAACTGTTTAAAGTATACATGTTTGAAAGGGAAGCTGATAAACACAGAATAAAGTACAACCATAAACTTTGACACATAATGAATGGGCGAAAAGCTAAGTCAGATTTTCAAACTTTTGTCTGTAAAATCATTTACAATTATGATTATTTTTTCAAGTATTATCCCAACACAAGAGGAAATAGAACCCTTCACATTAACATTTACAGTTTACAGGTGAAATGCAGAAAGAAATAAAGTGCCATTGTGGACTAGTTTGATGTTACAGAATAAAATAGTCAGAATATCAAAAAACAATTAGAGAGATTTTTCAATCTGGAAGAGAAGGCCTCCAGGAAAAAACAAATACTACTTAACTTATATCTACAGACATACAGGAGCGAGACAAAAAGGACGGAGATGGAGAGAAAATAATACACATTTGTTCTTCATGCCTAAATAGCAAATACAAAATTATGTTCCTTTTAATCAAATTTATTTTATGGTTATACACAAGGGCTGTGTCTACTTAGTTGCTGTTAGTTATTAGTCAGCAAAAAAATAAAGTTCTGTGTGGAATTCACTTCATGGATTAAGGCTCTCCACCCTAACCTTTGCCAGCTTGCTTCAAACAATACATATTTACATGTGCACACACTTCAGAACAAATACTTACAAGCATCCTGCATTAATTAAACTCCCTGGCTGTGTCTACACTGGCATGATTTTCTGGAAATGCTTTTAACGGAAAAGTTTTCCGTTAAAAGCGTTTTCGGAAAAGAGCGTCTAGATTGGCACAGACGCTTTTCTGCAAAAGCACTTTTTGCGTGCCGTGCCAATCTAGACGCGCTTTTCCGCAAAAAAGCCCCAATCGCCATTTTCGCGATCAGGCCTTTTTTTGCAGAAAACAAATCTCAGCTGTCTACACTGGCCCTTTTGTGCAAAAGTTTTGCGCAAAAGGGACTTTTGCCCGAACGGGAGCAGCATAGTATTTCCGCAAAAAGCACTGATTTCTTACAGTAGGAAGTCAATGCTTTTGCGGAAATTCAAGCGGCCAGTGTAGACAGCTGGCAAGTTTTTCTGCAAAAGCAGCTGATTTTGCGGAAAAACTTGCCAGTCTAGACACAGCTAAGGAGAAGGTGCCTTATTGTTATACTATAAATGTTACTGTAACAATTGAGAGCTAAGCAAAAGTTCCTGAAGCCCTTTTTATTGACTTGGTGATTTGGAAGTAGACAACACCTTCTTGTTTGGCACCAAAAATTATTCAACAATTCAAACAATTCTCATTCAATAAATTAACCTATTTGTTGTATTTTCTCTCTCACCTTATTTGTCAGGCTTCACTGTACTTATGTGGCCTGTACTTATGTGTACTTCATCACTGCAGTATCTGAGCCCCTCCCAAGTATTTTAAAATAGGTACAACTTTTCTTTCTTTCTTTCTTTCTTTCCAGCCTAATGTAAAAAAAACCTGAATAGTTTACAGGGCTTTTTTGTTTGCCCACTTTGGCTACGTCTACACTGGTGGCTTCTTGCGCAAGAACACCTTGCGCAAGGGTTCTTGTGCAAGAAGTCTTGCGCAAGAACATGTCCACACTGCCATGTGCGAGCTGTGCTTTTGCTCAAGAGCATCCATGGCAGTGTGGATGCTCTCTTGTGCAAGAAAGCTCTGATGGCCATTTTAGCCATAGGGGTTTCTTATGCAAGAAATCCCTGCCTAGCGTCCACACTGCCCTCTTGTGCAAGAGCTCCTGCGCAAGAGAGCTTACACCTGTTAAAAAAGAGCGTAGCTCTTGCGCAAGACGCCCTCTTTTACCACGCCGTTCTGTAAATTTCCTTGCGCAACAGCAGGCAGGCAGTGTGGACGCTCTGCGGCTTCTTGCGTAAGAACAGCCATACTTGCGCAAGAAGCCTGGAGTGTAGACATAGCCTTTGGGTGTGTGAGAGAAATGATTTAGGGAAGACTTATACGAAGATATGAATCTTACATTCAGCACAACAAACTCCCATACCCGTACACTACATTTAGCATAATTCTCTCTCATATACTCACTCTCTCTCTCTGCATGAGCAAGGTCACTTTTTTATGGACATCTTGACATCCAGAGCAGTTTTTTGTGTGTCTTAGTACAAGGGAATGTGAAGTATCCAGTTAAAATTAGAGGCACCATTTAGATGGACTTTTATAGTAATTTAAGTGTCCTTTCTTATTTACATTAAAGCTTCTCACTTGCCTGTAAATCAAATAAATCAAGGAATTAATTAACAGAAGAGGGAGAAAGAGTGGGCCTTTGATGTCTTTCATTATCTAGAAATTTGTTAACTGAATTCCAAAAGCATGGCAAGTCTGAAGAGATCTGCCCCGTCCCCTTTTATCAGTCATTAATGGCTGTGTATGTTGGGGACTTTTGCGTGTTTTTCTTTTGTGCTTTCTTTTTTCTTTCTACTCCATCGGGGATAGATTCCAACTACAGGAACATTACCATACATCCATTAAAGTCAGATCTGGCATTCAAAACTCAGCACACTACCTTTTGTATTAAGGGTTAGATTGTGACATTTAGACATTGTGTTGAGCCAGTGCAGTACCGTATTGCTGGGGTATGTCTGTGTACCACCACAAAGGAGTATGCTTCAGAAATTGTGCCATCATTCCTGCCTCCTCACTCATTCCTTTGGAGGCTATACTGGGTTCCAGGTGTCCTTGATATGAATTGAGAACCACAATACAAATATTATTACCCAGTGAAAAGAGCAGCAGATTTCTTCCTTCCTTATTGCATACCACTTACCAGTTAGGAAACATTGAAATGAAAATCTCCCACTGCTAACATTGCCGCAAAAAAATGCTCATTCTAACTGTCTTAGCCCTCCACAAATGCCCACACAAACATATAGACTGAGCTGCATGCCTGGAATGTTGACAGATTTGGGCCATTTCAAACAAAAGGGCTGTGTCTAGACTGGCAAGTTTTTCTGCAAAATCAGCCGCTTTTGCGGAAAAACTTGCCAGCTGTCTACACTGGCCGCTTGAATTTCTGCAAAAGCACTGACTTCCTACTGTAAGAAATCAGTGCTTTTTGTGGAAATACTATGCTGCTCCCGTTCGGGCAAAAGTCCCTGTTGCGCAAAAACTTTTGCGCAAAAGGGCCAGTGTAGACAGCTGAGATTTGTTTTCCGCAAAAAAGCCCCGATCGCGAAAATGGCGGGGCTTTTTTTTATGAAAGCGTCTAGATTGGCACGGACACTTTTCCGCAAAAAGTGCTTTTGCAGAAAAGCGTCCGGGCCAATCTAGACGCTCTTTTCCGAAAATGCTTTTAACGGAAAACTTTTCCGTTAAAAGCATTTCCGGAAAATCATGCCAGTGTAGATACAGCCAAGGAGAATTGGGGGAAAGGGGAGGGGTGTGAATTCCAGAGCAGAAATGCTTTCATGTGCATGCTGACTATATTCATAATAAATCTTATATTTTTCTTTCTTGATCATATAAGTATTGATATATCACTGATTGTATTTCAGTCATTAGTCTAATGCTGTATGTATTTAATGCTTTGAATATTGAATTGAATTCTGTCATTATCTACAGAACTAGATCGTTTTTTCTGATCATGAATCTCCATTATCTCTTCTCTTGGCGTTCAGACTGTGTTTCTATTTTGTGATCTAATTTTTTTTTATTTAGGAATATACCAATCTTTTGTTATTTTCCTTGGTTATATACAGTCACTTAGAAATCATACAAGTCTTACCATTACTGAATGCCATGCTTTTCATCTCTACAAAAGGCTTCTCTCACTTTTGCAAAATATGCAAACATTGGACAGGGATCATTTTTACAGAAATAATGTACTTATCTCTGCAGTGTCATATGGCAGCTTTTAAATAGTACAAAGCAAAGGTATGCAATAGTTGAGGAGGCTAACAATAACGTACTCAGTAGAAACTACAGAACTGATGCTGGTTGACAGGATGTAATCAGCAGATTGGAATTTGGCCTCTGCTCATTCTCTGCAATAGTGCCACTGAATTTGGGGTCTGATCCAAAGACGATTGAAATCAATGGCTCTTAAACATATGCCCAAATCCTGAAAAGTACTTAAGGTCCTAACTCCCATTGATTTCAGTAGGAGATAGGCTCCTAAATACCTTTGAGAATCTAGCCTTAGAGTGTGTCTACACAGCAGGCCTTAACTTGAAATGAGCTATGTCAATTGCGTAGCTTATTTAGAAATAGCTTATTTTGAAATTGGGAGCGTCTACACAGCACTTATTCCGAAATAGAGCACTCTTTCTCCAACTTCCCTTATTCCTTGTACAATGAGGCTGTGTCTACACTGGCATCCTTTTCCGTAAAAGGGATGCTAATGAGACACTTCAGAATTGCAAATGCCGCGGGGGATTTAAATATCCCCGCGGCATTTGCATGAACATCTGCCGCTTTTTTCGGCAGGGTTTTGCCGAGAAAGCGCCAGTCTAGACGGGATCTTGCGGAAAATAAACCCTTTTCCGGAAGATCCTTATTCCTACTTGAAAGGGATCTTTCGGATCCCTATTCCTTGAAAGTAGGAATAAGGGATCTTCCGGAAAAGGGTTTATTTTCTGCAAGATCCCGTCTAGACTGGTGCTTTTCTCCGGCAAAACCCTAAGCCGGAAAAAAGCGCAGTTATAAATTATAGAAATGCCGCGGGGGATATTTAAATCCCCCGCGGCATTTGCAATTCCGAAGTGTCTCATTAGCATCCCTTTTACGGAAAAGGGTGCCAGTGTAGACACAGCCTGAGGGTTACAGGAGTCGGAGTAAGAAATCCTTCAGCTTGACAGTATTTCAACATTATTATGAAATCACTGTCTGCTGTGTAGACACGGACTAAGTTATTTCAAAATAACACTAGTTATTTTGAAATAAAGTGTAGACGTACCCTTGGCTTCCCTCCAGTACCAAAAAAAAAGGGGCAGGACTTATTGGAAACCAGGGCCCTCAGGATATGTCTACACTATGTGCTTATTTTGAAATAAGCTATTTCAAAATAATAACTCTTGAAATAGCTATTTTGAAATAGTGCGTCCACACTACAAATCCCTATTGAAATAGCATAGAATTATGTTAAAATAGCACGTCCACACTGATTGGAGTCTGAATTGCATTTAAGGGCTCCTGGAAGCACTCTAGGCAGGACATCAGGACAGCAGTCACTTCCTGTAGCTTCTGCCTGAGCAGGGCCGGCTCGAGCCATTCCTGCGCCCCAGGCACTGCGCGCACGACACATGCGCAGCTCCACCCCTGGGTGCACGGCGCATGCGCGTCCCGGCGTGCGCTGCGCACCTTACAGCTGCAATCGGGCACGCGGTGCCTGATTGCAGCTCGAAGGGGCACTGCGCGGCCCCCAGCCCCGGGCGCGTGGCGCCTGATGGCAGCTGTAAGGGGCGCCGCGCGGCCAGGAGTGCGGCGCCCCGTACTGCTGCCATCAGGCGCCCCCCATAGGTTGGTGCCCCGGGCAGCTGCCCGGCTAGCCCCCCCCTTAATCTGGCCCTGCGCCTGAGGCTATCTGAGGCTCATGCTTAAAGGGGCTCCCCTCTACAGCTGTGTCTCAGACGCTTCACCTTAGCCTACCTCCTCAAGGGACAGCAAACTGTTAGCATTTAGGAATACACTTGTGAGACAAAGGTTGACCTATGATAAGATTGTATCCTCATAAATGCAGTTCCAATGGGAATGAAATAATATGTATATTAAACACAGGGAAAGTTAAAATTAACTTAAAAATATACATTGGTAGGTAGATGGATTAGAAGCCCTATTAGGTCTTTTTGCATCTTTAATTTTTGTGATGCTATTAAATTACACTTATGAGAGAAGAACTGTACATTATTACATAACTAAGGTCAGGAGAGATGAATGCTTAGATGAGACACATCCAAGGAACACCTCGTAATGCAGGAAGTGGTGCTGGTAATTTAGCAGCTTTCTCCTCCCATTCAGTTAGTACTAAACCAATATGCCATCATAATTTTAGGAAGTAGTATACTGCAGGACAGGTATTGGGTGTTTTCTCATAACATAAAATAACTGGCAAATACTAAGGGTACGTCTACACAGCAACATTATTTCAAAATAACTAGTGTTATTTCAAAATAAATTAGTCCAGGTCTACACAACCAGAAGCTATTTCAAAATAATGTTGAAATACTGTCAAGCTGGAGGATTTCTTACTCTGACTCCTGTAACCCTCATTGTACAAGGAGTAAGGGGAGTCAGCGGAAGAGTGCTCTGTTTCGAAATAAGTACTGTGTAGACGCTCCCAATTTTGATGCACCCCAACCAAAATCCCCACTGAGTTTTAGTAAGGGGCCAACAGCTTGCTAAATAGATACATTTCCTCTATGAGCAAATTATTGCTTTTCTTTCTTGATTTATAGAATGAGGATTAGATGGGCATCTTTGGGACAGAAATAAAAATTCATGGGTGGAGGGGTGTGTGCAAATATGTATGCGATGTTTAGCACAAGGGGGCCCTGATCCTTGTTTGGGCCTATAGCTTGTACTGCAAAATATACATTTAAATAATACTAAGATTCCTTTATGGACA
The DNA here is from genome assembly GCA_019425775.1 of Rafetus swinhoei. NCBI lineage: Eukaryota > Metazoa > Chordata > Testudines > Trionychidae > Rafetus > Rafetus swinhoei. Next base: position 26,328,284 of record CM033443.1, on the reverse strand, counting down.
GACACAAAAGGACAGGTTATAACAGCTCTTACTCAAATAAAGAATACATGTTATAACAAGTGTCCCTGCATAAGCATTAGTGATTTCATGAATGCCTCTTTTTGGCATCTGATGTTGGGCACAAAGTTTAAAGAATTGTGTTTTTGCCAAGAAATTCATGTTTCATTTTGAATTTCTTGGCTTTTGTTAGTTTGTCTTTTAATATGAGCCACTTGTTTGATTGTGACTTAATATCTCAGAAAGACTAAACTGAACTCATTGAATCTTGTCACTCAGTAGAGGAGTTTCACTGATTATAGGAAAGTTTTGCCTCTGTTAAGTTGCCCAGCGTGCTAAAAGAGAACATTTAATAACCATTTCCCACAGCTTGCTGGGGTTGACAAGGTGTCTGTTCCACATGTGGCTGCTGAAAGGTTCTCTGCTATTTCAGAATGGCATTTTTTTCTGGCTCTTGCTTACAAGAAGTCTCCCTCAACTGAACTATTATTACCAAAAGAATGTGTAGTTTATAATATCTAGGAAGCTTTACAGTAAAGTATCATTAAAGGAAATCCTGTTCCAAGTAGCTCCATCAATAACTGTTAAGGAAGAATATATACCATTAAATAGTAATTGTTAATTGACTATGATAAAACAAGCTAAGAATGGCAATGTAGTATAAACATGTTGTATTGTTGAATGTACCTATTTATAGCCAGTTATTTCAATTTGTTGGTAGGCTACACTATATATATATAGGCTAATAGAGAAGTGTTTAATAAATACTTGTCACCATCTGACGCTATTGAAACTTTTTTCTAAGTGTATATTTATATTAAACAACCAGTGGGACCCCTGGACAATCAAGATGCTAAAGGAGCACTCAAAGATTATAAAGTCATTGTGGATAAATGAAATATTTCCTTCAGTCTTCATGGCTATGGATATTGGGGAAATTCCCAAACCTGAGCCATTCTTTTTAGGTGACAAATCTGAGGCATTGTCCTAGATTGAAACATTATTGGAGGTTGGGCAGGACTTGAACCCACCACCCTATGCTCCTCAGGTGAATATGCTATCCCCTAGTCCACTCAAGATCTCACCCCACTTCCTGGGCATCCCTTATCCTGTTTTGCTAACATGGGAGCCAGCTCCATCCCTCAGGCAGCCTGTGTTGGCTATCTGGCTGCTCCCAGAATGGGTGAAGGGATTCAAGCCCCCAACCCTGTGTGCCCCAGACAAATGCCCTATCCCCTAGGCCACTCCAGAACCCACCCTTTCTCCCTATATTTAGGGCATCCCCGCCCACACTCCAGACCCCTTGGCTAAGACCAGAGCCTGCACCCCAATTCCCTACCCCAGCCTGGTGAAAGTGAATGAGGTTCGGGGAGAAAGGGGATGGAGTGAACAGGGTGAGGCCTCTGAGTAGGGGTGGGGCAGGAGCGGGGCCTCTGAGAAGCGGGGGAAGGAAGCTGGGCAAGGGTACTTGGGTTTGAGGCAGATCTTACATTGCACTTAAATTGAAAAAGTGATCTTGAGGTTAAAAAGGTTGGAGAGCACTGCACTAGGCTCTGTCAGAGACTGGAAATGGGTGATGGGAGAGGGATTGCTTGAAGATTCTCTGTTCTGTTCACTCCCTCTGGGGCATTTGGGCTTGGCCACTGTCAGAAGACAGGATGCTGGGCTAGAGGGACCTTTGGTCTGACCCAGTATGACCGTTCTTATGTTCTTATGGTCTTACAAACACACAAACTCTGAAAAATGAACATTAAGATTGAAAAGTCAAGTACTCCAAAGTTAGAAAATGTAGAATTAAGGTGCTCTGTGGAGATGTTTGCTGACCACATAGGAATATTTGCTGAATAATTATAGCTTACACACAAGTAGTTTGGGAATATTTGCTATTCAAAATTCAAGCTTTGATTGAACATACAGGAATAGAAACAACAACATGATTTTTGTAATGCTCAGATTTCAAGTGTGAATGCGTGGTAAATTTGCTTTTCCATTAATATGCTGCAGCATTCACTCAACAAACCTCCCCTGCATTTATTTGCTAGAGTATTTATGGAATATTGCAAACACAATTGAAGGAAATGCATTTAGAAATGTGTTTGGTATCCAATGCCTGAGTGGATTCATGCAGTGTTATAAGATGTGGGCTGATGTACTGAGGTCTTTCAAAGGGACACAGACATGGGCAAAGTGAAGGCAATGAAAGGTGATGCCTTCCCAAATAGCCATAGATGTTCCTGCCCGCTCACACTCGTCCCGGGCTAGGCTCCCTCCTACCTGCCTTAAGCCTGCTTATTGGTGACTGAGGGGTGGGGAGTCAGACAGCTTGGCAGGGTGCTGGAGCTGGCAGCTCTGTCAGGAGGGGCTTTTAAGGGGGTTAGCCAGGGGCTGGGTTGGGAAGGTTGGGGATAAATGGCCACCCAGCACTCAGGGCTGGAGCGGAGTAGCCTGGGGTCCAGCAATAGGAGGAGGTGGGGGAGACACTAACCTTGGGCAGGGGCCACTCACCACAATGGAAGGGACACAGGACTGGCTCCAGTGGGCATGGAAGAGGCAGGGTTGGAGTTAGCCTTCCCAAGCCAACCATTCACCCACTGCCCAAGGGCATAGACTTTACTATATTCAAAACATCAGTGACTATAAGAGAAAACAGCACTTCGCCATCTCTTGCAGCAACAAATACAGTCATATATCACCAACGTGAGGTGATCAAGCCAGACAGCAAGAGTAAGAGTAGCTAAACTTGTTGATGTCATGAACCTACTTGAAGAAGTGTGGTTTTAGGGGGAAAATAGAATATATTCAAATGCTGCTTAGAAAGCTACTAAATATGGCCTCTTCCAGTAAAATTGAAGTATGAGGTTTGGCAAACATCGATGAATTTCTACAAAATCTGTAATTGTGTATATAAAATACTTGGTTACATTTATGTTTCCTCTTGTATCCTTTCTCTATTTCCTCTCAACAAAGCATGCTGGGAAGGGGCACTTTATCATGACGGTTGTTCTGCTTCTCTATCAGTGCTTATAAAGAGAGCACTTGAGAAGAAGAAGCTGTTTAAATGGCCATGTGAGTTGCAGATAGGGGAGATAGGGACCTGAAGGGGCCCTCTTGTTTGAAAAAAAAAAAATCTACGGACTGTACACTGGAGAAAACTCTCTGAGTCAGTATCTCCAGCCACTGTGGGTAAGTGGACTATATGGCTACGTCTAGACTGCAAGCCTCTTTCGAAAGAGGCTTTTTCAAAAATACTTTCAAAAAGCCTCTTTCAAAAAAGAGCATCTAGACTACAACCAGTACTAAAAGTTAGTCGCTAAAAAAAAAAAAGAGAGCACCCAGGCAGTCTGGATGCTCTCTTTTGAAAACGCACAGTTTGCATTACATAGCGCCTTTTTTCGAAAGAGCACTTTCAAAAAAAGGCATTCTTCCTCATAAAACGAGGTTTTCTGCGGTCAAAAAAACTGCCATGTTCTTTTGATTTACTAAAAGAACACGGCAGCAGTCTAGACGCAGGGGAAGTTTTTTCGAAAAAAGGCCACTTTTTTTGAAAAACCCCTGTGGTCTAGACACACCCTATATGAGATAATGTGTTGGTGTTATAAACAGCCTGTTTTTTAAGATACTCCATCTTTATCTCACCATTTCTGTGGCGGGTGGGGCATCATGGCACGCTGCAATAGCTAGTGACTAAGTTGAAAAGAATCCTGAATATCTCAAAGCTTAGAGGCATTAATTTTAGGATCCTATATACAAATGTGTTCTTTGAGTTCATCTGACTTTAAAGCATATTCATCCTGACATTGATGTATTGTAGCTTTGATTTTTTTTTATTTAATGTTTTATCCTTAACTCATTTAATTTACAACTAACAGAATATAGTAAGATGCTATCACCAACTTTACCATGTGCGTCTTAACATTTCTTGGAATGCAACAAGCAAGTATCTGCTTATGCTTTGGATTGTGAGCTTTTGTCTGTTGCTTCTGATATTTTCTTACAGGTGGGTGAGGATGAATAGCTTACACTGGCAGAAGATTTATGAAAGGATGTATTCAGTCTTTGGGAGGTGGGAGGCTTGTTGCTTTCTCCAGTTGATCTGTTGCCTTTTATATCATCTTAGGCTATGGCTGTTGTGCGTATTCTCCCATTTTCCCCTAGATTGCATTATGTCTTAATAGAGCTACAGGATAAACCTCTCTGATCCAGGACTCTCTGGTCCGGCAACATTTGTGGTCCAGTGCCAGACCAGAATGTCCCTGAACCAGAAAACTCTGGTGGCTGGGAGTGGGGACCAGCTGGGAGTCTGGCAGCAAAGGGGCTGACAGCTGGGAGTCCAACAGGGGAGCAGGAGTAGAGCTGATCCATTGGCTGGGAGGCCGGCGACCTGTAGTTACTGACTCAAAAGTGCTAGTGTGATGGTGGAGATGGTGTGATGGTGGTGGGAGGGTTCTACAGTTTTGTGCATATGGTTTAGAAATGTAGAAAGCTCGCAACTTTTGGTCTGAAGTTATCAAGTTGATGAAATATTTGCTGGACGTGTTTAGTTTATTTAATCCAGATGTTTTCATTTTAAATAGTTGAAATGTTATAGTAAGTAGTCATGTAAAAAGGCTTGCAGGGGTAATGTAAGCAGTAGCAAGAACATGTATTAATGAAATGGACAGAGGAATCTGTACCTTCCATGGACTAAGGACATGAACGCATGTATCTTGAAGCAAGTATTGCATGTAAATTACATGGACATCTAGGATTTGAGGCCTATTTTTCATATATAAATGTTACATTACAGACTAGTTTTTGTAAGGCTTTTATTTGAGTAATAAATATAAACACGTCATTTTAGAGTCAAATAAAAACCTGAGGTTTTAATTATATTTTATGGCATTTAGGATTTTTTTTTAAAAATAGCGGTCCACAATTAAAGTAGTGATTCGATATCTGTGATTTTTAATGTATTAATTCTAATTTATCTATATTATCCAACTATACAAGTGTTGTAGGATAAAAATTGAGAGGAGAAAGGAACAAAAGGATTCCACAGCAACTAGAGATTTGCAAGGATTTGAATGTATTATGCAGATACAGACCCATGGCATATTTAACATAATATTAGCAAGAGAATCAGACATTTAAGATGCAAAAGACCTTTGGGGTCATTTTACACAGTAGCTTCTCTTCAGCCAGTGTAGGACTGTTCTCTGTGGTATGTAACAAATCTGTGACCCCTAGATAGTCATGAGTTGACACTGTGTTGCATAATACAGTTACTTGGAAAAGCATAGCACTAATGGAGATAGAGGAGGAGGATGTGAGTTCTAAAAAGCATCTGTCCCTTCCATTTGTGCGTAAGGAAACTCCTTTCATCACTGTTAGCAGTACAAGGTCTAAAGATGTGACTGGATTGTTCTGACTATATTCATTAGAGAGTATTGGTGCACATGCACAGACACTAGGCTATGTCTACACTGGCGGGTTATTGTGCAAGAACTGCCGTTCTTCCAGAAAGCGTCCACACTGCCCGCCTGCTCTTGCGCAAGAAGATTTACAGTACGGCGTGGTAAGAGAGGGCTTCTTGCACAAGAGCTACGCTCTTTTTTAACAGGTGTAACCTCTCTTGCGCAGGAGCTCTTGCACAAGAGGGCAGTATGGATGCTCGGCAGGGATTTCTTGCACAAGAAAGCCCTATGGCTAAAATGGCCATCAGAGCTTTCTTGCACAAGAGAGCGTCCACACTGCCATGGATGCTCTTGCGCAAAAGCACAGCTCGCACACGGCAGTGTGGACATTTTCTTGCGCAAGAGTTCTTGCACAACACTTTATAACCAACTAGTTCTATAACCAACACTCCCAGCTATCTTCGAGATACTACTGACTTCCTGAGAAAACTACAAAACATCATAACCTCCCCGATAACACCATCCTTGCTACCATAGATGTAGACGCTCTATACACCAACATCCCACATGAAGACGGATTACAAGCAATTAGAAACACTATCCCAGAGGACACCACTGCCAATCTGGCAGCAGACCTATGTAACTTCGTTTTCACCCACAATTATTTCCAGTTTGAGGACAACTTATACCTCCAGATCAGCGGCACAGCCATGGGTACCCGCATGGCCCCACAGTATGCTAACGTCTTTATGGCTGACTTAGAACAACGTTTCCTCAGATCCCGTCCCCTTCTACCCCTTCTCTACTTACGCTACATCGATGACATCTTTATGATCTGGACCCATGGCCAAGAAACACTGGAGGCATTCCACAGAGACTTTAACAACCTACACCCCACCATCAATCTCAGCCTGGACCACTCTACACGAGAGATCCATTTCCTGGACACCACAGTACAAATCACCAATGGTAAATTAGATACCACTCTCTACAGAAAACCCACTGACTCCTACAGTTACCTACGTGCCTCCAGCTCCCATCTAGAACACACCATACGATCCATCGTCTATAGCCAAGCCCTTCGATACAACCACATCTGCTCTAATCCCACTGACAGAGACCAGAAACTTCAGGATCTCTACCAAGCATTTATAAACCTCAATTACCCACCCAGAGAAATAAAAAAAACAAATTGAAAGAGCCAGACGAATACCCAGAAACCATCTACTTCAAGACAGACCCAAGAAAACCAACAATAGAACACCACTTGTCATCACCTATAGCCCCCAACTTAAACCCGTCCAACACATTATCAATAAACTACAACCTATACTGGGACAGGATACTACACTCCGAGAGGCTCTGGGAGACAGACTCATAGTCTCCTATAGACAACCACCTCAGGATGATTCTTACCAACAACCACAGGACATACCACACTAATACCAACCCTGGAACTTTCTCTTGCAACAAACCCCGTTGCCAGCTTTGTCTACATATTTACTCTGCTGACACCATTATTGGACCTAACCAATTCAGTTATAAGATCAAGAACACATATTCCTGCTCATCCAGAAATATAATTTATGCCATCATGTGCCAACAGTGTCCGTCTGCTATGTACATTGGACAAACGTCTCAGACACTTCGCCAAAGAATCAATGCACACAAAACAGATATCAGACAGTGTCACAAAGAAAAAACAGTTTCTTACCATTTCAACCAGAAAGGGTATTGTCTCAATGACTTAACTACCTGCATCCTGCTTCAAAGGCATTTTAACACAAGACTTCAAAGAGAAACCTCTGAACTGTCATTCATACTTAAATTTGACACTTTACGACTTGGTCTCAACAAAGATGCTAAGTACCTTACCCATTACAAAGATAGCTTCCCCCAATTATCACCTCTAATATCATTAACTCACAGACATTAACCTCCCCCCCTCATCCCCCCTCTGTTCTGAAATTTGATTTGTCCTTTTTATATGTGTTCACTTTTTTTGATTGTACCCCCTTTGGTATATATGGTCATGCCAATTTTCTTCCACAATTTGATCTGAGGAAGTGGATCTGGCCTATGAAAGCTCATCACCTAATAAACCATCTTGTTAGTCTTTAAAGTGCTACATAGTCCTATCTTTTGTTTCAGCTAGACCAGACTAACACAGCTGCATCTCTATTACTTTATTTTAAAGTGTGCCATAATACGAGCTTTTCTTGGCCTCATCATAACTGATTCAGCAGGTAATTTAACTTTAAGATTAGCATTTTTCAGTATGCCAGCCAAAATTATTATGAGGGTCTGCGTATTTATATGAGTACAGTTTCCAGTTAGGTAGTATGAGATTCTACAGCCACACAATAACGACTTGGAAAATGAAAGCCAGTTTTTGAAAGTTACGTGTCAAATGTTAGCGATCTAAATCTATGTTTAAGCACTTAATTAAGGGGCCAGATTTATTTTCAGAGCCTCCACAGCTCCCATTATGTGATTAGCCTACTACATGCATTTGACATTAAATACAGTACATTCACACTTCAAATGGCAGAATAACACAGATGGGTGGTGACAAATGACACATTCAAAGGAGTATACAGACTTGAGCTAAAATTTCAGTGTCTATTAATTTTGATTATCTCATTTTTGTGTATGACTATCTTGACTTAAAACTTGTTTTTACAGGTCCTGGTCATTATAACAAGTTATTAAGAGAAAATATTAGAAATTCAGAAACGGTAATAGAGGTATAGAATTTCAAAAGGCAGCTATGTTGCATCTATATATTCATTCCATTTTTCCTCCCAGTTAATAAGAGGAATACATGAAAATAAACAAAAAATATGTATTTCAGAACATAAGTGTGGCACTAGACTTGCAAAAATATGAGAAGAGTCATACATAATAATAACAACCCAACAGGCAGACTTGTTGAGACAAACACATTGGAATCATTCAGAAAAATAACAAGATGACAAGAGAGAGTCAAAAAAGGACAAGATTTTATGCACCAAATAGCGTTTTTCCATTCCCAAAGAATTTCTTCTACTCACACAAGAATTAGGAGGGAAAAATAAATAAGTCAAAACCTTCGCCTTAAGAAACCACAACTATATATTATCCTAGCAAACCAAAGGCAATAAATAAATAAAATATTCATGTTCAGAAGTGCTTAATGAGAAATGGTGATCTGCTGTTTAAGAAGGGGGAGGGATAGCTCAGTGGTTTGAGCATTGGCCTGCAGACCCCAGGGTTATGAGGGGGCCATTTAGGGATCTGAGGCAAATCTGTCAGGGATGGTACTTGGTCCTGCCACAAGGGCAGGGGACTGTATTTAATGATCTCTCAAGGTTCCTTCCAGCTCTACAGATAAGTGTATCTCCATATAAAGAAAAGGCAGAGCTGAAAGTGACACTGAGGGTAGAGCTACACAGCACACTTTTTTCAAAATACGCTATTTCAGATTTTTTTTCTGAAATAGCTTATTTCAAAATAGTGTGTCTATACACAAAAAGCACATTGAAATATCACTTAGCTATTTCAAAATAGGGCATTCTCACTGGTTGGATGCCAACTCACATTTAAGGCCACTTGGAACCACTTCAGGCAGGGCATCAGGATGCAGTTACTTCCTGGAGCTGCTTCCTGAGGCTATCTGAGCCTAGTGCTTAAAGGGACTCCCCTGTATAGCTGTTTCTCAGGTTCTTCTCCTGCTTGCCTACCTCGCTGAGGGAAAGCAAAGCCTTTTCTCTGAAGCTATATCTACACTGCAGGCTTTTGGGGGCAGAGCGTACGCTAATGAAGCGCTCATTAGCGTTTGTCGTGACATCATTTGCATATCGCTGAGGATGCTTTTTGCTCAAGAGGTTTTTGTGCAAAAACAAGCAGCGTAGACAGGTCTGTTTTGCACAAAAACCCCGTTTTGCGCAAGATCCCGTATACAGTTGAGTCCGGATTATCTGACCCTTGGTAAGCCGACATTCCGTTTTATCCGACATAGCTGGATAAACCCTGGGGTTCCGTGGACCATTGTCAGGGGATCCGCGAGAAATCCCCAGCCAGCCTAGTGCAGCGCGAGTATGTGGTCCCCAAGGCCAGCCGCCCCCACGCTGCCATGCCGCATGCAGCCTCCCCAGCTGACGAGGCTCCAGCAGCAGCCCCTGAAAGCAAAACTAAAACCCCGCGCTGCCGCCAGCTGCCCGCCCACCATGTGACTGGGCCCATTTCTCCTGCATCAGCTGCTGACATCCCTTGAATTGCAGTGCACGGTGGACTATTGAGCGTCCAGCCTGCGGGTCAGAGCCTCCTGCCGGCGCCGCTTGGTCCCCATCCCTGCCTGGCCCCTTCCCTCCCTGCAGCTCCCAGGCACGGGCCAGGAGAATGGCCCCGCTCGCTGCCCCGTCGCTCCGGGCGCTGCTGATGCTGCTCCTGCTGCCCCTGCTTCTACCGCCCTTCTCGGCGGCCTCCAAGCGGAACATCCCCAAAGTGATGCTGCCCTTCACCCGGAGCACCCGCGTCAACTACTGTACAGGTAATGTTCTGTACTCCGTATTATCCGTCATTTTCGTTAATCCGACCACCTTTCAGTCCCGTTTAGGTTGGATAATCGGGACTCTACTGTACCTCCTTTATTGCGGCATAAGGGATCTTGTGCAAAAGGGTTTTTTGTGCAAAACGGACCCGACTACACTGCTTGATTTTGCGCAAAAACCTCTTGTGCAAAAAGCATCAGTGGAGAATATGCAAATGACAGCGCAAAAAATGCTAATGAACACTTCATTAACATACTCTCTGCCAGCAAAAGCCAGCAGTGTAGCAGGAAGCATAAGGGATCTGTCGAAAGAGTCTTTCTTGCTCGACAGATCCCCCTCAGGACTGCTGCTTTTTGCCGACAAAGTGCTGAGTCGGCAAAACGCGGTGGCCATTTTTATGCAAATTAGGCACGGGATATTTAAATCCCTGCCTCCTTTGCAATGTCGACCTGCCTAATCTGCATCCCTCTGCCGACAGAGGGATGCAGTCTAGACATACCTTGGGAGTGCAGCTCTTCCAGCTGCACCCCCACCATGCACCGTCGCTTCTGGTGGTTGGATACCACTTCCAACTGGTGGGACCGGCTTGTTATGGAGTGGTGGGATGATCAGCATTGGCTCCAGAATTTCCGCATGAGGAAGGAGACCTTTCTGGAGCTTTGTCTGTGGTATGTGTGTGAAGTGCTGGAATGGGGAACCCTAGGGAAAGCGGGGCTTAGGTGTTGGGTGGGGAAGCCCCCTTCTCCGGGTGGTTTTTCAGTCCCACCTCACACAGCCCTGCCAGGGGGTGGACTATGTAAAGGGTGGCTCTGGGTTTGGTTGGGGGGGAGGTAAAGGGGAGGTAGGCTCAGGGACCTCCCAAAGGCTCTGACACCCCTGTGATTCTCTGTTTGTTTGTCTGTCTCCTCCTACAGGTGGTGAGAGCCATCAACACCATCCTGCCGTGCAAGATCATGGGCAGCCATGGGCTTCCCCAACTGCAGGGGGGCTATTGACAGCACCCACATCCCCATCTGGGCCCCTGACCACCAGGTATCTGTCTACATAAACTGCAAGGGCTACTTCGCCATGGTCTTGCAGGCCCTGGTCAACCACCGTGGGCAGTTTACCAACATCTACGTCAGATGGTCAGAGAAGATGCATGACACCAGCGTCTTCAGAAACTCCAGTGTGTTCTAGAAACTGGAAGTCGGCACTTTCTTCCCCGAGCGCACCATCAGGGTCGGGGACATGGACATGCCACTGTGTGCCATCATGGGGGGGACATGGCCTACTCTCTCTTGCCCTGGCTCATGAAGCCCTACACCAGACACCTTGACCCTAGCAAGGAACTCTTTGATGCCAAGCTCACCACCGTGAAGGGTCCACATGGTGGAGGATGCCTTTGGGCCTCTCAAGGAGAGGTTCAGATGCCTCCTCACCGGGCTGGACTTAGGGGAGCAGAACATTCCCCAGGTGGTGGCCGTGTGTTGTGTGCTCCACTACATATGTGAGTGGAAGGGGGAGGCATTCCTCCCTGGATGGGGTGCAAAGGTAGGCCAGGTTGGTGGGGCCTTTGCTTAGCTATGTACCGCTGCCATCCAGCAGGCGCATCAGGCGGGGGTGTGCATCCGGGAGGCCCTGAGGGAGAGTTTCTCACAAGGATCCTACTGACACTCTCCTCTTGGCATCCCCACTTGGGGCCTGTGCCTTGCCCCTCTCTGCCTTTCCGCCCACACCCTTCCCTTTCCCCCCTTCCACTGCTCCCCTGCAGAGACAATAAAACTGACATTGTTTTTTTGGAAACAATCAACTGTGTGTGGTTTTTATTTGGGGTCAAAGTAACTCCGGAGGGACTAGAGAAAGAACCTGGGAGAGGAAAGTCGGGGTAGGGAAGGATGTAGTGGGGAGGAGCGGCTCAGGGCTGGGAGTGGGATTGGCGCCTGGCTTGGCTGGTTCCACGGCCTCGAGTGTGGGGATGTTGGTGACCATGGGGAGGGGGAAGGCTAGGGGAAGAAGCAGGAGGTGGAGCTGTGGGGCAGAGACTGGCATAGGAGGTGGGGAAGGAGCGGCAGCAGAAGCAGGAGCTGGCTCTGGCCAGGCAACGAGAGACTGAATGGCTGTGCACATGGTGCGACCCTGCTGCAGCAACTCCCTCCAGGTCTCTTTTCGCATCTGCATGTCCTCCTGGAGCCTCTGGTCCAGAGTCTCATGCAGGGCCCAAAGCACGGAGATGTGCTCCCGTAGCAATTCCTCCTGCGTCCTGTGGCACCTGCGGCTCCCACGGTGCTGGGCGGCTTCCCTGGGTGATGTTGCTCGCCTCACTCTCCCAGCTGGTCTGGCTGTGTAGAATAAAGAGAGATGGTTAGTCATCCTGGAGACACTGTCCCTGAAGTCTTGCCCTCATCTCTGAGCTGAGACCAACAGTTCTCAGGTCAGATGAAGGTGATGTGCTGGGAGCAAGGCCATCTGTGCCCTGGATAGCAGACCCTTTCTTACAGAGGCCCAGCTGTACCCAGGGGAGCAGGCTCCCCTGCCCCTCCCCCGTCCCAGGGACAAGCAGGCATGGCAAGTTGCCAGCCACACCGGGATCCCGTGGGCGGGTGGGGGACCATGGGCTGGCTGGGCTTGCCTCGGTGCCGTGCACACACCGGGTCCGGCAGTGGTGGTGTCCGAAGGGGAAGAGGACTTGTATCACTGGCCGCTGGAGGAGAGGGGGGTCAGGGTGTAAGTGGGGAGGGGTGTGTGAGCAGTAGATGCTCCTGCAACTTGATGCTGTCCCTGGGAGCGGGTGCTGCCTGGAGCGTATAGGTATGCCCAGGGCTCGACAAACCGCTGTTTCTACTCGTCCGTGGAGAGTAGATTTCAGCCGGTCGCTCAATGCGCCCCATTCACCGGCGCTGCGCACATGCACGGTGTCGCTCTGGCACATGCACGGTGCAGGGCTGGCAAGTAGCTCTCACCGCAGTTTGTCGAGCCCTGGGTATGCCCATGTGCCGTGTGCAACACTCCTGAGCATGTGCATGTGTATGGCCATGTCCCCAGCCTCCTTCTAGGGGTGGCTTGTGGTGGAGGGTGTCCCAGAAGGGTGTTCCACCCAGGTATCAGAAGTGCACCTGGCCTCCTCAGATCCTGTGAGCAAGAGCCCAGGGGTGCTGTGGTGCAGCCTCCTGGGGCTTTGTGGCCCAGACTGGTGCTGCACATGAATCCACATGCATGGACTGCAGAGCGATCTATAGGCTGAGAAGGCCACACGAGGAGCATAACCCAGACCCTCCCTGCCCACCACCTCCACCTTGTCTGTGTCATGTGCCTAAGATCACTCACCTGATGATCCTTCCCCGGCCTCAGGGGATACCTGGGACACATCCAGGCCGTGAGGTACCAGCTCAAGTATCACCGTGATGATAGTGCTGGCCACGTCAGGGTCCTCCTCCTCCTCCCCACGACTGGCTCTGCCCCCCGGGTGGGTGACGACAGGCACCTCCAGCCCTGAGTCAACCACCAGGGCTGGGGAAGGGGCTGCACTGCCCCCCTAGGATGCGGTGTAGGTCTTGGAAATAGGGGCAGGAGTGGGGCTCTGCTCCACAGCAGGATCTGTACTACCTCGCCTTGGAATAGGCCTGGCAGAGCTCCTTAACTTTTATCTGGACCTGCTCCTGGGTCTGGATGTGGCCCTTTGTGGTCAGGCTATTGGCCATGGAGCTGTAGATGTCAGTGTTGTGCCATTTGGTGTGGAAATCCTGGATGTTTTCCTCCTTGCCCCACACCTCAATGAGGGCCAGGATCTCTGCCCCAGACCAAGATGGCGTGCACCTCTTGCAGCACCTGGCAGGCTCCTGGGAGCCATCAGATTGCTCCCTGGGAGCAGGGGAGGGCTCTTGTGGGGCTCGAGGGTCAGTCATGATGGCTCAATGACATGCTGTGGCAGCAGCAGTGTGGCTGGAGGCTGTGAGGGCCAGCTTCCTGCCACAGCCATTACCCCTGTGGCTGCAGCTTTAAGGGCTGCAGGGGAAGAGGAACTATAGAGTCCTGAGAAGTGTGGATGGAGTGGACAGCAGGGCACCCGGGGGATTTCCTGAAGGCCCCTTATTTCAAAATAAGTCCAGCTGCTGCATCCACACATGCCCTCTTCTGAAATAGCTGTTTTGAAATGGGAGTTATTCCTCGTGGCATGAGGTTTACAGATTTCAGAATAAGCTGTCTGTTATTTTGAAATAATAGAATAGGTGTGTAGACGCTCGCATTGTTATTTCAAAATAATGGCCGTTGTTTCGAAATAACTGCTGTGTAGCAGTTATAGGCAGTTTGGACCCTTATAGTCCAAAGTCCAGAAGTTGTTTTGGGTCACCGTGTGCTCTTTTGTCAGCCTACATTTTCAGCAGAGTTTTGTCTGTGATAATTAAAAACATAACTCTGTGCTATTAGGACAGGATATATACAGTCCCCTTATGACACCCTGAATTTCATCTTACCCTCACAAATCAACAGAAAGTGGATAACCCCTGTGATCATGAATTCTGAGTGTGATGCTCAGGCACTCGCTTGTCATAGCAGCAGATAGCAGAAAGAGCTGCTGCCAAACATACCCATCTGTGTTCTTTAGCTCTGCCTCTTCTTAGGGAAAGGGTTCTACTGTCTAACCCATCCATGTTAGTCTGGATGTGTGAGTGTGCAGGGCTTGCAGGATTAGATTAAGCACTGTAGCTTATATTGTAACCTCTGTGCCTCTGAACCTCGGACATTTCCCAGTTATTTGAAATGAGAATTGACCAGGATCTGATCTGTTTTAAAATCAGCATAACATATTTTTATTTCAATTTTTGGGAAGTATTTTAGTGGTAGAATTTATTCTACTGTTTCTATGAACTGCCTGTAATGCTAAAATGGATAGAAACATAAGAACGGCCGTACCGGGTCAGACCAAAGGTCCATCTAGCCCAGTATCCTGTCTGCCGACAGTGGCCAGCACCAGGTGCCCCAGAGGGGGTGGACCGAAGACAATGATCAAGCGATTTGTCTCCTGCCATCCCTCTCCAGCCTCTGACAAACAGAGGCCAAGGACACCATTTTATCCCCTGGCTAATAGCCTTTATGGACCTAACCTCCATGAAATTATCTAGCTTCTCTTTAAACTCTGTTATAGTCCTAGCCTTCACAGCCTCCTCTGGCAAGGAGTTCCACATGCTGACTACACGCTGTGTGAAGAAGAACTTCTTTTATTAGTTTTAAACCTGCTACCCATTAATTTCATTTGGTGTCCTCTAGTTCTTCTATTTAGGAACTAATAAATAACTTTTCTTTATCGGCCCTCCACACCACTCATGATTTTATACACCTCTATCATATCCCCTCAGTCTCCTCTTTTCTAAACTGAAAAGTCCCAGTCGCTTAACCTCTCCTCATATGGGACCCGCTCCAAACCCCTAATCATTTTAGTTGCCCTTTCTGAACCCTTTCCAAGGCCAAAATATCTTTTTGAGGTGAGGAGACCACATCTGTACACAGTATTCAAGATGTGGGCGTACTCATAGTTTTATACAAGGGCAGTAAGATATTCTGGGTCTTATTTTCTATCCCTTTCTTAATAATACCTAGCATCCTATTTGCCTTTTTGACCGCCGCTGCACATGTGTGGAAGTTTTCAGAGAACTGTCACGATAACTCCAAGATCTCTTTCCTGATTTGTAGTAGCCAAATTAGCCCCATCATACTGTCGTATAGTTGGGGTTATTTTTCCCGATGTGCATTACTTTACACTTATCCACATTAAATTTCATTTGCCATTTTGTTGCCCAATCACTCAGTTTGGTGAGATCTTCTTGGAGTCCCTTACAGTCTGCTTCTGTCTTGACTATCCTAAACAGTTTGGTATCATCTGCAAACTTTACCACCTCACTGCTTACCCCTTTCTCCAGATCATTTATGAATAAGTTGAACAGGATTGGTCCTAGGACTGACCCTTGGGGACACCACTAGTTACCCCTCTCCATTCTGAAAATTTACCATTTATTCCTACCCTTTGTTTCCTGTCTTTTAACCAGTTCTCAATCCAAGAAAGGACCTTCCCTCTTATCCCATGGCCATGTAATTTACAAGAGCCTTTGGTGAGGACCTTGTCAAAAGGCTTTCTGAAATCTAAGTATACTATATCTACTGGATCCCCCTTGTCCATGTTTGTTAACCCCTTCAAAGAACTCTAATAGATTAGTAAGACAGGATTTCCCTTTACAGAAACCATGTTGACTTTTGTCCAACAAATTATGTTCTTCTACATGCTTCACAATTTTATTCTTTACTATTGTTTGACTAATTTGCCAGGTACTGAAGTTAGACTTACCGGTCTGTAATTGCCGGATCGCCTCTAGAGCCCTTTTTAAATATTGGTGTCACGTTGGCTACCTTCCAGTCATTAGGTACGGAAGCCGATTTAAGGGATAGGTTACAAACCACAGATAATAGTTCAGCAATTTCCCATTTGAGTTCTTTTAGAACCCTTGGATGAATGCCATCCGGTCCGGAGATTTGTTAACATTAAGTTTTTCTATTTGTTCCAAAACCTCCTCTAATGACACTTCAATCCGGGACAGTTCCTCAGATTCATCACCCACAAAGGACGGTGCAGATTTGGGAATCTCCCCAACGTCCTCAGCCGTGAAGACTGAAGCAAAGAAATCATTTAGTTTCTCCAATGGCTTTATCGTCCTTGATTGCGCCTTTTATAGTTCGATCGTCTAGGGGACCCACAGGTTTTTAGCAGGCTTCCTGCTTCTAACTTAAAAACATTTTGTTATTTCTTTTTGAGTTTTTGGCTAGCTGTTCCTCAAAATCTTTTTTGCTTTTCTTATTACATTTTTACACTTGATTTGACAGTGTTTATGTTCCTTTCTATTTATCTCACTAGGATTGGACTTCCACTTCTTAAAAGATGCCTTTTTGTCCCTCACTGCTTCTTTTACATGGTGGTTAAGCCACTGACTCTTTTTAGGTCTCTTGCTATGTTTTTAATTTGGGGTATACATTTAAGTTGGGCTCTATTATGGTGTCTTTAAAAGTTTCCATGCAGCTTGCAGGATTTGGCTCTAGTCACTGTGCCTTTTAATTTCTGTTTAACTAACCTCCTCATTTTTGTGTAATTCTTTTGAAATTAAATGCCAGGGTGCTGGTCTGCTGAGGTGTTCTTCCCACCACAGGAATGTTGAATGTTATTATATTATGGTCACTATTCCCAAGCGGTCCTGTAACGGTTATTTCCTGACCTGATCCTGCGCCCACTCAGGACTAAATCGAGAATTGCCTCTCCTTGTGGGTTCCTGCACCAGCTGCTCCAAGAAGCAGTCATTTAAGCCATTGAGAAATTTTATCTCCGCTTCTCTTCCTGAGGTGACATGTATCCAGTCAATATGGGGGTAATTAAAATCCCCATTATTATAGAGTTCTTTGTTTTGGTAGCCTCTCTAATCTCCCTCAGCATTTCAATGTCAGTATCCCTGTCCTGGTCAGGTGGTCGGTAATATATCCCTACTGCTAATTTCTTATTTTTGGAGCATGGAATTACTATCCATAGCGATTCTATTGAACATGTTGATTCATTTAATATTTTTATTTCATTTGATTCTACATTATCTTTCACATACAGTGCCACTCCGCCACCCACCGGCCTGCTCTATCCTTTCGATATATTTTATATCCCGGTATGATTGTGTCCCACAGATTTTCCTCATTCCACCAGGTTTCAGTGATGCCTATTATGTCAATCTCCTCATTTAATACTAGGTACTCTAGTTCACCCATCTTATTAGTCAGACTCTAGCATTTGTGTAGAAGCACTTTAAAAATTTGCCACTGCTTATTTGTCTGCCCTTCCTGATGCATTGGATTCCTTTGTACGCGGTTGTTTGTCTGCTCTGGCCCATGGTTTGCCCTCTCCTCCTCTCTTTCTGACTACAGCTTAGAGAATCTCTATCAATGGATTCTCCTCTAAGAGAAGTCTCTCCGATTTACGTGCATCTCCACACCAATCGGCTTTCCCCATCTCTCAGTTTAAAAACTGCTCTACGGCCTTTTAATGTTTAGTGCCAGCAGTCTGGTTCCACTGGTTTAGGTGGAGCCCATCCTTCCTGTATAGGCTCCTCTCTCCCAAAAGTGTCCCCAGTTCCTAATAAATCCAAACCCTCTTCCCTACACCATCGTCTCATCCACGCATTGAGATTCTGAATCTCTGCCTGCCTACCTGGCCCTGCGCGTGGAACTGGAAGCATTTCCGAGAACGCCACCATAGAGGTCCTGGATTTCAGTCTCTTTCCTAGCAGCCTAAATTTGGCCTCCAGGACATCTCTCCTACCCTTCCCTACGTCATTGGTACCTACATGTACCACGACCACCGGCTCCTCCCCAGCACTACACATAAGTCTATCTAGATGCCTCGAGAGATCCGCAACCTTCGCACCAGGCAGGCAAGTGACCATACGGTTCTCCCGGTCATCACAAACCCAACTATCTATGTTTCTAACGATCGAATCACCCACTACTAACACCTGCCTCTTCCGAACTGGCATTCCTCCCCTCAGAGGTATCCTCAGTGCGAGAGGATACCGCATCCTCTGGGAGGAGGGTCCCAACCACGGGATGGTTTCCTCTGCTCCCATTGAATGCTCTGTTCCTTGAGACTTTCATCCTCCTTAAGAGCACTGGGGCTCTCAGACTGGAGGTGGGACAGTACTACAGTGTCCCAGAAAGTCTCATCCACATATCTCTCTACCTCCCTTAGCTCCTCCAGTTCAGCCACCCTGGCCTCCAAAGCCCGAACTCGGTCTCTGAGGGTCAGGAGTTTGCAACGGGTGCACACACATACGCCACCCGCCCACAGGGCAGGTAATCATACATGTTACACCCGACGCAATAAACAGGATAGCCCCCACTCTGCTGCTGGGCTTCTGTCTCCATTTTTCTAATGAATAAGTTTAAGTGTAAACTGGGATTCTTTTTAAACCTCTGGAATATAGATTATGATAAGAGTTATGTTTTAAAGAAGGCCAGAAGTCACTAGTGCCCTCTAACCTCCCCCTCTAAACTCCCTCTCCAAACTCCCTGTTAGCTGTTCCTGTTCACAAGCTCCCTGGTCGCTGAGTCACAGGCTTATATAGCTCTGGTAGCCCTCCCCTGACTGAGGCTCAGCCAATTAACAGAGGCTTCTAGATTTCAAACCTTTAGAAGCTCCTTCAAGCAAACAAACACACCAACCAAACAGACAAACACAAGCTCAGCACACAGCAAATAACTCCCACACACAAACACACACTCCAGACAGCCACTTACCACAAGGGTCCTGCTTTACTCCTCTTTTACCTGGAGAACTCCCTCTCCAAACTCCCTGTTAGCAGTTCCTGTTCGCAAGCTCCCTGATCGCTGAGTCACAGGGAAAGCCATGAAATAAAATTAATTGTTGTTTTATTAATTTTTTTATCCAGTGGTCTGTCCTTTTCTTAATTGATTATTGCCAACTTTCCACTCTCCCTTCCTAGCTTTGGGGTTACAACTTTTAAAAAACAACTTTAAAAATATTTTCTATATTTATTTCATTTTTGTGTCTTCCTGCACTTAAAAGCATTTGTCTGTGGACAGATACTCATTATCTGCCTCTTCGTTATCTCTTCATTGTTTCTTGATGGCCAGCTGCCATCTCAGCACCTTCCCTACAGCTGTTAGTAATTTTCACTTCATGTAGTTCGAACCATGCTAGTTATTAGAAATCTCATTTGTCCTTGAAAGCATGCAATATGCATAGAAATGAGTATGTTACCAAATTAACATATAAAACCTCTTGGAATTGATATTTCGGGACACATGATTAAGCTCATTCACTTTGTTAGTCATAGCATTCAGTTTTTATCAAGAAAGAGAAAGGGGCTGGTCTTGAGAAGAAAATACAACAGCAGAAGGTTCATGTCTAAATTAAGCCTACAAAGGCAGCAGAACAATATCAACCAACAATGGTACATGAAAGATGAGAAGCCAGAAGTCGGTTAGGAAGAGGATAGAGGCATCTGCGGTGCCCATAGGTATGTATGCGTAACAATCAATGATCCAGTTGTGGCTGTGTTAAGAAGGCTGTGCATGGGGGTATAACATTGTTATGATAGCCTATCAATGCTGTTGCACTGCAATATCATTTCTCATATCATTCATGGCAGTGATGGAAGGGGTCGGGTCCTCTCATCAACATAGCAAACTACCTACAGGGGAGGTGGATTAAACTGAAGAATTCTTCTGTCACTTTAGCACTGTCTACATCTGGAGTTAGGTTGACCTACTTCAGAATGTGTCTATACTACAAAATTGGGTCTAATTTATTTAAGTCAACAGTTAGCCTCAGCTTTTACAAAGGTGGTGCTGCATGTCCCCACTATGCACATTCAGTTGGCGTATTGCGGCGTGCGTCCTCACTACCAGGGCTCACATCGAGCGATGGAGTGATGCCCTGTGGGCAACTATCCCACAGTTCCTGCTGCCAGTTGGAATTCTGAGTTTTGTCCTAATGCCAGATGAGACAAAAACATTTTTGCAGGTTATTTTGGGTACATGTCATCAGCCTCCCACGAGGCACTTTCCCCTTCCCCTCCTCACTCCCTCCATCCCTGAAAGCCATGGCAAACAATAATTTTTGTGCCTTTTTTCCTAAGCCTAGGTTACCCTAACAAATGCCAAAGCATAGCAAGCATGGAACTCGCTCGCTCAGCCGTACACTGTTATTGTGAGCATCGCAAACACTTCACACATTATCCTTTCTTATTTGCAGAGCCTAGTGCAGAGGTGCTACACGGAAGACTGTGACGCCATACAGCGTGCTGGGAGCCATGAAATGGAGCAATGCATATTTGCTGGCAGCAGTCAGGCATTGACCTGGTGGAACTGCTTCTGAGCCCAAGAAACAAGCACAGAGTGGTGGAACCGCATAGTTATGCGGCTATGAGATGAGGCAGTGGCTGCAGAACTTCAAAATTTATAAAGCCACTTTCATGGAACTTTACAAATTGCTTTCCCCAGCCCTGAAGCACAGCAATACCAGAATAATACCTGCTTTGACAGTTGAGAAGCAAGTGGAGATAGCCCCGTGGAAGTTTGCAATGCCAGATTGTTTCCCAACTGACTGGTAACAATTTGAAATGGAAAAAATCTACTGTGGGGGCTGCTGTGATCCAAATAGCCAGGGCAATCAATCCCCTCCTGCTAGGAAAGATAGTGACTCTGGGAAATGTACAAGACATAGTGGCTGACTTTGACACAGTGGGGTTCCTTAATTGTGTTGGCGCAATAGACAGAATGCATAACTCTATCTTGGCACCAGACCACTTTGCCAAAGAGGTACTTCAGTGATCTTGCAATGCTAGTGGAGCACAAGGACCATTTCACTTACATCAACAACAGAAAAGGTGCATGATGAGCACATCTTTGGGAACTCCAGATTCTTCAGAAAGCTAGAAGTTGTAACTTTCTTCCCAAATTGGAAAATTACTGTTGGTGATGTTGAAATGGTGGTAAAATGTATCTTTGGGCATTTAAAAGTCTAATGGCACAGTTTACTTACTAGGTTAGACTTCAGTGAAAGCAACAGTCTCATTAGCATGGGTGCTTGCTGTGTGCTCCATAATATCTGTGAAACTAAGACAGGAAAGTCTCTACCAGGTGGAGGATTGAGTCAGACTGCCTGGCTGCCAGTTTTGAGCAGGCAGACACCATGGCAATAAGAAGAGCACACTGAGGTGCACTGCATATCCGAGAGGTTTTGAAAACCAGTTTCATGAATGACCCAATGCTGATGGGACTGTTACGTGTGTTGCTCCTTTCCAAGCTGCCCCTTGTTTGTATGTACTGCCCTATAAGCTAAGTCCTCACCGACCACAGCGTGAACAGTGAATAAAGAGCCTATTGAACTCAATCCAAGCATTTTTCTCATGCTAAAATACACAGCAATGAATAGTAAAGATAACCCAAGTCTAGGGGCCTATTAACACAGGGTGGGAGGGGAGGGATAAGGACACATAGCTTACAACTGCACTATCTAGCAATCCAAGCTATGGGAACGAGAGCCTTCTGTTCCATGAACCCTCCCCTGAAGTTGAGTAGATTGGATACAGGAGCTCTCCCCCCCCACCTTGCATTTTGGACATCTGGGAGAGGAGGATATGGGACTTGGTGAGGAGGGCAACTGGGTGCAGCAGGACTCTGCTTGCCTGTACCTCAACCAGATGCCTCCACATGTCTATTTGCTCTCCCATAAGCCATAGTATCTCCTCCTCTGTGTTACACTCTTGCTCCCTACATGCTTTCCTGTCCTCTTGGCTGGTGAGCATGGTCTCCAACAGTGTTGGCCTCCATGCATTGAGCTGGGTCCAGTCAGTTGCAGACAACTGCATCAAATCATAGAACATGTCTTCCCTTGCCCGTTTTTTTCGCCTTCTAATCTAATTTTTCACTTTCTAACCTTTGTGCTGGTGTGTAGGAAGTACCCACAGACAAGGTTTCAGCTGCAATGGAAAAAACCACAAGGGGAGCCTTACAGCACACATATTTCTGAAAACAGAAGGTTAACTTGTATAATGAATGAAATACTTCACAACAGAACATACTTTACTTTTAGGTACAAGGTCAAATGTTTTCTTTTAAAAAAAAGCAGCTACCGTTAAAGTGCAACACACAACAGAGCACTGATCAGCAGAATTTCCTTTGCAGGTGAGTAGGGTAAACACACAAGAAAGAATAGGAGGGATCTTTTGCTGCCACTTTTCAAACATCTGTTATTAATGACACAAACTATGCGCCCCTCCCTTTCCCACTACAATGTGGATGTTGCTTGAGTGCTTGTTAATGTGTTTGCTTTTGTGAAGTAGCAGCACCTAGTTAGGGTGGAGAGCGACAGGCTTTGCACTGTGAACTTGGCAACACCTCTATGTGTCTGAAGAGCCAAGCATTTAAGGCTAAGCCAGAGGTGAAACTAAGCTGGTGCACCACAGGATGGTGCTCCGGCAAGAAGCCAGCTAGCTGGGGAACTCAGCTGTAGTGGGAGGGGAAGGGAGCGCATAGCCAGGCTCCCAGCTTCCTGCAGGCTGCTGTGCTCAGCAGTAGGCAGTCAGGTAGGTTAGAGGGGTTGGTTGGGGGCACCCCCACTCTGGGACTGCCCCAACACCTGCCCCTTTTCAGGGTGGGAGCTACAGCCAGTTCCTGTTGCTTTTCCTGCTTCCTCTGACCAGAAACTGAAGAGGAAGTGCAGAACCTGCTGCATTGCTTCTCTGCCACTACCCTGGGCAGCCAGGAGTAAAAGGAACACAGCAGGCTCTGCAGTTCCCCTGGGAGCCCGGTATATGCAGCTGTAGCTCCCCACCCCTGAAATGGCACCCTTGCCCCCATACTCATTCCTACACACTCCTGGACCTCTGCTCTGAATTCTGCACTCCATATCTTCCCTGCTCTGAGCATCCCACCCTCTAAGCCCCGTTCTGACTCTCACACTCCAACCATCTGCCCTGAGCCTCTCCTCATACCTCCCCATCACCCTTGAATCCTACATTCCCCAGCCCCTTGCCCTGAGGCCCTCATATACTCCATCCTTCACTCCTGCACCCCCCAAGTCCACAGCGCCTGCCCTTTGCTCTGAGCCCTTCATATAACCCAATCCCCTGTCCTGAACCCCTCACACCCTTCAACTCTGACTCCTGTACTCCCCATGTCCCCAGCCTCCTGCCCTAATTCCTGCACCCCCCACACAACAAAACCCTTTGCCCTCTGCATTCCACCCCATACAGTACTTAAATTTTTACAGGTATTGTTGTAGCGCAACCCCTGCAAGAGGGTGGAGGGGGGCTTGTGATAGAACAGTACTGTAAAGAATTTAAGTAACTTTCACCCCTGGCTAAGGAGGAATATTCATATTGTGCATCTAAATATCTATGCATAGATTTTTTTTTTTTTTAAGAGATGTGATTTTATAATCTTCAGCAACAATGTAATGAAATATTTAAAGCAAATTTTAAACTAAGGTCCTGTAAACATACTAATGCAAACTGTTTTTGTCAGTAAATTCAGGTCTGGCACACTGTTAAATGGCTTCATTCTCACTTAATGGCTCTTTCGAGGGCTCAATGTCATGCTAATAGATCTGGCAAGCTGGAGGGGGGTTTTCACTTTTAAATTCACAACTCCACCTGGGGAAATAGTCCACAGTTTGCAAGCTGCAACAACCTGCTGTGGGAGCCTTCAGGAGCTCTCAGTAGGACAATGGGAGTAGTTGAGCACTAAGATCCAGGAGAGGCATTGTCTCCCCTTGTCTCTTATACCTGCCACCCATGAGCTGAAGTTATGTCAGCATACAGTTGCCAGTGTTATTAAATCACTTTTGCATGTCCATACTATGCTCCTTGTGTTGGCAGTGTGTGTCCTCACCAGGAGCAACAACTGTACTGTCAGTGCAAGGCATTGTGGGATGCATTCGATGTAAGCAATGCAGTGTCTACGCCAGTGTTTCTTAAACTGTGTTCTGTGGCACACCGGTGTGCTGCAAGGCAGTTGGAGGTGTGCCACAGAGAACAACAGAATTCAAAATGGCCACCCTTAAAGAGGCAGGCAACTTTTTTTTTTTTTGCTCAATAACTTTCTCCCTGACCCTTTTTCCCCCCCTCAATAACTTCCCCCTGAACTTTTTTTTTTTTTAAAAAAAGTCTTAAAAAGTTTAAGAACCACTGGTCTACGCTGTTGATGATTGACTTTGTCTCTACATCTCTTGTGCAGATGGAATTATTGGGTGTAGTGGCGCAATTACATTGGTGCGGGCAAAATTTTAGTGTGGACACTTACAATGTTAACTGTCTTGTGTCAACCTAACTATCATGTAGACCAGACCTAAGTTTTAGTTCCATCTTTTTCAATGGCTCCTGTTGCTGTATCTATGCACTTTACAGTCTTTATTATAAGCCAAGTTCTTATATTGCTACCATGAGGTGTAACTATCATTCACTAATTTCACAGATAATGTTGGGCTACTCACGGTCAGTTTTAAAGTAACAATTCACAAAGGAATTTCTTGTACCCAGGTTTCTAAGTAGAAAGCAGTTTTCCATCTATCCTCCTTCCCACAAGTGGCATCTGGTTCCTATTTCAAGTTAGACCAAAGTCCTCAGTTCACACCCTTTTTATAGAAATTTGGACAGACTCACCTAATGCACCAGAGATGGGTCCAACCATACTTCCCTCATGGATGACTGTTTTATAATCACTGCATTGAGGGACACAGCTCTAGTCTTTCCCCTGCGCGGGGGAGAGTGTTAACCTTCTCCCTGTCAACACTTGGACTTGGTCTATATACCACCTCCACATAAAACATGTCAGGATGTTTTCTTCTGCTTTGATTCCACAAATTATATAGGGCAATGCGGTGTCCTATACGCACCCCGTCAAAAGGGCGAGGCTATTCCGGGGATAGGACACTGCCCAATCGGCTGTGGAGTTAGCGGCCGTCTCTTTAAGCTGTCAATACCCCTGGTCTTGGGGCAGCATGACGAGTCAGTTAGTAGCCCGCATCACTGGGCTGTGTGGCCTACCGGGCCAGAGTCAATAAAACACCCTGGCCTCAGGTCAGTGCAGCTTAATAGCCAGAGTCTATGACTCACCCTTGGTCCAGGGCAGTGTGGCTTAGTAGCTGGAATCTATGTGATTGGGGTTAGCACCCCGATAGGGGAGCCAGGGCCCATCCTGCTCCACCGGGTCCCAACCCAGGGCCTTGTGAGCAGCAGCTCAATCTACTGCTCGCTCTCAGTGGGGAATCCAGCTGAAACACGCCAAGAGTACATGGGTGGGAGAGGCTGCTCCTGCACCCTCCCTGGGTCACTTCCTACCAGTTCAGCTGTGGCATCATCGCAAGTAGCTGCTGAACTCCCAGCTCCTCAGCAATGGCTTCTCCCTGGGGCTGAGTAGCGGCCTCCTTCTGGCTCCTCCATTCCCTCTAACTGGAACACAGGCTATTGCAGCTCCAGAGCTCTGGCTGGAGGTTCTTCCTCTTCACTGGCCAGCCCAGACTCAGCTGCTCTCTGGCCTTTTATACTGCCCCAGCACTTGGGGCATGTCTAGTCTGGTTGAAGGGGCGGGACTTCCTCTCCCCAGAGGGTTTTAACCCCTCCTGATCTAGTGTGGGCTACGCGCACCCTGTCACAGGCAGTGATAAAGTGTTCTAATAAATATTATATGATTGCAAAAGCTTGTTCAGCAAGCCCAGGGGGGGAAAAAAGAATGAAATAAAAAATAGCCCTCAAAGAAAATTGATGTTTATGCTTTTTAAGCTCATTGCAAGCAGTATATTTTATAATAAAAACATTTACTTTAATTTGAAAAAAAAAATCTGCTTTTTTTTTTTTTTGGCAAAAGCTCAAGCCCCGAGTGGATTCCTTTTTTCCTTGCTGACCTTGCGTCTGTCAGGGGTGTCTCTTCTCCTCAGGATAGCAAATAGACAATAGAATAACAGGTCAAAATGGTGACTGAAGTCTTTATCCTTCCCTACTATCCCAGCTGCCTTTTCACTATGTTTTCTCAAGTCCTTTCTTGTCATGACTTCACATATTTCATTCATTGTTTCATCTGAACAATTGCTATATTGGCTGTACCGTCCCTTTTAAAAGCTTGTAATCTTCTGGTGCCTCCCAGTACCAACCCAGATCTAAGGCCCAGATCAACAATGGGACTTAGGCATTATGACACTGAACATCACAATATCTAATTCATAGGAATTTAGGGGAAAAAATCCCGGGAACAGCACTGCAATCCACAAAGCCTGAGTTAGGCGCCTCATCTCTCTATACCACCTTAAACATGCGATCCATAAAGCAGGGAGCCGCCTCAACTAACCCATGAGAGATGCTGATGAGTGGGTATGTTTACCTCTTATTTAAGTAGGTCCACTTTAATTAAATATTAATCGGGTCAGAGAGAGTGAGAATCAAGCCAGTGTCCAGTGATGTGAGACACTCATGACAGGTGTAAGATCCCTGTTCAAATCCCTTTTCCTCAGGCAGAGGGGAAACTTGAACCAGGTGTCTGTCCCATCCCAAGTGAGTTCCCTAACCATTGTGGGAAAGCATATGAAGGAGGGTCTATGCTTTGGCTATGAAGATCTAAGCAGCCTTTTAGCATGTGGATCGGCCCAGCATGTAAGTTAGGCAGAGGAACACCTATCTTCTTCTGGTTTGTGGATTGCATCCAGCACCCTACAGTGAGCCAGAAATGCACAGGTCCAGAGACAGAAACACAGGTGCTGTCATGGCTCCATCCCTCAACCTGCCACTCTGCGTGCAGAGATGGGGGGGCCGGTTAGCAGAATAAATATTGCAAAACCTGTCTCTGTGATTCCCAGAGACAAATGTATTCAATCTCAGACCCCCAAGACCCCAAAAAGACAATACTGATTCTGTGCTGCCACCACCCAAGTGATTAGAAGAAAATATAAAATAAAAAAACCTTTTCCAGGGAGAGAGATCACTTGGGAATCTCCTCCCCTAAGGTAAAGCTCTTCCCCCTACCCCAACCTCCGTTTCTCTTGGAGTTGGGAAACAGAGAGAATCCACAGAGAACAATGGACTCTGTCTGGGTAAATAGGCACTTAACTCTAAGGACACAACAATCAACCAATACTGGTTAATTAAAATAAAAAGAAAACTTTTATTATCAAAACAAAACTACTGTTGCAAGCATAGTAAATTGAGTAGGTGGTAAATAGCCACAATTGACATAGACCCAGGGAAAGTCCCTGGGCTGTAATCCTTATTTACAAAAGAGAAAAACATGATTTCCAAAACCCCATACAAGGAAAACAATAAACCCTGCAGGACTATCTAAACTTTTCCCTACTTACACATTTCAAGAAGTCCATTCTTGGAGAGCAAAAATGTCTCCCATCTTCCTCAATACCTGGGAGAAACTGCTATAATCACAAACAAAGAAGAGAGAAAAATCTCTCTGTCCCAATTTGACATTCCTATCTGCATTTTTATTGGCTAACTGCCCAACCATTCCCCCCCCCCCAGCTGACACCTTTGCTAGGTACCTAAGTTAACCTCTTAGTCACCAGGTGCTGATCAGCATTCCTGTTCATGAGAGGTGCCTAGGGAACTTTTACTGCAAAAGTGCAGTGGTGTTTAAAAACAGCACTTAAGAACCAAAATCAGGAGATTAGGTGGCTAAGTATCTCTGTGAATCCATGCCTACGTGCAGTTGTGAACTGTTCAGTAATCAGTAGCTCACATCATGTGTCTGGCACCATCTCTAAAGCATTTTTAAATGGACCCCCTTGATTATTCAATAAATCTTCAAACTCTTTGAGCAAAACAATACTTACACTAACAATAAGCCTTTTATATGTGAAAGCCATCCCTCTCTGTACTGTTCTTCAGCTCTTTCTTGAAGAAGTCACTGAATCCCTATGCTGCTGCTTCACAATTGTTGCATATTTATGTTTATAAACAGCTGAACTGCATTTGTAGCATCACAGGAGATTCTAGAGCTGCGAGCACAGCTTGAAATTTGAATCTGTGGTGAGGTTCATGGAAACTGTGGACAGGGCACAAGTAATACCAAGACTCATGATATGATATTACTTTCATGTATGGGCAAGGAAAAACCACAGACATGGGCAATCAGAGTCTGTATTGAGAGGTTCATTTTGTAATGCTATTGATTTTGATTATTCTGATTGTCGTCAATTTATGGCCTGATTACCAAAATCCCGCTAATCATTTTTGTTCCCATTGTCTGTACTTTTTCCCATTCCAATACATGCTTTTTGAGATAAGGTGACCAGAGCTGCATGCAATATTTAAGGTGTGGACATACCATGAATTTATATAGTGGCATATTTTCTGTTTTATTATTTATCACTTTCCTAATGGTTCCTGACATTCCTTTAGCTTTTTTTCTTCCACAGAACACTGCATAGATGTTTCCAGAGAACAATCCAGGATAACTCCAAAATCTCTTTCTCAAGCAGTAACAGCTAATTTAGACTAATATATCATTTTATACGTTGGGATTATGTTTTCCTGTGCTTGTTACTTTGCGTGTATCAATGTTGAATTTCATCTGTCATTTTGTTGCCTAGTCACCCTTTGTTACTGTTCACAGTGAGCTTTGGACTTAAGTATCTTGAGTAATTTTGTCGAGGAGTTCTGTGGCACCTTATAGACTAACAGATTTATTGGAGCATAAGCTTTCGTGGGTAAAGACCCACTTGGTCAGTGGAGCTTATGCTCCAATAAATCTGTTAGTCTATAAGGTGCCACAGGACTCCTCGTTGCTTTTGCAGATTCAGACTAAGACGGCTATGCCTCTGATACTTGAGTAATTTTGTATCATCATCTGCAAATTTTGCCACCTCACTGTTTATCCTTGTTTCCAGATTATAGAATCATAGATAATTAGGGTTGTAGAGACCTGAGGAGGTCATCTAGTCCAACCTCCTTCTCACAGCAGGACCAACCCCAACTAAATCATTACAGTCAGGGCTTTGTAAAGCTTCACCCTAAAAATCTTTAAGGATCTTTAAAAATCTCCACCACCTCTCTAGGCAACCCATTCACCATCCTTCTAGTGAAATAGAATTCCTAATAGCCAACCAGGATGTCCCCCACTGCAACTTGAGACCAATGCTTCTTGTTCTGTTATCTGCCACCACAGGAAATAGCCTGGCTCCATCCTCTTTGGAAATCTCCTTCAGACAGCTGAAGGCTGCTTTCAAATCCCCCCTCATTCTCTTCTGAAGATTCAGTTCCTTCAGTCTCTCCTTATAAATTATGTGCCCCAGCCCTCTAATCCTTTTCTTCGTGCTCTCTGGATTCTCTTCAGTTTGTCCACATCCTTTCTGTAGAGGGGGTTTCAATGCTGGATGCAATACTTCAGATGTGGCCACATCACTGTCAAATAGATAGGAATAATCACTTCCCTAGATCTGCCAGCAATGCTCCTACTAATGCCCCCTAATATGCCATTAGCCTTTTTGGCAACAAGGGCACACAATTGACTTATACAGCTTCTCATGTACTGTAATCCACACATCCTTTTCTGCACAACTGCTGCCTAGCCCGTCTGACTCCAGCCACTTGGCTTTGGATATATTTCCTTTTGCAAAAATGGGCTACTGTCCCTTGCAGCTACACTTACCCATTTGTTTGCCTGAGTTGGAGGGAGGATTCCCTGTAACATTTAAAGTTGTTACACACTTATGGTTATAGAATCATAGAAATGTAGGACTGAAAGGGACCTTGCAATGTCATCTAATTCAGCCTCCTGTGCAGAGGCAAGACCAAGTAAAACTAGACCATCTCCAACAGATGCTTGTCTAACTTTTTTTTAAGAACTCCCATGACAAGTATTTCACAACCTCCCTTGGAACTTGACTCCAGTGTTTAACTGCACTTAGAGAAAAAAAAAAGCCTAATATCTAAAATATGTTTCCATTGCTTCAGATTAAGCTAATTATTCCTCATCTGAAATTGATGGAGCAGGAAAACAATTGATCACTGTCCTTTTTCTAATAGCCCCTTAGCATAGATTTATCAGGACCCCGCTCACTCTTCTTTTGGCAAGACCAAACATGCCCAGGTTTTTTAACCTTTCTTCAAAGGCAGGCTTTCTAAACATTTTCTAATCCATTTTTGTTGCTTGCCTGTGGACTCTCTCCCATTCGTCTACATCTTTCTTAAAGTCTGGCACCCAGACCTGGACACAGCTCAGGCCTCACCAGTGCTGAGTAGAGAAGGAAAATGACCTCACATGTCATACATATGACACTCCTATTAATACACCCCAATATGTTTGCCTTTTTCACAACTTCATCATGCTATTGAGTCACATTCTGTTTGCGATTTATTTTGACCCCCAAATCCTTTTGTGCAGGTTCACACAGACTAGTCCCAGTCATCCTGGGTGCTTCTGTGTAGTACAGTTTTGGCTCAGGACACCAAAAGCAACAGCCTATAGTACAGTGACTTTACCCAAGCTTCAACTAGCCTGTTTTTTAAATTTTTTTCATTATATTAGCCTTTTTCACAACTTCATCATATTGTTGACTCATATTTAATTTGAGATCCACTATGACCCTCACATCCTTTTCAGCAGTACTACCCTCAAGTCAGTTATTCATTTTTATAGTTGAATATTTGATTTTATTTTTCTAAGCATAGTATTTTTCACTTATCTTTATTGAATTCCATCTTGTTGATTTCAGACCAGTTCTCCAGTTTGTCAGTCCATTCCTCCAGAGTTTTGTAGCCCCTCTCAGCATGGTACAAGCCACAAATTTTATAAGCATATTCTTGAATCCATTCTCCAAGTCATTAATGAAGATATTGACTAGTTCTGGTAGTAGGATTGATCCCTGCAGAACCACATTATACATATCTCCCCCCATTTGACAGCAAACCATTGATAACTACTCTCTGAGTATGGTTTTCCAGCCTGTTGTGCAGCCACCTTCTAATAATTTAATCTAGACCACATTTCCGTAGCTTGTTTATGAGGATGTCATGAGGGAGCATGTCAAAAGCACTATTAAACTAAATATATATCATGTCTGCTGCTTTCCCCCCATCCACTAGGTCAGGAAACCTGTCAAAGAAGGAAACGAAGTTGGTTTGTCATGTTTGTTCTTGACAAACTCATGTTGACTATCACTTATAACCCTATTATCCTGTAGGTGCCCACAAATAACTTATTTAATAATTTGACCCAGTATCTTTCCATGTTTTGAAGTTAGGCTTACTGGTCTATAATACCCCAAGTCCTCTTTGCTCCTCTTATTAAAGATATGTACTGTATACCTCGCTCCAGTCCTCTCAGACCTCAACTATCCTCCATAATTTCTCAAAGATTATTGCAAATAGTTCCAAGGTTGCTTCAGCTAGTTCCTTAATCTCCATAGGGTGAATTTCATCAGGTCCTGGTAATTTGAATACTGTACATCTTATATACATATCCCTCAGTCTGTTCTTTCCCTGTTTTGGTTTGCATTCCTTCCACCTTGTCAATATTAATTGTGTTCATAGGCACTGACTTCACCTCTAGCCAAGGGGTATTCAACCCCCCATCTGCCTCAGGCTCTGCCACTACTTCACCCCTTCCCACAAGACCCACCTCTTCCTGCCCCTGCTCTGCCCCTTCCCTGCCCCCCTTCCACCCACTTCCTCCAAGTCCCGGTCCCCAACCTGCCTCTTCCCCTTCTCTTCTCCTGATTGACCCCCCTGTTCTCACTCCTGCCCCACCCTTCTGGAGCATCCTGAACACAGCTGCTTGCAGCAGGCAGGAGGTGCTGGAAGGGAGGGGGATGAGCTGGTCAGCTGGGCTGCCAGTGGGCAAGAGGCAGTGGTGGCAGAGGGAAGTTTAGCTGCCGGTGGATGCTGAGTACCCTTTAATTTTCCCTTGGGGGTGCTTAAGCCCCGGAGCACCCACAGAATCAGCACCTATGATTGTGTTAATATCTGGTCAATATTTACCTTTTCAGTAAAAACTGAAGCAAAATGGCATTAAATACCTCAGTCTCATTCATGTTTTCTGTAATTAGCTCTTCTACCCTGCAAAGTAGAAGACCTTCACTTTCCTTTGTTTTTCTTGTCCAAGTTCCTCCTAATGTATTTAGAGAATGTCTTCTTATTGCCTTTAATGTTGGGTGCTCAGTGTAACTCATTTTATGCATTATCCTTTATGGTTTTGTCCCTACATACATGTGCTGTTCTTTTGTATGCCTCCTTAGCAATTTTTTATTTTGACTTGACTCTAGATCATTTCCTCAATGATGTTAACATGTCAGGTTGCTTTTAATAATGTCTCACAAAGAAGCAAACAAGGAGTTAAAATTTTGTCACACCTCTTAGGCATCTCTTCAAAGATCTGTTGAGAGAGGTAGCCAGAGGAGGCACTGGCTGTTATAAAGTTGCTAAATCTGAATGGCCAGAGGAGATCCCCAGGGCATTGCTGACAGGCTAACAGACAGTAAGCTCCTTATTAGCAAGGCAGGGAGTGCAGAAAGGGAATGGCTGAGATGGACCAGAGCATAATTCCACACATTTCCTCCCATCCATGGGCTGGGTGGGGAAGTCCCATCTTTGTGTGATTTCTGGGATATAAATTTCAACCACTTTTATTTGGGAGTTTGGATTAGTAAACTGTTTTATTTGGGGGGTTCAATTGTGGACTATATACGTGACTAGAAACCCAGCCACACAGATTCCTTTATGTTCTCAGTGCTACCCTTCAGCTGCCTTAACATGTCCATATACTCAGTTCCAAAATCAATGTCATGATCCAGCTGGTTGACTTTTGTTTTTTCTGATAAAGAAAAACCACTCACAACTAACTTGCACACTATTAACAACTCCTATGCAGTAGATATAGAATTAGTATTTTCCTGATGAGTCACACTGGAAGCATTGGGCTTTGCATTTTTCATCTATATGCAGTCAGCTCTCTTTTAGTCTCCTTCTTAGCTTTCCCATAGAAATGTTCCATGTGGTGGGGAAGAAACTATACAAAAATAAAGCAAAGCACCTGGGAACTAGTTTAGTCTTCAAGGATACATTTTTAAAACTATTTTCTAGGCCAGCTCAAACTTAATAAAAATGTGTTAAAATATGGTTACGATAGAAATGGAAAGGAAACTAGTAACTGCCCTGAAAAATGACTCAGCCTTTAAAATGGCTAGATACAGAAATATATAAAATAAAATCCCTTTCCCATCCTACAAAGTCTGTATTTAAAATGCTGTTAGTCACAGTAACACAATATTCCTCACAATCTCCACC
Source organism: Rafetus swinhoei (assembly GCA_019425775.1). NCBI lineage: Eukaryota > Metazoa > Chordata > Testudines > Trionychidae > Rafetus > Rafetus swinhoei. Next base: position 26,294,555 of record CM033443.1, on the reverse strand, counting down.
CTACATCTTTGAAAGTAAAGTTCACTAAAGTGGCCTGGAGCTATCACAAGATGGTTTAAACAACACAGCTCAAATCAAGCCTGGCTGAGAGTCAGTGATTTGAATCACCTTGTTAAATAGCAACCCAAGCAGCTCAGTCATTTTTAAATACAGCAATTACTTCTTCTTTTAAAGATGCATTTTGCTTATTCATGTATATTTATTCACTTTAATTGCCATATCTGTTTAGTTTTCAAAAATTTCCCTGTAACCTATTCAGATGATATTCCATTAGCCGATGGAACATGCAGACCCACGTCTGCTATGACGACAGTGTCTCATATTGCTTTTGAACATCTGTAGGAATTAAATTATCTTACAGAGATTTTTTTTATAACTGCTTAAAATTAAAGCAAAATGTTAAAGAAACAGGAGCATTAGCAGCATCCAAACTTTGTTTGAGGGAAAAGGTTGCACATAGAATTTAGCTTAATAGAATGCTGCTAAAAATACAGCTTTCTGAATGGAGGAAGGCAGAATTCCTAGTTGGTATTTCCTTAGCTCTTGTTTTTTTCTTTTTAAGCTAAAGCCCTGAGGAGTTCCATCCAGGCTCCACAGATCCAACTGCTTGGAGAGCATTGAAGAATCAGAACCCAAGATAAGAAACTTGAGTGCTCTTTCTGTTTGAAATGGTTGGTTAGCTATGTGCAATCCATGCCTCAAGAAAGAATGAGGGAGCTGCTGAGAGTAAAATAGGACATAGAATCATAGAATCATACACTTAATTGTCTTGCTTAAGACTTCAAATTTTTGAGACAGGCTGTTGATAAACAGGACCTGTCTTGGAAAGAAGGTTTCATTGATCACTTTAACTATGATGCTCTTTACTATGGTTTAGTCTTTTCTTACAGGAATAAGGGTTGCAGAATTGTCTCTCTGGCAAGCCAGTCATGTTGCCTAATACAGCCATGTCCTTAGGAAGGAATGAACTAGCGAAAAGGGTTACATGTATGGCAGGGTGATAGGCATGGATCACACTGAGAATTAGGTACTCCGGACATACTGCAAAAAATAGGGCAGACAATTCCCCAAACTGGTGGTTTATCCTATAATTAGGTTAACAAAACAAGACAATAACAACAGAGCTTCTGCAGTACCATACTGGTTAACCAGAAGCCAAACAAGTCCCCTTTATGCATTCTATCCTTTGGTACCCAGAAAAACCAGTCTAATGTAGTGATAGTTTACTGAAAACCCATTTCACCAAAAGTGATGTTCTATCAATCCCAAAGGATGAGACACTTACCCCCACATCAATATGCATCTCAGATCTTACCCAATATCACACTGTCAGCTAATCCTTAGTAAATTAAGAAAAGATGTAATAATAAAAGAAAATAATAGAATTAAAAAGTTATTAGATGATATAATACAAATGACTGCAAAGTCTGTTTTCAGATTTATAGCAATGATGGAATAGACTTGCAAAAGATTTAGGTAACTTCCAAAAGATTAGAAGGTCCTCAGCTCATAGTCCAAGATATTCCTTTTGGTTGTAAATCCACAGTCCAAAGAATTAGGAGTAGGAAAGAGGAAAAATTAAAGATGTCTTAGGTATAATTTATATCCTCTGCTATGTTCAAGGAAATTGATTACAGTCCTTTCTACAATAGCCCTTAACATACTTGAAGACTGTTATCAAATCCTCCCCTCAGTCCTCTTTTCTCAAGACAGACCATGCCCAAGTTTTTTTTTTTTTTACTTCAGAGGCAGACTTTCTAAATCTTTAATTGTTTTTGTTACTTTCCTCTGTCCACAGATGCCTGGAACTGGACATAGTACTTCAGCCAAAGTCTCATCACTGCTGAGTAGAGCAGGACAATTACTTCCCATGTCTTATATAAAGTTAATATACCCCAGAATGATATTAGCCTTTTTCAAAACGGCATCACATTGTTGACTCATATTCAGTTTGTGATCCACTGTGACTCCCAGATCCTTTTCAGCAGTACTACCTTCAAGTCAGTTATTTCTTCTTTGTAGTTGTGCATTTGATTTCAAGTGTAACATTTTGCATTATATTGAATTTCATGTTGATTTCAGACCAATTCTCCAGTTTTTCAAGTTTGTTTTGAATTCTTATCTCATCCTAAAAAAGTGACTACAGCCCCTCCTAGCCAAATGCCATCTGTATATTTTATAAGCATACTCTTCACTCCATTTTACAAGTCATCAATTAAGATATTGATTAGTACCAGACCCAGGACCGACCCCCTACAGAACTCCACTAGATACATACTCCCAATTTGACAGCAAACCATTTATAACTCCTCTGTTTAGTACCAACTTTCAGCCACTTGTGCACCCATTTTATAGTAACTTAAGCTAGACATTTTTCCATGTGTCAAAAGCTTTAGTAATATCAAGACATAGCTCATCTACTGCTACCCATCTATCCAGCAGGATAATAACCCTTAATAATATTAATGTAGCCTCATGATATACCAATATCCCCATTGAGTGGAGCATAGTTAACGTCTTCAAAGTGAGTTTCCTTGCTCTCAAGCATTTTCTTTGTAATTGCTATAATGTTCCTTTAATGGAATTACATGTATTTACAATTTATTTTGCTTTCTCTCTCTCCCTCCCTCCCTCTCTGTTTCTTAATAGAGCATTTTGTCTGTAAACATAGAATGGCACACAACATTTATAAAAATTGCAGGGGCACCTGAAACCTTTATCAATATAGAGTTTCAAATACTTGAGAGCAGATGAGGAGCTTCATCTTTGCAATGTGTAGGCTTCACAGGGCACAAGCAAGTAAACTACTATAAAGCTGAACTCAAGACTGGGTTCCCTGGCACCCTAAACCATAGAAAGCTCCAGAAGATCTCAGGTTCCTTCATATCTTCAGGCAGTGCAACATCCAAAAATGTAACTGACTTTTGGTAAACTCTGGTTCAGAAAATTGGTATTGCATTGTACTGTTATTGCTTCAGGGACTGCTGGAATGAAGCATTTCTGGAATTAAATGTGCAATTGTTCTTCCAACACACAGCACTGTTACACACCAGTGAAAGACAGAAAGCAAAGAAGAATTCTGAATGTCATTGTAATTGGAAGAGGGACTAGGGTACACAGAATATAATTATACAAAATGGCATTTGCCCAGGACACAAAGGATAACAAAGCTACTTTTGCAAAAATTGCCATGGAATCATATGACCAGAGCTGTTTAGAACTTGGAGCGTATGTGTCCAATCAGAAATGCAAATTTCAGTGAATACTGAAAGTCTGTGTTTCAAGAAAGAGCTAAAGAATATTGCTCAATCACCTCAGAATATGCTTTGAAAAGCTACAAGGACTAGGTCTGGAAAGACTGAGATTTTGAGATTTCTCCTCTGAGGAAAATATAAGTAATTACTTTTTTGATTGCACTTGGCTCTGTGAAATTTAATGCCATGGAGAATATTGAGATTTGAGAGAAACCTCAAGATTCTGATTGCCTGGAGGGCTCAGAACGGGAAAGATCATGTGTTTAGTTTCCCAGGGACAGAGGTGGAAAAGAAAGCAGAATTTGTTTACCTTCCAACCTCCAAGCAGAGTGGTACCAGAAAATGACTGGATGTGTAGGGTTCCATCCCATACAATAGAGTGAGGAGTTGTGTTTATCTCACACCTGGAGTTTGTCTTCATCCTGTTTTCAACACCAGTTTTAATGTATGTAACATGAATTTACTGAAGAAAAATAAACATATCCAACCACATTCTATTTGGGCTTGTCACTGCATGATCATTCTACTATGAATAATAATAGCATCCTACATAGGGATCATCTTTAGGATGCTTAAATGTTTTTAAAATGAATTAGAAACACAAATGGTGGACAAGGGATAACATTAAATCACCCTCAAAATGTAGCCACATTTAGAGTGAAATATGTCAGCTCTTTAGATATAAACATTTGGCCCAAAATTTAGGTGTTATAAAAATAAACTTCAGGAGATCAAGACAAATGTATCTATGATTTCTCTACATTTCCAAGGAAACAGGTTTGTTTGGGGTTTGTTTGTTTTGGTTTTAAACAAATGTTGCCCTGCAGTTTCCAAACCAAACATTGTAGCACCATGCTTGTGCATAAAATGCAGAAAATGAAGTTGAGTAGAAAATTATTAGAAATAAAAATGAAACTGACAAGGCTATTTAATTGTTTTATATCTCAGAGGGGTGGCTGTGTTAGTTGGTAACTGTAAAAACAACCAGCAGTATGGTGGCACCTTAGAGACTAACACATTTATTAGGTCATGAGCTTTGATGAATAAAACCTACTTCATCAGATGAATTGGAGTGGAAATTACAGAATTTGGAGAGGAAATTACAGAAGTATATAGTCATTGATCAAATAGCTCAATGAATTGATATATGTCATATAATATCATAAAGTATATTTAACTCTTTCCCCACCACAATCTAAGCATGAAGTGATACACTTGTATCCCTGTTTTGCTAAATATTATCTTCATCAGAAAAGTTGGAGTGGAAATTAGTAGTAGGAGGAGGAGGAGGAGGAGGAATTTGCATTGGTGTAACTATGGTAATGCCTAGCCACTGGGAGGCTGTAACTTAGAGCAAGCCCCTATAAATAGATAAAGCTTGACTGTGTATTTTCCCTCTACCACTTCTTTTGCATTCTCTATGCAAAAGAAGTGATAGAGGGAAAATACACAGCTCTTTATAACTACAAGGGCTGTTTTTATGAATAAGGTTTGATTTCAACAGAATTATAGTGAGTAAAAAGAATGAATAAAAATGGTGTCAGCATAGTTGTATTGTCTTCTGTATTCAACTGAGCACTTCTGGTTTTGATTACACCCTGTATAAGGCAAAAGCCAGATCCCTAGTGCGATTAACTAAACAGAACTCAGTCCTCTGAATGCCACTGGTTGCTTCATTAAAGCATGCATTCACTAAACTGTGTCTGGTGTCGTTTCATGCTCTGTAACCAGCTATATCTGAGAAATAATTGAGTGGGGAAGGAGATATGAGTAGATCTACTAACATAACCATGTGACATCACTCATGTGTAAGTCCTTGAAAGATTGGATTGATAGAGATTTTTTTTAAAAATAATACAAAGCATTCAAATTAAAATACAGGATTTTTAAAATGCATCTTTAATATAGAACACAAGGTAAGCAAACAATAATATAGTAAGCTTACTTTCTGGTATAATATCATGAGACATTAAAATATAAAAATAAAAACTTTTTTCCCCGCAAAATCATATTTTCAGGGCAGTAAATTATAGTTCTCTAGTTCCCACCAAACATCTGCAGGCAAAAAGCTTTCTCTTTCCAAATGTTGGATTTTTTTAGAGTGCATATGTAACATTGTTTTCTCTCATGATTAAACCATACTTGCCCTTTGACCCATTATTTTCAGCCCAGACCCTTGGTGCCTTGTAGGAATGAAACTTCCCACCTTTCCCTATCCCACCCCCAAAGTAAAAGGACAGCACAATTCAAGAAAAGCACTTTAAAAAACAGATTCAGCTTTAATTGGAGGATCAGTGAATAGAGCAGTGTTTTCTTGGCAACAGGTAGAAAAGCTGGCAATTAATCAGCCTCTCTTGAGCTGTATTTGGCACTGTACCTCTGGATCAGGAATTTGGATTTTAGTGCCTATTTTTTATTTTTCTTCCCCCCCTCCCCTCCCACCTCTTTCCTCATTATCAAACCGTTTTTTCCCTAATGGTACTGAGAGAAAATTATTTTGCATGGTTTGTTATGAAGGTGAAACTAATCATGCTAGCCATTTTAATATGTAAACATTGGTGGTGGTAGTCGTGATGGGAATCCTGGACAAACACAAGCGTTATCTGATAACAAAGTACGTCAAATAAACATGAGTATGTCAGAGACTGGAAAGGGGAAAGAAGAAATCAAAAAGAGCTCTTGACAATTAAATTCATTTAATCATCATAGTAGGAGTTAATAGAAAATACACTAACTTAGCAATAAAAGAAAACCCTTTAAAAATGGAATTCTTCAGCACATCACCTGGGTATATATCTTTAAACTGCTACCTGAATGGGGCAAAAAACCAAAACACTACAGTCAAATTAATAAAGAAAACCAAACAAACAGATGAAATGGAGTCTCTGCTAAGAAACAGAGATCCCTTTAAAAAGTTATGCATGGATGACTCCTGAACATTGACATAAACAGAAGTTTTCTGTTGCCTTTGGTGGGACCAGGATCAGGCCCATAAAGTTCATAGATTACTGGATATACAAACCAAAATTTCATATTAGTAAACAGATACATGATCTCTTAAAATCAGTATTCTTCCCTGAAGAAAATATTCTAATGCCACTGGCCCTTCACAAGGTAAACAAAACAAAATGAAACAATAGATATAGTTACCATTGCTTGATGGAAACCACCTACTTACTGCACTTATGAAGATGTCCCTTAAAGTTAGCATGAGAGTAATAGCCAATTTTGTTAACTTAGATTGTTAGAATTGTTGTTCATCATTCTAAGTTAAACTGAAGAATGAAAGAATTAATTCACAGTTTGCATTATATCAATAACAGAACTGTTAAGCATAGGCCAAAAAGGATAAACTGATTAAAAAGCCACATTGAAATGACTTTTATTAAAACAATGATGCATAACTTGTATTGTCTTAACCCTGATGTATTTTCTCCTTTACATTTATCACTCTCACTTTTCATAAGATATTAAAATTTGTACTATCAATAATTTTGATTGTCATTAGGAAAATATTAGTAATTAAATTATACTAAAGTATCATTACTATTTATTGATATCATAATATCATCTAGAGGCCGCAACTAGGTTTGGCCCCAAAATGCATGGCACTGAATCGACATAGAATAAAAGACAGATCCTACCCAAAAAATGTACAGTCTATGGCCTCTTTGCACATATATCTGGATGGGCTGGATGCAAGTACAGGGATCAACCACGTATAATGCATTGCAGGATCAGACCTAAAAGAACTGGCAATCTTAAACTATTAAACAGTCTTCAATGGTTTTCCTATCTTCAGTATGAAGGGGAATTTAGAGACCAACATTCTTAGACTGATTTTTAAAATGTATCACCTGATATTCCTTATATTACCCCGGTTTTACACAGGCATAGCTTCACCAAGTTCAGTCCAATTATTCCTTATTTATACTAGAGTCAATTGTACGGAGCTCTTTTTCCTTAATTTTTTAAACTAGCTGTTTGGTGTAGCCCTCATGCCATCCAGAAAAAAAACCCCATTCTAGAAGAGGCCTGTTTTGTATCTTAAATTCCAGTTGCTTGTGCCAGAGACAATGTTTTAACCCTTTGTTACAAGTTACTGAATATGGCTTATGGTGCAAGCTTGCATCATATTCATTATTATGTTTGAAATTTCTCACCCTATACAGTTTCTAATGTCAGGTCAGAAATAAAGCACAGACAGCATAATCTTTCATAGACGTTTTTCCAAAGAATGCAAACTTGCCACATTGCTAAAGTGCTGTTTAAAATCAGATTTCCAGATTTCAAAATCAGAAAGTAGGACAGCATTTGGTTAAACTAAACTCTTATGCTGTCTTTTTTTGCCAAATGCTGAGTTTTGGGATTTTTTTTAACTTTTAAAGAAATTGTTAGACTGGATTAAATGTACTTTCTCCACGTTTGTGCGCACATATACACATATAGTTTAAACCCATTTATTTTAAAAAACTTAAGAGTTAATGAAGAACAGGATGAAAAGAGTTAAGTCATCTGAAACTATAGCTTTTAAGTTTGAAAGACCAAATGCCTTGTTCTATGAGTTTCCCCTGCAATAGTTTATTTAACTGTATGGCAATGTCAGCTGTGGAAGCTTAAAAAGGAACCAAACATTCTGTAGGAAATGACAAAGTACAGTAGTTGCTTTATTAGAAATAATACAAAACAGAACAATCATGATACACTATACATTTATTTTAAGTCATTGAAAGTGTTTCATGGCAAACATGACTTTAGAATTTAGAAATAATAATTTACTGGGATACTAGAAATAACTAGGGCTGCTTGAGTTAGAAAGGATAAAACTTCAAACATTTTAAATGGAAAATTATAGGGCCTAAGGAGTATTTTCAGCTATTATAAACTAGAGATGATCCCAAACCTAAAGCCTAAACTTGCTCACACTTACTCCTTGTTGTAGAATCACAGAATCATAAAGCTGAAAGAGACCTCAGGAGGTCATCGAGTCTAGTCCCCTGCCCAAAGCAGGACCAATCCCAACTAAATCAACCCAGCCAGGGCTTTGTCAATCTGAGACTTAAAAACCTCTAGGGGATGGAGATTCTACTACCTCCCAAGGGGGGCGTTGGAGGTGCCTGGCTCTGAGGGAGGGGTGAGGCATTAGGTTGGGGCAGGCTGAGAGTGCCTGGCTGTAGGGGAGGGGTGAGGCATTGGGTTAGAGTGGGGGTGGGGCTGGGAGTGCCTGACTCTGGAGGAGCAGAGAGATATATTTTGCTAATATTTTGGCTTTTATTTATTTATTCCCAAATAAAATCACAAAATGTATTGTATTAATTTTATATCAATAAATATTTCCTTTTTTTGCAATCGCACGAATAATTATATGTTTATGCAAAATCTGAAACTTACAAAGTATCTCACATTTTCACAGAAGCCTGTTCTATTTGATTAACCACTGTCTACACTTGTTTTTATTTCCACAAATTATGTATCATAAAAAATTAAAAAGTACCTTAAATGTATATTTAAATTAAAATATATATGAGCAAATAACAACAATTTTATACATCAAATTATTGTATTATACTCAAACAAGACCTTAAAAATATTTTAAAATATACCTAAAACATAATCTATAATAATAAATAATTACAACTTTCCGATAGGAGTACATTTTCTTTGGTGGCCCTGAAAGCTATCAGTTTTCATTTGTGCGGCCCTCAGTAGGCTTCGAGTTTGACATGCCTGTTCTAATCCACTGTAATCCCTAGGTCTTTTTCTGCCGAACTGCTATTTAGCCAGTCGGTCCCCAGCCTGTAAAAATGCTTGGGATTCTTCTGTCCCAAGTGCAGGACTCTACACTTGTCCTTGTTGAACCTCATCAGATTTCTTTTGGCCCAATCCTCTAATCTGTCTAGGTCACTCTGGACCCTATCCTTGCCCTCCAACGTATCTACCTCTCCCCCTAACGTAGTGTCATCCGCAAACTTGCTGAGGGTGCAATCCATCCCCTCATCCAGGTCATTAATAAAGATGTGGAACAAAAACGGCCCTAGAACTGATCCTTGGGGCATAAGTAGAACCAATTGTCATCCATACATCTATCCCAGTTTATCTGCACAACTTCTGTACACAAAGAGGGTTTGTTTAAAATGCATTCTTTCAGATCTTTTAATTTTTTCCCCTCTTTTTTCCCTTATGTTCAGTACTTGTGTTCAGAAGATATTACGGTATGTAATCTTCCAGTAATAGTCCCGTTCACATATGTTATCGCTATGAAAAATGCATATGATCCATAACCCTCTTTAAAAACTATGTAACAAAGGGTTCTAGTGTTGTCTTTAAAAGGTGAATATGAAACTCTTCTCTGACTTTCCTCAAGTAATTTTAGCTGCTTGAAATGTTAACACATTTTCAGGAGTTTGTTTACTGATATAAGTGCTTGAATTCGACTCTCATTTACATTGTAGCAGATACAGAATAGTGTATGGGATTCATTCATTTACATCTCCTTTCTTCAATTTTTTCTGAAAAATGAAAACTTGTAAAATGAATTTAAACATCATATGAGGCTCTTGCCAAATAGAAATTACACTCATAGAAACATGTATAAAACTCTACATATGCCATGATGCATATCTTTCCTGTTTTTTTCACAGTTGTGGAAGTTTTCCTTACAGTGTGGTTCTGTTGTGAACTTGGGAGGAGCATGATTTGGAGGAATGCCTTGCAGAAGGTGGATGTCTTCTGTTTGAAACAACTCTGTAGGGGGATGAAGCTTGAAGCGGAGTGTTTTGTTCCTCCAGCACAGCACATGCACATCTCCCCAGCCACTCAAGGTAGAAATTAGCATAGTGATTTGGCTCCATATATGTAGAGCAGATGTAGATGTTTGTTCCAGGAAAAGTCACAGAGCTCTTAGATCAATCTACTAATTTAAATCCTAAATCTGTGATTAATTAAATATCTTGTTTACCTAATATATCCATGTTCAGAACATTGTAATATGCTCAAGTCACAGAGTGAGTATTGTGTGTTTGAGGTGCAGTTCCCAGAAGCATTTTCAGAGTTCTTGCACATGACATTTCTCAAAAGTAGGCCCAGCTTAAATTTATGAATTAGAACCCTTACTCAATTACTATTACAAGCTTGCTTTTTAATCTTTGTCAGGCATTCACAGCATGAGACATTGTTTTATACAAAATCTAGTTATATAATTGTCCTTGACTCAACACATAATATTAATTAATATTCCAAAATTATAGGAAAATTAATAATTTCTAATGGGTAGACAAGTAAGGCAAAATTTTAAAAGCACAATTCAATGGGACTTGTTTTCCTAAATCGCTTATGGAATCACAGCTAGCATGTCTAAGGCCAGTAACAAGTCACCAAATCATGAAAAAAAATATGGTTATTAACAGTGTAAACTTTAAATGGGCAATATGAGTGAAATTCATAATGCAGAGCGGTCATTAAAGATCCATTGACTTTCCGAAGGCCTTAAATCCTTTATCTTATATGAGTGATGGTAAATTTATTAATTGCTAGAGCATTCTAAGGAGCTGGATTGCAGTGACAATGAACAGACTAAAGCTGTGTCCAAAAGTGGTTTTAAGACCAGCTGCAGAAGCACTTTGAACTGAAAGTGTGGCCACGGCATGAGGGCTGGGAGAATTCTCCCGCACTCTATGTAAACCACCTCTGTGAGGGGAGTAGCTAATAGCGCTGTTGCCTCGTTTACACTAGTGCTTTACAGCACACTAACTTGCTGTGCTGGGGGTGTTTTTTTCACACTTCTGAGCCAGAAAGTTACAGCATTGTAAATTGTGAGTGCAGACTTGGCCTAAGTGAATAGGGAGAAATCAGGGAGTGGATGGGATGGAAGGTGAAGAGATGGTTACCTATTATTACCTCCAGCAACAGAGAGGGATGTTAATAGAACCAGAGGCTGGAGTCAACTTTATGCTGGAGAAGGGAAGAGTCCCTTAGAACGCAGTTCAGCAAAGCACTTAAGCACATATCTAAATACATATGACTGGGGTGTTTAATGCTGTGCATATACCTACACACTTTCCTGAAACTGGATTAGATGACCTATGCATTTAAAATTAAGAACACAGTTAAGTGATTTGCCAAAGTGGGATCCTACTGGATCATTTAAGGGCCCATTGTCACCTGGGAAGTTCCTGGCAGCAAGGCTCCAAATTCTATGGGATTACTCAAGTGTTTAAAGTTAAGCACATGCATTGCATGTTGCTCAATTAAGGCCCAATAGAGGAGCCTTGATTCAAATTATCTTGGTGCTATTTTAATGTTTTTAATTCTTTGCTGAGAAGTCATTCTTTTGGGGGTCCATATTACCAGACTGCTTTTATTCTGAGCTACTTTGCTCCATTCTTTTCAGTCAACTTTTATTGGTATTGGGAAGACTTTATCCAAGATTAATTTGGGGGCCTGTTCATTTTAATCTTGTTCTTTGTCTTCTCCTTATGTGTTCCTTTATGGGGCTTATGTACCGAAGGAAATAATCTCACAATGAGGCATGTAAAACAGGAAGTACTATTGCCTCTACTACACAGAAGGTCAGACTAAATTATCAAAATGGTCCCTTTTGGTCTTGGAATCCAGTGCCTATGAAGGAAATATAAGCATGAACTAAGCATGTTAATAATAATTAAGGCTGAGAGTTTATCAGAGGCAACACAAGTCACAGATTCTATATCTTTCTGGGACCTCCGTGACTTCTGCAGTAGCCCGTGTAGCTGGCCCAGGGGCTGCCTGAGCCTGGGCCATTTGCACCAGTTGTCGCTGGGGCAGTCTTGGGTCACCGCACTCCCTCCCCCAGGAGTTTGAGTGTGGAAATGGGCTCAGAGTTGGAGTGCTGGAAGGGGTAAGGGCTCCAGGCAGCACTTATCTCAGGGGGCTCCCTGGCAGTGGTGACATCTTCCTCCCTCAGCTCCTAGGTGGAGGCATTGCCAGACACCTCTGCATGCTGCCTCTGCCCACAGCTTCCATTGACTGTGGTTTCCAGCCAATGAGAGTTGTGGAGCTGGTGCTCTGGACGGAGTCAGCATGCAGAGCTGCCTAGCCATGCCTCCACCTAGGAGCTGAAGGAAAGGGATGTTGCTGCTTCTGGGGAAGTGCAGAGCCAAGTAGGAAGTCTGGCAGTCCCCCCAATGCCAAGATTTAGTCAGGGGTATATAGTACATGTCATAGATAGATCACGAGCTATGAATGTTTGTTTACTACCCGTGACCAATCCATGACTTTTACTATAAGTATCTGTGTCTAAAATGTCGTCTTAATAACAATACTTAAACTGATCAGCTAATGCATTCAGCACTTTTTAAACATGGTGATAATGTGTGAGGCTTTGTACATATTAATCAGTTAGCTTGGATAATGCCAACACCTTAGGGAAAGTTCATGATGCATACCCTGGATCACACCAAAGGGCTGTGTCTACACTAGCACCCTTTTGCGGAAAAGGGATGCTAATGAGACACAGCGCAATTGCAAATCCGCGGGGGATTTAAATATCCCCGCGGCATTTATGAACATAACTGCCGCTTTTTCGGCTCGGGGTTTTGCCGAGAAAAGCGCCAGTCTGACGCGATCTTGCGGAAAATAAACCCTTTCCGCAAGATCTCTTATGCTAAGAGATCTTGCGGAAAAGGGTTTATTTTCCGCAAGATCGCTGTCTAAACTGGCGCTTTCGGCAAAACCCGAGCCGGAAAAAGCGCATGTTCATAAAATGCCGCGGGGATATTTAAATTGCGCTGTGTCTCATTAGCATCCCTTTTCCGAAAAAGGGTGCCAGTGTAGACACAGCCAAGGAGTCTAGTGATAGAAGTAGCAAAGATCTCAGTGGTAAAAAATGGGATTTTCATATTTTCACAGAAATATTAGCTGAGACACAGAATGGAGATATGTAGGCCTTGCTGGCAGAATGCACATACTTGATTTAGGAACCGATCATGGTGAGCCAAGGCGTTGTGGAGTAACTGTTCTGGCAAACTGTCAGTGTCATAATGGGAAAATAATGTAAATTGTAATATATGAAGTATTCCAAAGAGGTGAATCATTGAGAACCTGAACAACAGAAGATGAGGACTGGAACATTAATGTAAACTCTTTCATCTGCAACAACCCTGTTATCCTAAGAAGATTTTAGTCATTCTTTTGATATTCAGGAAATTGCACCTCCCAGTTTATTAATCATTTCCAGACAAGTAAAGGAATTTGTGTCTAAGTAAATGATAGTGTAATCTGACAGACAGAACACAGGCTCAGAGCAGTGAGCTCCTGCATACAAACCCCAGTTCTAATTGTGACTGTGTGGTCTTGGCCTAATCGCCTGCCTTCAGTTCCTCAGTTTCTCCAGCTCTACAGTTGGAATAATGCTACTTATTTCACCTTCTCCCAAGAGTGTTGTGATGATTTATTACCTAACGTTTGTTTAGCAGTTAGTGAGAGCTGTCTTTGAAATATCTAGGACAGTTAGAAAAGCGTATGAGTAAACAGTAGTAAATTAGCCCTGAACTCGAAGGCACTTATGCACATGCTTACCTTTAAGCATGAGTATAATTGATTTTGGTATGAATAATCATATAGTTATAGCTAAGCATGTGCTTAAGTGCTTTGCTGGATCAGGGCCTGAGTATAAAGGTGTCTGCATTAATATAAGGGCTCCACTTTCACCACTTAACAAATTACTCCAAGGCTGAATCTACACTTCCATTTGTAAAGTGCAGCCACGGCAGCGCTTTAGAGCAAAAGTGTGGCCACTAGGGATGTAAAGGACTAGTCGATTAGTCAACTATGCGATAAGCAAATGCTCATCGGATAGTTGACAGGATAGTCGACTAGTCGCTTTCCCCCCTTGCTGCCTCTATCAGATAGAGGCAGTGGGTGGAGAGGGGGGAGAAAAGGAGGTACTTAAAAGTGGCAGCGCCACATGGAACCCAGGGTCAACTGCTCCATGCGGTGCTGCTGCTTGGAATGCCGTGGAGAGCCCAGCATCAGGCTCCTTACGGCATTTCAAAGCAGCAGTGCCGCATGGAACCCAGGGTCATCTGGGGAGTCCGCAGCTGATCCCGGACTCCAGCTGGCATTTCAAAGCGGCAGCGCCACATGGAGCATGGGGTCAGTTGGTGTCTCTCCAGCTGACCTCGGCTTCTGCACGGCGCTGCCGGTTTAAAATGTGGGGCGGAGCCCAGGATCAGCTGGGGACTCCCCAGCTGACCCCAGGCTCCGTGCAGGACTTCAAAGAGTCAGCGTCGCTTTGAGCCTGGGATAAGCTGGGGACTGAACCCGGGCTCCATGTGGTGTGTGTGCTTTTGAAATTTACAAGAGTCCCTAGTGGGGGCTCTTGTGCATTTCAAAGAGGAAGCACAGCATGGAGCCTGGGGCCAGCGCAGGACTCTGAGTCCCTTACTGACCCCAGGCTACATGTGGCGCTTTCCACTTTGAAATGTATTTCAAAGTGGAAGTGCCCGCATGGAGCCCAGAGTCAGCAGGACTTCTCACTGGCCCTGGGCTCCTTGTGGCATTCCAACTTTCAAATGCACAAGATCCCCTGCTGGGGGCCCCTCACCCCCCTGCTTGGCTCCCGGCAGCACCCCAGCTGCTCTGCTCCGCCGCTTCCCCAAGTCCGCCGCTGCTGAAACTAACGAGCGGCGGACAAGCGGCGGAGCAGAGCAGCTGGGGTGCTGCTGGGTTGGTCCTGCAGCGCCGCCCTTCACCCCCCTGTTCGGCGATAACTACTGCAGTCTGGGGGGCGGGGAGCCTGCTCCCTTCCCGGAAACTCTCAGTGGCTGCGCGGGGCTTCCCCCGCCTTCCTGCAAAACGGCAGAGGGTTCGCCCCTTGCCATGCCGTTCCCGCCCCCCACCTCCCAGCCGGATGCAGTGCGGGTCCCGGCAGACCCGTCACAGGGGTATAATCCCCTTCCCCTCTTCTCCACTTCCCTTTACCAGCTGCAAGCACCCATGGGGCTCACAGCAGCTCCAATTGTCTGGCTGGCCGGAGCACTTCCAGGTTCCAGTTGGTGCAAGACTATCGGGAGTGCCGGACCACTGGATGCTGGACAATTGGAGTTTTACTATAGTTATTTCAAAATAGCAGTAGTGTAATGCTTCGTTGCTGCTATTTTGAAATAACTACTCCCCTAAGTCATTCAAAGTAATTACTCCCCAAGTAATTACTAAGTTGAGGTAGCGCAGCCACATTAATGGAGTCTGCCGCGGACTAATTTTGAGGCTTCCTTGTAGTGTGGACATGCTATTTCAAAATAGTTACTTCAGGAGTTATTATTTTGAAATAATTTCCTAGTGCAGACATGCCCTTAGATTTTTTTTATTCTTTTTTTCTTTATTTTTTCTTTTGTTTTCTGTTTATTATTGTTCTGATTATTGGTTAATGTGACATTTTTATTTACATAACATCATTTATTTCAGTACTACACACTCTACTTGTTTTTATAAATGTAAATGTCCCCATACTGCTGTTACCTGAATATATATCACAAATAATTAAATAACATTTATGCTTGGAATGTGGTAGGTGGGAAGGACTCTTAATCAAGCTCTCAGTCAGCTCTATTATTGGGAAATAACAAGAGATCAAAGTTCAGGGTAATGATGAGAGGATGGCAGTTTTGTCTCCTGGTATTATTGATAACCTTTTTTTATGAAACCACAGAGAAGACTAGGAAGATCAATAGCTGCCTGTGTCAAAGCAAACATGTTGCTTCAGGACTAGAGATTGCTGTGTTTCCCTTTACTTTTCAGAGAAAGCTGTACATTTAATTAGCTGTAAAGCTGAACCTTCTACCAATTTCATGTACAAAATAAGTACGTTCTCTGCTGTGTAATTTGACAGGCTATTTTATAGTCAGGGTGAAGAAAATAACTAGGCCCAAATTCTTAAGTTGCTCTGCATATGGAACTTCCATTGCAATATAATAGGGAGTTCTTTCTTTCTTTCTTTCTTTCTTTCTTTCTTTCTTTCTTTCTGTGGACTCAGACTGGAGGTTCGCTCACACTCATTCCAAAATGCCGTTTACAAAGACCCCAGGAGGGACTGCCAACAGGCAGAAATATGATCAATGTGTAATTTTGGTGAGCTTGTTTGTTTAAAACCATGCAGTCAAGTTTCTCACAGTTCACCAGGCAGGCAGAAATATCTGGCATGTGTTCGTGTGTCTAGAAAAGTTATAGTGGTAGTGGGTACAAGAATTGCCCAGATAGGCAAAAAGGCTGGCATGCCCCTTCCTGTGGAGTCTAAAAGGTACCATGCAAGCAAATCATAAGGGGGAGATGGAGTAAGAACCTCTTCATACCAGCATATTCAAGCCCACTACTCATCACAAATACCAGAGCATCTCTTGAAGAATGGTTTAATTTACAGATTTGTTTGAGATCTTCAATTTAAGTTACTTTTAGGGACTTGATTTGAAGGAAAACATTTCCCATGCCCACACTACTCTGCTGCATTGCACCATCTCAAATTTACTTTCTCACTCTATTCAGATCTTGTTGGCAATCCAGCTGAGCTGCAGTGAGAATAAAACAAATGCTAATAATGAAAAAATAAAGAGTGCATGTACTACATAGATTAAATTCAATTGGTGCTGCCAGAGCTTGTCCAAGTGAGTGAGAAATTTAAAAAAAATTAAGTTTTAATTTAGGATTATGAACTGTAAAGCTGGAAAGTATATTGCAGAACTCCTTAGGCTGCAGAAATTTTTAATTTTGTCGGAATTTAAGGGAAGAGAAAAGGTTTTTAGAAATATGAACTTTGTACAATTCTAAAAATGATTCATAACGCAGATTTTTCTTGAATTTCAGTAATCCCAAAATAAATCCTGCTGTGCTAGGACTGTGGTTGGAAATGGAGCCAGAGTTAATACAGTAACCTGACCAACAAAATGATCCTTGACATCGGATCCTCACTTACAAACGGGTGAGGGCACCTCGCACCAGCTGCTCCCCAGTCAGTAGTACAGGAGACGGGCGCCAGGATTATGAACTGTAAAAGCTGGAAAGTAGCAGCTTTTTCAGCAGACACCTCAGTAGAATAAAGGACTGACGAACTGAGGTGTAGGAGAATTCTGAGCTCTGAGAAATGTCTGTTTATTCTTTATGTTTAACTATGTAATCAGTTTTCTGGTACAGTACAGTGTGACAATATTTCTCATGGGTGAGATTTTAGCAAACCTACAGTCCCTATCTCTAGCCAGAATAGGTAGGGACCCGGTGTTCTCATTCTCAAATGCCAGCAAATTGGGAAATGGGGAGACAGGGGATGGATCATTTGATGATTACCTGTTCTGTTCACTCTCACCACCTTCTGGGGTAACTGGCATTAACCACTCAGCAGACTGGAAAGTGGGCTAGATGGACCATGGGTCTGACCTAGTATAACCATTCTTGTGTTCTTATTTAACTTAGGTGCCTATGTGCTTTTGAAAATCTCCTCCATACAGCCAAATCTTGGTTAACAGGTTTGCTAAATGTTCTGTGATTATCAAATAATAAAACATCATATATATTAATAAACAGAAAAGACCTATTCACTCATCCGCATACCAATGCAAGATTGTTTCTTATAGCCTATTACGGAAATACTATTTAAACAGATGAAGACTCAAAAACCATACAATATTTTGAGATTAGAATTGTTAGGAAACACTGTTAAAAGATTAAAGTATAATCTGAAGCAATATGTTTCTGGTTTGAACCTGTCCTATTTTCTGTCCAGAAATGTCAATGGATATTTCAAGTATAAACTGAAAGTTAACGGGGGAGTTTTTGTTTTGTTTTGTTTTGTTTTTCAAATGTTGACACTTCACAAACATAAATCACCTTTTAACCTAGGCACTTCCAGTCCATGTTCTTTTGTTCATTAATTATGCTATAAAACAGGTCTGAGCTTTTTAAAAAGCATGTTATTTAAAAGAATCCCACAAATGAAGATTCTGATTACTGATGTCCTATTCAGTTGGAGATTATTGATGAATTTAGAGCTAAGTGTGAAATAGATCCATCTTTCTCATGTATTCCTACCATTAATGTGCAGTTCCTATTACCCCACAATGAAAGAAATTTAATATTTTTCTCCATGAGTAAATGATTTTATAGTCCACTGGTTTATATACACTAGAGCTGCACCATACTAATTAAAAATCAGATAGAAGAGGGCCACGGCTAGTTTGCAAATGAAGTGAAAAAGTAGCAAATTTCTGACACAATTAAAAATTATATAATCTACTTATCCACATTCCTAAACCACAATAAAATATTGTTGGAATAACACAATCTAGAAATGGAAAAAATTCAAATGTTATTAGAAAGTGAAATAGGGCATGACAACTCACTAACATCAAAGAGCCCCACTGATTTCAATAGATTTAGGTCATACTCGTATTCCTCAATTGCTGATTAAAATCCAGCATAATAAATTATATTCAACTGATAATTATTTGATGGCCTATGAAAAATTAGGTTGGTGATCTCAGTCCAATATGTGGATGATAGGTATATACTTTGCAAAAATTACAATCACCCTTCCCAGGCCTCTGTGTTGGCAGTTGCAGCAAAGCCATCAAGGACTCTCAAAACATGTGGGGGTCATTGTGAATACTCAACTGAACATGAACTCCTAGTGCAATGATATGGCCAAGGGAGTTAATGCAACCCTGGGAATAACAAGGTTATTGTATTTTGCACTCAGCAATGATGACTGAAATACTGTGTTCAGTTCTGATGCCCAGAATTCAAGAAGGATTTTGATACATTGGAGAGAATTCAGAGAACAGCCATAAGAATGATTAAAGGATTAGAAACATGCCTTATAGCTACGGTGACCATATTTTCTGAACCAAAAATAGGGACACATTAACCACACCCTGGACACCGCTAGCCACGTACATGACCTGTTAGGCCCCACCCGCCTGCAACAGGAAGTCCCATCCCTGGGGTAGTATTTTCAGGATCAAGCTGGATACATGATCAGAAGTAAAGGATGTCAAGTGACCCCTCTAAGAACTCCTACCACCATCCTCTACCAATAGGGATAGGTTTGGGCACTATAGTAGCCCCTCATGCAACTATACTGCAATTGCATTAATCCAAGCCCCTGACCTAGGGTCTCAGGACACTGCAGCACTAGAGGTCCAACCTCGGTTGAAGATGACATCCAGGATCCGAGACCTATTACTTTGCAGTGTAGATGCAGCCCCATTTGACCCAGGGCCTGGGAATCATCCAGAACTATCCCACAATTTCATGGGACAACTTCCTTAGTCCTCTTAACGGATGATGCTTACTGGTTTCAACTAACTGGTAATCAGAGGGGGGCTGGAGCAGCTCCCCACCTGCTACAGGCAGGGGGCTGCTCCAGTCCTGCAGAGGGCCCACTGCAGACAGGGGCTGCTCTTGTCCAGAGCAGCCCCTGTCTGTAGAGAACCCGGGGGCCCCACAGGAAGGGACTGTGCCAGTGTCCAGAGCAGCCTCTCTCTGTGGGGAGTCCAGCTAGCTATGGACAGGCACTGGTCTGGAGGGGGGCTGGGAGCCAGTGGCAGCCCCAGTGTGACCAAACATTAACCAGTTAACTGATGAATGGGAATTTACATCCTTAATGAGATGCACTGCAACTGCATTTTTTGAAGTTACTACAAAACTATCAAGTGCCCTCCATTTCCACAAGACAGAATGACAATACTAAACTAACCATGACAATTACAGGGTGGAGAAGACCGTGTCACTCTCCCCACCACTGCTTGAAGGTACATTTCCCATGAAGATCAATGGGGCTGAGCTATTTTATATGTAAAGCTACTGAGAAGCCACTGGGCTTCTTGGCACCCCCACCCTCGCAGCCCAGCTGAGCCATGCACCGGTTCCCTGCACCCCCCCCTTCACAGCCCAGCTAAGTCCCGCACCGGTTCCCTGTGCCCCTTCACAGCTCAGCTTCCCCCAATCTCCCACAACCCAGCTGAACCCCACACCTGTTCCCTGCACCCCCTTGTAGCCCAGTCTCCCCTGATTCCCCGTAGCCCAGCTGAGCCTTGTGCCTGAGTTTCCAGCACCTCCCCATCCACAGCCCAGCTGAGCCCTGCAGCCCAGTTCCCAGAACTCCCCCTCGCAGCCCAGCTGAGCACTGTACCCAGGTTCCTGGCATCCCCCCGCCCCCAGTCCAGCTAAGCTCCACACAGGGGTTCCTGGTGCCTCCCCACCCTCCCCCACAGCCCAGCTGAGCCCTGCGCCTGGGTTTCCAGTGCATCCCCACTCTCCCGCAGCCCAGCTGAGCCCCACACCCAGGTTCCCAACACCTGCCCTCCCTCCCTGCAGTCCAGCTGAGCCCTGTGCCTCTTCCCTGTGCCCCCCCACAAATCACTTGCTTTTACGCATTCCCAACAGATACCACCTTCTGCTATTGAGCAAGAAGTGTCCCTGTCTCTTATTCCCCTCAGTGAAGAAGGGGGAGGGGCTCACTTCACAGCTGAGTTTGGAATCTCTGGGTTTTTCAGGACATTTCAGTGCTTCACAGGGACACTGGAACAGGACATTAAAAATCAAGACCATCCCAGATTTTCTGGGATGGATGGTCAGTGTACTTATAGCTCTAGACTCAAAGGCTGCATCTAGACTGGCAAGTTTTTGCACAAAAGCGGCCGCTTTTGCACAAAAACTTGACAGCTGTCTACACTGGCCGCGAGAATTTGCGCAAGAGCACTGACGCTCTACTGTGCGAAATCAGTGCTTCTTGCGCAAATACTCTGACGCTCCCACTCGGGCAAAAGTCCTTTTGCACAAATGCTTTTTGCGCAAAAGGGCCAGTGTAGACAGGCAGCTAAGACGTTTTGCGCAAAAGCAGGCTAAATGGAAAAAAGCCCTATGGACGCTTGCAGACTCCGTAGCCGCAGTCAGCTCCCTGGACTTCCTGGTAACCTGAGCCCCCTTAAAGCAGACGCAGGAGACCATCTCGGACCTCTGGACAGAGGTCTGCCACGTGGCCCCTGCCGTCCAGCAGACACCCTGCAGCAGGATGGCAGCTCCAGGGGGGGATCAGCCACCCGCACCCCCCAGCGCAGGAGGCCCCCAGGGGCCGAAAACGACGAGCCCCATCCTGGTCCTCGGGGGAGCTGGACACCCTGCTGGACTTGCGGCAGGAGGAGGAGGCCCTCCACGACACCCGGTCCCGGTGCCGCAACGCCGAGATCTTTGCCCGCATGGCCCAGGCGCTCACCCACCAGGGCCATCCAGCCCGGACCCTCGAGCAAGTCCGGGCGAAAGTAAAGGAGCTGCGCCTGGGCTATGTGCGGGCCAGCGAGGGCCAGGGGGCAGGAGCCGACACCTGCCCCCATTACCACCGGCTCCACGCCATCCTTGGCCAGCCAGCCCCTCAAGCCCCGGACGTCCCCGTGGACAGCAGCATGCGCCCCCCCGTCACCAGGACCACGGAGACGGGGGAAGCAGACAGCAGCAGTGCGTCGGAGGACGAGGCCAGCACTGCCACCCTGCAGGCCCCCTCTGGCAGCCCCGACGTCTCCCGCGCATCCTCGGAGGCCGGGGAAGGATCCACCGGTGAGTGTTGCACTTTGCACTCACAAGGACGGGGAGGGCGGGGAGCCAGGAGCCCAGAGTGGGGAGGAGGAGAGCACGTCACTCAGGCCACGTGAGCTGCACGGGCTGTGTAGCATTAGGCAGTATGCAGCATGTGCAACCATGTGGCCGCAGCAGGCAGCTCCAGGGCACGCCTGTGACTGTGCTGCTCACACACATCCGGCAGGACCGGGGGGAAGGGTGGATGCCGGCTGGAACCAGCCAGGGCCCCAGGCACCTCCGCAAGGGTGCAGCACGCAGAACGGCACACTGTCCCATGCGTGGCTGTGAGGCACAGCCAGCTGCTCCTGGGAAAACCACAGCATCACAGACTGTGAGCGTGGCCCCCACTGAGCCCCTCGCCTGCTCCCGGTGCCTTGACTGGCCCCCCAAGGGAAGTCCCCACTGCGGCCACACATGTCCCTGGGCTACATGTGTGAGGGCTAGTGGGGGGGAAGCGCTTGGGCCGCCCCTAGGGCTGCCTGAGTTTTGCTGCAAGGATGGGACACTCCCCAGTCACTCTCCTGGTTCCGTCCAGGAGATATCCCACGCGATGGGGATCTGAGAGCCCAGACCACGTCTGCCAGATGTGCTCCCAGGCACTGTGTGGGGATTCATCTCGCTCCCTGTCAAACACCATTGATTAGCCCAAAGCCTCACAGCCTCCACCGGCAGGGAGTTCCACAGGTTAACGCAACACAAGCGCCCTCCCACCCTCCATGGGGCCAGGACACAGACCGGTGGTTACAATACATGGAGGAGGACCCTACTCCAGGGGCGGTCCTCTATGCAAACATACAACACGGGGGAGAGGGGGGAACTGAGTGGGCCCAGCCACACTACTGTGGTGTCACCTGGGCTCAGGGGTGGGGTGGAGGGCATGAGGTGTGGGGACATTGGCCGGCCTGCCTGCCTGACCCATCCTTTCTTCTGTTCCCTGCAGCGGGACCAAGCACAAGCCAGGGACCCTCCAGTCTGGCAGCAGCAGAACCCCCAGCCACCCAGCCAAGGAGGCAGAGGCTCCGCCACCGGGACCAGCTCCTTCGGCACCACGTGCAGGCCATCGAGCGCGTTGAGGCAGCCATCACTCGGCGCATGGAGGCGGACCTGCAGTGGCGCCAGGAGGCCTGGGGCGCCTTCCAGGCCCAGTGCGTCTGCACGGCGGATTCAATCACCACCCTCACCGCCCACATTGGCTATGCCGTCCACTATGGCATGGCCTTGCCCCACGCCCCCGCCATCCCTCCCCTAGCACTGCCCCTCGCCCCTCCTGCAATGGCCCCTCCTGCTCCTGTCCCTGCCCCTCCTGCAATGGCCCCTCCTGCCCCTCCTGCTCCTTTCCCTCCTGCTCCTGCTCCTGCCCCTGCTCCTCCTGCAATGGCCCCTCCTGCCCCTCCTGCTCCTGTCCCTCCTGCTCCTGCTCCTGCTCCTGCTCCTGCTCCTGCCCCTGCCCCTCCTGCTCCTGCTCCTGCCCCTGCCCCTGCTCCTGCCCTTCCTGCCCACCTCCCCATGCAGCCTGCCCCGACGCGGCCTGCCCCCCATGTGCAGGTCCGCCCCCGCAGGAGCGGTCTCAGGGGCCACCCCTCCCAGGAGTAGCTCCTCCTCCTCCCAGTTCAAGGTCTCCTCCCCATCCCAGTTCAAGGTCTCCTCCCCCTCTCCCCCTTGTAAATAAAAACATACAAGTTTTTCTGTTGAAAACAAAACTGTGTTGGTGTTTATTGGGAGGTAAGGGAAGGGGAGGGAGAAGGGTAGGGGATGGAGGGAGTTGTATGGGGAGACCGAGGCGACCCTACTATGGGGACTGTGCGAACATGTCCGTAAGGGTCTCTCGGACGCGCACCCCATCCTGGTGCGCCTGGCGGATGGCAGCTGTGTGGGGCTGTTCATAAGTCTGGCCCTCGGCTGCCATCCATGCAGGGAGGAAGGCCTCCCCACTCCGCTCCACAATGTTGTGGAGCACGCAGCACGCGGCCACTACCTCCGTTGCATTCCGCTCACCCATCTCGAGACAGGTGAGCAAACAACAGAAGCGGCCTTTTAAGTGGCCAAAGGCGCACTCCACTTGATTCCGGGCCCGGTTGAGGTGGTCATTGAACCGGGCCCGGTTCTGGTCCGGCAGCCCTGTGTAGGGCCACATTAGCCAGGGCAGCAGGGGGTAGGCCGCGTCCCCGATGATACAGATGGGCATAGGCACATCCCCGACAGTAAACTCCCGCCGGGGGAAGTAGGTGCCCGCCTCCAGCCTGTGAAACAGTCTGGAGTTGCGGAGGATGCGGGCGTTGTGTGTCCTGCCGGACTAGCCCGCATAGACGTCCAGGAAGTGGCCACAGTGGTCCACGAGGGCCTGAAGAACAATCGAGCAGTACCCTTCCTGTTCATGAAATGGGCTGCTCGATGCCCGGGCCCGGACGGGATGTGGGTTGCATCCAGGGCTCCCGCAGTTGGGGAACCCGAGGGCAGCGAAGCCGGCCAGTGTAGCATCCACGTCGCGCAGGCGGATCACTCTTGGGAGCAGGACATCGTTGATGGCATGGACGACCTGCAGAAGGGTGCAGAGAAGCACAGGGGAACACATCACATAAGGCAGGGGTGAGTGTGCGCTCCCTTGGCCCCCACCCCGTGATTCCCTCTGTCCTCACGCACACACACACGCACATGCACACACACACCAAGCCCCCTCGCCCCACGGCCCCCCCCCCACCAGCAGGCCTGTGCAAGGGAGGGACAGCCCAAACCCCTGGGTGACCCAGCCTGGAGTCTTGGCTGCCCCTGGGCATGGATTGCAGCATCCTCCCCCCATCCCACTCCCCACTCTCCCTGGGACTTACCTCCATGACGATGACACCGACGGTGGATCTGCCCACCCCGAACTGGTGTGTCACCGATCGGTAGCTGTCCGGGGTGGCCAGCTTCCAAAGTGCGATGGCAACCCTCTTGTTGACCAGGATGGGTGCCCGCAGCCGGGTGGTGGTTCTCTGGAGCGCAGGGGCGAGCCAGGCACACAGCTCCAGGAACGTCTGCTTTCGCATGCGGAAGTTCTGGAGCCATTGCTGGTCATCCCATTGCCCCAGGACCAGCCGGTCCCACCAGTCCGTACTGGTGTCCAGTCTCCACAGTGGCCTCTCCACCCTGGGGTGGGGATGCCACAGGGACGCCATGGCCTCCCTGGTGAGGGATTCCAAAGCGGTCTGCGCCTCCTGGTCCTGGAACAGGAGGGCACCAGCCTGGAGCACCAGCTGCAGGCACTCCAAAATGGCCAGCAGGGGCCAGAGCAGGCACATGGCCACCCCTGGCTCCATGGCAGACAAAACAAGGCAAAAGAAAAAAAAACCAGGCAAAAGCACTAGGTGGCAAAAGGCAGTGGTGTCCAAAAGGCAGAGGGCAACCACCAAAACTGCTACGGCTGTCAGTCCCTACAAGAGGTACTAAAGCACGGAGCAGGAGAGAAATGGCTGTCCAGGGAGATCCCTTTAAGCACGTGTCTCAAAGGAGCTCCAGCCCCGGCCCCCGGAAAGGGCTGGTGCCCTTTTGCCCTCTGCAAAATGGTTCCGGCTGCTTCTGCTTTGCGCAAAAGCGCCGCCAATGTAGACACGCTTTTGCGCAAAAGTGCATCGTTATAACGATAACTGCGTTAATCTAGATAAAGAATACTTTTAACGGAAAAACTTTTCCGTTAAAAGTATTTGCGCAAAATCATGCCAGTCTAGACGCAGCCAAAGGGTATGTCTAGACTACATGCCTCTGCCGACAGACCGACTACAGACCAGCCTCTGCCGACTACAGACCAGTTAGTTTAACTTCTGTGCCAGGGAAGATAATGGAGCAAGTAATTAAGGAAATCATCTGTAAACACTTGGAAAGTGGCAAGGTGATAGGGAACAGCCAGCATGGATTTGTAAAGAACAAATCATGTCAAACCAATCTGATAGCTTTCTTTAATAGGATAAAGAGTCTTGTGGATAAGGGAGAAGCGGTGGATGTGGTATACTTAGACTTTAGTAAGGCGTTTGATACGGTCTCACATGATATTCTTATCAATTAACTAGCTAAATACAACTTAGATGGGGCTACTATAAGGTGGGTGCATAACTGGCTAGATAACCGTACTCAGAGAGTAGTTATTAATGGTTCACAATCCTGCTGGAAAGGCATAACAAGTGAGGTTCCGCAGGGGTGTGTTTTGGGACCGGCGCTGTTCAATATCTTCATCAACGAATTAGATATTGGTATAGAAAGTACGCTTATTAAGTTTGCAGATGATAGCAAGCTGGGAGGGGTTGCGACTAATCTGGAGGATAGGGTAATAATTCAAAATGACCTGGACAAATTGGAGAAATGGTCTGAGGTAAATAGGATGAAGTTTAATAAAGACAAATGCAAAGTGCTCCACTTAGGAAGGAACAGTCAGTTTCATACATACATAATGGGAAGCGACTGTCTGGGAAGGAGTACGGCAGAAAGGGATCTAGGGGTCATAGTGGACCACAAGCTGAATATGAGTCAGCAGTGTGATGCTGTTGCAAAGAAAGCAAACATGATTCTGGGATGCATTAACAGGTGTGTTGTGAGCAAGACACGAGAAGTCATTCTTCCGCTCTACTCTGCGCTGGTTAGGCCTCAATTGGAATATTGTGTTCAGTTCTGGGCACCGCATTTCAAGAAAGATGTGGAGAAATTGGAGAGGGTCCAGAAAAGAGCAACAAGAATGATTAAAAGTCTAAAGAACATGACCTATGAGGGAAGGCTGAAGGAATTGGGTTTGTTTAGTTGTATCATGAGCTAATACAGTTCAAATTAAATGGAAGGATAAACAAAAATAAATCTGAGACTAGGGTTTTTGATTTCAAAAGGGCTAACTTTAATAAATTAAGGAAATTAATTAGGGAAGTTGATTGGACTAAAGAAATTATGGATCTTGAGGTGGAGGAGGCCTGGGATTATTTTAAGTTAAAGTTGCAGAAACTGTCAGAAGCCTGTATCCCAAGAAAAGGGAAAAAAATTATAGGCAGGTGTGTTAGACCAAGCTGGATGAGCAAGCATCTCAGAGAGGTGATTAAGAAAAAGCAGAAAGCATATAAGGAGTGGAAGACGGAGGGATCAGTAAAGAAAACTACCTTATTGAGGTTAGAGCATGTAGGGACAAAGTGAGAGAGGCTAAAAGTCAGGTAGAGTTGGACCTTGCAAAGGGAATTAAAACCAATAGTAAAAGGTTTTATAGCCATATAAATAGGAAAAAACAAAAAAGAAGAAGTAGGACTAATAACTAAGGATGGAGTGGAGGTTAAGGATAATCTAGGAATGGCCCAATATCTAAACAAATACTTTGCTTCAGTCTTTAATGAGGCTAATGAAGAGCTTAGGATAATGGTAACATAACAAATGGGACTAAGGATATGGAGGTAGATATTACCATATCCGAGGTAAAAGCCAAACTTGAACAGCTTAATGGGAGTAAATCGGGGGCCCAGATAATCTTCATCCAAGAATATTAAAGGAACTGGCACATGAAATTGCAAGTCCATTAGCAAAAATTTTTAATAAATCTCTAAACTCAGGGTTGTACCATTTGACTGGAGAATTGCTAATATAGTTCCTATTTTTAAGAAAGGGAAAAAAGCGACCCGGTAACTATAGGCCTGTTAGTTTGACATCTGTAGTATGCAAGATCTTGGAAAAATTTTGAAGGAGAAAGTAGTTAGAGACATTGAGGCTAATGGCAATTGGGACAAATTACAACATGGTTTTACAAAAGGTAGATCGTGCCAAACCAACCTGATCTCCTTTTTGAGAAAGTAACAGATTTTTTAGATAAAGGAAATGCAGTGGATCTAATCTACCTCGACTTTAGTAAGGCATTTGATACAGTACCACATGGGGAATTATTGGTTAAATTGGAAAAATAGGGATTAATATGAAAGTTGAGAGGTGGATAAGCAACTGGTTAAAGGGGAGACTACAGCGGTCATATTGAAAGGTGAACTGTCAGGTTGGAGGAAGGTTACTAGCGGAGTTCCTCAGGGATCAGTTTTGGGGCCAATTTTATTTAATCTTTTATTGCTGACCTTGGCACCAAAAGTGGAAGTGTCCTGATAAAATTTGCAGATGACACAAAGTTGGGAGGTATTGCCAATTCAGAAAAGGATCGGATATCATACAGGAAGATCTGGATGACCTTGTAAATTGGAGTGATAGCAATAGGATGAAATTTAATAGAGAGAAGTGTAAGGTTATGCATTTAGGGATTAATAACAAGAATTTTAGTTATAAGCTGGGGACACATCAGTTGGAACTAACGGAGGAGGAGAAGGACCTCGAGTCCTGGTTGATTATAGGATGACTATGAGCCGCCATTGTGACATGGCGTGAAAAGGCTAATACGGTCTTGGGATGTATTAGGCGAGGTATTTCAGTAGGGATAAGGAGGTGTTAGTGCCATTATACAAGGCATTGGTGAGACCCCATTTGGAATACTGTGTGCAGTTCTGGTCTCCCATGTTTAAGAAGGATGAATTCAAACTAGAACAGGTACAAAGAAGGGCCACTAGGATGATCCGAGGAATGGAAAACCTGTCTTATGAAAGGAGACTCAAGGAGCTTGGCTTGTTTACCTTAACCAAAAGAAGGCTGAGGGGGGACATGATTGCACTCTTTAAATATATTAGAGGGATAAATACCAGGGAGGGAGAGGAATTATTTAAGCTTAATACCAATGTGGACACAAGAACAAATGGATATAAGCTGGCTAGTAGGAAGTTTAGACTTGAGATTAGACGAAGGTTTCTAACCATTAGAGGAGTGAGGTTCTGGAACAGCCTTCCAAGGGAAGTAGTGGGGCAAAAGATCTATCTGGCTTCAAGATTAAACTAGATGGGTTTATGAAGGGGATGGTTTGATGAGATAACATGATCTTGGTAACTAATTGACCATTCATTATCAGTGGTAAATAGGTCAATGGAGGGATGATAGGAGTTACTATAAAGAGCTTTCTGGGTGTCTAGCTGGTGAGTCTTGCCCACATGCTCAGGGTTTAGCTGATCGCCATATTTGGGGTCGGGAAGGAATTTTCCTCCAGGGTAGATTGGCAGAGGCCCTGGAGGTTTTTCGCCTTCCACTGTAGCATGGGGTACAGATCACAGCTGGAGGTTCTCTGCATCTTGGGGTCTTCAAACTATTTGAAGGCTTCAATATCTGAGATATAGGTGAAAGGATTATTCTAGGAGAGGGTGGGTGAGATTCTGTGGCCTGCATTGTGCAGGGGGTCAGACTAGATGATCATAATGGTCTCTTCTGACCTTAAAGTCTATGAGTCTATGAGTCTATGAGAAAAGAGAAGATTGAGGGGGGACATGATAGCAGTTTTCAGATATCTAAAAGGGTGTCATAAGGAGGAGGGAGAAAACTTGTTCATCTTGGCTTCTGAGGATAGAACAAGAAGCAATGGGCTTAAACTGCAGCAAGGGAGGTTTAGGCTGGACATTAGGAAAAAGTTCCTAACTGTCAGGGTAGTCAAACACTGGAATAAATTGCCCAGGGAGGTTGTGGAATCTCTATCTGTGGAGATATTTAAGAGTAGGTTAGATAAATGTCTATCAGGGATGGTCTAGACAGTATTTGGTCCTGCCATGAGGGCAGGGGACTGGACTCGATGACCTCTCGAGGTCCCTTCCAGTCCTAGTATTCTATGATTCTATGTAAAATAGGCTACCCCGACATAGTCAATGAAGCGGGGATTTAAATATCCCCGGCTTCATTAAAATAAAAATGGCCGCCGCGCTGTGCCGGCTCAGCTGATTGTCGGCACAGCGTGCGAGTCAAGATGCGGATCTGTCGACAGGGGAAGCCTTTGTCGACCGCTCCCTTATGCCTCGTGAAATGAGGTTTACAGGAGTGGTCGACAAAGGCTTCCCCTGTTGACCAATCCGCGTCTTGACTTGCGCGCTGTGCCGACGATCAGCTGAGCCGGGACAAGACGGTGGCCATTTTTATTTTAATGAAGCTGGGGATATTTAAATCCCCACTTCATTGACTATGTCGGGGTAGCCTATTTTACATGCCTCTGTCGGAAGAGGCATGTAGTCTAGACATACCCAAAGAGTTTAGTGTTTTTAGCTTAACAAAGAGAAGCTTAAGGGATAACTTCATTACAGTATATAAATCTCTTTATTGGGATTGTGTGATGAGCTCGTCCCCATCCTGCAACACATGGACACGAGAATGAGAGCTGCCCTGACAATGGAAAAGCATGTGGTGATTGCATTGAGGAAGCCGGCTGCTCAAGATGGCTACAAATTGGCCACCTATCAGTATGGAATTAGTTAGCCCAATCCTTTCACTGTGACTGTGAAACACAAATGCAGACAGTAAAACATGTGGTGATGGAATACACAATTTAAAGATTGGAGGGTGCCCTGCAACACCTTGCTACTTCAATGATGCAGCAGTTAGATGGCTATCAACTTGGGATGTATATGAAAAAAGAATAAAACCTTCAAACGCAAACATATGTTTAAGTAATATCACAACTCTTATACACTTATAGTAGGGAATTTATAAAAGAAATTGACAGGAGGTCAAATTTATCCATAGTGTATCTCTTTTGACTTAAATGGATGAATTTAATTTAAGAACTTAAAATGTTTTGATTTTGTTGATTTGTATTACCAACTTAAGATTAGTTATACTGAATATAATTTGCCTGTATGTTGGGAAAATTAATACTATTGCATCGGCTGAATTATGGTATGTAAATGTTAATAAATAATAAATTATACATTAAATTTACTTCATTTTTCTAAAGAAAACCTATTATTCTTAATGACATGGTTGATACATTTCACCCCCAAAATTCTCTTTAAAGTTATCTGAGAGTTGTAAACTTTCTTTTTATTAAAGCTTTATGGAAATGGGTTCTCTCTTATCAATCCTTCCCAACTTGAGTATTATTTTTTTAAATGGTACTTAGGCTTTGTCTACACTGCAAAATGCGTGATAAAGCGTTTGTCATGTACAGGTGCTTAAAAAAATCTTCCTGAAAGATAAAAGCTTTGCCAGTGGCAGTGTAATTGTCGGTAGAAGAACTCTTCTGCCGATAATGCGAACCTTATTTGCGGGTAACTGAAGTATTTTTTCAGCAGAAGTGCTGACAAAGAGTGTTTACACTGACAACTTTTATGGACATGACCGTGTTGATGGAATCATGTCGCTAAAAACTGTGTGGTATAGACAAAATCTTAGGCCTTGTTTACACTGGCACGTTTTGTCACCAAAACCTGCCTTTTAGTGACAAAACAGTGAGAGCATTTACACTACAATGTGATTTTTTGGGGGGAAAACACCCAGTTTTGGTGACAATAAACTTCCAGCACCGTGAGAGACTTTTTTCTTTTCCTCTTCCTTTACTATTGACAAAGTGCCAGTGTAGACTCTGCTGTTTGTTCTGTCGAGTGAGCTGGCTTCCACCAGTATCCCACAATGCTTGCCCTGATGGCTGTGCTCAGTGTTTTGTGATCTCTGCTGCCCTGCAGGCATGCATCCCTTCCCTTTTAAAGGTCTGGGAAGTATCTGACAGCTGAGTGAGCTGCTCTGTTTGGGGAACAAACAAAAAACAAATCATTGGAATGCTCCTGCTCTACACTGCTAGGAACATAGCAGCAGGAGAGGCTGCTGTGCTGCTTTAACATTCCTTAGCACAGAGAACTCAGAAAGCTATGATGGAAACCCAAGAAGCACAGGGATCAGCTCTGCCTTCCCACAACAGTGCACTGCGGGATGCTTACCCATATTGCTTTGCTCTATCTAGTGACAGCAATGTGGCCATGAAATTTTGACAATGGGAGGCAGAAAAACAGATTGACCAGTTTTTACTCTTAGTAACTTTTGCATGTCGACAGCATTTCGTTGCCAAACCTTCCCATTGTAGATATAGCCTTAGTCTTAACAATATACAATTTCTTGCATGCAGGTCTAGATCACAGCTGGAGTTTAAATTATACTGACTTCTAAAGAGAACCAAGCAAGCAGTTTTCCAGCTTACTATGTTTCTGTGGTAGAGTCCAATGCATTGTTTTAGCACTCTGTTCTTAATATCTGATATTTCAGACATTTTGGTCATATCTTTCACTTTTCACTGTGCATTTTAAATTTGTGAACTTGTACTCATAATTTCCATACCCACTGGGCACTTTGCCACAGAATCAACTTTTTGTATAAATATAGAAGTGCTCTTGATTTGTTTGCTCTCTGGAATCTAAAACTTGGATTTGAGTAGCAAACTTTAGAAGCAGGATTCTGACTATTTTAACTTATAGTAGATACACACATTTCTTTCTTATGCAAATTATGTCCTTGATTTTATAACTGAGCTAAAAAGACAGACTCCTCTCTCACAGATCCCAATGAAGTCTAAGGGGCTGTATGGGGATGCAGGAATCTGCATATACGCAACCTTTTACAGGATTGGGGATTTATAATGATTTTCTGTTGAGTAAAACCAGAAGAAGAAATGTGTTATATATGTTATATCTGACAAATGTCCGTGTCACAAGTGTCAGTTTAGAAATACAGTAATTCCTCATTTAACACTATAGATGCGTTTCTGAAAATGTTTGCGCTAAGTGAAAAGGGCTACGCAGGGTCAATTTTTCCATTAAAAATAATGGAAAAGGTGGGGGTTGCGTTTCAGGTGGTGGTGGCAAAGTCAGTTTTTTGTTGGTGCTCAGTCATCAACGTCAACATTAGATTTCTAGCAACATTAGATATCTAGCAACACAAGTCACCACGGTTTGTTAAAATACAAAGATAAACACGTGAGTGAGAGAGAAGGAGTGCTGTGACCACGTGTATTCATCCACTCATGCGTATTACCACTGTTTTCACCAACTTAGACTGCCACACAAAGTAGTCCGCCACTTGATTATTTTCGTGTTATTTTGGGGATGGTCGTGTTATTTGAAAAACGTTCCCTAAAAAAAAGTCGTGCTATTGCAAAAATGTGTTAAGCGGGCACGTGTTAAACGAGTACTTACTGTATAAGACGAGTAAAATATACACTAGAGAAAAAACGTTTATCAGGCATTTTGCCAGCAGAGACTGGTTTTCATACATGAATTTAAGAAAGGTTACTCAATCCTATCAAATGTTACAAGACCCAGTCTGTCTGGTTCAGGGGGTCCTCAATTCACTGTGACTTAAAAGGGGAATTGATCATTCTCACTTAATAAGTAAGAGTCCATTAGTTAATAATAATGAGTTAAAAGCATGAGAGGTAAAATCTTGTAAAAATACCTGCATAATGTTATAAGTACTAAAGTAAAGAAATAATTCACAGTGCAAAAAAACCCTATTGCTAGAGTTCGCTGATGGTTAATACTGTGGTGCTATTTTTAGCATGAAGAAATCAGAGATGGACCAAATTAGCTGAAAAGTGCTAAATGAGCTTGTTAACATGTACCGGCTATCCCATTAATCTTCCCCCTGACAAACATTAGGAAAAGAGCCTTTTTAGAGTACATTTACAGTAGCTTTATACAAATGTAAAAATATTAATTTAAAATTAACATTGGGAATATTTTGTTTCTTTGTTTCCAAATCAGATTGCAACCATATTGCACATTTGTTTGTTCTTTATGCACATTTGGGGAAGGGGAAATAACTTTGCTTCCTTGTTACTGCAGCTGATACAGCACTGTTTAATTTTTTATCTAGGAGTGAAAAACACTGTTTGAAAGTACTCAGCTTTGCTGGCTTCATGTCGTTTTGTGTTTCATAACACAGCTGTCTGGAATACTGGTGTGTGAGGTGTGTTTTTTTAAAAGATAAGGAGGAGAGAATTCAGAATAAGCAGAGGCATGTTATCTCTGTGTTTCCTCATTTCCTCAGTTTAATTTCTCTAACATCTTACCCACTGTGATAGGCTCTTCTAAAGGAATGGAATGAACAGACTTTCCCAAAGAGTAAGGGTACGTCTACACTGCATGCTTATTTCATAGAATCATAGGTTGCGTCTAGACTGGCATGATTTTCCGCAAATGCTTTTAACGGAAAAGTTTTTCCGTTAAAAGCATTTGCGGAAAAGAGCGTCTAGATTGGCACGGATGCTTTTGCACAAAAGCACTTTTATGAAAAGCATCTGTGCCAATCTAGACGCTGTTTTAGGTAAGAAAGCCCGATCGCCATTTTCGCCATCGGGCCTTTTTTGCGCAAAACAGTCCTCCCCTGTCTACACTGGCACTCTTGCGCAAATACATTTGCGCAAGAGGGCTTATCCCTGAGTGGGGAGCATCATAGTATTTGCGCAAGAACACTGACAATTTTACATTAGATCATCAGTGTTCTTGCGCAAATTCAAGCGGCCAGTGTAGACAGCTGGCGTCTACTTTTGCGGAAAAACTTGCCAGTCTAGACGCAGCCATAGAATCATAGGGCTGGAAGAGACCTCAGTAGGTCATCAGATCCAGCCCCTTCCCCAACGCAGGACCAATCCCAACTAAATCAACCCAGACAGGGCTTTGTCAAGCTGAGACTTAAAAACCTCTAGGGATGGAGATACCACCACCTCCCTAGGTAACCCATTCCAGTACTTCACCACCCTCCTAGTGAAATAGCTTTTCCTAATATCCAACCTAGACCTCCACCACTGTAACTTGAGACCATTGCTCCTTGTTCTGCCATCCGTCACTACAATGAACAGCCTCTCTCCATCCTCTTTGGAACCTCCCTTCAGGAACTTGAAGGCTGCTATCAAATCGTCCGTCACTCTTCCCTTCTGCAGACTAAATAAGCCCAAATCCCTCAGCCTCTCCTCATAGGTCATGTGCTCCAGCCCCCTCATCATTTTGGTTGCCCTCCGTTGGACCCTCTCCAATGTGTCCACATCCTTTCCATATTGGGGAGGCCCAGCACTGGACGCAATATTCCAGATGTGGAAGATAATGACCAAAGGTTCTGCAATGACATTTGCCAACTCCCTCAGTACCCCCGGATGCATTAAATCTGGACCCATGCATTTGTGTATGTCTAGCTTTTCTAAATAGTTCCTAACCTGTTCTTTCTCCGCGAAGGGCTGCCCACCTCCTTCCCATACTGTGTTGCCTAGTGCAGTAATCTGGGAGCTGACCTTGTCTGTGAAGACAGAGGCGAAGAAAGCATTGAGTACTTCAGCTTTTCCCACATCATCTGTCACGAGGTTACCATCCTCATCCAGTAAGGGCCCCACACTCTCTCTGATCACCCTCTTATTGCTAACATTTTGAAATAAGCTATTCCAAAATAACAAATGGTCTGGTAGCACTTTATAGACTAACAAAACATGTAGATGGTATCATGAACTTTCGTGGGCACAGCCCACTTCTTCAGATGACCGGAGTTTTGAGTTTAGGATGTGAAGACCCAAAATAAATAGGAGAGAAAGAGAAGGAGGGAGGGGAAAAAAAGGACGGGGGTGGGAGACAGACCATTTTGTTGTTTTTCTGTACAGACTAACTCGGCTACCCCCTGAAACTTCTATTCCAAAATAGTTATTCTGAAACAGTTTATTTCAAAATAGCACGTCTACACTGCAGGGAAGCCCCAAAATTAGTCCAAGACAGGCTTCCCTAATGTAGACTTGCTATCTCCATTTAGAGCCACAGGAGGCACTGGGGAGGAATAACTTAGCTCTGGTGAGGGGCTATTTCGAAATAGCAGCAATGGAGCGTCTACACAAGCCTTATTTTGAAATAGCTATTTCGGAATAGGCGTTATTCCTCGTAGAATGAGGTTTACAGATTTCGGAATAAGCCGTCCATTATTTCAAAATTATTTTGAAATAATGGAATGTCTGCGTACACACTCACATTGTTATTTCAAAATAATGCTTCAGTGTAGACGTACCCTAAGTGATTGAACACAGGTTAGATAATGGTGTTAATCTTGTACGGAAAAAAGGTGTAAGGGAAAATAAAGTTTAGTAGTCAGAACATACTGTACCACACCACACCAGCAAAACACTACAGTGGTTTAGATCATTTCACCAGAGTTTTCTTTCTCTTTTAAATAAGTCCTATGTCTGGAATAGTTTAAAAATGAGTAAGCCACTACATTGGCACAGTTTCAGAGGGTTGTTGCATAGTTCCTGCTTGCAAGTTTGCTCTTTACAGCGATATTAGTAGAAACCTGTGCAGATACAATATTGGTATCTACATCTGCATCTGCAAAAATAATTTGCAGATGTCCACATCTATGGATGAAGATACCCATTGATATAAAGCAGATATCCACACATTTGCAGGATTATAAAATTTTTATCTGAATCTGCATCTGTAGCCGCAAAAATGAGCTGCAGATACCCACAGACATATCCATGACGCGGATACCTGCAGATATGCTGGACTCTAGATATGAGACTAGTACTTGATTGAATATTAACTTTCACTCAAAAAAAGAAGCAGCAGCAACTACCATAGATCTGGCTATCTGTGCATTTATACAGTGCTCTTCCATGTTATTTTTAGCTATTTAATTATTTAGAGACCCTTGAGTTCTTATTCTAGATTGCAAAATCCAGTTGTTTTTAAACAAATTGGTGGAAAGATTATACTAGTGAAAGGTGCCCAGCTGGGCATATCTTTGTTTATCCATGGAATAGATACAGTGCTAGCAACAACAGGGCAGGCTTTCTCACAGGACACTGACCCAATCCTGGCATGTAGGAGCCCTTTCTACCAATAAATTATAGTTCACCGGGTACACCCCATTCAGTTACAGAGTCATAGATTCCAAGACCAGAAGGGACCATTGTGATCATCTAGTCTGACCTGTATAACACAGGCCATAGAATTTCCCCCAAATAATTCATAGAGCCTATTTTCTGGCAAAACATCCAATCTTGATTCAAAAATTGTGAGATATGGCGGATCCATAGTATGGTAAATTGTTCCGATGTTGAATTATCCTTACTTAAAATGTACAATATATTTTCAATCAGAATTTGTTGAGCTTCATCTTCCAGCCATTGGATTATGGTATACCTTTGTCTGCTAGATTTAAGAACCAATTATTAAATATTTGGTCCCACTGTAGATACTTATAGGGAAGTGTGCTGCTCCAGACTTCCCCCAGCCAACCAGAATCAGCCCCATGGAGAACCGTGGGAGACCATGGCAGGGTGAGTTTGCACCCTTTATACACCCCGTGCGCACTGGCCTGCTATCATTTGTCTCCTATCTTTTAACCAGTTATCAGTTCATGAGATGACCTTCCTTCTTATCCCATGACAGCTTACATTGCTTAAGAGCCTTTGGGCAATTTCAAAAGCCAGCTGAAGACAAAGATTTGATTGCTTTCCATTCCTTAAATAAATGTCCCCCCTCCCCAAGGTGGGAATCCTTTGTTCAGTCTCCCTATCATTATGGAAAAGTACCAGATTCAAGATGGAATCCAATAGCTGTTGGCATAGTCACATGTCTTTTTAGGACCAATCACGGTTTGGTCTTACAGAAAAAATAAAACCATTCACCAGTTGTTGGTTTTAATACTGAGCTATTAAGTTTCTAAAGTATCGTTAAGAGTCCTCATTAGCACATTTAGAATTAAAAATATATTCAAACTTCATATTCCCAAATTCACATACAAGAATGATACATGCACAAAAGTAGGATGTACAGATTCGTCGGATTGTAACTTTAAAAATGATATGTTAAATGACCTGTTTTGCATAAAGCATGTTTGAGTTACGCATATTCATATTCATAAGCCAATCTTCATTAAGCATGGGGGTGACATTAAGGATTTAATACTCAGTAACATTTCAAGCCATTTGGGCCCAAAGCTGCAAAATTTAGAAACCTAAAATGCAGATGGGACAGATAAATTGGATTTAGGAGTTTAAGTCCTAGTGGAGTGTAAATCCCACTCAGCATCTTCAAGACCCTAAATAACTTTGTGAATCTGGCCCTTAACTTTGTGTTTTTATTGGTACATCTTTTTGCTGATATTGGAAGCAATGCTTTGGTGATGTCAACTCTAAATTTCTGACCAGCATTTGGGTATAACTAAAGAAAGCCTGCATGAGAAAATACATCAAAGTTTTTACACTGAGCTGAGTGTCTGTTTCAAAAGGAGTCAGGGGCTGTGTCTAGACTGGCAAGTTTTTCCGCAAAATCAGCTGCTTTTGCGGAAAAACTTGCCAGCTGTCTACACTGGCCGCTTGAATTTCAAAAGCACTGACTTCCTACTGTAAGAAATCAGTGCTTTTATGGAAATACTATGCTGCTCCCGTTCAAAAGTCCTTTGCGCAAAACTTTGCGCAAAAGGGCCAGTGTAGACAGCTGAGATTTGTTTTCTGCAAAAAGCCCTGATCGTGAAAATGGCGATCGGGGCTTCTTTGCGGAAAAGCGCGTCTAGATTGGCATGGGCGGCTTTTCGCCAAAAAGTGCTTTTGCGGAAAAGCATCCGTGCCAATCTAGACGCTCTTTTCCAAAAATGCTTTTAACGGAAAACTTTTCCGTTAAAAGCATTTCCGGAAAATCATTCCAGTGTAGACACAGCCAGGGAGTTTAATTAATGCAGGATGCTTGTAAGTATTTGTTCTGAAGTGTGTGCACATGTAAATATGTATTGTTTGAAGCAAGCTGGCAAAGGTTAGGGTGGAGAGCCTTAATCCATGAAGTGAATTCCACACAGAGCTTTATTTTTTTGCTGACTAATAACTAACAGCAACTAAGTATTTTTCTATTGTTAACTGATAGTGATTCACTTAGGTTAATGTTTAAAGTGGCTTTGACTAAAAATGCCCCTTTTACACCATACACTTTAGTCAAGCAGATCCTTTAATTTGGTTGTCAGTACAACAGTATATTGTGTGTAAACACGCTTTGAAAAATTAAACCTCACTAGCATAGCTCCATAGAGAAATCCCTATATTGTGTGAAGGTGTTAGGGTTGTAGTGGAGAACTATAGAGAAAAATGTTTTCACAAGACAGATTTTTATAATTAAAATCTGTCAGGTTTCTGTCTCTTGTGCATAGTGTGCAATAGTGCTTCAGCATGTTACAAACAGATGTAAATTTCAAGAAGAGCTTACTTTGCTAGTGGATATTTTGTTGACTATTCTTGCAATTTTAAAATGTGCTGGAATTCAAACTGCATACCTGAAACATATTTCTAGGCTAGCATATCAGAGGATCTCTCAATTCAGTCCACCCACAAGAACTGAAATACTACAGAAATAGCTCTCTAATGATCAGGCAATAATCTTTATCTAGCAAAGCATGCATTTCATAATGGACCAAGTACCTTTTCCTGGCATGCACAGGTTTTTCTTACTAACCAACATGCATTATAAACAGATATAAGGTCCTTTACAATTGCTCTTAGTGATTCTCCTTCCATTCATGTCAGCCACACACTGATTAATTAGTAAGGCAACACTAATGCAGCAAAGCATTTATTAAAGAACATGATTTAAACACATGGCTGCAAATTTGCACCATCCTCCCCCACAAAAAGAAGTGAAGCCTTCCAGTAAACATGAGCATAAAGGGCTGCCTGTAGCTGTATTCTGGAAGGTTGTCAATCTTGTTTACTCATTGTGCGGTTCAGCTATCAAAGTCTAGCTCTGTTTCATAGAGGTCCTCCTCCTGGAAGTGCACCTTCCCCTTTTTATCAAACACAACATTTACATAGTCTCTGATGCTTATTTGCTAGGCATTAATAAGAGGGAAAATCTCATGTGCTCCCTGCAGCAAAATGACTTTTAGCTTCTGGGACTTTCGCTTTGTGGGCAGTGCAAAGACTAGGTGTGATCCTTAGTAATTTTGCCTAACAAGGTTTACATTTTCTTACTTTTGGAACACATAGTTTCATAACTTTCAAGTTCAGTGAAACCCCCCAAACTCCAAAAGCTCTGTTTCACCCAGTCCTTATCACGAATCCTAACTTCTCATCGTGTTGACGTGAAATCATAAATCAGCTCAGGGTCACTGAAATGTCTGTGAATCTGGTCTGGGTTTCCAGTTTTTTTAACAAGCCTTGAAAGCAGAAGAGAGAGAGAGAGATTGAGAGAGATCAGATTTCCTTCTGAGCATTCCTCCTATTTCTACATGTCAGCAATTTGATAAATGATTTTTAGGGGTAAAATCGTTATTTTGTAAAGCGCCTGAGCCAACTACTCCAAAGAAGGATGATATCTTGAGGCAGAGCATTAAGGCAAAGATTAAGACAGAAACCCATACATTCAGAATCCCTGAGAAAGGTACAGCCAGAAAATCCTGATAATTTAGGGTTATCTAATTCCTAAATCCCTAAATAATTTAGGGATCTCTAATTCGAACTACCTACTCTGTGCCGCGTGTAGCCGCGGGCACGGAGTTCGGACTAAGGGGGATTTAAAAATGGCGGCGCCCAGGAAGATGCAAATGAAGCCCGGGATATTTAAATCCCGGGCTTCATTTGCAACTTCGAATGCCTACATTAGCCTCCCTAGTTCAAACTAGGGGGCTAGTGTAGACATACCCTTAGAATTTAAAAGAAGGGAAAAATTGCTCACATTATACAGGTTGAATATCTCTCATTCAGGAATGTTTAGATCCAGTATTTTGGTTTCTTCCATTATAAACACAAGGCAACTTACAAAGTTCAGATCCAGCTGCAAGTTTGTATTTGAAACCACAAATATGGTACCTTGGGTTTTAGTAAGGGCATATTTCTGATAGATAGTTCAGATCACAGATACATAACCGCAGCAGGAATATTTGTTTTTATGCAAGGGCTTCTCTACACAAGAAAGTTTACCAGCATAATTACACTGGCATAATTATACCTCTGTGGTTACAGAGGTATCCTTGTGTGGACAGAGTGATGTTGACATGAGGAGTTAACACTGGTATGACTATAGCCATATAATTATACCTGTCTAATTTCACTCATAAATTTTCCCATATAGTGAAGTCTTACATGTAATTGTGCTTTGTCATTTTAGGAAAGATTTGGGTTTTAACCTCTCATTACTTTTCCATGTGTCATAAGCTTTTTTATGTGGTTTTTCATTTTTGTTGGCTTACTGTTGCCTACTAAAAGAATTTAACTTTGTAAATGCACACTGTGTTCTTTTATACTTGTTTAGGTTTAAGTATTTATCATGTGAGTTGTACAGATGCAAGCTGTATTTGCAGTGCTTATAGGGCAGTGCAGTACCAAGGGCAGGCAGCTATTAATGGGAAAATTATGAAGCCAATCCCTATTTTTCTCATTTATTCTTTCCATCTTTCAACTCAATAGTCAAAAAATTGTGTTGTGCATTTTGTAAATCATCTTAAGTAGTCACTTAATTCTTAGGGTGCATCTACACAGCACCCTAAACTCGAAATAAGAGATGCAATTTGTGCTAATCAAATTGCATCTTATTTTGATTGAATTTTAAAATAGGCTATTTCAAAATTTGGCGCATCTACAGAGCGCCAAATTTCGAAATAACATGCTATTTTGAGACATCCCTTAACCCTTGTGGAATGAAGGTTACTGGGATGCCGAAATAGCGCACCCGTTATTTCGAAATATATTTTGAAATAACAGGCAGCTTGTTAAGAAATGGGGTAGCTATTTCAGGATAGCCATGCAGCGTAAATGTACCCTTATTGATTTTTATTCAAACATATCATAGTCTTCAATCCTTCAGCACACTCTGTGTAAGCTGGTTGCTAGACCGACACAGAGCCCCACAGAAGTCAAAATTCTTTGCAGGTGCATCATCCCACCTGTAGACCAGATACTGCAGGATGAGATGATAGTGATTCTGCATAGCAGATTCCTGGATATTTAATGTGAAGGTTTCAAGGCTTTTCTGTTATCTTTTTATGTGGAGCAAACTATGCCTATATATAAACTCCAACTGTCAATAAAGCTTACTTCTTATGCCTGTGTCTAAAAAGATATGATGAGTTCTTCCAATGTTTTAAAACAAAACTAAAATGAAGCTATTGCAAATATTATTATAGTAGTTTCCAGTTAATTGGAAATGAATTTGCAATCTCTTGCTAAATTATCCATTTTTTTATTTATATTTCTTGTGATTTGGAATATGCTCATTGTTGTAGATACTTTTAAAAAATGTAGTCCTTGAACCAGTAGTGGGCAGAAGTAAAACAATTTAGTTGGGATCTGAAAATCCAGAAGAAAGTGGTGTTTCATATATGGAGAATAACGTTTCGGCTATATTATATTTTACTCTTCTGAATTGTGCTTTTTATTTTCCTTTCTAAAACTTTTAATAGTCAGCACAACATATAATTGTTTTCTAGATGTCCACAGTACTTGTAAAATGAATCTAGAGTTTATAATAATGTAATTTTAAATCTTGAAAAAGAAGCCATTATGCTCCAACTATTATGGAAATCTCTTATAAATTTGCATAGCGATTAAACAATAGGGGCGTATCAAATTATCCTATTCAATGTATAAAATTTCTATAAATTTCTAC
This sequence comes from Rafetus swinhoei, assembly GCA_019425775.1. Classification (NCBI taxonomy): domain Eukaryota; kingdom Metazoa; phylum Chordata; order Testudines; family Trionychidae; genus Rafetus; species Rafetus swinhoei. The sequence continues at coordinate 26,252,257 of CM033443.1, read as the reverse complement.
AGAAACACAAAATTCTCTATTAAATGGTACGGTACTTTTCCACTGGTAGATGACTATTCCTTTCATTCTGCTCCTCTTTTCATTCCATTTGCTGCTTTACTAGGATTATCAAAGCATTCAAAGTATTTTTATGGGGAAGTAATAAATTTACAAATACATCTCGTAAAAATATTTATCTTCAAGTGACACCCGAAAACCTAAACTCTACAGAGTGCAATTTTATGATACAGCCAATTTACTGAGGCAGTGTGATAAAAGTTCTGGTGCTAATCTTGGTTGTATGTGTTTAGAAAGAAGATCTCTCTCCTCACTGCCACTTTCTTGTGTCTGGGGGTCTCATTACTACAATAATAAATATCCTATTCCAGTCACACTGTCTAATGTGTGCCTATCAGCTGGTGAATTATTTAAGCAAATCCCCTATGTGTCCATAATAAGGCCAATATGGAAATATTCATCTTTAAAAATAACTAATTTATATTTTGACTCCCATAGATTTAATAAAGCTGTAGACAATGTTAAGCAGCTCTTTTTAAACTAACTCTTTATTTCTTTTGAATGATTAGGTCTGTTATAAATTTAGCAAAAACCAATTTGAGAGAACTCTTAATTCTTAATACAATTCAATTAAAATACCTGTTTGGTATTCAAAAGGATACTGTCTGTACCTAAATAATTACCATTACTATTGGGATGTATGAATACCTGCCCAAATTAAATACATATTTAAATAGGGATGGGTACTACAGATCAATAGGGATTTATCTGGAGTAATCTGATCTGCATTCTGTACTGGCTTGCAAACAGTACTGGATTTTTGCAGAAGCTAAGTAAACTACTGTTTTAAGGCCTCAGATTATGTGGGGCCTCTAAATACAAAAAGGGTGTGTCTAGACTACAGGGTTTTTTGAAAGTAAATCGAAAGCACACAGCAGTTTTTTCGATTGCGGAAAACCTTATTTTACGAGGAATAACGCCTTTTTTCGAAAGTGCTCTTTCAAAAAAAGGCGTTATTGAACACGAACTGTGCTTTTTTGAAAGAGAGCATCCAGACTGCCTGGATGCTCTATTTTGAAAAAGCGGCTCACTTTTTCGAAAGTACTAGCTGTAGTCTAGATGCTCTCTTTCGAAAGAGGCTTGTAGTCTAGACGTACCCAAAGTGACTAGTTTTTAGTTGTATCCTCACCTATATACCAGTATGTATGCAGATATAATCCTTTATTATTTCTATTTTCATTGTCCCTTCTGTTACAATAATACATATTTTTGGAGTAATCTATGGGGCCTCTTAAACTTGACATAGTTTAGGGCCTCAGCATGTCTTAATCCAGCCCTGTTTGCAGAAGTCCAAGTAAATAGACACTTCTTACAATATACCCTGAAGGTCAACAGACTCACTTATTTCAGACCAAGTGGAAGGGCAGGTTTCAAAGATGGGGATCCTTCTCTGGTAGGATTGCCATGTGTCCGGTTTTCACCCAGACAGTCCCGTATTTGCGGGCTCCATCTGGTAAAAAAAACAGGAAATACCAGACATGTGTAATGTCCGGTATTTCCTGTTTCCCTGGGACAGAAGCCCGGCGGGGACAATTTTCCCCTGCCGTGTCTGGCGGGGGCAGGGAGTGACGAGCACAGCAGAGTCTAGCAAAGGGGAGTCGGAGGGGGCAGTTGCCGGGTGCCAAGCTAGGGGGGGTGCCGGGCTGGGGTGGGAGCGGAGTGCACACTGCTCTGGCCCACGTGACCAGCAGAGACCGGGAGCTGGCCACGTGATGCCTCCCTCTCTCTACAATGTGAGCCGAGGCAGTCAGGCTGGGCGGCAGGAGCAGCCACTATAAAGTCAGATTGTTCCTCCGTGCCTGGCTCTGTGGGAGGCATAAGGGATCTGTCGAAAAAGGCTTTCTTTCTCGACAGATCCCCCTCTAGACTGCCGCTTTTTGCAGACAAAGTGCTGAGTCGGCAAAATGTGGCGGCCATTTGTATGCAAATTAGGCGCGGGATATTTAAATCCCTGCCTCATTTGCAATGTTGACCTGCCTAATCTGCATCCCTCTGCCGACAGAGGGATGCAGTCTAGACATACCCAAGGGGCCTACAGCTCAAGCACTTTTGTGGATCACAGTTGCTGCAGTATGGCAGGAGGACTACAGAGGCCTGTCAAGCAGTCGTGTATCTAGAACAGGAAAAGTGGGTGAGCCCCAGGTTTCAGATGGGTTGGCAATGACGGGGGTGGGAGAGAAGGGATGGAGGGCCTTGGCAGGCAGGAACAATTAGGGAGGCAGGAACGTCGTACAGGAGGGATGCAGTGTAGGCTTGCCAGATGCTTTCACCCAAAATCCCGAACATGGCAGGAAAAAAACTTGGTTGAGCAAAAAAAAAGGGAGAACAACAAAAAAAGATTCTCCGGGATCCTTGCTTTCCCCCGCCCACGCCAGACGCGGCAGGGGAACAATGTCCCTGCTGGCCTTCCATCCAAGAAAAACAGAAAATACCAGACATTTTGCACGTTTTTTTGACCAGACAGGAGCCAGAAATAACGGACTGTCCGGGCGAAAACCAGACACCTGGCAACCTTAATCTAGTGCCCTGTGGAGATGGGAGGAGGGGCAAGAGGGATCAATGCCACTGGAAGGGAATAGGAGGGATCTAGTACTCTGGGGGGCAGGAAGGGGACGGGTGCCATGACGCCCCCCCAATGTCTTATGAGAATTGGCTTATGAATATGAATATGCATAACCTGAAGATGCTTTATGCAAAACAGGTCATGTAACTTATACATTTTACAGTTATTAGGGGGCTGCATGCCTTGGTCACTAAACTCGCCAATCCCCCTCTGGCAGCTTTCATGGGCAGAGGCTGTGAGAGCTATGCTCACTAACCCCCTCTCTCTGGAGGTAGGAGTCTGACCAAGGGGGAGGACGCAGGAGTGGGCTGGGGGTAGGTGTCTGGCCAGGAGGGAGGGAGCAGGAGCAGGCTGGGAGTGCGGGGTCTCGGCTTGGAGGGTTTGGGGAGTGAGGAGTGGGAGTCTTGGTAGAGGGAGTGAGTGAGGAGCCTGGGGGTGCAGGGTCTCAGCTTGAAGGAATGGGGGCTCATACCCTGAGCCCGCCCTGTTGCAGACACATTTAAAACTCCCCCTGGGCTCCTAAGGCAGGCATAGATTTGCTGCCGCCCCAGGGCTTGGGTGAGCAGGGTCAGGGTGCCGGGTGCACCATACACTGCAGGGGTGCGTGCACCACCGAGGAGACCGCATGTCTCCCACAACCCAAGAGCACTGGGGAGGGAGAAGAGAGGAAGCCACATGTCTCCCATTTCCCCGGAGCACTGGGGAGGGAAGAGGGAGGAAGCTGCGCAGTTCCCGCCTCCCCGGAGCACCAGGGAGGGGGAAAGAGGGCCAGAAGAGCTGCCTGAAGTGAAACTCTGGGCAACGCTGGTGACATGATGTCACTTTGTTATCCCGCAGGAAATTTTCTTTTATACATAGAGAGAGATAATCTGCTGGATCTGTACATCCTAGTTCTGAGGCTAGAACAAGAAGCCATGGGCTTAAACTGCAGCAAGGGAGGTTTAGGTTGGACATTAGGAAAAAGTTCCTAACTGTCAGGGTGGTGAAACACTGGAATAAATTGCCTAGGGAGGTTGTGGAATCTCCATCTCTGGAGATATTTAAGAGTAGGTTAGATAAATGTCTATCAAGGATGGTCTAGACAGTACTGGGGCTTGCCATGAGGGCAGGGGACTGGACTAGATGACCTCTCGAGGTCCCTTCCAGTCCTAATATTCTATGATTCTATGATTCTGTGCATGTATCATTCTTGTATATGAAGTTAGAAATATGAAATGCGAGTCTGTTTATAGTTGTAAATGTGCTAATGAGAGCCATTACTGGTGCTGCAGTAGCCAAATGGCTTGGTGATCAGCTCAATGACCTCTAAACAGCCTTGTTTGTCCTATAAGCCCAAACCGTGTTTGGTGCTAGACAGACATGTGACCATGTCACCTGGTATTTTTCCATGGAAGAAGGGGATGTAAAACAAAGGAATCCTGCTCTGGGGAAAAGTCTTTTAAGGAATAGGAAGCAATCCCCTTTTGTCTTCAGCTGACCTTGGAAACTGCCTGGCGCACCCTAAGAGGAAAAAAGAACTTTGAAGTAGGCTGGAAACCCAAGTCAGGGTAAAAGATCATCTGTCTTGAAGAAGATACCTGAAAGCTGCTTAGGGTAAAAATTTGCATATGGCAAAGTTTCTTAATGAATTAGAACTAGCTTTGCATTTTCTATTAATTTTAATTTAGTAACTTATTTTGATCTGTCTGTTTTCACTTGCAATGACTTAAATCCTACTATTGGTACTTAATAAAATCACTTTTGTTTACTATCAGGCCCAGTGTAAATAATTGTTACCGGTGGGGGGGCAAAGAGGGGGGAGAGGGAACAACCACTGTATATATCTCTCTTTCATTGACTGATGAGCTTTCACTGTGTAAAACTTTTACATGGAGAAAGATGGATTTATTTGGGGTTTTGATCCCTTTTGGAGGTTGGTTTCCTGGGTGCTGTTTCCTAGAACTGAGTCCTCCCAGAGCTGAAGTGGTGCAGTGTCTGCATTGCTTTGCAGGGGAGCCCCAGAGAGCAAGAAAGCAAGCGTCAGTGGCATGGTCAGCACACTGGGGAACAATCCCAAGGTGTCACAGGTGTGGGAGTGATCCAGTGCCTTGGGGAGAGGGGCGGAAAGGGAGGAGGTTCAGAAAGGATCAGATGCTCTGGCAAGAGTGGCAAGAGGGATAGGGAACCTGTTTCCCCCACTCCTCCCTTATTGCTCAGCTGGCATTAGGGGCACACAAGCTGCAGGACATACCCATGGGCAGAGGGAGATTCCACCTGGGCTTGAGTTCTGCCCACCCCTCCCATCCCCAGGTCCCTGTCTGCCAGCCCTGTAGCATTGCTCTCCTGCTGGTGCTGCGTGCTGCTGCCCCAGTTTCAGACTCCAGCACCAGCCCCATCCAGACCTACCCCATGAGGCACACCCCTCATGGGATTAGCACTGGGGCCAGAGACTGGGGCCAGTGTATTATTATCCTGGCAAATATAAACATGACCGCTTATGTATGTAAATATATATAAACCTTTCAGATGAAAGGAGCTCCTAAGAGTAATCTTTATGTGGGTATTTTTTATACTTGAATAACCTGACATACACTTTAAGACCAAAAAGGACCATCATGATTCTCTAGTCGGACCTCTTGCACATTGCAGGCCACAGAACCTCACTAATTAACTCTCTAATAGACTTTTGGAGTGCCTCCATTGGCAATACTCTGGTCCATATCGCCACATGGTGAGAGTCAGTGGCTGCCTTGCTTAATGGTAAGAGTCAGTACCAATGCCACCCAGTGGTGAGGAAACATAGCCACCTTGCTTTAGTGGCTACAGTCAATAGCAATGTCACCCAGTAGTGAGAGTCCATGACCGCCTTGCCTCTTGGCTAGCCCCAGTGTCATCCAGTGGAGAGTCAGTGGCTGCCTACCTAGCATTAATCTGCAATAATGTCTCCCTGTGGTGAGAGTCAGTGCCTGGGGGGAAAGGGAACCTGGGCCCACCTTGTGCCACCAACTTCCAGTGCAGGCCCTTCCAAATAATGGTCCAGACATGTGGCCTGGGGGCAGGCGCCCTTACAGCTCTACCCTGGATCACTGCCTACTCTTGCTGTTCCTCTGTCTGTGCCATGGGTCTGTCTTGTGGTCACCCTGGGCATCATATCTGGTCACTCTCTGGAGCATCTTCCCCTCTCTGCAGTGACTTGTCATCCTCAGACCCTGAGGTTGAAAAGCCTGCAGTAGCTTGACTGGGAATCCCAGCCTGGCCACTTGGTGCCCTCGCTGCTTCTCTGCAATGGCTGCAGCACCCAACTGTTCTCCTCTTGAGTCAGCCTAGACCAGGGGATCTCAATGGGGGGACGTGACCTTAGAGGGTCACAGGTAGTTACATGGGGGACATGAGTGATCAGCTCCATGGGTATGACAGCTCCCAGCCCCCCATTAAATTAAATCCCCCCAGGTTTTTAAATTCAGAGGTTTGCTGTGTGCAAAAAGTTTGAAACACACTAACCTAGACTGAGCTGTTCCTTTTTGAATTCTCCCTCCGCTGGCATGGTTGCCTGAGTCCAGAGCAATACCTTAATCCTTGCCACACCAGTGTGTGGTTTGTATACCCTATCACATAAGCCTATGATCTCTGGCTGAGTTACTGAAATCCTCAAATAATCATTTAAAGATGTCACATTACAAGGAATCCATTATTTACTCCAATTTTAACTTGAAAGTAACCCTGCTGTACAAGGGTCTGCCAGTTTGCCTCAGGGGAAAGTTCCTTCACAACCTCAAATATGGCAGTCAGTTTATACTCAGCATGGCAGCAAGTCCCAACAGCCAGACACTTTGGAAAGAATTGTCTGTAGTAATTCAAAGTCCCGCCTGTTTAGTTATCTGTCACTGGCCATTGGGGATATTTGCTACTAGCATCCTGAGAGGATTTAGAAATTAAATAATGCAGATGTTAAATGTTGCTCTTCTCCAAGTTTCACGTTAATTCTTCACAAATTCATGAAAATTTATGAATTCACACATTTGTTTCTTTATAAGTCCTCCCTCTTTCTCTTTCTCTTTCCTTTTCATGTGCGTATGTAAACTATTGGGACGGCATGTGTGTTGAATGAATTTGAAGATCAGAACAACATTTTTAATTCATCAGGGACATAATGTTTACTGATATTTGGAAAGATGTTTGGATTTGTGGTTTAATTAAAAGGCCTTTTGGATACTGAGCATATTTTATTACACCATCAATACAATGCCGCCTGCTATAAAACTGTGGTGTAATATGATATAACGTGACGTATCTTGACATGAAGAATTTTCCAATTTTGTAATTGTATTTTTCAGTTCTAAATTTTACCCCATTAGTGTGTGAAAACAAACATAAATAAAAGAGGGCACTGAATTTGACTGCACTTTGGAATCAATGGGATTACTCCTGAAAGGAAAGTTACACATGTGTTTAAGTGTTTTCTAGCACAACAGTATTGATTCTTCTCTATTTAAATATTTAATAATTTTTAGATGGTGTGAGTGTTTTTCCATGCCTTTTAGATGGTTAACTAATTTCCATTTGGCTTCAAGATCCATTGTGAAGCAAAAACCAGAAGACACTTCTTGCAGAATTTAAAGTAATTGGATCCAATGCTCTACTCCTCTGAATCGTCCGTAGTCATTTATACAAGTGCAAAGAGCATATAAAATCTTACCATACTGATCTGGTGGCTTTGCCACTACCTCAGAGAATCATTCAATAAAATAAAAATTAGGCAACAATTTGAAAAGCATGGAAACATCAACAGCTTTTTAAAATTAAATATTAAAGTGCAGCACAATTAATATTGATATGCATGAATAAATCATAGCTTTTAATATTTAAATTACGTATTAAAACTGAGCATGATCTAAACTATTATACCTCATTCAGTTTTTAAAAAAAAAATCATTTAAAAATCTGTTTCCATTTATTTCAGGTTGCCACTATATTCAGCACTGTAGAAAGATTTGAGCGTTCACACAAAATTTAGGTCCATTGAGAAATGTATTCCCATCTAAAATTCGTTTCAAATATTTTTTTTAAAATGAGTATTTTCTTTTTTTTTAAAGAAAAATAATAAAAACTACTAATTTATACCAAAATTTTAACTGACTCTATAAATACTTTACAAAGTAAAATATTTGAACAAGAATTCACTGATTCTATTTTGTTATTATTTTCATATAATCGCAATCTGGCCAAATACAAATACTACTAAGCTCAACAAGCTATTAAATATTTCCAAGCCATATCCATACACCTGTCTTATGTTTTGCCATATAAAAAGGGGAGAAGGAATAGTGCTGTTTTCCCTCCCTGCACAACACAGTTTTCTGGTCAGGCCTAATAAACTCAGATTTATCTAGAGGGGTGTGATGAGGTGTGCATACCGTGCACTGGACCAAAAGGGGTTAATACCCTGGGGTGGAGGAAGTCCCATGTCCCAGCCATACTGAACATGCTCCAAGTACTGGGATAATATAAAAGGGAGTAGCTCAGCTCACCCTGGGCTGGATACTGGAGAGGAAGGATCCCTACTGCAGGAGCTCTAGAACTTCATAGACTCTGGCTCTTGGCCCATGCTGCCTTGTGATATAGGGGGCTACTACATAGACTTTGACATTAGGATGTACTGCCCAGTAATCAAGGTTACGTCAACACTACAGAGTTTTTTCAGAAAAACAGCTGTTTTTCTGAAAAAAAAATCACTTACGTTCACACTGCAATTGTGTTCGTTTGAAAAAAAATCGAAAGAACAGGGTTTTTCTCCGACATTGGTAAACCTCTTTCTACGAGGAAGAAGCCTTTTTCCAAAAGAGCTCTTTTGGAAAAAGGCGTGTGAGGATGGGAAAGAGGGAGTTCTCTCGAAAGAAGAGGAAAGAGGAAAAAGCACAGGTGTGCTCTGTCCATAGTGTTCACAGCTTAAATGCAAGATAGCGTCCATTCAGTGTGCACGCTATCTTTCAAAAAAGCAGATCACTTTTTCGGTGCACTTTGGCAGTGTGGATGCTCTCTTTCGGAAGAAGTTTTTTCAGAAGATCTCTCCCGCAAAAGCTTCTTCCGAAAGAAGCCTGCAGTCTAGACATAGCCCAAGGGGCTACCTTATAGACTCTAGCCACCCTCTCAGGACGTCACCCTCATGGGACAGGGTGTGCATATACCTCGACATGGGGTTACAGACCATCCATAAATTATTTTTGGTATATAGCTTCCAGAACAGGTTACATTTGCCTATAAAATCTTTTAGTCTTCTTTCTAGGGTCTGGGACAATCTAAGGCAGATCTTCAGCTGGGGTCGCTGACATATCTGCACTGAAGTAAATGGAATTATGCTGGTTTACACCAAGTGAAGATCTGGATTTTTGCAGTTTTGTGTTGGTTCAGTGGGGCCAGCCTACAGAGAAAGCAGCCCCTCATCAAAAGGAATCTATGTCTTGTTTTCATTGTCCTCAAATTAAAAGAGACACTTAATCTATTTGAGGCCTAATTCAGCCCTTAAAAAACTTTCCTTTTTCATGAGGGCCATTTCAGACATCAGAACCTCACTGCTTGTTTCAGGAGATTACATAACAAATTGATCTAACACCCACCTTTTTAAAATGTCTCTTTTGAGCATGTCAGTGACACTTTCCCAGGCTTTGTGGCACCGGGTTTGTATGACATTTCATCTCTGTTCAATCCCATACAATATATTTACCCTAATTATAAACCCATCAGAGCACATGTGAGACCACTTTTATAGAATCATAGAACCATAGAGCTGGAAGAGACGTCAGCAGGTCATCAAGCCCAGCCCCCTGCCCAAGGCAGGACCAATCCCAACTAAATCAACCCAGCCAGGGCTTTGACAAGCCGAGACTTAAACACAATACTTTTAGTCAGACAGTATACTTCTGTGCTGTCTAAAGGAGACAAACAACAAATTTATTATCTGTCCTCAAGCATTTGGATTTTTGTATGAATCACACACACGCACACAAAAAATTCTAGAGTTCAGAGGAGAAATGTCATCTATGTATGGGGAGTGTGTATGTGTGATAGATTTAACCCTTGCATTACCTGAAGCAAAACTATGGCATTTTGATGAAAGCCAATTTATTCTTGTAACAGGCTATTGCTCCTTCAGGCACACAGCCAGCTAAACTGGCACATTTCAGATTTTTTTCTCCTCACAAGTCATTATACAGCCATACATAAATTTTGCTGCTTCAGAGCAAGAAAATCTGATGAATGCTAGTGCATCCCTGTTTCCTCATTCTGCAGTCTATCTGCAGTGGCTACTAGGGATGTAAAAATATCGTGTAAAAATGTAACCGTGTTACTGCTAAAAATTCTAGTGGCTACATGGTTACATGCCACAGTGGGCTTTGCAGTATAACTTTTAAAAGTTATACTGCAGAGCCACAGGGAAATCTTCCTGGGAGTGGAGCTGGCAGCAGAGCCTGCAGCAAAACTGGGGCCTGGCATGTAACCATAACAGAAACCAATAAACTGATACTTATCGTTTAATCATTTAAATAGTTACATTTTTACTTCTCTAGTGGCTACATGTTGTATTGATTACATGTAGAGGACCAATGATATGAAATGTTAGACACTTCAGAGCTGGACTGAAGTGCATTCTTGTCTCTCTGAGCAATACGAAGCCATTGGCTCATAGAAGACTTCAGAACTTGACATAAACCTTCTAGGCCTCCGAGTCACTAGAAATATTTTTATTCTGAACACTTTCAACCACAAAATACTTTTCTCCAGCTGAACTATCTCACATATCTCACATAAAACATCTGGATTGCAATGAGCTTCTTTCTGATCCTACAACTCAATATACATGGATATACTCCCATGCCACTATGGCATCCCCACAACTTTACTGGGGCTTCCCAAGGGGCCACCCACGTGGAGTTCCTGAAGGGTCAGAACCTGCTTTTCTGCTTAATTTTTAACATTTTGGAAATGACAGAAGACAGAAATGGCATAAGTTGCCATTGATGGCATAAATTACTTATTCAGTTAGTTGAAAATACCACAGACTTCATGTATGAACACTGTCTATTAACTTCTGTGTAATCCCCAAAAATGGTCACTATAAGGTAAACACCTTGTGTTGCTACCAAGAAAACTGCTTGTATGTTCAGGGAAGCCAACATAAGTGCAAAAAACACAACTTCATTCTTTCAACAAAATGCTATTCAGTGTGTCTCAGAATGCATGGAACCAAAAAAAGACTGCTGTTTTTCCTTCAGGACAGATACTACTGGTATGTTTACTTTCACCAAGTCATCACATTTGCATTATAGATGCTCATGAACATTCAGTTGTTGGAAGAGCAACTCTCATTCTTTTCAATAAACATCCTGTGCGTGTTTCTTAAATAAAGAAGGAAATTTTGAAAGATCTTCTGTATATTTCCTAGTATACCCTCAGTGTGCAACCAAGGCAGAAGAGACAATTCACATATGAATAGCCAAAGGTATCCACATTCCACAGCGCCAAGCAACCATCATATCTAAGATTCACCAGCACTCCTCCCTACCCTTATCCCAGGCTTCCAAGAGGCAGAGAATTCTTTGCAAAGAACTTATAAATATCAGTAGCCCTAATTATTGATCACATCTTACTCAAGTTGCACATCTCTGTCTATCCTACCTATGTTCTTTTTCTAGAGACAATAAGTGAAAATAGCGTTAATGTTTTTGGGAGAAAGGTATAACAATCTTTTTCAGCCTAAGAAAATCTTCACACCATTCTTCACAATTGTTTTAGGGGTTTCTAAAATGTATTGGTTTTCTTCTGTACATTATCCTTGTATTACTATATTATATTTATATTACTAGCAGTCTGTGTGCAGACTGAAAATGTACATAGCGCTGAGGAAGTCTGGCTTTCCAGGGGAAGGAATATAAAAAACCAGTGCTGACAGAATTTTTTAAAACTCTTTCAAATTTTTGTAAAATAGTTTATCTATACATTATGTGTGGTCTAAGGAAAATGGTATAAAGGGATTTATTGAGAATTAGTTGAAAGTCCTTCATGATTTTCTTGAGGCTTCCCCACTGGAGATTAATACAACCATTCCAAACTCTTTTCAATAAAACCTTTATACCACATCACCATGCACCATGTAGTTATATCCCTATTCATATTGTATTGGTATGTACTGCTTAGAAAAGATAACCAGTCTGCATTTGGGATATATGTAGAACTCTTTTAATACCATTTTACCCTTGGGAAATTTGAGTTCAAGTATAGACTTGGTCACAAGTAATGGTAATGGAATAGTATCAATTTAATGTCTAAGTGCATGTTTACACTAGGAAACTATTTCAAAATAACTAAATTTGAAATAATAACCCCCAAAATAACTATTTCAAAATTGTGTGTTCACTCTACAGGGAAGCCTCAAAATTAGTCTGACGCAAGCTCCCTTAATGTGGACATGCTACCTCCACTTATAGTCTCAGGAAGCACTGGGAAGTAATTACTTTGAATGACTCTGGGGAATATTTATTTCGAAATAGCAGCAGTGGAGCATCCACACTACTGCTATTTCGAAATAACTATTTCAAAATAAGCGTTATTCCCCAAAGAAAGTGGGAGTATGGATTTCAAAATAACCAGCCCATTATTTTGAAATAACAGGCTTGGTAGTATGGACATTCTACTTATTATTATGAATGTAGACTAGGGCTTACTGTAAAAAATAAAAAAAAACCCAACAACAACAAAAAACAACTTACATGAAAGGGAAGCTATATAGGGTTCAGAGGGTAGTTGTGTTAGTCTGCTTCAGCAAAAACAAGGAGTCAGGTGGCACTTTAAAGTCTAACAAATTTATTAGGGCATAAGAATTTGCAAGGTACGACTCACTCCTTTTAGCCTACAGAGGTCAAATTCTGTTCTGCAATGCCTGAGTAATTCTGCAGAATTCAGTGAAATTGCATGGGTAAAATTGCAGAATTTATTGTATCAGGAAAAAATGTATCACCACAAAACAATGGTGTATTCTCTATATGTTGAATGTATCACATTCAGTATAGTAAATAAGCATAGTAAATCCTATGTTGAAGCATTTACCACAGCCAGGAAGATAAAGTGGCTATAGAAATAAAAGCTCCGGTAAGAACAGCAAAAAACGTTTTTCAGTGGGGGGTAGTGGGCACTGACCAATTATTTTTAATTTTTCAGCTACAGATCAAAACTCTACAGTGTATTTGCATCTTTCTCAAATTACCTAATAAGCTCCAGATACAGCTCTAGTTAGTGCTTATCAATCTGTCATTCATGGTGATGTTTGTTAACTTGTAACAAGAAAATGTTTATCTTCTTGCTACATTTGAGTTAAAGAGCAGAAATGAAAGTTCTGGTGAAAAGAAGCTGGCAAATGGCCTGCATTTTAAAGGGACGTTGTTTTGCTCTGTTTTATTTTTAATTCTTATGATTTTTCTCTCCAAGATTCATTCCACAGTGATATTTTTATTACTCCTAATCCTGAAGATTGTTATCCAATAACTACCGCCAGAAGTAGAAGCATGGTAAAATAAAGAGAAGTACTGCAGTACTCCACAGTAGTGGTTCAAAAGTCTATGGATTACAATTGTGACACTGCAGTATTTTAAGTTTTTTACAATAGTATCTTCTTTTTCAGCATAATGTGGGTAATATATAGACGCTCATATTCCTGTTCTCTGAGCTTTGAATAAATGGCCAACACTGGACTTCCCAGAGGTTAATTTGACATATTTCATATGTACTAAATTCATTCAAAATTTTAAAAAGGGCACATGCATAATCCTTACTAGAGTCTAATCAATGCTGGTAACTTGAAAAACAAGACGTTTTTGGGGGACCTTAACCACTGAACATGTTACAAGAGTTTCTCATGTGCTTTAAGGATTTTTACTGTGTATGCTAACAATATCAATATTTATTTAGCAGGTTGCCCTTTGGGTTTGTTGTATACGTGCTAGTTTGTTTCTGTGAATCATTACTTTTCCTTTTTTAAAAGTTGTGCAAAATAATTTTAAAAACATTAGTTTTAAGAAAGTGACAGGACCAAATTAAATGTAGCTAATGGTTGATACTCTGGTCTGTCATCATGCCCCAAATAGTCTTGTGGTCTCCAATCAATGTAGTATTTACTTTCAAAACAAGACCTTATCCTTCAGACAAAAAACCTCTGGGTAGATTTATTCCCAGCGACTACAAAGGAACTTCTGGTTGAGCACAGAGTACATGAGCAGTACTCTCTCCTACTTTATGGGCACAGGATGACTAAATGATAAAGCATCAGACTCAGGATTGAGCTTTCCAGCTCTTGTGTCCCATTCCACAGCCTTGCTCCCCATCTCCCATGCTGTGTTTTATCTCACTTAATACCTGGTTCTGCTCCTATTTGAATCAATGTCAAAATTCAGTGTTGACTGAGCAGGATTTGGCCTATAGTTATTGGTTCTTGGAGCAAGAATCTGCCTTTGTATGTTAGTAAAACACAATTCACACATGTCACTGCATAGATATTAATGTTCTTGCTTAGGTAAGGTGTTTTCCTATATTTTGCCCTGTCTCACATCATGGAGTGATGTGCATGGGCAGGCTGCTGTGTCTGCATGCAGACTCAGAAATCTGCATAGGGCAGGGTCAAAGCCTTAGTCTGAAATATTTGAGGTATGTTTTGGGGAGAAGTGAAGAATAATACAGCTTTAAACACTTGTCAAGTTAGCCTGATCCTCCTTGGCATGGAGCGCCCCTACTTTTCCTTGGTCTTGATTCCTATTGACTCCCTATTATAAGCACCATTAGTGTTTGCACCTGACCCACTAATGTGGGGACATGTTCAGTGTGTAAAGAAACAGATTCACTACACAGCTCTCACTCCTCTGTACCCTTATCCCAAAACTTCTCTGCAGCTTATTATGAGAACCCACAGACATGGGCTCTGGTGTGCAGGATGTCTGCACCCCTTTACAGATTCCCTGCCTGCCCCAGGCTCTGTGTAGTGGAAAACACACTTGTTCTGCTATGGACAGAACTTCAGTCTTCATAAAAGAAGGAGCAGGATGTGCATCTTCACAAGCCTGTTATGTTAGTTTGCTCATTAGTAAAGTTGTGCATAAGCCTTTTTCAAGAGAAATCAATGAAGATACTTTGCTGCATTTCCATAGGAGTTTAAAATTCAGGACTGATTTATTTTTCCAAACAGTATTTTAAAAACTCAAAATTTACAGCAGAACCGTAACTAATATAAAAGCACGAGAGAATTAATTGAAGAAAACAATCTGAAAAAGAATTGGCAGCAATCATTGTGTGTAGTTTTTTATGATTATCTTTATAGCAAAGACATAATTTCAGAATGAATAACAGGAACAGAGAGAGTAGGGCAGCATTTTTCAAACTTGGGTTGCGGGGCCGCCAGGGTAAGCTACGGGCGGACCTGTGTCACTTTGTTTACTTAACCTGTCCATAGCCATGGAGCCATGAGCTGCAAGGTTCTATGGCTACAGACACACTAAGCAAATGAAGCTGTGCGGGCCCACCAGTGGCTTATCCTGGCAGACCCACGACCGAAATTTGAAAAATGCTGGGTTATGGGTACCTCCATTGATGTAAAATCTACAGATAACTAACTAATGTTTTGCAAGAGCATGATATGTTAGAGATGTACAGTAAACAGTAGAAAGGCAAGGGAGAATTGGAGCATTCAACTTAGCTTTCTCCTCAAGAAAGGGAGAAAAGAAACCATAGTTTTACTCTTTAAAATGTTTTCTTAATACAACACCATAATTTATAAGATAGCTATCTGAAATATGTCAGAAACTGGTGCCATTAATGTAATGCTTTTGAGTTTCTAGATTTGTATATCATTTAAAGCAACACTTAGAATAGTTGATGGACTAATAAAACACAGTGAGGTATTATCCCTATGTAAAAATGTAAACATTTTAAAAATGCATTCTTAAAAGCCTGTAAAGCATCTATGCTCATTTTATGCAAGTATTCATATATACTATTTGTAACATACCTTTTAAAACAAAGTATTGACAAAAATTATTATGCAGTATAAATAGATCTCATTTTAACAGCACAAACTTCAGCCCTGTTTTCAGTAAATACATTATTACTGTTTTTTTAGGTGTGTAACATTTACTGTTGTTTACTTTTAAGAATAATATCACCACAAACAATTAAAGTAAAAACCATTAATGGACCCATCATCCATGTATTTAGTTCATTTTGAACCTTGATCTTGATAACATCCTCTGGCAAGGATTTTATAGACCTCTGTCATATCCCCCCTCAGGGTGTGTCTACACAGGAGTGTTATTTTGGCATAATGGCCGTTATTCCAAAATAACAATGTGAGTGTCTACACAGCAATTCCGTTATTTTGAAATAAATTCGAAATAACAGATGGCTTATTCTGACTTCTGTAAACTTTATTCCACAAGGAATAATGCCTATTCCAAAATAGCTATTTTGGAATAGCAGTAGTGTGGACACTCCACTGCTGCTTTTCGAAATAGCTCCTTCCCAAGGCCATTCAGAGTAATTACCCCCCCAGTGCCTGCTGGGGCTCTAAATTGAAGTAGCATGTCCACATTAGGGAAGCTTGCCTTGGGCTAATTTTGAGGCTTCTCTGTACAGGCAGTCCCCGGGTTACATGGATCCGACTTACATCGGATCCCTACTTACAAACGGGGTGAGGCAACCCCGCACTAGCTGCTTCCCCCCAGCAGACCAGGGAGGCGCAAAGCTAGCACCCCCTCCCAGCAGACCAGGGAGATGTGGAGCTTTTCTCAGCAGACACCTCAGCTTGAGAATAAAGGACTGACGGAACTGAGGTGTGGGAGAATAAAACTGAGCTCTGGAGAAATGTTTGGCTAGAGTTTCCCCTACAATATGTACCAGTTCCGACTTACATACAAATTCAACTTAAGAACAAACCTACAGTCCCTATCTTGTACGTAACCCGGGGACTGCCTGTAGTATAGACGTGCTATTTCAAAATAAGCTATTTTGGAGTATTTTTTCCATAATAGTTTATTCCAAAATAAGTGTACAGGGTAGACGTACCCTTAGTGTCCTCTTTTCTAAACTGAAAAGTCCCAGTCTTATTAATCTCTTCTCATATGGCAGCCATTCCAAATCCCTAATATTTATGGTTGCACTTTTCTGAACTTTTTCCAATGCCAAGATACCTTTTTTGAGATTAGGCGACCATATCTGCATGTGGTATTCAGGATGTGGGCAGACCATCAATTTACGCAGAGGCAATAAGACTGTATTATTCTCTATCCCCTTTTTAGTGATTTCTAACATTGTGTACTTTTTTCACTGCTGCTCCATATTGAGTGAATGTTTTCAGAGAACTATCCGCAATGGCTCCAAGATCTCTCTCCTCAGTCATAATAGCTAATTTAGTCCCCATTATTTTGTACATATAATTGGGATTATGTTTTCCAATATGCATTACTTTGCATTTATCAACATTAAAATTCATCTGCCATTTTGTTGCTCTGCCACCTAGTTTTGTGAGAGCCTTTTGAAGCTCTTCACGGTCTGCTTTGGACTTAACTATCTTGAGCAGTTCAGTATCAACTTCAAATTTTGACACCTCACTGTTTACCCCATTCTCCAGATCATCTATGGATAAATAAGACTGATCACAGTACAGACTCCTATGGGACACCACTAGTTACCTCTCTCTGTTTTGAAAACTGACCATTTACTCCTACCTTTTGTTTCCTATCTTTTAAACAATTATCAATCCATGAGAGGACCTTCCTCTTATCTCATGACAACTTACTTTGCTTAAAAGCCTTTGGTGAGGGACCTTCTCAAAGGCTTTCTGGAAATCTAAGTACATTATATCTACTGGATCCCCCTTTTCCACATGCTTGTTGTCCCCCTCAAAGAATTCTAGTAGATTAGTGAAGAATTATTTCCCTTTACAGAAACCATGTTGACTTTTCCCTAACAAATTATGTTCATCTATGTGTCTGACAATTCTGTTCTTTACTACAGTTTCAACCAATTTGCCAGGTACTGAAGTTAGACTTACCGGTTTATAATTGCCAGAATTGCCTCTACAGCCCCTTTTCAAAATTGGTGTCACATCAGCTATTTTCCAGTCATTTGGTACAGAAGATGATTTAAAGGATAGGTTATAAGCCACCGTTTGTAGTTCCACAATTTCACATTTGAGTTCTTTCAAGACTCTTGGGTGAATGCCATCTGGTCCTGGTGACTTGTTACTGTTTAGTTTATCAATTTGTTCCAAAACCTCCTCTAATGACACCTCAATCTGGGACAATTCCTCAGCTTTGTCACCTAAAAATAATGGCTTAGGTTTGTGAATCTCCCTAGCATCCTCAGCAATGAAGACCGATACAAAAAATTCATTTAGTTTTTCTGCAATGATCTTACCATCCTTGAGTGCTCCTTTAGCTTCTTGATTGCCGAGTGGTCCCACTGGTTGTTTAGCAGACTTCCTGCTTTTTATGTATTTTTGCTATTACTACTTTTTGAATTTTTGTCTAGCTGTTCTTCATATTCCTTTTTGGCTTTCCTAATTATATTTTTATACTTCATTTGTCAAGTTTATGCTTCTTTCTATTTTTCTTGCTGAAATTTAACTTCCACTTTTTAAACAATGCCTTTTTATCTCTCACTGCTCCTTTTACTCGGTTGTTAAACCACAATGGCATTTTTTGGTTCTCTGTGTTTTTTAATGTGGGGCATATAATTAAGTTGAGCCTCCATTATGATGTCTTTGAAAAGTTTCCATGCAGCTTGCAGGGATTTTACTTTTTGCACTGTACTTTTTAATTTCTATTTAACTAACCTCCTCATTTTTGTGTACTGCCCCTTTCTGAAATTAAATGCCACAGTGTTGGGCTAATGTGGTATTTTCCCCACCATAAGAATGTTACATTTAATTATGTTATGGTCACTATTTCCAAGCAGTCCTGCTATATTCACCTATTGGACCAGATCCTATGCTTCACTTAGGACTAAACCAAGAATTGCCTCTCCTGTTGTGGGTTCCAGAACTAGCTGCTCCAAGAAGCAGTTATTTAAGGTGTCAAGAAAGTTTATCTCTGCATCCCGTCCTGAGGTGACATATACTCAGTCAATATGGGGATAGTTGAAATCCCCCACTATTATTGAGTTTTTTATTTTTATAGTTTCTCTTATCTCCCTTAGCATTTCTTAGTCACTACCACTATCCTGGTCAGGTGGTCGGTAATATCCCTACTGCTATTTTCATATTATTAGAGCATGGAATTATGATCAATAAAGATTCTATAGAACAGTTTAATTAATTTAAGATTTTTACTTCAACCATCTTATTATTTAGACCTCTAACTCATAACTTGGCAGTTCCCTCCTTCTTGACTTACAGCCAGTGGTAACTGATGACTTCTCAAAATGAGGAAGCAAAACAGAGCACATTTATAGCTGTGGATAGAAACACTACATCTGACTTGGAGAAAAAGCCTTTCCTATACTGAGGAGCGTCCACTTTTTATTTCTCATCAGATCAGGCAGGAAGGAATAAGGGAGGGAAATGGGGATTATTCTGATGGGGCTATTACCAAACTAAATGGGAATGAAAGAGCTCAAAATGGAGCACAACATTCATCTGCAATTGAGCAGCTGGTGGAATTTTTCCACGTGCCCAACCCAGATTATGGTGTTATCAGGAGGCAGAGCTATCAAGCAATTGCAGCTGTGGCTCAGTTTTTTAATTTTGGTATCTGTGCATTTGAGGTCTTGAAAGAGCTACAGTTGGGTTTTAGACTTCTTGGAACTGCTTATTAACAGGGCAATTTGCAAAGGAGAAGCGATGAACAGAGCAGCTCCAGGAAAATATTATGGTAAAGGGCAGTCACATGAAAGTGGATGCAGTGATCTGGCTTATGAGTGAGATTCAAATGAAAGGGTTTTGCACTGTCCTGTGACTGGGCCCAGTTTTGTTCCATAGCCAAATCTTGAACCCAGTTCTTTTGAGTTTCAGGATTCACATCCAGAGATCTTCAAAGGTGCCTAACTCCCATTTGGGCTTCAGTTTCTAATCCCTGATTTGAATCTGAACCTGCTTTTGTTTGCAGGTCTGCTCAAAAACCAGAATGGGATTTATTTTCCTCTGTTCTCACATGCAGCCAAAATGTTCAAGGGCAAAACTGTAATTCTTATGAGGTTTGGTACAATTTAGAAAAAAAAATCATGACACCCATTGATTTTATGAGTTCTCCAGATATTAGCAACCTGACTCTGATGTAAATTCTACCACAGATTCAACCTCTGACCCAAAGCATGGCCTGAACACATGCTATATTCTAGATACAGTCACTGTCTCTTCTGCTGTCTCAAGTCTATAGCGCCTGTCTCTGTAAATAGTTATACTATGCTCATCACTGTGGAATCTGAAATCCTGAGTTAACAAAGCTTTAGTCTTCTGTTCCCAAAAGAATATGTGATATTAACATGTCAATAGAAGGGGAGAGGAAAGGGAAAGAAGCTGCTGCTTGTCCCTTTTATGAGTCTCATCTATAAAATTAACACAATAGAAACCATGAACAAATCATGTTAACTAAAGATTTCAATGATCCATTAAAATTTCTTTGCTATCTAGCTGTCTTTGGTAATATTATCAACTACTAGATAAGGTCATCTGTTAGGAGTATTTGATTGCTGTTTTGTCCATAGCAAAGTAAATTAAGTAATCATGCATAATAACTTGTTAATTTAATTCATATAATGAAATTATCTTAAATTTTAATTTGTACCTTGTTTAGACTACACACTTAAAAGTCTAAAATAAGTCACTGCATCGTCAGAAAAGTTTGGTTCTGAAATGCATATTTCTGTGAAATTATCTTAGAAATTTACAGTGACCCCAGGTATTTCATACACACACAACAGTGGCAAAACATTATGTAGCTATAATTAAGATTGTTTCAGCATTATTATTCATAATTTCTGTTTGCCATAGTATATAACATGACAGTAAAAATCCACTTAATCCAGAATCTTGGCACTGAAGGTGTAAGCCTGAGAATGAATTTGTTTATACACATTTTAAATATAAACAAACAGCCCTGCTCCAACCTATTTAACTGTATTTAAAGTTCTATGACTGAAAAATAAATAAATACAGGAAGTCAGTAGCAGTTTGGTCTGATGACTAACCCTTTATTTATAGAAGTTTATTGATTTTTGTTATGCATTTCTGTTTCCTTAATTCAATAACAGATTCAGTTAAAGAAAAAAAATCAGATTTTGCAGACTCTCAGTACATCACAGTTAGGCAAAAGCAGGACATATGTGGGAGCCTCACTCACCTCTATGACTCCGCCCCCTTGCCCTTACCCCTGCCCCTGCCCCTGAGGTTCTTCTCCCAAGGACCCACCACATTCCTCCCTTTCTCCCCAAAGTCCCACTCCTGGCCAGGCTGGAAGCTAGAGCCAGGCATGGTAAGAGTGGCCCAGGGAGTGTTGGGGAGCTGTGGGGAGCCCCAGACACTCTATTTTCCCCACCCACGTCCTCATCCCCTGGGACGTGCCACACAGGGAAGATAGAGGGTACGGGACTCCCCACCGCAGCCCAGACTGTCTGGGCAGCTTTAATACTTCCTGGTTATGGCTTCTGGCCTGGCCAGGGGACAAGACCTCAGTGGGAAGGGGAGGAGCAAGTGGTAGGGCCCATCTTAGGGCTTCCCCCACACCACTGGGATGAGGCTGGCACCACTCCTGAGCCTTGGGCAGAAGTGGAGTGGTGCCACAGGGAATCCAGGATGAAGGCTGTGCTTAAATCGTTCAGCCTGGGGCCACGACTTAAACTCTGCATTTCAGAACTGTCTTGCCCAATTCCAGACAGGTGGCCAACTTAATCACATAACCTATCCTGCTGTTTGTGGCCACATTCTAGTCCCATGTGCAGAACACCAACCACAGCCTCTCCACTGTACCCATCAGAATTTTGGCTACTGGATCTGTATCAGTGTTGACCTACTGGCTATGCTGCCACACCCAACCTCCTCCGCTACAGTGTGTGCGGCTACAATGGCATATAGTGGATTTAGAGCCCTTCAGCACAGATACTTTGCAGCCTCTGTCCTGAATGGGTTTGCCAGCCCTCCCAGGAGCCTTGCAGAGTAAGGCTTAATCTCCTGGAGGCTACTGAAGCCTCTCTGAGGGTATGTCTACACTAGCCACCCTAGTTCCAACTAGGGTGGCAGTGTAGACATACCCTGGGAGATTTTAGGCTGATAAAAATCTGGTGATGCAGTGAGGCTAAGGCAGGCTCCCTACTAGCCCTAACTCCACGTAGCTCCTAGAAGCAACCAGCATGTCCTGCTCCTAGGCACAGAGGCCAGGGGCTCTCTGCATATTGTCCCCACCCTGAGCGCTGACTCCACAGCTCCCATTGCCTATAAACAATGGACAATGGGAGCTACAGAGGTTGTGCCTACAGGCATGGGCAGCACGCAGTCTCCTGGCAGTCCCGGATTGTAGGAGCCAGATATATTAATCGCTTGTGGGAGCCACCCACTCCCATGATAAATGCTACCTGGTCAGAGCCCGCATGCTCCACCTCCCATGCTCCAACCCCAGCCTTGAGCCCCACTCCTTCAACCCAACTACCTCCCAGAGCCCACATCCTGAACCCCTCCTGCACCCAACCTCCTGCCCCAGCTCTGAGCCTACTCCCGCAGCCAAACTCTATCATAGCCTGCACCCAAAACCTTACCCCAGGCTCAGCCTGGAGCCCTTTACCATATCCAAACTCGCTCATGGAATCATAGAATCCTAGGGCTGGAAGAGACCTCAGGAGGTCATCAAGTCCAGCCCCCTGCCCAAAGCAGGACCAATCCCAACTAAATCATCCCAGCCAGGGCTTTGTCAAGCCAGGACTTAAAAGCCTCTAGGGATGGAGATTCTACCACCTCCCTAGGTAACCCATTCCAGTGCTTCACCACCCTCCTAGTCAAATAGTTTTTCCTAATATGCAACCTAGACCTCCCCCACTGTAACTTGAGACCATTGATCCTTGTTCTGCCATCTGTCCCCACTGAGAATAGCCTCTCTCCATCCTCTTTGGAACCTCCTTTAGGAAGTTGAAGTTGCTATCAAATCCCCCCTCACTCTTCTCACCAGTCACCAGGGAGCTCACCAGTCAGGTGTGAGAGGCATGCACGGATTGCATGTACTTGCCCCTCACTTCCTTAGCATCTGGAGAACAGGATGAAAAGCAAGCCATGTCCCAGAGCGCACAGCTGCTGCCCCCCCACCCTCCTGAAATGGCACCCATGACCGCCTCTCAAACCCCAACTCCCTATCAGAGCCTGTACCCCAGGTGCCTTCCCCAGCTTGTGAAAATGAGTGAGGATGGGGGAAAGTGAGTAGGAATAAGGAAGGATGGAGTGAGAGGGGGTTGGAGAAAGGGAAGGGAAGGGGCATGGCCTTGGCAGAGGGGTGGGGCAGGGCAAAGGTGTTTGAGGTGGCATCCCTAATTCCCCACCACTTTCTGCATTACTTTCTGGTTCAGGTTCTGCTGCTTTGGGAACCTTCTGTTTTGCACAATTCTGGTCATGGGGTCTAAGATTTGGCTTGCCGTCTTGAGGCACAACTACTACTGACATCACTGAGTAAAAGAATGAACCCAATTATGGTCCTGTCTACTATATACCAGTATTTGAGAGAGTTTGTCTGTTTGTCTATTTATTCAAGAAATGTTCCTAAACTGTAAGAGCTAGTTCCACCAAATTTGGTATGCAGCTTCCTTTTATCATAATTTAAAGTAAGGTCGGGGTTGGTTGTGCAAGGAAAATGGGATGTGCCTGAAATGGAATTGCTTCTCATAAAGCCATAGAGAAAAGAGACAGAATCACCAGGCAGGTGAAAGGGACTAGCTAGGGGTGTGTTCCCCTGTCTGGGACTGTCCCATCCTGAGCCTCCCATTCCCCAAGCGCCCTTTAGGAATGGCAGAGAGAGTGAAGCTCACTCTTTCCCCCAATTCATACAGGGACATTGCTGGTTGATCCCTTTCATCAGGGAGCGAGGAGAACGTGCACAGTTTGCTGCATTCTTCATTGTGGCTAGGGAATGTAGGGGGCAGGCGATCTGGGCACTTCACTCTCACTCCCTGACAGGGACAGGAAGGGGAAGAGCAAGCAGCCCAGAATCTTGAATATTAAGGGGGCGGGTGTCTTTGGCCTTCCCACTTTCTCCACCCCTCTCTACACACAGACACACACTCAGACTCCTGTGCCCAGAGCCCCTCTTCACTCCCAACCCTGACTTTTGCACACCCCCCATACCCCCAGTCTTGAGTCTCTCCTTAAACACCCGAGCAATGCAGGGTAAATGTGCTAGTAGATTCATAAAATAAATAAATGTATTTTTAAAATGACAAGTCAAGTATTAAATCAGCAATAACGTTTTAAATATCCAGATAGATATGTGACATCCTGAGTTAGTTCTCATAATGAGTCAAGTCAATAATGCCTCTTGCAAAACTAAAGTGATATTTGTATTTAATTGTATTTACCATTTCCATTTTGTGTCTGATCTTGATTGTTTGTTCATTTTATACATATAGTCAAAAATTTTGTATATGAGAAGCATATAATTTTTAATTCTTGTAATTTTTGGGGAAAGAATGTAAGTATCTCTTTATTTCTCATTTCTTGGGCAAATAATAGGCATTTAATAGCTATTCCATAGTAGAAATTTCAGTAGAAAAATTTACAGAAGAACATAAGAATGGCCATACTAGGTCAGACCAAAGGTCCATCCAGCCCAGTATCCTGTCTGCCAACAGTGGCCAATGCCAGGTGCCCCAGAGGGAGTGAACCGAACAGGTAATGATCAAGCGATCTCTCTCCTGCTATCCATCTCCACCCTCAGACAAACAGAGGCTAGGGACACCATTCCTTACCCATACTGGCTAATAGCCATTAATGGACTTAACCTCCATGAATTTATCTAGTTCTCTTTTAAACCCTGTTATAGTCCTAGCCTTCACAACCTCCTCAGGCAAGGAGTTCCACAGGTTGACTGTGCACTGTGTGAAAACTTTTTATTTGTTTTAAAACTGCTGCCCATTAATTTCATTTGGTGGCCCCTATTTCTTATATTATGGGAACAAGTAAATAACTTTTTCTTATTCACTTTCTCCACACCACTCATGATTTTATATACCTCAATTATATCCCCCCTTAGTCTTCTCTTTTCCAAGCTGAAAAGTCCTAGTCTCTCTAATCTCTCCTCATATGGGATACGTTTCAAACCCCTAATCAATTTAGTTGCCCTTCTCTGAACCTTTTCTAATGCCAGTATATCTTTTTTGAGATGAGGAGACCACATTGGTATGCAGTATTCAAGATGTGGGCATACCATGGATTTATATAAGGGCAATAAGATATTCTCCGTCTTATTCTCTATGCCTTTTTTAATGATTCCTAACATCCTGTTTGCTTTTTTGACTGCCGCTGCACACTGCGTGGATGTCTTCAGAGAACTATCCATGATGACTCCAAGATCACTTTCCTGATTAGCTGTAGCTAAATTAGCCCGCATCATATTGTATGTATAGTTGGGGTTATTTTTTCCAATGTGCATTACTTTACATTTATCCACATTTAATTTTATTTGCCATTTTGCTGCCCAATCACTTAGTTTTGTGAGATCTTTTTGAAGTTCTTCACAGTCTGCTTTGGTTTTAACTATCTTGAGCAGTTTAGTGTCGTCTGCAAACTTTGCCACCTCACTGTTTACCGCTTTCTCCAGATCAATTTCACCTGATTCCTCTTGGTTCTAGTTAGCCAACTAATTTTTGGAATAACACAATGGGTTTGTTGATCTCTTGACCTTCTGGTCCTACAACTAAAACAGAAACCATTAAAAAGTCTAACTCCCTAGAACTTTCACTTTCTTTGCATTAAAAAAACCAACCAAACAAATGGATGAGGGGAGAGGGATCACTTGATGATTCCCTGTTCTGTTCACTCCCTCTGGGACATCTGGCATTGGCCACCTTGGGAAGACAGGACACTGGGCTAGATGGACCTTTGGTCTGACCTAGTATGGCCATTCTTATGGTCTTATATTAAACAAAAAACAAGAAAAGGACATTTAATTTGTAAATATGTAAATACTATTATAGGCCGTATCCTGTGGCCTACAGACCAGGACAACTCTGTCAACTTCAGGTGTCAGTTTTGCTTCAGAGTTCTGCAATCCTTTTTGGGGCAAAATCAAACCCTAAGGTTTTTGTGACTTGCTGACAAGACAAAATATTAAAAATTCAGTCTAATCTCCTATACCTTTTTACTCTGTTTTGTGAGTTAAAATGTAAAGATACAGATTGTCAAGTCTGACAGGGCTCAGTTGCAGTTTCCCCTCTTCTCACACAAAAAGTCAGCTTTCTCTTAAGAATACATCCCCTTATCCAGAAATACAAAAACTTTCTGAAATCCTTAATGAAAGATTACAATATGGGACCAGTGTCAAAGCAGATCAGTTTTAATGCATAAAACTATTAAACTGTCCTTTAAATATTATTTTGACTAAGGTAACCCCAAAGGACAAAACAAACAAAACAAAACAAACCAATAGTTACACTATTGTCTATGATAGCAAAGAAATACAGACCAATGTGGCTCTAAGAAAAGCCCCTCACCTTTCTTTAATAATATAGTGCTCTCCAACAGTACCTTTAAGTATATTCTCAGTTTGATGTGGGGTCTTTGGTCAAGCATTCTATTCTATTCAGCATTAGTGGCTTGCTGAGTGCAGTACACTCCAAAATGACTGAAACTTTATGAATAACATTTGCAAGCTAAATAAAAGCTCTAAAAACTGCAAATAATTCTTACAGTTTTAAACTCTGTATGGGCCTCCGGCCAATCCCTAGTCATATGTTTGTAGTATATATCAAAAGGCCCATAGCACTCTCATATGACCTATGGTACTGTGTCATGCCAGTTATCCAATCCCTGTGTCTTATGGTAGGGGGAAAATGGTCTTGTAGCTGCAGTACAGACTTAGCAGTCAAGAGCGCTGCACTGTCACTTTCACTACTCAATTTCTGTGTGAATTTTAGGAAGTGATTTCACCTTTTGTTGGCCCTTATTTGCAAAATGGGGATAATAACACTTCCCTACTATAAATGGCCAGAAAATTTCCTTTGAGGTGAAATTTTAGAGCGAAGTAAGAAAAAAACTCTTTAAAACTTTGTGCTCTCTCTCCCCCTAATCTGATGTCTGAATTAAAAAATACATTCACTACTAACCATTTATTGGTTCTCAAATGGGCACAGCAACTGAATACTGTACCACCAGTTTTCCAAGTCATGCTGATGATATACCGTGCTGTAGCAACCAAACAAATTTAGATATATTTTAGGTTTTAGGAAAAAAACTCTGGCTACTCCATCAAAGAAACATGTAAAGGTGCAGGCTTTTGTTAAACTCCCCTTTCTAGCAGGAAAAGGTTGGTAACCTGTAGACTGAGGGCTTCTCCCTACTATGGGGTGGATTGATGCTATCCATCCACTGGGATACTATCCATCCAATGGGAGCCGATTTAATGAGTCTAAGGAAGACCCGCTAAAACAACCAGTGATTGCTCTCTCGTTGTTTCCAATATTCCACAAGAATAAGATGAGTAAGGAGAGTTGACAGGAGAGTTTCTTCTGTCAACCCGGCATGATGGGGATCGATGGTAAGTAGTGATCCCTACTACTAATGTCACTCAAATTGTGTAGTTTAGATCAACCTTTCTCATGAGTGTAGATCTGCCCACAATAAGGGATAAGGCCTCACAACTCTGCAGATCCAGAGGATCTGGATGGGCAGATGCAGGGTCCATCCAGCATGGATAATTGCACTTCCAAGCAGCCCTGCTATACCCTCTTTCCCAGAAGCACAGCTCCAGCAGAAGTCCCTCAGCGCTACTTGGTAAAAATCTGCAAGATGAGGTGCTAATAGCAAAACTAGCTCTCTCTTTTCCCTAGCCAAAACCCAGCAGAGCCCCCACAATTACTGTGATCTTGGAGTGTTGTGGAGGTAGCACCCTGCTACATGATTAGTGTGAGTTCAGCCCTTCCAATGGAGTAGGTGATGACCTGGGATGTAATTTCAGAGTTAACTTTCAGAGTAAATTTCTTTGCTGATTTTGCACTATGTAAGGCCTTCAATTTTAATTTCATAATAGATTTGATGGTTTTAATAGAGGAACTACACTGTGAATGTCTGTTGGATAAATTGCTTCAAATGTACTCTCATCAGCAACAGATTAAAACATTTTGTGAGTGGGATCAAATATAGCAAAGTAATTCAAGAATGGGCTTACTAAATTACTGAGAAATATCTGTGTCATAGAGTTAATAATCCTAGAGTTATACAGTGTGAGTTCTCATATTAAATGCAGGTAAAATTAGCCTTGCCAAACAAGTAAAGCGTGTTTTTAAACCTCATTCTTAAGGTGAAATTTATTTATTTTCCTAAGTACCATCTAAGTATCAGCATGTTCCTTGGATTTATGACTTATTATATTTGTTTATTAACAGGTGGTTGCACATCTTGCTATTTATATTTTAACCATCAGTAAACACAACTAAAAATAAAAACTAAAATAAACAAATTAAAACTCAGTGGTTTTTAAAGTGATAAACTAGGTCTTCGAGTAGTTCACACCAGGCCCAGCAACACAGAAGAATACTGCAAGAGTAATAAGGATTTTTAGGGGCATTATGATAGTGTAATGGAAACACATCTGCCCCCAAAAGTCCCTCATTTTCCCTGCGGTAATGAGCCATGCAGGAAGTGGTGAATGCTGGAGCATCGAGAGTGAAACTAAAAGGAAAAAATTTAAAAAGTTAGAACAAACATTTTTACAACAACAGTTCTAGCTTTCATAGCATCTTGTTAGTCCACTCTGTAGGAAACTATGTATAAATTTCTAATTTGCCAAACACGTCTTAATTCATATTTCAGGATATATTCAGTGGTTCTGTTCATTCACAGACATTGGCTTCTAAATCAGGAAACTAAAACTAGGTAACATTTGAAGAAATGAAAATATGAAATAAAAAGTGCAGCTACCCAATATAATTCCTGATTATTCTTTCACAGATAACAAACATACAAAATACAACAGAACACCTGAATGACATCTCATCAGAGACTCTAATATTTAAGGACTGATTTTTAAACACATCTTGATAATTAGTGGAATATATAACTTAAGCTATATAGTAGCAAATAAATAATATCTTACATTTATATCCCATTTTGTCTAAAGGATTTAGAAGCATGTTATAAACTACAGTATGGATATTTCTGTAGCCCAGAATCTCCACATGTTCTAGTGTGTTTGGGCTACTCCTCTCCACTCTGCCATTCCCAAAGGGCACTTCAAAGTGGCAGCACCACATGTGCTGGCCACTCCCACAGCTCTTACTGCCCACCCGATATTTTGCCTCTGCAGCCATGGTCAGTTAGCAATTCATTTGACTCCTGTCCTTTTTAGTTGCATTTTAATTTATTCTCATTCTTGGGAAGTGACAGGAAGCCTTCTTTCTTGTAGCCTCCATTTTTGCTCCTTGGAGCCATCTGAGCAGTGTGGTGTTTGTAACCACCTGGAGCCTTTGCTTCAATGCCTTCCTGCTCACTCTTTCCCCCCTTTTTAGGCATGGCACAGCAGCCATGAAAGCATCAGGCAGAAGTCCAAATGGGCCTCTATCTGTGAAACAGTCCCCTGCTGAACCAAGTAGTCATGACTCCAAAGAGGTAAAACCCAACCAGGAGATTCAATTCTGAACCAGGACAGGGTCTAAGGACAAATATCATTAGCATTCATAGGCGAAACCCGCTTCAGATGAGATGATCTTGAACTCACGAATGCTCATGATACTATATATATATATAGTTAGTTAGTTAGTTTATAAGGTGCCATAGGGCTATTTGTTGTTTTTAAAGTTACAAACCAACATAGCTACCCCTCTGAGACTTCTAAAGACAAGGAGGACTTCATTCAGCCAGATTCTGCTGGGGTGAGGTGGGTAAGTACCCAGATAACCTGGGATTGCAAGGGCAAGAGGTTGCAGGGCTGCAAGTTCCTCCAACCCCAAGTCTTAAAATGGGTTCTGAGTGCTCTGAGGAATGAAACAGGTTCCTTCTTTTCTAATCTAAGTGGGAAGGCTCTGCCCTCCAGACCCCTCACCCACCCTCACAAAAGACCACACCAAGGCACCTATGTCCACAAAACATGCTAAGAAGATTCAAAACAAGCAGGAAGGGAACGGAAAAGCTGAAAATATACAAGGTTTTCATCCTCTGCCTCCCTTTCCTTTCCCTCTTCTACTGAGGATGGGGAGCTTTTTGACTCTGCATCCAAGCAAGACAAAGGGAAAGCACAACAAAGATCTTTTTCCCCTGAGAAGTTTGAGGCCATGTTCAAAAAGGGGATGTCCCCAGTACAGAACCAACTTGAACAGTCTCAAGAGAGCAAGCTTCAAGAGTAAATTCCACTGGTTAAACTCATCCCTTGAATTCACAATTCCTGGGCATGCTTCCTTTGAGGTTGTAATCAGAGAGGCATGAGACAAGCCCGATGAGGCCAAACACATTAACAAACTGATTTCAGGCTCTATGAGCTGAAAGCTTCAAAGAACTCTACTGCTGAAGTCCCAAATGTTTCACAGATTCCAAGGTCAAAAGGAACCATTGTGATCATCTCTGACATCTTACAGAACACAGGCCATAGAACATACCCAAAATAACTCCTAGAGCAGATCTTTTAGAGAAACATCTAATTTTGATTTAGTAATTGTTGGTAATGGAGAATCTGGTAAATTTGTTTCAGTGGTTTATTACTCTCACAGTTAAAAATGTACACCTTATTTCCAGTCAGAATGTGTCTAGCTTCAGCTTCTAGCCATTGAATCATGTTACATTTTTCTCTGCTAAACTGAAGAGCCCTTTATAAATATTTATTCCTCACATAGATACTTACGCTACATCTACAAGAAAGCCCAGATTGACACTCTGAGATCGATCTACTAGCGGTCGATTTAGCGTCCTAATTAAAACCTGTAAAATCAACCACAGATCACTCTCCCAATCAACTGTTACTCTACTCCAGATGAGAAGAGTAAGAAAAGCTCTCTTCTGTCAACCCCTCCATTATTCACATAACTGGTTTTGTGTAGCTCAAGTCCACTTTCTGCTGTAGTGTAGATATAATCTTATAGACTGTAATCAAATTACCCCTTAACCTTATTAAGATAAATAGATTGGCTCTCTGACGTTAACACGATAAGACATGACATCTAATCATTTAATCATTCTCGTGGCTCTTCTCTGAATCTTTCCAATATATACAACCTTCTTGATTGATTCTGCTGTACCATAAGTATCTCATCAGAAGAGGTATTCTTCCCAAAAGACCCAACAAATAAAAAAATTGAGGACACTCTCAGAAAGGGTTTTGAGGTTTTAAACCTTTTTTCATTTGCAGACCCCTAAACATTTTCAAATGGAGGTACAAACCCTTTGGAAATCTAAGACATTGTCTGCAGACTCCCAAGGGTCAACAAACCACAGGTTGAAATCGACTGTTCTATGGTGCTGACAACCTTTTGTGGATCCCTTGGTCATATGCTATGAACCCCTAAGAAGTCTGTGGACCACACATTGAAAACCACTGACCTGTAACTCTTTCTTAATAACATCTTGAACAGCTTCCCATCCTAAGCTGCAGCTCATGACAGCATAATTCAGACTCAGGAGTTTGTGCAGACATAGAATCATAGAATACTAGGACTGGAAGGGACCTCGAGAGGTCATCGAGTCCAGTCCCCTGCCCTCATGGCAGGACCAAATACTGTCTAGACCATCCCTGATAGACATTTATCTAACCTACTCTTAAATATCTCCAGAGATGGAGATTCCACAACCTCCCTGGGCAATTTATTCCAGTGTCTGACTACTCTGACAGTTAGGAACTTTTTCCTAATGTCCAACCTAAACCTCCTTGCAGTTTAAGCCCATTGCTTCTTGTTCTATCCTCAGAGGCCAAGATGAACAAGTTTTCTCCCTCCTCCTTATGACACCCTTTTAGATATCTGAAAACTGCTATCATGTCCCCCCTCAATCTTCTCTTTTCTAAACTAAACAAACCCAATTCCTTCAGTCTTTCCTCATAGGTCATGTTCTCTAGACCTTTAATCATTCTCGTTGCTCTTCTCTGACCCTCTCCAATTTCTCCACATCTTTCTTGAAATGCGGTGCCCAGAACTGGACACAATTCTCCAACTGAGGCCTAACCAACGCAGAGTAGAGCGGAAGAATGACTTCTCGTGTCTTGCTCACAACACACCTGTTAATGCATCCCAGAATCATGTTTGCTTTCTTTGCAACAACATCACACTGCTGACTCATATTCAACTTGTGGTCCACTATAACCCCTAGATCCCTTTCTGCCATACTCCTTCCCAGACAGTCGTTTCCCATTCTGTATGTATGAAATTGATTGTTCCTTCCTAAGTGGAGCACTTTGCATTTGTCTTTATTAAACTTCATCTTATTTACCTCAGACCATTTCTCCAATTTGTCCAGGTCATTTTGAATTATTACCTTATCCTCCAGATTAGTCACAATCCCTCCCAGCTTGGTATCATCTGCAAACTTAATAAGCGTACTTTCTATACCAATATCTAAATCGTTGATGAAGATATTGAACAGAGCCGGTCCCAAAACAGACCCCTGCGGAACCCCACTTGTTATGCCTTTCCAGCAGGATTGTGAACCATTAATAACTACTCTCTGAGTACGGTTATCCAGCCAGTTATGCACCCACCTTATAGTAGCCCCATCTAAGTTGTATTTACCTAGTTTATTGATAAGAATATCATGCGAGACCCGTATCAAACGCCTTACTAAAGTCTAGGTATACCACATCCACCGCTTCTCCCTTATCCACAAGACTCGTTATCCTATTAAAGAAAGCTATCAGATTGGTTTGACATGATTTGTTCTTTACAAATCCATGCTGGCTGTTCCCTATCACCTTGCCACTTTCCAAGTGTTTACAGATGATTTCCTTAATTACTTGCTCCATTATCTTCCCTGGCACAGAAGTTAAACTAACTGGTCTGTAGTTTCCTGGATTGTTCTTATTTTCCTTTTTATAAATGGGCACTATATTTGCCCTTTTCCAGTCTTCTGGAATCTCTCCTGTCTCCCATGATTTTCCAAAGATGATAGCTAGAGGCTCAGATACCTTCTCTATCAGCTCCTTGAGTATTCTAGGATGCATTTCATCAGGCCCTGGTGACTTGCAGGCATCTAAGTTTTCTAGGTGATTTTTGACTTGTTCTTTTTTTTTAGTTTACCTTCTAAAACTACCCCCTTCCCACTAGCATTCACTATGTTAGGCATTCCTACAGACCTCTCGGTGAAGACCGAAACAAAGAAGTCATTGAACATCTCTGCCATTTCCAAGTTTCCTATTACTGTTTCTCCCTCCTCACTGACCAGTGGGCCTACCCTCTCCTTGGTCTTCCTCTTGCTTCTAATGTATTTATAAAACATCTTCTTGTTTCCCTTTATTCCCGTAGCTCGTTTGAGCTCATTCTGTGCCTTTGCCTTTCTAATCTTGCCCCTGCATTCCTGTGCTGTTTGCCTATATTCATCCTTTGTAATTTGTCCTACTTTCCATTTTTTATATGACTCCTTTTTTATGTAGTTTTGTCATCAACATTAAGAAAACTTCACTAATTCCATCATCAGGAATATCTAACCTGGGTGTGAACATAGACACCTTGGTAACAAAAATCTCTCCATCACTTAAGAGATTCCAGAAGATCAAGAATCTTACTACTTTGATATGCAACTGCAGGGGCCTATCATCATACTCTGTTCTGTATAGGTATCACTACATGGGCAACATGACACATCAAGATCCCCCAGCTTCTGTTTTAAGTCTGGAACCACACCCAGATGGAACAAGTGCAACTCCTGAACTGGATGCTCAGATCCCTAAATAGTTGGACAGAGCCAGAGAACATCCAGATGTGACAGTCCTCACAAACCATACCAGTCTGAAAGTTTGGGGAGCTCATCTGAGTCTCCAAGCTACTCAATGAACCTGGAGGAAAAGGATTTCAATGCAAATCTTATGGAGCTTAAGTGGTCAAGATAGTTCTGTAGAAGTTCCAAACGCACCTAGAAGGAAGCCATATTCTAGTTTAGCCAGATAATACACCTATGATTTCATATATAACAAGGAGGGACAAGGAGCCATGCCTTACACACAGAAGCAATGGAAATAATGGGATGGGCAGAGAAATCTCTCCTTTCACTCAACTGATTAACATAAAATGGGACTTTAACCAGAAGGCAGACTGACTCAGCATGTGCAAGTTCAACAACTTCGCGTGGTGCCTAATCAGGAGGTCTTTGATCTGATCTCACAGTCTTACTGAAAGTTCTAACCAATCATTCCTTTGAACCCGTCCTCAGTATCGACTTTCTTCCTGTCTATCAAAACCTGTTTTCTGGTTGTCATTATGTCTTCTAGGCAAGTCTCAGAGTTGGCAGTTTTTTCAATCCAGGCACCTCATTGTGTTCTATTTTGACAAAGTGGAGCTGAGACCACTGGAATTGTTTCTCCCTAAAGTAAACTCAAGAGCACAACATTTACTAGAATGTTGGCTGCCCTGTTCTTATTCTTCCGTCCAAAATGCCAAGAGCTCAGAGTTTCTAAGTCATCCATCACTAGACAGATTGGTTTGTGTACTGTTGAGGCCTACAGGGCATCAGATGTTCCTGTTCCACACAAGGCAAACTCCACAAGGTCCCTGGAAACCTCTTGGACAGACAAATGACTTCCATGTCAGAAATCTGAAGAGTGGCAGATGACACTTGGTCATCAGTTTACAACTTCGTCAGCCATTATGAAGTGGACTTTCTATCATCTGCAGTGTCCTCCTTTGGCAGGAAGGAGATGCAGTTGGTGAAATAACATTGCCCATTCAGCAATTTTTACTGGGATAGATATCTCATTTCTTTCCTTCTTTCTTTAACCCTCCCTACTTTTGTTCACTGCTTGCTATTTCCCAGATGTAGCAGAATTATGGACTGGAAAGTAGTGAGCCTGGGCTGAAAAATGGAAAATTTTTTACCCAATAATTTCCTTTCTGTTAGCAATGTCTTCTACAATTTTACACACCCTGGATGATCTGTAAACCCAGGATCAGCTGTTTGATTGGATCATCACTTGTAGGCCACCTCCGCTGTTAACAGAAAGGAATATTGTCAGGTGAGAAATATTCCAATCTCCACAAAGGTAAAAGATTATTGTAACATAACACAAATGGGTAGAGAATAAACTTTTGTGAACACCTGCTTTATCTTCAAATTTGTTATATCTTGCCAAAAAAACAGGTATTACTGTTGGTGTATATTAAATGGATATGTCAAGGACAAAGGTAAAATTATAAAATAATCCATTATTAATACTACATAATAGGCAGAATTTTCTCTGAATCATTGTGCAGTAGCTTGTATACTAATTTTCCTGAATATGATGACTAAGGATGAAAGTCTGTCGTGGAGGTCACAGATTCCATGACTCTCTGGGACATCCATGACTTCTGCACTAACTGTTGCTTGGGGTACTATGCACCCCCCAACAGTGGTGGTCCCAGGCTGCTTGCCACCCGCTTCTCCGCAGCAGCAGGGATCCTGAGCCCTAGCAGCAGTGGCGGTCCCAGGCCATGTGCTGTTGACCACCCCCCTCACCAGCAGTAGGTCCTGCTGTGCTCTGCCCTTACTCCCAAGGATCCACAACAGCCTCAGAGCCATAGGCTGTCCCCCAGAGCACCTGCAGTCCTCCCTGTCCCAGACCACCCAACATTCACTCAGAGGTATATAATACAAGTTATCCACAAGTCACAGACCATGAATTTTTGTGTACTATCCTTGACCTGTCCATGACTTTTACTAAAAATACCCAAAACTAAAACATAGCCTTAATGATGATTATCAATTCCTTCATTTCTTACTAAATGTAAGGTAGTATACACTACCTGTGCTCTTTGTATATTCCTATCTTAAGTATAATACATTACAGAAAATGAGTCTAATCCTGCCTTCAGGTACGCGCAGGACTTATTATTATGATCTGACACTGGTTTTATGCTAGTGTAACTGCATTGACTCCAGTGTAGTTACTCCTGATTTAATGCAATCAGTGTCAGGATGAAATACAGGTTTCTCTGAAATTTGTACCCATGTATCTGAGGATGGCACTGGGCACAGTGATATTGTTACAAAAGATTAGAGAATACAGAAGTTTAATTACTAGGGAGAGGTTTTATAAAACTAAAAATGAAAGAAACCCCCCCCCCCGCAAAACCAACTAAAAAACCCAGCAACAACTCACAACCAACCCAAAATATTATCCTAATTTTTCAAGTAATGCTGCCAGTTCAAATAATAAAAGCAAGTATACATAAAAATATATCACCAATAAAACTAGCAGCTGCAATATTTTTTCTGTCTCTTCCTGTCTGACACATGTGAGCCTACCATGAAACCTGCCAAAGAGTTTTTATTCCCCCCTGTGTTAAGCCAATTTAAATTTGGCCTGTCATAGAACAGGACAGATTGTTTGTTTGTTTCTAAAATTCTCCTTCCTAACCTACAGAATGGAAGGAAAAATATTACCAGCAAAGTACAGATGTCTGGCTGTTATTTTGTACCAATGAATTTAAACAGGCCCTGAATCCATTCAAGACACTGTGGCCTTCTAAACCCAAGGAGATGGAAGCTCAAAGAGAACTGTAGGTTAAATGCATAAATATTAAATTACACTGGGTGAATTGTAACTTCTCCCTTCCCCTGCTGATAACCAAATTAAAATATTATACCAGCATTCATTTAAAAGCTAGAAATAGCTTTGTTTAACATTATTAACATGTATAAATGATGTAAGCATTCAAATTATAAGAAAATCACATAGGACTGCTACAGTACTTTAAAAGCCTCTTTTGATCCCATTCCAAGCAGAATAAGAAAAAACACACCCTTTTAAGACATTGGAGCTTTTCTCCAGAGAGGAGTGATTCCATTCTTTTTGAATCCAAGCCATTGCCAAAAGAGTGGTAACTTAAGAAGGTTGCTTTTTAAACTGCCCTATCACAGAGACTCAGAAGTCACTGACAACCTTTTGAAATGTCACAATTCTTGAAACGTTGTCATGTTTGGCATGTCCACATAATGAAAGTTCCCCTAAACAATAGAAGATAGGTTTTTACCTTGCATTTCTGCTCGCAGCATGCTGCAGGAATGTCCTCAAACCGCCTCCCAACCCAACAATGCTGAACATATGCACACACACATCTTGCCTACATAAACACTGCTCTTGCACCAAAACCTTAGTAAGCAGGAACTAGCTGGGCATGCTGGCAACAGACCAAAAAAAAAAAAAAAGAGCTGATTCTTTGTTTTTGCCATGACTGTGCCTTTTTCCTAATCCTTAACTGTCTGCATTATTTGATTGAGAAAAATATAGACACTGCACACAACAAAGTTTGCATAATCATTAATTAACTCTCCATAGGACAAATTATGCCTTAAATAAGCTAAATTCACTAGGAGCTTTACATTCTCAAATGGCATAGTCTGGTATTCTGCCCAATACAACTATTTTTTTACAGTATCTTCTCTTGTGTGTGCAGGTTCCTGGTCAGATCAGCTCTTTCTTTAAAATCTTCATTGCATACTCTAAAAGCCATCAACAAGCTCTAAGAATAAATTTTTATTGTGGCATAATCTGCCAAACATGAAAGCAGACATGTTTTTATAAAGGCACTGTAATATACTATTTGTTGTTTTAAAAAGCTGATTGATATTTCAAAAGGTGAGTTTGCCAAATATTTCCATATATGCATAAACATTTTTTCTGTTACTCTAATGGCCAAATCCTGATGGCCATATTCATGAAAATAGTCCTGCTGTAGTCAATTAGTCTAACTGCATGAGTATGATGAGCTGAATTTGGCCCCCAAATCATACAAAAGGTAATCTGTTTCCTTGCTCTGAAAGACCACCATGGATAACATAATAGGAAGATCGTGCTAATCTTTAAGTCTTTATGCAGACACAAATTCCATTTGCTCCAGGACACTAGTACTCAAACGGGGGTGGAGTCATAATCACCTTCCCTTTAAGGTTAAACAGGAGGAGGCATCCTGAATTTTTTCTGCCTTCATGTGGGATCACAGAACACAAAAAGTTGAGAACTACTGCTCCAGAGAAGTGAGGTTGCTGAACAACTTGCAGGGTCAGGAGTCAGGACCTATGATACTAGAACAAATCATGTCATTGTGTTCTGGTGCGGGTCTTGGGCCTGAATCTGTTTCCACTGATTGTGATGTGAGTTTGCCCACTGATTCAATAGGAACAGGACTAGACTTGGTGTTCACCCTTTCACTGAGTCTCAAAGGTTTTTATTCCTCTTAAAAGTCTGCTTTGAAAGTGCTCAAGCCACACTTTTGCACTTGCAAAGATAAGTTTTTTTACTATAATTTACACAAAAAAAGTAAACTTGTTAGGCACCTTCAAAGTTAGTAAAGTAAAAATAATTGAAGTTCACGAGGGGTGATGAATATTTTTAACTTTAACAATTCAGAACAGCTTTAATTTTATATAAGCTATTTTGACTGCAAACAATAATTTTTCATAATTTATTATCTTCCATAAAATAAATTTTCTCATTTTAAATACCAAAACAAATAAATAAATTCTCCCCTGATCTTTACTTATTAAAGCTCAGAGTACAAAATACATCCTAGGAAATTAAGATTGAAAGTTCACATTCCATCCTACACTTATGCCTTACAGGATAAAAAGGCATAATGATATGAGTGAAGGGGAAAGCTGCAATTTAATTTTTATTACAAGCATTTCCATTGCGTCCATTACTGTATTACTTGGGTGTCACGGGTTTGAGTACAAACTTAACATTACAATAGAAATTGTGTGTTTATTATATTTGTTTGACAACTGAATCTATTATTTTAATATACACTGGGAACAGATAAGGTCTGTGCCTGTAGTCCTTCCTAAGGCTGTGTCTAGGCTACACCTCTCTGTTGACTGAGAGATGTAGATTAGGCACGTCGAAATTGCTAATGAAGCAGGGATTTTTGAGGGAATACAGGATCTGTCAAAAAGGGTTTATTTTTGACAGATCCGTGTCTAGACTGCCATTTTTTTAGAAAAAACTCCGTTTCGAAAAAAAGCAGCGGCCATGTTTATGCTAATGAAGCACGGGATATTTAAATCCCTGCTTCATTAGCAATTTCAACGTGCCTAATCTACATCTCTCTGTCGACAGAGAGGTGTAGTCTAGATGTAGCCTAATGAAAAAAAATTAAGTCAATGGGAGTTTTGTATGAGGAATGCCTTCAGAATTAGATTCATATTCTTAATGCTTGTTGACATCTTAGAATTTAAGTATATTCATCAAAACACACTACTTCTACATTTAGCTGAATGCTGCTCGGAAGATTATGCATGCAATCTGTGTGTTAACAATGAAAAACTAAATTAAAAATCTGTATTAAAAATTGCAAAAATATAGCTCAGTAACAAAATGCTATGCATAAGAATAATTTTCAAAACTTTTAAGGAAAAGTTGGATTGCATTGTGTGAAAAGAAATTACTGCTGAACTGTATGAGAAAAGAGTTGGTTCTTAATGATCTTTGGAGAGCCTTTATACATTTTGTTTTCCACTTTATAAGTGCAAGACCCTCTAGAAGGCTAACTTTCCTTCACAACTTCCCAATTCTTGTGTCCTCACTTCTCAAAGTATTTCCCAAAAACCAACAGGAGTTCCACCAAGCACAGATTGAGAACACTGACACATAACATTCATTTGACTGTAATGTAGTCATTAGCATAATTTTAAATACTTAAATGTAAAACTAGTTAAACACATCTATAGTTAAACATATAAGGGGACATGAAAAATGGAAGTGTTACCATTTTAATGGTATATTAAATAACAAAAGCATTCATATTAAGTAACAGCTAAAAGGCATCGAATGTAAAATTCTGTTTTATATCTCTTTCAATAATCCTTCCAGTCTTAAAATAAATTGATCCATTTATTATATGTGGAGTGGGGATATCTTATAACTCACATATACATGTGAGTATACATATACAGCTATCCACTTTTCCATGAAGTATTAGTATAATTCCTTCATTTAGCAAATCAATTTAGCAAATTTTACTGAGTATGCAAATCTTATAATATCAATCAAATAATCCAATTTAATCAAGGTAATCAAATAATATGCACATCTTGACAGCTTTATCTTAACAATATATCACTTTGCAAATGATGATTTACCAGGCCTTTTTAAAGGATTTTTCAACTTTTCTACTAGCAAATCTTAAATAGTAAATACAAAATCAGCAGCTGAAATAAATAACTGACTACAGAATATGACAACACATAAATACATAAATCTTTTATGAGACAGATCCTCAGCTGGCATAAAAATGGAGCTATGACCATTTTATACCAGCTGAGGATCTGTCTCTGTGTGTGTGTTCTATACATACCATGACTATAATTTCCCATAAACTTAGATAGTTTTGAACTCATTGCTTTGCATCTTAAACATAAGTTCTGTATATTCAGGACTACAAAAACCCACAGCTTTTCTATTAACAAATCTTACGGGTTTATTAGAAGCCAGTTTAAAATTGCAAGTAGATGCTTGGCTAGTAAAAATACTCTAATTTTTTTAAAGGATCTCAGTAACAAACTGCAAGTAGCAGAATGGATTTGTGAATTTACAATAGCCAACACTCTGTAAAG
Organism: Rafetus swinhoei; assembly: GCA_019425775.1. Lineage (NCBI taxonomy): Eukaryota > Metazoa > Chordata > Testudines > Trionychidae > Rafetus > Rafetus swinhoei. The sequence goes on along the minus strand of CM033443.1, from coordinate 26,211,722 downwards.
TTTATGTATAAAAACACAAACACATTTAGGCCACATCAAGATAATAATTTGAGAGAGGTGCATAAAAACCTGAAGCATTTTGAAAACAAGTTAAAGAAATGACATAAACATTAACAATTACAGGATTTTTAAAAGTTTTAATCTTGCATTGTTAGTTTTCTATGAATAGCTTTTCTTTTAGTCAAAATTCCCTACTTTTAAATTGTAATTTTTTGGATCTCATTCAGCAACTGAGTGACAACTTGGAACTTTTTTCAATAGGCTTTTACTGTTTTGTGAAAGGAAATAAGCTTTTACAACCCATATCAACAGTTAAAAAAACATTTATTTCTGTTTAATTCCCAAATAGAAGCATTTTCTACCCTTTTACTACATTGATGACAATAATAAAAGTAAAATATTATTTATTTAACGTGTGTAGTGTTCTTGTACTAAGTGAAGCAATAGTGTAGCATTAGTTTACTGTCCTCTGTAAGAGCCATAATGTACAGGTTTCTTTTGCAGAACAAAGTGACCACCAAAAGCGGGACTTTGTGGGCCAGTTGGATAAAACATAAGCTCATCTCGCCCCCAAAACCCCGACTCTGGAACCACAACCTTCAGAAGGTCAATTTTTAAGTTAAATCTCTTTACAACATATGCCAAATCAGTTGAATGGTTTTTTTGCTATACATGGCTAATTTTCTGACAGCTAAAACAGGAGAACATAACCAAGTCACAATCCACATTCTCTTTGCTTACTGAAAAACAGGAAGGGCTACCAGAGGTTACTGTTTGACATTTATGCCACATGGCTTTTTTTTACTACATAATAAAACAGTATTTTCAACTTCTTTTATAGTGCATCTAAACAAATGAGAATTCATACAGAATATTATAGTAAATCATTAGACCCAGCCCAAATTATATCTGTTAGCAAAGATGTCTTCCTGAAGTGAAAAACAGTTTCTTGTCTGTACCATTTATTTCAGACTTAAAGTTGAAATATTTTAGTTGTCTCTCATTACTGTTAGAATTTGTTAAATGCTTAGTTTGGTAGAAAATATTATTTGGTACCTTATTTAAACAGCAGAAACATTTGGATCGCTAAGTCAGCAAAACTTCCTGAAACTTGCAGTGTATTATTCCTGCAAAAGTTCTAATAATCTTGGTTATTCAGAAACATTATTGTTCACTTCAGTTAGACTACTGAAGCAGCTCACTGTGTACACTATTTTAAAATAATTTTATTCATGCATATTAAAAGTGAAAATAAATTGCATGTTAAAACACACTCTGTATTTGCTACTTTGAAGCATTAAGGTTAACAACTTTTCTATTATTACAGAAAATAATTATACTAAGCTGAGCATTTTTTTTAAACTTGGTTTTCTGTTTGTATGTAATCTTATTAACTACCGCTAGTTATATGTCTACAATTAAGAAGTTGTGCATCTTTACTTTCTTTGCCTTTGAAGTACTTATATGTGTTAAGATCCTTTTGTGAACATTTTCAAAAATGCCTAAAGACAGGCACCCAAATCCACATTTGGATGCCTGAATGGATGTCCTGGTGTTCAAAAGTACTAAGCACATATAGCTCAAGTAGGACCTGGAAGAGCTCAGCACCACTTCTGTTTAGGTGCCTACACAGTGTCTGAGGGTTCAACATTAGGTACCCAAGACTGAGAATTTTGGCCTTCCCAACCCAACTTACAAACACGTGATCTGTGTCCTGTAGCAGGGATTTTTGAATTCATGGTGTTCTACCTCTAGAATAAAAAACGAAACAATCTAGCCGGAATAAACCGTGAGGGGATAACGCCTCTAGTCCACATGGCTGTCAGCACATGTGAGCGCAGCGTCCAGGGCGGCGTGGCTAGGGAATGCCTGTATTCACAGTCTCGAAACAGCCATGTCATCAGAGGAGACATTTGCTGCTTGTACTTTTTCATGTGTTGTATGGTCGAAAAACAACGCCGCGGTCAGGGGAGTTGTCTGGGGTGTGATTTCGGGGGGCCGCGCTCGCATTGCCATACAGTCTGTACATGCAGATGCACATTTTTCATTGAAGAGGGCGCGCGCACACGCACGCACAAAAGCCGGGGTGCAGAGGGCGAACACCCACCTCTTTCCCAGCAGATTGCTTAGCTGACACTTACATGCGAGCTGGGGAAGAAAAGACAGTTGGGGGCAGGCAAGGAGGCATCCTCCTCGGGAAAGGGAGACTGCAGCTGAGCGGCTGCTGAATCTCAGACACTGTCTAGCGCGTGGTCCCGAGAGACTCCGGGTGCCCTACTCTGTCTGGTGCTTCCACCTCCTTCACTGCCTGGCAGTCCCACCTCCCAGCCACGCGCCCCGGGGGGCTGATGGCAAATGCAAAGGAGCGAGACACCCTCCCCCACCCCAGTCTCCAAGCAGCAGCCCCCGAACTCCCCTCCAGCAAAGCAGCCACCTCTCCGAGCGAGCCAGACACAAACCTCGCAGCAGTTACCATGCCCCTGCTGCCCGTCACCCCAAGCAGTGTGCTCCGGCAACCCCACACCTGCTGATCACCAAATAAAGGGAGACGTGCGTTAGCACACGCGTCTCCTCCAGCATGGGATTCACTGTCTAGAAGCAAGGTGGGGGCCGGGGGGTGGTATTACAAGGCCAAGAAGGAGGTGGTCAAAAGAAAATACAACTTACCACTTGTCATTCCTGTGAGGGCGGGGAGGGAGGAAAAAGGATCCTGGGGAAAAGGCGCATCTCGCCTGTCAGTTTTCTTCTTGAAAGGAGACAAACGCTCAATCTTCAAACCCTGCTCCTTCCCTTGGCAAAATCCTGACTCATTACATAAAAAGATCACACTGCCAGGCTCCCAGAAACATTTCTTCATCATGGTCACGCCACAAGCTAAACAAGAGGCCACAACAAGGGGGGTGGACGGGAGGGTAAAAAAGAGAACGAAGAAAAACCAGGAGGCTATAATAATAATTTCAAAATAATCTTCTTCCTTTCAAATGCAAAAAAATAAAAGCTGCAGGGGGGGAAACCCAGTAACCAGGAGCTAACCGGAGAAGATTCACTCATTGCTGCCACAGACACCTCTCTCCCCTTCCATTCCCTCTCCATGCTTATTTCTGCAACATTGTTACAAAGACATGCAGCTCTGCCACTGGAGTTGATGATCCCAGTCATTTAGCTTCTAAACTCCTTTAGGGTGCTTGTCAGAGAATATGAGGTGAAGTCGGTCCTTGTATAGGAGGTGTGAATCCAAGACCGCCTGAAATTATTTTTTTCCCTAGAAGCTACCTCCAAATATAGTAACAAGGAAGGGGCATTCCTAGAAATTCGGGAGACGTCAGAAAGGGAAGATTTGTGAAATTCAGCTTCACGTCCTGCAGAGGGCTCCTCGCCCAAGGAGGGGAAAAAAATCAAGTGAGCAATAAAGTGCTTTTCATGCTTCTCTGATCAGATAATGGCTTAAAACAGAATAGCAAAGCACTTAACTCACATTTCTCAGATAAGATCTAGCAGTGTTATACGTGAAGGAAAGCTAATCAGTAAACTTCTTTCTTCATTTTCTAATGACGTTTATAGATGCCTTTCTTTTATGTTTACTCCTTCCCCCAGGTGACCTTACATCATTCCCAGGCGCTTGCACATATACACACACACATATTGCTGATTTCAGTGTTCATATACTTACCTACATCACATGATACAGTGATGTATTTCTAACCTGCACTGTATGTGGCATCTTGCAATACCTTATTCACTTGAATAACACTGAAGCTATAGCTGTATACATGCAAATTATTATTATTGCCCATATGAATAATAATTTGCATGATAGGGCCCAGTGATGCCAGATGCTTAATTCCCATTGACTTAAATGAAAGTTGAGGTGCTCAGCAACTCACAGGATCAGGCCCTAAGCACCTTGTAAATCAGTTCTGAAAACACCTACTGCATTTTGTGATTAATGTACTTTTATTACACCCATTTTTCATAAATCTTTATATTATACCTTTTAATTGCTTTGTGTGTGTGTCTAATGTATGAGTCCAGTACTTAAAACCTTTATGATGTCAATCATCCCTATGAAGTATTAAACTACTTTATCTACTTCAATATAATAATAATAACAACAACAAACAACAACAATAATATAATATAACAACATAGAATTATTCTTAGACTTAATTTATGTTTGAAAAGTATTTTAAGAGTCTCAGAAGTAAGGAATTAAAAAGATAAAAGTGTTATTACTATTATTTTTTACTAATTACATAAGGATTTCAATGCATTCCTGATTTGTAAAACAATCTGTATTCCAACAATAGCAGTGTTTAACTTTTGTTGGTCAATTGGATTTTCATAATTAAATTCCCATGAGAGGTGTGAAATTCTTGCTTTTTTTCAAAGTTTCAATTTGATTCTGGAAATCTCCCCACGGCCACCACCAAGAGTAAATACAAAACACTGGTGTTGGGGTTTGTGATCCTGACTTGGTTTAATTTTAATAAAAGCTTACATTTAACAAATATGTCATTACAAATGTCTTCCTCATCTGCAGTCCTAAAAGAGGCAGAGTATGAACAGAATGTATCTGAGCTACAATCCCCTTCAAGAGTGCTGTGAATTGAATAAACAATGGCATAAAAATACAGAATCCACAATTTAATATTTCACCTATTTCACCAATATAGTTTATATGCATAAATAGTACCTGTTTAAAAGACACATTTTAAATAATCTTTTAAAATCCAAAAAAGCATTATTTTAAGTTGGTCATACTATTTGAGTTGTGTTATTGTTGTCACTCAAATTAATGTCCTTAGGAGAATGTGGATGATTATCTGAAGTTTAGAATCTTTTGATAATTAAAAAAAGTATTTGCTGTCCTCTGTTGGTCAGACTGGTTGTCACATGTAAAATTAACTTTTTAAAGGGTCTGACTTAAGCTGAGAAAAACAAGGAGAATGAGTTTAAAAACTGCTATCCAGTGCTCTTTCACCATTGTGATTGGGTAGTACATGGCATTTCAGAACATAATATAGTTTTAGTTTTACTGAAACAGTCAGAGATGCTAAAAGATAAATTAAAGAAAGGATATATTAACAACATGATTCCCATTAACATCAATGTACTCTGCCCTTAGAGATGCACATACTACTCTGATTCTTCACTTTCTTATGCGCCATTTACATCAGCTTGATGGGACAAATGGGCCAAGAGAAGCCTGATCAGTCCCTTGATTCCCTAATTTCCCTGATGTAGGGAAAATCCCCAGCAGCTTCAAAGTTAATTCCCATGGGCAGGTGTCCCAGGATAGGAAGCACTCTAGGGCCATGTCAAAGATATGTGGCTGTGGTATTTCTAGGTCATGGCTAGTTCTGCTGCTTGAGCAATTCATAGGAGTCTGTGATGGTGTGCCCACCCCCCACAAAACCTGAAAGAGTAAATTAGGAAATTAGGGGGTTGCTAGAGCCTAATTGCACATTAAGTCCCTCTGGGAGGAGGAGCTGGGTGTGATCTATAAAGAAAGGAAGTTGGCAGACTAAGAGAGGAAATGGGCATTTGCACCCCTCTCCTCCCCGCCCCCCCATACAAGAGGGAAGAGCAGGAAGCTGCAAAGAGAAAGCCAGGAAGGGGTGGTAATGGCTGGGAGAGTAAAAGCCTGGAGCTCTGGGGTTGAGGGTCCCTAGATTGGAAGCTGGTGTAGAAGATGGGCCCGGGTTCCCTTTCCAGCCACAGGCAGTGGAGAGGTGACTGCCTAGGATAGTTTGCCTCAAAGGACTTGCAACATCCTGAACGGAGGGAGAACTTTAATGTGACTTTAATGTGACGTGGCCTGAGGGCTAAGCTATCAAGAGGAAAGCACTGCAGGCCCAAGAGGATGAAAGGGCATGGAGTGAATGAGTGGAATGATGGACTGAGTAACTGCAGGAAAGGGTGTCCAAGTAGATGGCTAAGCTAATTCCCCATATGAGCCATAAGCAGGTGCTGTCCACTGGGGAGTGCTCCCTGTCACAGGGCCATTACTCCTAAGGCATATTATTGGACGGCATGCTGCCTTCTGTTGCCTATTCTGAAAACTGAACCATCACAAGCCCTCAGAAAAGGGAGACACATTGCCCTCCATTTGGTCCCTGCAGTAGCCACCGTACCACCACAGAAATAATCCTACCTACCCCCCCACACACACTGTCTTCACTGAGGGCTGTCTATGTACTGCCAAGGGCAGAAGTTAGTGGTTCTCAAACTTTTGTATTGGTGACCCCTTTCAAACAAGCCTCTGAGTGCAACCAGCCTTCTAAATTAAAAACACCTTTTTTATATTTAACACAATTATAAATGCTGGAGGTGAAATGGAGTTTAGGTGTGTAGACTGATTGGTCTTGATGTCCCTGTAGTAACCGCACAACCTTGTGAGATACCCAGTTTGAGCACCCCGGCCTAATGGGAGTAGTGCTTCAAAACCTGTTTGCACACTTCTTAGAAAATCTAGGTTAGTTCTTAATGAATGTTTTTAATTTTATTTTTACTTTTATTAAGCTGAATTCCTGTTGCACATATGTGCATGGTAGCAAGAGATCAGTAAGAAATGAAGGGTGCTGGTTGGCTGCCTGAATTCTCTTCCAAAGGAAAAATCACAGCTACACAAATCCTTCATAAATGATATAACAGCTAGAAAAGTCCTGATGGGTGTGAGCAATACGTTTATGAGCATATTCATATAAGAGTATCCCGGCTAGCAAACCCCTTGTACACATTTTTTCACAGCCTCCTTCATCATGCTCTCTGCAAATTATTTCTACTCTTAGAGGAGTCTACAAAGAGGCTAGTCATGGGGTTGGGCACAGCCAATGCATATTCCTGCTTGTGGGAATATTTTGCCAGTTTAAAGCAACTTTATTTATATACATTATTGCCTAATATCTGGGTTATATTGCATACAGATTAGTATCCTGCTGTTTCAACTGAACTCTGCATGTTCCATATTTAATGCTAATTAAATTCAGTGTTGTTAAAATGATCTGCTCGTCTGGTAAATATATGACTAGAAAGCATATTCTGGACTGGAAATCCAGAAAAGGGTACACAGTAGCCAAATAAAATATAGGGAAAGGAATATGCGGTTTAAACACTTACCATATTGGCAGAAGCATGGATCAGATAATTCCTCCCACAGCAGGTCTACAATTCATGAAAATCACTGACAATAATCTGGTATAAAGCCTTAATACTATGATGATCCATCAAACATTTTCTTCTATGAATTCTTTTATTTTCTTTAAGGGAACAAAATTTGGCTTTAAAGGGTGAACTATTCTTGGTCTTTTGGATGGTGCCCCCATCATGCCCCCATGCTTTATGAAGATTGGCTTATGACTATGAATATGCATAACTCAACAACTTTTTAGACAAAATATCTCATGCAACATATTAGTTTTGAAATTACAATCTATTGAATGTGTATATCCTATTTTTGTACATATATCATTCTTGTATGTGAAGTTAGAAATATGAAGTGTAGATCTGTTTATGATTCTAAATGTGCTAATGAGGGCCATTAATGATGCGCTGGCCATTAATGGTTCGCTGATCAAGTCAATGATATGTGAATGGTTCTATTTTCCCTGTAAGCCTGTATTGTGGTTGGTCATGCCAGGACATGTAGCCAGGCCACCTGATGCTGGAACCCATTTTGGATCTTGTACTTTTCCACTCAAAATGAGAAAAGTTTGAGCTGAACACAAGGAATTCCTACCTTGGTCATAAAGGATGTAAAGGTGGTGGGGAGAGGGGAAGAACCAAACAATAGGGGCAGTCACCAGATGCCAGGAGACTCCCACCCACTTAGTATACTTAGTTTCTTAGTATATTTGGTCTATTTTTGTTTATTTTAAATTAGTAATATTGATCTGACTGTTTACTTTGATCTGATTATTTTCACTTGCAACCACTTAAACCACTTAACAGTTCACAATCCTGCTGGAAAGGCATAACAAGTGGGGTTCTGTAGGGGTCTGTTTTTGGACTGGTTCTGTTCAATATCTTCAGCAACGATTTAGATATTGGCATAGAGAGTACGCTTATTAAGTTTGCAGATGATACGAAGCTGGGAGGGGTTGCAACTGCTTTGGAGGATAGGGTCATAATTCAAAATGATCTGGACAAACTGGAGAAATGGTCTGAGGTAAATAGGATGAAGTTTAATAAGGAAAATGCAAAGTACTCCACTTAGGAAGGAACAATCAGTCTCACACATACAGAATGGAAAGTGACTGTCTAGGAAGGAGTACTGCAGCAAGGGATCTAGGGGTCATAGTGGACCTCAAGCTAAATATGAGTCAACAGTGTGACGCTGTTGCAAAAAAAGCAAACATAATTCTGGGATGCATTAACAGGTGTGTTATAAGCAAGACACAAGATGTCATTCTTCCACTCAACTCTGTGCTGATTAGGCCTCAGTTGGAATATTGTGTCCAGTTCTGGGCACCACATTTCAAGAAAGATGTGGAGAAATTGGAGAAGGTCCAGAGAAGAGCAACAAGAATGATTAAAGATCTAGAGAACATGACCTATGAAGGAAGACTGAAAGAATTGGGCTTTTTTAGTTTGGAAAGGAGAAGACTGAGGGGAGACATGATAGCGGTTTTCAGGTATCTAAAGGGGTATCACAAGGAGGAGGGAGAAAAATTGTTCTCCTTAGCCTTTGAGGAGAGGACAAGAAGCAATGGGCTTAAACTGCAGCAAAGGAGGTTTAGGTTGGACATTAGGTAAAACTTCCTGTCAGGGTGGTGAGACACTGGAATAAGTTTCCTAGGGAGGTTGTGGAATCTCCATCTCTGGAGATATTTAAGAGCAGGTTAGACAGACATCTATCAGGGATGGTTTAGACAGTACTGTGTCCTGCCATGAGGGCAGGGGAAGGACTCAATGACCTCTTGAGGTCCCTTCCAGTTCTATGATTCTATGAAATCCTACTTTTTGTACTTAATAAAACACTTGTTTATTATCAAGCCTAGTGTAAATAATTGTTACTTGCGTGGGAGTAACCACCGTATATATCTCTCTTTCATTGATAAAGGAAACTGACCTTATGGGCTTTCTCTATGTAAAACTTTTACATAAGGTAAGATGGATTTATTTGGGGTTTTGGTCCCCTTTTGGGGGTTGGTTTCTTGGGTGCTACAAATAGCCCTATAAGGGCATGTCTACACAGGAGGGCAAAAGTTGAATTAAGCTACAGAATTTGAGCTACATTAATTGCATAGCTTAAGTCGAAATAGCTTAATTCGGTTTTTGGCACTGACTACACAGCAGGAAGTCAAAGGAAGAATACTCTTCCTTCGACTTCCCTTACTCCTCATAAAATGAGGGATACCGGAGTTGGAGTAAGAAGTCCTCCAGCTCGCCATTATTTTGAAATAATGGCTTGCAGTGTAGACACACTCTTTGTTATTTCAGAATAACGTCAGTTATCAGCTCTCCCAGAACTGAGGTGGTTCAGCATCTGTATTGCTCAGCAAGGGGGTGGTAACCCCATCTCTGTGCCTTGACTGGGGGAGATCAGAGCTTCTGACCCAGCAGAACAGGTTGTGGTGGGGAACCCCAGAGGGCAAGAAGGCAGGCATAAAGAAACTAGTAACGTACAAAAGACAGATCTATCTATCTATCTATCTATCTATCTATCTAATATTATAAATATATATATGTAAAGATATATCAAATAGATAAATTAATGACATGCAAAAATAAAACAATTATCCTACTCATTCTGCATAATTGTAATGAATAATTATAATGTAATTGAAAGTGTAATGCATGATAATGGAATTCTCCTTCAATGAGAAAATGTATGGAAGAGAACTATCAGCAGATGCTGTCGTCTGCAGCCATTAAGCTTCCCTTCTTTTTCCTCCCCATCTCACAGGGCCAGTAGCGATGCAGTGCAGAAGAAAAAACTGCAGTCCCTCCATGTGCTCCACACAGTGCAATCTATCCACGTGGTTGTGGGCATACTGCTGCATTGGCTACCGGCATCCTTTCCAACTTTTTGGAGGCTTGCACAATGCAATATAATATAGCATATGAAAAAAGAAACTATTTGAATATTATACTGAAGTGCTGTTAAAAATCTGCTGCTTTAATAAAGGGCTTTTCTAATGAAGTCAATGACAAAACTGTTAAGTGATTTAAATGGAAGTAGGATTGAGTCCTTTTGTCTTAGGAAATTTTAAGTATTTCTTTTGCTAAGGACCAAAAATATCAGGCAAATAAAACCAGAAATAAAGTTTTATAGCAGTAGACCTTCCCTGGTAGAATGTGAAGAAATAGTGATTTGGGTGTGATATAAAAAAGGCAGCGTGATAAATTTTAAAGAGGAGTTCAGTCTGACATGATGTAAATTAATTCTGCATGTTACTGTGGTAAGTCTGCCATAATATTTTTCTTTAAATTATATCCACATGGCTTAACTACAGTTTTAATACTTTAGTTTATATTCCACAATAGCTACATTTCTGCTATGATTTTAGAAGCTCATTTTTCAATACAAAATCAATATATAATTTTAAGTGAACAGCTATTGAACCTACCCAATGTCTTCAATGGGCGTTTAGTCTGTGTATGGCTTTCAGGATTTGGCTCTGATTTTTTTAATTTGAGTTCATGTAGGTTCCAAATCATCTTTATGATGGATAGTGGAGCTATAGGATTTCATGGACCCTTGTTACAGTCTTGCTTTTTTTATGCAGTTCTTTCAGGAGAAAAATCCATATATTTAAACAAGCACTGTATCATATCATGCAATGTACTTTAGATTTCTTACTGAGGTGGTAGTGAATGAAAAACATTAGCGATTTAAAATATATAGCTTGGCTTTATGGATCTCATTATTTGATGGTTAATCTTTGAACGTAGTTGTGGACATCAAGCTCGAAAGGGCCATTATGTCTGAATGTCTCACAACTAACTCTGAAAATATTTTACAAAGATTTTACTCTAGAATATTTCTATGTTGCAATCCTGCATTGCTTTTACACCAAAACTGCTGCTGCTATCAGACACAGTGAGAGGAAGATATTTGTATACATTCAGCATAGCTAGTCCTTTATTGATATTTCTATTATGAGGTCAGTCTAAATGTTTCATATGGGAATCATTTACATTGTATTTCAGGTGTAGAAAAGTACAACAGTAATGTGGCAAGCATGCAATATGATTTTTGCTTTGATTACATTTTAGAAAGATAATTCCACTATTTATATAAGGATTACATACAAATTTAAACTGGTTTATGAAAGATGTGAGTAATGACACATCACACATTTTGGCCTTGTGAAAGTTTACTCTTGATAAAAAGAGTTCTTTAAAAAAATTAAATAGTTTTATATCATTATCTGCATTAAGGTAAGCTATCAGGAGGACTATTAGCTCTCATTTGACTAAGTAAAAGTTAGCTTGAGTGTAAAGGATAACTTTCAGGAACTCGATTGTGATAGGTTAGATCACAGAAGTCTCCCCTGGTGTGTTGATCATGCCATTGACATCCACCTTCCTGCTCTCTGGGCCTCTGGCTGGGCCAGAAGCTTTGGTCTTCCCCATCCAAGGAACAGAGTTGCGGTTACTGCCCTCCTGCAGGACAACACAGATGCTGAAAGGGACTTCTGTGATCTAAGCTGTCACACCTGTATTTTACACAACTTAGATTAGATATCAACAACCTACTTTGGTTTGATTATCTGTATGAGACAGTAAAAGTATCACTGCAAAAAGAGTCAAATGTGAAATAAATAAATATCAGGGTGCATTATTATTTTTGGTCTACTAAACATATTTACCAACTAAGTTAAAAACAAACTTTACAATCTCTAATACGACTTGGGGGGAAAGAAATGTAATGACCTGAAAAAATTGTAAAGTTGTGAATACAGGCAACAACTTTGTAGACATGCCTGAGAACAAACAAGTAAAACTGATCAAAATGAAAAGTGAAACTGACCAGATTAGTTTTACTTGTCCAGGGTGGGTAAAATGCAAATGCAAACAAATAAATAATAAATTGTGAACTGCAGATCACCACTTCTTAAATTTGTTGTATCACAATTACGTACACTTTAATTTCTTTGTATCTTGACCACGTAGTTTTAAACAAAATAGTTTTTAATATTTTTGCAGTATTAAATAAAGCATTATATAAATCTCCTTACCAATAATAGTTCTGTTGCGTGACACAGATAAATTCATCTCACATTTTACCTCTCCCCATCATCAAAATAAGGGCAGGACTTACACAGCTGATGTTCTTTAAAAACAGAGAGTAACATTTATTGCTGATATTTATAGATGCTTCTTTTAGTATGATCATTAGCCAACAAATTTGATACACAACTTGTGAGAATTGCTACACATCCACACATAAGTGTACTGGAGTGTGAGAGAGGTGTGTGTGTGTGTGTGTGGTGTTTGTGTGCTTTGGATGGACCAACAATCTTCCTGCTTCCTTAGTCTATAAAGTGCTACCAGACCATTTGTTGTTTTTTTTCTCATCTACAGTTCATAAACTTTGGGACTAATCTCATATTCCTGTTGGTGGCATTAAATGTCCCATTCCATTCTTTATTAGTTAAGGCAAACAAGATCAGATCCCTGGGATAATATTCTAGAAAGAGATTGAACATTTAACTTTGCAGAAACTTGAAATCAATAAGGATCCACTAGTGTTTATGTAGAACCAAATAAGTCTGAGAAGAGGTCAGAGGAGTAACCCTGTGCTAGCCTATAGATATCAATGAGAGTTTTAACACTGATTCCAGGAGAAGACTGCTCGAGCCCACTGAGTGCTAGTTCGTGGTGGTCTCCGTGCTCACGGGGAAACTCTCAGCTTCTTGATACTTGTGATGATACTATGTTCTATGATACTTCTTGATACTATGTTGCTTTCCTTCAGACAGAGTATGCATTTATAGAGCATGAATTTATAGGCCCGAAATACGACACAGCTTGTTTTTTCTCATGGCATTTCAGTTCCTGGCTGTTGGGAATACAAGGACAAACAAGGAGTGAAACACAACTTCCACGTGCTGTTACAACCTGCACTCAGCCTGGCGTGGGAGAGTTCCCTCTCCTTATTTCCAGACCGAGTGAGAGTGGCAAGAAAATGGGGTGAAGGAAGCATTAGAATTAATTAGGAAGAGAGAAAAAACACGGAGGAGAGACAGATGTAGCAGGGCAGACTAGTACCTATAGACCTGAGCTGAACAAGAGTCAGAAGGAAACTGACAAGAGACCAGCGCTATAGGGGCGAGATTCAGACACGAGAGGCTCTGCAGGCACAAGGGTCCCTTTGACCCGGGACCCCAACAGGAGCACGCACAAGTGTCTGAAAAACGCCCATGGCAAGCTGTGGTTCGGACTGATCGAGCAGGTCTTCGTGTTCCGAAGGTAGGTACTGAGCTTAGAGTCTCCTAAAAAGGATCCCAGCAACCCCTTGCCGGAGGCCATTCGCCCTTATGGTATAAGGCACGGACGGGGTTCGAACCCGTGATCTTCGGTTTACGAGACCGACGCCTTACCACTTGGCCACCGCGCCTGCGTTAAAATTCTCCGCCTGTCAGCCATGTATGCTGGCATCACTCCCAGCCGTGGGCGTGCTCTCGAGATTTCGCCGAGCGCGTTTAGCAACGCCAGCCCCGCCCACTGTCAGTGGTCCGAGTACGCGCATTGGCTGGTTCTTCCCGAGCGGACGGTCGCTCGTGGCACGCGCCGGTTGCGCTGCCTCCCGCGCGCCGCGGGTGCTGGCTGGGAGCGGCGCTTTGCCGCCGTCCCCTCAGAGCCCGGGGCGGGCCTGTGCTCAGCCCGGCCTGGGCAGCCCGTTCCGACCCGGAGCTGCTAGATGGCTCAGCGGGCAGGTGTGAAACGCCTCCCCCTCCTGTGGCGGGGCGGCAGCCGGAGGAGGGGCGCGGTTCGTGCCAAGGGACGGGCGGACAAACGCTTGGGCGAGGGCAGTTTGGAGGCTCCTTCCGCCCTTAGGGAGTGTGGGGCCCTCCGCCCCCATCCTGCCTCTTCCCGCCCCGCCCTGCTCGTGCCCTTCCTCTCCCCCGGCTCCAGCGTCCCATTGCCCCCCTTTCCCTAAGCCCGCTCCTGGCAGGTGGCCTGGCACCAGTGCTGGCTCTCTGCCCCCGCAGGGGGGAAGTGGAGCCCCCCAAGCCTAGCCCGCTGTGGTCCCCGGAGCCTGGCTCTCAGCCACGTCGTTTGGGGAACCGGAGCGGGGCTGGGACCAGGCCGCTCAGCTTCCCCATGGTGTCAGGAAGCAGCGTGACCCAGCTGGGAGATAGCAGAGCAGGCTGGGTTGTTCCATTTCCCAGCCCCTGGGGATACTGGTGAGTGCTGGGCTAGGCCCCCTCCTGCTGGCACCGGCCCTGGTAATCCCCCATGGATGGTCCTGCAGAGCCCCCCAAAGTGTGGGGTCTGGGGCAGCTGTCCCAAACCGTCCTGTGGAAAGGATGGTTGCGCTCACGTGGCACAAGTGAGATGGCTGTGCCAGTGTAGGCCTGGGGAAGAAGAGGGAGACAGAATTTGGGGTTAAAGGAGTCTATGTTGAGGGGTTAGAATTGGGGTGGTGATGTTGAGATGCTTCCTCTTCAGTCTGCCTGGCTCAAAAGGCTGTCAGGTTTCAGCAGGGGAGGTAGGGCCTTGCTGAGTAGCTGCAGTCACAAGCGTTCTGTATGGTAACTATTTTATTGAATATGTGAATGTGATGTTAAATGTTTGCCAGTAGATGTCACTGTTTATATTAGCACATAAAAATACGTAGCACAAATCCATCTATTTACACTGACTGATCAAGATGCTAAAGGAGCTGCACTCAAGGGTGGTCATAGTGGAGAAACTAAATGAATTCTTTGCATTGGTCTTCACAGCTGAGCATGTGAGAGAGAGACCCAAACTTGAGCCATTCTTTTTAGGCAACAAATCTGTCCCAGATTGACTGTCGTTACAGGAGGTCTTGGAACAAAGTGATAAAATAAATTCACTTTTGTACCAAATGACTAGAGCATAGCTAATGTGATGCTAATTTTAAAAGAGGTCTCTGGAGGTAATCTCAGCAATTACAGGCTGGTAAGCCTGACTTTAGTATTGGGCAAACAAGAACAGAATTGTCAGACACATAGATGAACATGATTTGTTGAGGAAGAGTCAAGGAGGTTTTTGTAAATGAAAATCATGTCTCACCAATCTACTAGAATTTTTTGAGGGAGTCAATAAGCATATGGCTGTGATGGATCCTGTGGATATAGTGTATCTGCTATAATATAGATTTTCAGAAAGCCTTTGAGAAGAGTCTTCACCAAAGGCTCTTAAGCAAACTAAGCTGTTATGGAGTAATAGGGAAGGGCCTATCATGGATCAATAGCTGACTAAAAGATAGGAAACAAAGGGTAGGTATAAATGGTCAGTTTTCAGAATGGAGAAAGGCGAATTGTGCAGTCCCCTAGTGATCTGTATAGGGATCAATACTATTCAACATATTCATAAATGATCTGAAACAAGGGGTAAACCATGAGATGGCAAAATTTACAAATGGTACAAAAACACTCAGTGTAGTAAGTCCAAAGCAGACTGTGAAGAGCTTCAAAAGGATCTCACAAAACTGGGTGATCAGGTGACAAAAATGGCAGATGAAATTCAGTATTGATTAAAAGTAAAGTAATGTACATTAGAAAATGTAACTATACATATAAAATAATGGGCACTAAATTAGTTGTTAACACTTAAAGAAATCTTGGAGTCATTGTGATAGTTCTCTGAAAACATACACATGTTAAATATATACAAATGTGCAGAGGCAGTCAAAGTGAATACAATTTTGGGAATCATTAAGAAAGGGATAGAAAATATCATGTTACCTCTATATAAATCAATGTTTAGCCTACATCTTGAATCTTATATGCAGATGTGTTTGCCCTATCTCAAAAAGATGTATTGGAATTGGAAAAGGTTCAGAAATGGCAACAAAAGTTATTAGGGATAGAATCCATATGAGGGGAGATTAATAGGAGTGGGGTTTTTCATCTTGGAAAAGAGATGACTTGGAGGGGTATGAAAGAAGTCTATATAATCATGACTGATGTGGAGAAAGTGAATAAGAAAGTGATATTTACTCATAACTCAAGAACTAGTGGTCACCAAATTAAATTAATAGATACCAGGTTTAAAACAAACAAAAGGAAGCATTTTTTTCACACAACACACAGTCAACCTGTGGAACTTTTTGCCAGAGGATGTGAAGGATTCCAAAGGACTATATAAGTTCATGGAGGATAGATTAATCAATAGCTATTAGCCAGGATAGACAGGGATGGTGTTGTTAGCCTTTGTTTGCCAGAAGCTGGGTATGGGTGACATAGGATTGATCACTTGATGATTATCTGTTCTATTCATTCCTTCTAGGGCACCTCGCATTGGCCACTGTTGGAAGACTGGATCCAGGACTAGAAGGACCTTTGGTCTGACCCAGAATAGCTGTTCTTATGTATCCATAGAGTCAGTTTTTATCATCTTGTTACTTTTGTACCATATTGTGAACCTGGAAATGGGGAGGGGGTGGGAGGCTGAGAACCTGGAAATGGGGAGGAGCTGGGGTTGAGAGTGGCACATGACTCTGGTACTTCTTCTGCCTCATGTCCGGGAGCCTCGGCGACCTCGGAGGTGGAGGGGTCCTAGTGTTATGCTTATAAGAAGCACAAGGGATCTTTTTCAGGGGAGAAGGCAATACGTCGTGTTTATTAAGAAGACAGCAGAGAAGCAGTTAGCATATGCTTTATAAAGACAAAAACACACATACACACACACGCAGTCCTACAGATGTTGCATAGTTACCAATCTGTCATGGTTCAAGACAGTCTTACTGGCCTGGCCAGGCAAGGCTGACTGAGTGAGGAGTCGGGGTCTTTTGACCGTGATTCGAGGCTCCTCCAACGCTTGGCTTGCAGAACTGAACCCAGAGTCCCATGGCAAGAGCTTCCCTTCTTATCCATGTCAGTTCCCATTGGAGTCTATGGGTTTGCAGTGTCATGGTGCAGTCATCCACCCTTAGGAAGTGTTAATTTGTGTTCCTTTGATGGTGATTGTTTTTCACTCTTGGTGGGGTCTTTGCGTGTCTCCAGGGTTTGTCAATGCTGCCAATTTAATTCAGCCTCAAGACACAATAGATGTTTCAAAGTTTCCACTTCTTCTTGATCACCTGGTCATTTGTGATGGCTTTCACTCACACACACCCTCCATTCACACCAAATAATTGTATAGAGTTTCAAACAAGATCAATAGTTACAAGGGGTACAACTTAATTTGCAATACTTAACAGGGAGCAAGGCCTTGCAGTGAACATTATCTAATCATAAGAGATACAGAAAGAGAGAGAGAGAAGCTATAGAACTTATAAGCAAGTCATTACATCAAATCATTGTGTATCATAATCTTATATCAGAGAGGTAGCCGTGTTAGTCTGAATTTGCAAAAGCGATGAGGAGTCCTGTGGCACCTTATAGACTAACAGATTTATTGGAGCATAAGCTTTTGTGGGCAAAGACCCAATAAATCTGTTAGTCTATAAGGTGCCACAGGACTCCTCATCATTTATAATCTTATAATCACTATCAAAATATGCATTTTTGCTACACTGGGAGAATAGGCAGATAGGCAGGAGAGGGGCCTAGAGCGGGGTCAGGCATGGGAGGGGGAGCAGGGGCTGGGACTGGTGCCAGATAGATCATCATCTCCCAGATGGTTTCACACGTGTTGCGGTCCTGCTGCAGCAGCTCAGTCCACATCTGGGCCCACCACTGTGTGTCATCCCAGACCTTCTGGGCCAGCGTCTGCTGCATGTCCTGGAGGATGGACACGTGCTCCCTCATCAGGGACTTGTGGCTCGGACATAGTGCCCAGATGTGTGGCACTGGCAGTTGTGCTGAGGCTGGAAGCTCTCAAGACCCACTTCCTGCCACAAGCCCTGTCCCCTGTATCTGCAGCTTTAGGAGCTGCCAGGGAACAGGAACTATAGAGTTGTGATGAGTGTGGATGGAGAGGCTAGCAGGACAGCTGTGTTATTTCCTGGAGGCCTCTTCTTTTGACAAAACTCCCTGTTCTGTGTACACACACCCCCTTTTCCGAAAAAGCCTTATTCCTCGTGGAATGAGGTTTACCGCCATCAGAAAAAACCATCTGTTATTTCGACTTTCTGTCGAAATAACGGAACAGCAGTGTGGATGGTAGGATTGTTTTTCCAGCATAACGGCCATTATTCTGGAAAAAAAGTGCAGTTTAGATGCATCTTGTGTCTCTAATGGGAAATCCTACTTATCCTGTATCCTTTTCTTTCTAACATACTATTTAGGCTGAGGCTTACTGGTCAAGGTTAACTGACGGGGGCTGGAACATCCCTGCACTCGCTGCGGGCCCACCGCAACCAAGGACTGGGGGGCACTCCACCCTGGCTAGAGCAGCCTCAGTCTACAGGAGCCCAGTCTACAGTGGGGGGAGGAGGCTGCTCCAGTCTGCCCCCCCTACTCGCCCTGAACAGTACATAAAGGTTGATTGACTTCAGAAACCAAACAGTTCAGGCTTTTTAAATGAGATCAGATGAAAGATGATGATGTTCCAATGGATGATAAGTAGCTTACTTGAACTGTCTTGCTACTAGAAAAATGTTTGTTTTTTGTATGTTCTGCAGGTTAAAAAAATATCCAGATACCAGTTTTCACTCTTGATGTGTAACTAAAGAATTCACATATGTCTTCCAAAGTTCTTTCAAAACTGCTTAAAAGAAAAAAAAGAGCAACAATTAATTCAAAAAGACAGTCTCCTGCCCCTGATCTTACAAATTCATAGAGATTAATAGGTATATTTCCTCTAACCTTTTTATTATTTGTTCATTCTTTAAATCATACATATTTTTAAATGTCTTACAGTGATTAAACTTAATTTTTGTCTCATTAATTGAAAAGGAAAATTGGATGTTATAAGAAACAAGTACAGTGTTTACAAGAAGCAAAATATTAATGTACCATCTTACTACAAAACTTCATGCATGTTGTGACAGGGTCAGGCCAGGGAGCGGCTGCAGAGAGGGGAAAAGGCAGCCCAAAAGGGAAAAACCCCTGTGAGAGAAGCAGAGAACTGCAGCCCAATTAGATGCAGCTGGGAGGAGCTGGCTCAGGCTAATTGGGGCCAGCTGACTTCTCTGCTGTCTGTCTGAGGGCCTTTAAAAGCCTCAGCAGTTGGAGGCTGGAGGGGAGAGGAGAGGACAAAAGGAAGGTGGTGGAGAGGCAGAGAGGAAGAAACCAGAGAGAACAATTTTGACCAGCATTAGGTAAAGGCAGCTAAGGAGGGAGCCTGTGGGCACGTGGCCGGGCTCCCTACCATTGAGACCAGCTGCAAAACCCTAACTGGGGGCTAAGGAGGAGGCCTCCCCAGTAGTGGCTTGGGGAAGAGGGGCCCTTGCCACACGTGGTGCCAGGAGTGGGATTGTGGCTGTGAGGCCTCACAGCAACCCAAATCTAGCCAAGTTGACCCCTCGCAAAGCAAAAGTACCCATGGAGGACCTGGTAAAAGCACTGGTGCAGGCCACGGCTGCCCAACAAGAGGCTACTCGGGTGCAAGCAGCTGCCCAGCGAGTCGGTGCGGATCAACAAGAAACCAACCAGTTGTTGATGAGCCAGGTAGCCCAGGACAGGGCCACCCTGCAGGAGGTGGTGAACCAGCTGAAAGCCCTGACAGTCCAGATGCGTGATCAAGATGCGGCCCGACCCTTACGGGCCAATTTCTACTTACAGAAAATGACAAAAGACGATGAGGTTGAGGCCTATCTCTTGGCCTTGAAAGGACAGCTTTGCGGGAGGCCTGGCCTCAAGCTCAGTGGGCCAACATTTTGGCCCCTTTTCTGAGCGGGAAGCCCAGAAGGCATACCTTGACATGGCAGAGGAAGCTGCATCTGACTACCCCCAGCTGAAAGCTGAGATCCTGGCACGGGCTGGGGTCACGGTCACAGTGAGAGCCCAGAGATTTCCACGACTGGCGATATCGAGATGACCAGGGCCCCAGAACTCAGTTGTTTGATCTGGTCCATCTGGCCCGGAAGTGGCTGCGGCCCGACATCCACAGCCCCGAAAAGATTATCGAGGTGATCGTTCTTGACCGGTACATGAGGTTTACCCCAGACCTTCGGGAATGGGTGGGCCAGAATGACCCCACGACGTTTGATGAGCTTGTGGCTCTCGTTGAGAGACGATTGACAGCTAAGGGACTTTCCCGCAGCCCCAGAGTCGGCGCAGCAGAGCAGAAGGTCCGCCTTCACCCCAAGGACCCGTGCCCTGAAGTTTCTGACCGAGTCCAGACAGGAAGAAAGGAGGCGGAAGAGCGACCGGGGACGGGCAAAAGACCTTGGGGTCTGGACAGGAGAGGGCCAGGGATCAAGACCCAACAGCCCAAAAAGAAAGGGGCTGTCCCGCCCAGGTTATAGGTGTTATGCCTGCGGGAGATAGGGCATATTGCGGTTCAGTGCCCTAACATGAGCGAGCCTATGCAATGTGACCTGGGAACCTACAAAGTGTCCTAGTCAACCTCGTTGGGGTAGCAGTGGGCCCCCATCAGTATACCCAGCCCGTGAAAATGAATGGGGTAGAAACCACTGCCTTAGTAGATTCCGGGAGTGCAGTTACGTTGGTCTCAGGGAAGCTAGTGGGGCAAGATCAGCTGACTCAAGCCAAGTACACTGGGGTATCTTGTGTACACGGGGATACTAATTATTACCCCACCATCCCTGTGGAGATAGAAGTACAAGGGCGGGTTACAGAGGTAACTGTGGGGGTGGTCCCAAGGCTCCCCTACCCGGTGGTCATTGGACGAGACTTCCCGGGTTTAGTGACCTGCTACCACGGGACTGGGAGGAGGATAGCTCCTCCCGGCCTTCCATGAGTTTTCCCAGGACCTGTTCTCGATGCCTGGGAACCCGGAAAACCCGACGGGAGAGGAGGGCGCAAAAAAATTGGGGACCAGGATCTTGACCCAAGGTCGGAAGCAGGCACTGGTAGAGGGGAGGCCTACCCAACTACTAGAGCAGAAGCCCGGGACAGGATGAGCCTGAAGCAGGACCCAGCTCATCAGGGGAGGAAGGGGCTAGGTTCCCTGGAGCCTGAGCAGGTGAGATCCCCAAGTGAGACCTTTGGGCAGGATCAAGCCAATGATCCAATATATCAGAATATCCGTAAGGAGGTGGTTGAAGTTAATGGGGTCCCAGTGGAGGGGAGGAACAAGGGCACGGGGCCCTACTATATAATCAAGGGAGCTTCTATATAGGGTAGCTCATATACAGGGCCAAGAGGTGGAACAACTCTTGGTACCCCAAAAGCACCGGAGGGCAGTACTGGAATTGGCACACAGTCATCTATTTGGAGGACATCTAGGGGTGGATAAGACCCTGGACCGCATTCTTGGAGGTTCTTTTGGCCTGGGATCTATGTAGAAGTCCAGAGGTATTGTGCTTCCTGCCCGGAGTGCCAACTACATGGGCCCCGACCACACCTGAGGGCCCCATTAGTACCCCTACCAATCATTGAAATCCCCTTTGAGCAGTTGCTATGGACATAGTTGGCCCACTAGAGAAGTCTGCCCGGGGCCACCAGAGCATACTAGTTGTAGTGGACTATGCTACTCGATACCCAGAGGCAGTGCCCCTCGCAACACCCTATCCAAGACCATCGCTAAGGAACTAATTCAAATCTTTTCTAGGGTAGGGATTCCTAAAGAAATCCTAACGGACCAAGGGACCCCTTTGTGTCCAAGCTTATGAAAGACTTGTGTACCTTGCTCCGCATCACGGGCCCTGCGGACCTCGGTATACCATCCTCAAACTGACGGTCTAGTTGAGCAGTTTAACAAGACCCTAAAAGTATGCTTAAGAAAGTAGTAAGCCGGGATGGCAAAGATTGGGATATGCTACTGCCCTACCTCATGTTCGCGGTAAGGAAGTTCCCCAAGCTTACTGGCTTCTCCCCATTTGAACTTTTGTATGGGCGTAACCCACGGGGCATACTAGACCTTGCTAAAGAGGCCTGGGAGGAACAACCCAACCTGGGGAGAAATGTAGTTGATCATGTGCTCCAAATGAGGGACAGGATTGCCAGAGTCACCCCATAGTGCGGAGCACCTAGAAAAGGCACAGGAAGCCCAACAGGTCTATTACAACCGGCGAGCAACCTCCCGGAAGTTCCAGGTGGGAGACCGGGTGATGGTGCTAGTGCCGACGGCGGAGAGTAAGCTCCTAGCCCAATGGCAGGGGCCATATGAAATAATAGAAGCAGTGGGAGAGGTAAACTATAAGGTTCGCCAGCCTGGCCGGCGAAAGCCTGAGCAAGTATATCACGTCAACCTGCTGAAACCCTGGCGAGACAGAGAAGTGGCCTTGGTTGTGCTGGGGCCACCACCCCAAGGGGAAAACCCACCAAGGCAGGTGGGAATATCTCCTGAGCTGACTCCGGACCAACAGGCCGAAGCAGCCGACATGATTGAGCGGAATCGGGATGTGTTTTCGACAGAACCGGGTAGAACTACGGAGGTTTACCATGACATCATCACAGACCCCAGGGTGAAGGTGCACGTTAAGCCATACCGGATACCTGAGGCAAAACGAAAAGAGGTCCAAGCTGAAGTTGAAAAAATGCTGAAGCTCGGAGTCATTGAAGAGTCCCATAGCCAGTGGTCTAGCCCTATTGTTATGGTGCCCAAGCCAGATGGAAGCCTACGCTTTTGCAATGACTTTCGAAAGTTAAACGTATCCAAATTCGATGCCTATCCCATGCCAAGGGTGGATGAACTCATTGACCAACTGGGCAAGGCCCGATTTCTATCCACCCTTGATTTGACCAAGGGTACTGGCAGATCCCCTAGCACCAGGGCCAAAGAAAAGACAGCCTTTTCGACTCCAGAGGGTCTCTTTCAATACACGGTCCTCCCTTTTGGTTTGCATGGGGCTCCTGCAACGTTTCAAAGGCTCATGGACAAGCTGTTTGCGGCCCCATGCCAAGCACGCAGCTGCCTATTTGGATGATGTTGTTGTCCACAGTCCTGACTGGGACACACACATTGAAAAGTAGAGGCAGTATTGGAGACATTAAGGAGAGCGGGACTTACGGCGAACCCTGCAAAGTGTACGATTGGGCTGGCCGAGGCCAAATATCTCGGGTATATCGTGGGAAGGGGGATAGTGAGGCCCCAGCTCAACAAAGTGGATGCAATACAGAATTGGCCCCGACCAACCCGGAAAAGCAGGTCAGGGCATTCTTAGGGTTGGTTGGATATTACCGCAGATTCATCCCCAACTTTGCCTCCAGGGCCTGCCCTCTGACCAACCTGACTAGAGCACGTGGTCCCGACATTGTAAAGTGGACCATGGAGACGGAAGAAGCTTTTAAAGATCTCAAGAATGCCATCTGCGGTGATCCAGTTCTCATAGCCCCTGATTTTAAGAAGGAGTTTATCTTGCAGACCGATGCCTCCGAGGTAGGACTGGGAGCGGTATTATCTCAAATGGTTGGAGAAGAGGAGCACCCAATCCTGTACCTCAGCAGGAAGCTTCTGCCGAGGGAACGAAACTACGCCGTGGTAGAAAGGGAATGTCTCGCGGTAAAGTGGGCCATGGAAAGCCTTCGCTACTACCTTCTTGGGCGGAAGTTTACCCTGGTCACCGATCATGCACCTCTGCAGTGGATGCACCGAAACAAGGACAGAAATTCGAGGGTTACCCGGTGGTTCCTGTCCCTGCAGCCCTTCCACTTCCATGTGCAACACAGATCAGGAACCCAGCATGGGAATGCAGACGGGTTGTCAAGGGTGCATTGTTGTCCGACCCAAGTAACCCAACCCCATGGGGTTGAGCAGAGGGGGAGGATGTGTGACAGGGTCAGGCCAGGGAGCGGCTGCAGAGAGGGGAAAAGGCAGCCCAAAAGGGAAAAACCCCTGTGAGAGAAGCAGAGAACTGCAGCCCAATTAGATGCAGCTGGGAGGGAGCTGGCTCAGGCTAATTGGGGCCAGCTGACTTCTCTGCTGTCTGTCTGAGGGCCTTTAAAAGCCTCAGCAGTTGGAGGCTGGAGGAGAGGGAGAGGACAAAAGGAAGGTGGTGGAGAGGCAGAGAGGAAGAAACCAGAGAGAACAATTTTGACCAGCATTAGGTAAAGGCAGCTAAGGAGGGAGCCTGTGGGCACGTGGCCCGGGCTCCCTACCATTGAGACCCGCTGCAAAACCCCTAACTGGGGGGGCTAAGGGGAGGAGGCCTCCCCAGTAGTGGCTTGGGGAAGAGGGGCCCTTGCCACAATGTGCATATATACAGCCTGTCCCCGAGTTACGAATGCATCGACTTACAACCATTCGTATTTACGACCAACCTCCTATACAGCCGGAACCCGAGTTATGAACGAAATCCACACTTACGAACAGCGCGGCCGTACGTAAGTGAATGTAATCCGACTTACGAACAGATCGATTTACGACCTAGTGTTTGGTACGCAACTCGTTCGTAAGTCGGGGACCGGCTATAATTATTAATTCCTGGGATGACAGGATTTACAAATTTTATTTCACTTCAGAAACTGAGCACTATGCCAGGTTCAGTCACTGAGACCTCCTGGGACTGTCACTTGATGTGCTGAATTACCACCTTCCTGCCCTCATTGGTGCCCCTTAACTCTGTCTTGTTGACCCAAGCCCTCAAGCCTCCTCCAGCAGTGAGAAAGAGATAGGGTCACAGCTCTCTGCAGTATAATACAGACACTGAGAGCAGATCAGCTCTGGGAAGGGTCAGCTACAGGGATTTGCCTCAGCGCCCAAATGCATTGCCTTTATGGAACCTGGACTCCAGATAAATCTGTTTTACTCTGTATAAAGTTTTATGCAGGGAAAGTTTGTGTTGTTCGCCCTCATTCTCAAGGTAAAGAGAGATATGCACAGCTTCGCCCCCCTCAAGTAACAGTTATTTACACTGGGCTAATTCATAAACAAAATTAATGTTATTAAGTATAAAAGGTGGGATTTAAGTGGTTACAAGAGATACCAGACAGAACAAAGTAGGTTACTAAACAAAATAAAACAGAAAATGCAAGCAAAGGTTAATATACTAAAGAGACTAGTTACATGTAATATCTCACCCTCAAAGTTGTTCCAATAAGCTTCTTTCACATCCACAGTGAAAAGCCTTTCAAGCTAGGCCCAATCCTTCCCCTAGTTCAGTCTTAGATGTTTTTAGCAGTCATGTTGGGTGGGGTATTGTGGGAGAACTGACTAACTAGATTACCTTACTCTCCACCCTTAAACAGGTTTTGCTTAAAGTGGGAATCCTTTGTGTTCAATCTAACCCCTTCCCAGCTTCTCATGGAGAAGTACGGGGTTTAAGATGGATTCCAGTATCATATAATATGCTCACCTGTCTTGGTAGGAGCCACTATAGCTCTTCTTCCTAGGCTTACAGGAAATCATTGCTCTGAGTATTGGACCACTACTTTTGTTGAGTAGTATTAATAGCCCTCACTTCTTTTTCGAGTGATGTCGTCCTGGTTCCACAGATTGGAGATTTTCTAGCAGTATCTAATTGAGCCATGAATGCGTGGTAGGGGGCGTGTTCCGTTTGCGCCTTTGCAATTTGTGTGCATGGCCCAACTTCCCTCAGTTCCTTCGTTACCACCCTCGGTCACAGATGGAACTTGATCCCTCTCCTCCTCTTAAGTTACCTATAGATAAGAAATTGAGTTAGAGTTAGTTTAAAACTTGTTCTTTTGTTGTTCATAGTCTATTAGTCGTTAGTTTTAAAAATAAGTTGTTCTCTCTACATGTAAATAGTTAGCTTAAATGCTGCTTAGGGACAGCAAGCCTTGAGCCTAGGTCTGGTGGCGGCCCTTTTGGGACCCTAATTCTTTAAAAAAAAGAAGACAAAAGGAAAAAGACAGTGAAAGGAAACGATTTAAAAGAGCTGGCAGTGACAACAAATGTCAAGGCAAAGACCATAAAAAAAGCCTCAGGTAAAGCGGATCAGTAAGCCTTAAATAAATACACCAACCCTCACCACTGGCACTGATGTCTCCTCCATCAGCACAGCTCTCAGTGGCACTGCAAGAAACTTCCTTCACCTGCACCCATTCTTCCACACCAAACAAAACCACGGTGCCAACAAAGGTGAGAACTAAATCTACAAGGCCCTTGTCTCACACACTGCGCCCAGAACCAGCACCCTCACCAGCAGTACCAATGCCTCCTCCATCGGCACAGTGCTCAGGAACACTGCAGGAAACTTCCTTGAGCCCCAGCATTTTTCCACACCGAACAAGACTTTGGTGCTGACAAAGGCGAGAACTAAATCCACTAAGCCCTTGCCTTGCACACTGAGTCTGGAACCAGTGCCCTCATCACCAGCACCGATGCCTCCTCCATTGGCACAGTGCTCAGCAGCACCGCAGGAAGCTTTCTTGAGCCACCACTGTTCTTCTGCATGTAGGCAGGACTACAATGTGCTGGTGCTGACTCCAGAGCCGTGATCTAGGTCTCTGCACAACTCCTCCGTGAGACACCCTTCTTAGTCTCTTTTATCAGCCTGGGGTTCTTCCTGTTCACCACAGTTACCAGTGTTTTCTCACTATAGCAACTATGGCGAGGATCGCAAGAGTGTGTTCTCATCTCAACACTCCTCTCCTGTCAGAGCACACACATCTTTTGACAGACATCAACCACAATACTCTCATGACCCTCCATGGTATCCGGACTGGTTCTACCATGCTCATTATGCACCTTACTGGTCTCCGTATTGTCACTGGGCTCCCCCATGGCACCATTTGACATCCCCATCAACACTGGCCAGTAGATCAATACCTGTCTCTCGTCCTCGTAAGTTCCCCTTCTTCAGTGGAGGACCTGGAGACTGAAGAGGGACAGATTACCCAGGATATTGCCGCTGAACAACTGGAAATGTCACCATCCAATAAATCGTACTCCTCACCTGATGAGGCAGTTATCCCAGAGAATCCATTGCTGATGGATGACCTGAAACAATTTCAGGACTTATTCAAGAGGGTTGCTACAAATCAGGAGGTAGTTTTATCTCAGGTGCAAGAGAAACAGAATAGGCAGTGGATGAGGTTTGGCAAACACCAGCCTCAGTTCCTCCAACCAACAAGGGGGCCAATAGAAAATATTTCGTCCCCTCGAAGGGCATGGACTTTTTATTCCTCCACCCACAACCAAATTCTTTAGAGGTGAACGTGGCACAACATAGGTCCAAGACCCTGCAGTATAAGTCCACCACCCATCATAAGGACCGTAAACGTTTGGAGTTGTTTGGTAGGAAAATGTATTCCTCCTCAATGTATGCCTCCTCCTGGAGGCAGAGCGACCAGGGAGCGAAGCGGACAGGAGCTGCAGACAGGGGAGTTTGAGAGGGACAGCAAGAGATCCCGCCGCTGAACAGGCTACTTGGTGAGAGTACTCGCTTTTGGTGTGAGTGAGTTTGCTCGACTGTTTGAATTTTGATTGTTTGTTGAATTCTGAATCTGATTTCAGGTGACTGCAGTTTCAGTTTCAGCTGCTGTGGCAGTTGGGACTAAGTGCCTGACCCTTTGTTACCTCAATTGCTCTCTTGATTGCATCTGGTCAGCCTTCCCCTGTGCGACTCACGAGGGGGAAGGCCTGGCCTAGGCAAGCAGGCTTAAAAGCCAGAGGCAGAGCGACCAGGGAGCGAAGCAGACAGGAGCTGCAGACAGGGGAGTTTGAGACGGAGTTTGGCAGAGGAGGCCTACGATGGTCAGGAAGACCCAACACCTGTGCCAGCACTGCTTCTGTCTCCTACACCGGCGCCTGTAGCCAGACAGAGCACCTGAGCATGGATGCCTCTACCCAGATCCTGGTGTGGTTTTGCAGGGACTGTGGATTGCAATTCCCACTTATTGATATCCAGGCTGGGGAGATCATCCAATGCAAAAGGTGCCTGTTGGTGGAATCTCTCAGGCAGCAGGTGGCAGAGCTACAGGAGGAGGTGGCTAGGTTGAGGAGCACCCGCATCCATGAGGAATTCCTGGACCGTGTTCATGAGGAGACAGCTGAGGTAGCTGTCCCGGTACACAGGACTGGGGACACACCACTGGTGGAGGAGGAGATGACTCAGGGTGGACAGTGGCAACTGGTTACTTCTGGCAGCAGGCACTGCTC
Organism: Rafetus swinhoei; assembly: GCA_019425775.1. NCBI lineage: Eukaryota > Metazoa > Chordata > Testudines > Trionychidae > Rafetus > Rafetus swinhoei. Next base: position 26,183,507 of record CM033443.1, on the reverse strand, counting down.
CACCCCTGCTCCAAACCCTCCCGCCGTGGTACTAGGAAACCGTTATGCTCTTCTTTATACAGGAGATAAGCAATCACCCCCTACACCGGAGGAGGAGAAGCCCCGCACCCCCAAGGCTGGGAGGTCTGCTGCCACCACTGCAAATAGGAAACGTAGAGTAGTGGTGGTCAGAGACTCTCTTCTGAGGGGGACGGAGGCGCCCATCTGTCGTCCTGACATTTCATCTCGGGAGGTATGCTGTCTGCCGGGGGCCCGTATCCAAGATGTTACGGAGGCATTGTCGAGGATTATCCGGCCCTCTGACTACTACCCCATGCTACTCATCCATGTGGGCACTAATGATACTGTGAGGTGTGACACTGAGCAGATCAAGAGTGACTACAGGGCTCTGGGGGTACGGGTGAAGGAGTTTGGAGCGCAGGTGGTATTCTCTTCGATCCTTCCTGTCGAAGGTAGGGGCCCGGGCAGAGACAGGTGCATCCTGGAGGTGAATGCCTGGCTGCAAGGATGGTGTCGCCAGGTGGGCTTTGGCTTCCTCGACCATGGGATGCTATTCCAGAAAGGACTGCTAAGCAGGGATGGCGTCCACCTTACGAGGAGGAAGACCCTGTTTGCATACAGAATGGCTAACCTAGTGAGGAGGGCTTTAAACTAGGTTCGACGGGGACAGGTGAGCAAAGCCCACAGGTAAGTGGAGAACATGGAGACCTGGGAGATGGGTCGGAAATGGGAGGAGCGTGGGCTACAATGGCAGAGAGAAAGGAGGGTCAGGGCAAAACTGGGAGGCAAGGTCAAATCAGGATCTTAGATGCCTATATACAAATGCGAGAAGTATGGGAAATAAGCAGGAAGAACTGGAAGTGCTAATAAATAAGTACAATTATGACATTGTTGGCATCACAGAAACTTGGTGGGATAATACACATGATTGGAATGTTTGTATGGAAGGGTACAGCTTGCTCAGGAAGGATAGACAGGGAAAAAGGGAGGAGGTGTTGCCTTATACATTAAAAATGAACACACTTGGAGTGAGGTGGAGATGGACATAGGAGACGGAAGTGTTGAGAGTCTCTGGGTTAGGCTAAAGGGATTAAAAACAAAGGTGATGTCATGCTAGGAGTCTACTACAGGCCACCTACCCAGGTGGAAGAAGTGGATGAGGCTTTTTCAAACAACTAACAAAATCATCCAAAGCCCAAGATTTGGTGGTGATGGGGACTTCAACTATCCAGATATATGTTGGGAAAATAACACTGCAGGGCACAGACTATCCAATAAGTTCTTGGACTGCATTGGAGACAACTTTTTATTTCAGAAGGTTGAAAAAGCTACCGGGGGGAAGCTGCTCTAGATTTGATCCTAACAAATAGGGAGGAACTGGTTGAGAATTTGAAAGTGGAAGGCAGGTTGGGTGAAAGTGATCATGAAATCATAGAGTTCACAATTCTAAGGAAGGGTAGAAGGAGAACAGCAAAATAGAGACAATGGATTTCAGGAAGGTGGATTTTGGTAAGCTCAGAGAGCTGATAGGTAAGGTCCCATGGGAATCGAGACTGAGGAAAAACAACTGAGGAGAGTTGGCAGTTTTTCAAAGGGACATTGTTAAGGGCCCAAAAGCAAGCTATTCCGATGTGTTGGAATGATAGAAAATACGGCAAAAGACCACCTTGGCTTAACCACGAGATCTTGCAAACAGCACAGGAATGCAGGGGCAAGATTAGAAAGGCAAAGGCACAGAATGAGCTCAAACTAGCTACGGGAATAAAGGGAAACAAGAAGACTTTTTATAAATACATTAGAAGCAAGAGGAAGACCAAGGAGAGGTAGGCCCACTGGTCAGTGAGGAGGAGAAACAGTAACAGGAAACTTGGAAATGGCAGAGATGCTAAATGACTTCTTTGTTTTGGTCTTCACCGAGAAGTCTGTAGGAATGCCTAACATAGTGAATGCTAGTGGGAAGGGGTAGTTTTAGAAGGTAAACTAAAAAAAGAACAAGTCAAAAATCACCTAGAAAAGTTAGATGCCTGCAAGTCACCAGGGCCTGATGAAATGCATCCTAGAATACTCAAGGAGCTGATAGAGAAGGTATCTGAGCCTCTAGCTATCATCTTTGGAAAATCATGGGAGACAGGAGAGATTCTAGAAGACTGGAAAAGGGCAAATATAGTGCCCATTTATAAAAGGAAATAAGAACAACCCAGGAAACTACAGACCAGTTAGGTTAACTTCTGTGCCAGGGAAGATAATGGAGCAAGTAATTAAGGAAATCATCTGTAAACACTTGGAAGGTGGCAAGGTGATAGGGAACAGCCAGCATGGATTTGTAAAGAACAAATCATGTCAAACCAATCTGATAGCTTTCTTTGATAGGATAACGAGTCTTGTGGATAAAGGAGAAGCGGTGGATGTGGTATACCTAGACTTTAGTAAGGCGTTTGATACGGTCTCGCATGATATTCTTATCAATAAACTAGGTAAATACAACTTAGATGGGGCTACTATAAGGTGGGTGCATAACTGGCTGGATAACCGTACTCAGAGAGTAGTTATTAATGGTTCACAATCCTGCTGGAAAGGCATAACAAGTGGGGTTCACGAGGGGTCTGTTTTGGGACCGGCTCTGTTCAATATCTTCATCAACAATTTAGATATTGGTATAGAAAGTACGCTTATTAAGTTTGCAGATGATACCAAGCTGGGGGGGATTGTGACTAATCTGGAGGATAAGGTAATAATTCAAAATGACCTGGACAAATTGGAGAAATGGTCTGAGGTAAATAAGATGAAGTTTAATAAAGACAAATGCAAAGTGCTCCACTTAGGAAGGAACAATCAGTTTCATACATACAGAATGGGAAACGACTGTCTGGGAAGGAGTATGGCAGAAAGGGGTTATAGTGGACCACAAGTTGAATATGAGTCAGCAGTGTGATGTTGTTGCAAAGAAAGCAAACATGATTCTGGGATGCATTAACAGGTATGTTGTGAGCAAGACACGAGAAGTCATTCTTCCGCTCTACTCTGCATTGGTTAGGCCTCAGTTGGAGTATTGTGTCCAGTTCTGGGCACCACATTTCAAGAAAGGTGGAGAAATTGGAGAGGGTCAGAGAAGAGCAACGAGAATGATTAAAGGTCTAGAGAACATGACCTATGAGGAAAGACTGAAGGAATTGGGTTTGTTTAGTTTAGAAAAAAGATGATTGAGGGGGGACATGATAGCAGTTTTTAGATATCTAAAAGGGTGTCATAAGGAGGAGGGAGAAAACTTGTTCCTCTTGGCCTCTGAGGATAGAACAAGAAGCAATGGGCTTAAACTGCAGCAAGGGAGGTTTAGGTTGGACATTAGGAAAAGTTCCTAACTGTCAGGGTAGTCAGACACTGGAATAAATTGCCCAGGGAGGTTGTGGAATCTCCATCTCTGGAGATATTTAAGAGTAGGTTAGATAAATGTCTAACAGGGATGGTCTAGACAGTATTTGGTCCTGCCATGAGGGCAGGGGACTGGACTTGATGACCTCTCGAGGTCCCTTCCAGTCCTAGTATTCTATGATTCTGTGATTCAACACTGCAGCTTCAGATAGTGAGCTGGCCAACCACGACTTTGATAATTACACCACACTGACAGAATTAATGCAGCACCTGCCGGATGAGAAATGACCTATCCTGAAATCCATAGTACAGGAAGGTTACACCAGATCCTGCACAGCATTGCAGATGGTGCTTGATTTTTCTGATACAGTTGCAAGAGCAACAGTGACATCCATAGTGATGAGATGGTCCTTGTGATTACGTTCCAAAAGAACTGCAAACCAAGGTCGAGGACCTGCTGATTGATAAGGACAAACTTTGCCTCAAAGACAGATGAGGTCCTTCATTCCAGTAAAGACTCTCACACTACCCTATACACTGTAAGTATGTACACACCTCCTTACCACAGGCGTTACACCCCTGATCAGAGGCAGAGAGATTTCTCTTACTCCAGACAACAACAAAGACCCTTTGACCAGAATCGCTTCAGGGCAAGAAACCAATGCTGATGGACTCCCAGCACCCGTTCGTCCACTCGCAGTCCTCCAAACAGCAGGTTAGAGGTTCTGATTGAGGGCCTGCATGACCTCTCCACTCCACCAGTGCCTTGTAAACATGCAATTTTTCACCATAGTTTGCTCCCTTTTTACAACCAGTGGGCAGCAATTACTATGGACTGCTGGGTCCTCGAGATCATGAAATGCGGATACTCCATTCCTCTCATCTCCATTTTGCCAACCTCTCCATCCTCTCCATTTCTCTTCAGGGACCCCACTCACAACACACTTCTACATCAAGAAGTGGAGCACCTCCTACACATAGGGGCTATTGAGAGGTACCCAATCAATATCATGACGGGGGATTTTATTCAAACTACTTCCTTACAGAGAAAAGAATGGGCAGTTGGAGACCCATCTTTAATCTCTGCCAGTTATACAAATACCTATGCAAGCAATGGTTCAAGATGACTACACTCGCATCAATCATCCCAGCATTGGACAAGGGAGACTGGTTTGCAGCCCTGGATCTCCAGGACACTTATTTCCACGTGACCATGCACCCACCTCACAGACAGTTTCTCTGGTTTACGGTTGCTTCAGAGCACTTCCAATACCGAGTTCTTCCTTTTTGACTTTCTTCAGCTCCCAGAGTCTTCTCAAAGATCCTGGCCATAGCTGTGACATACCTACGTCACAAAGGCATTATGATTTTTCCTTACCTAGATGATTGCCTCATATGAGATCTTTCCTGAAACGCCACAAAGGACATGCATCTTTTTACCACAAAGATATTCTATTTCTCAACCTCATCATAAATGAACAGAAGTCCACCCTATGCCCTACCCAGTCTTTAGAGTTCATAGGAGTTCATCTGGATTCCACCACAGCACAAGCATACCTTCCAAACCAATACTTCAATACCATACGGAGCTTGGTTTCAGTCATGACGTCCAGTCCTACCGTGACAATACTAACCTGTCTCTGGCTCGTGGGCCATATGGGTGCCATGACATACATGGTCCGGCACGCACGTCTTCACTTTCGTTGTTTTCAACATTGGCTTGCCTCGGTGTACACCCTATCCAAACACCAGGTGCACAAACAGGTTTTGATTCCCCAAGAGTATCCTTATTTCATTGTGATGGTGGACCAATCCAGAGAACCTCTTCACTGGTGTCCCATTCCACCGGACACAGCCATCCAACCAGATTACTACAGGTGCTTCTCTCTTTCAGTGTGGCACGCACCTGCAGCATCACTTCCCTCAGGGCAGATGGACCACCCACATGAGTCCTGGCTGCATATCAATCTGCTGGAGCACCACACTGTGCGCAATGCTTGCAGACATTTTCTTCAGCATATACAGGAGTCTACGATCCCCATCCTCACCAACAACATAACTGCGATATTTTACATAAATTGTCAGGGTGGTGCTCGTTCCCGATCCCTCTGTGTGGAGGCAGTACACCTTTGGAACTAGTGTATTCACAACAATATCAATATCATTGCATCATACCTCCCTGGGGGGCAAGAATACTACTGCAGACACTCTCAGCCATCATTTTGCAATAAACCATGAGTAGGAAATTCATATGCAGGTCCTACATGACATGTTCTGCCGATGGGGTTTCCCTTCTGTAGATCTCTTCGCAACACACCAGAATACCAAGTGCCCCCAGTATTGTTCCAGGGCAGGCATAGGACCCAGATCACTGGACAATACCTTCCTTATCACCTGGGATGCTCAGCTCGACTACGTTTTTCCTCCAATTCTGTTCATTTCTAGGGTCCTCCGAAAGATTGAGTCAGACAGTGCCCGAGTCATCTTGATAATTCCAGCATGGGCGAGATAGACCTGGTTTCCCTATCTTTATCAGATGTCTCCCCGACCTCCTTACTCACTTCCGAACTGCCCAGATCTTCTCTCTCAGAACAGAGGCACCTTTCTGCATCCTTAACCAGAAATGTTACATCTGACCGCATGGTTCCTCTCTGGTTCACGGAAGCAGAGAAAATATGCTCACAATAAATAAAGAATATCTTACTTCACAGTAGACGACAGACCACTCGTAATACTTACCTCTATAAATGGAAGAGTTTTATTGAGCCTCCTTTTGAGGTGGCCGAAGGCATACTTGACCACCTTGCAGCACCTGCTGAGTCTGGCACTGAAGTTCTCTTTGGCCGGGTTCAGGCTGCCTGTGTAGAGCTTCAACACGGGTAGGCTGTGTTGGCTAGGATGCTGATGGGAATGTCAACATCCCTCACCCCGATAGTGCAGTTGGGGAAAAAAGTGCCAGCATGCATCCTGTGGAACAGGCTTGAGTTCTGGAATATGCAGACATCATGCACCTTCCCCAACCACCTGAGAGAAATGTCCATGAAGTGTCCCTTGTAGGCAATGAGGGCCTGCAGCACCATTGAAAAGTACTCCTTTCTGTTGATGTATTCAGAAGCACAGTGGTCGGGGGCCAGGATGGGGATGTGGGTGCCATCAATGTCTTCTCCCACGGTTGGGGAAGCCCATGGCAGCAAAGCCAGTGATGATAGAATCCATGTTCCCGAGGGTGATGACCCTCCACAGCAGGATAGCGTTGATGATCTTCACCACCTATCGAATCATAGAAACAGAATCATAGGGTTGAAAGAGATCTCGGGAGGTCACTGAGTCCAACCCTTTCCCAAAGCAGGACCAATCCAAACTAAATGATCCTAGCCAGGGCTTTGTCAAGCAGGGACTTAAAAATCTCTAGGGATAGAGATTCCACCACCTCCTTAGGTAACCCATTCCAGTGCTTCACCACCCTCCAAGTAAAATAGTAAAATAGTCAAACCTGCATGAGTATGGCCCCGACTATGGATTTCCCCATGCCAAACTGGTTCCCCATGGAGCACTAGCTGTCTTGCGTGTTGAGCTTCCATAGGGTGATGGCAATGCACTTCTGCGGGGAATGGTGGGTCGCAGACAGGTGTCCTGTCACTAGTGGGCAGAGGCGAGCCATTCACAGAGCTCCAGGAAGGTGACCTTCCACATGCGGAAGTTCTGCAGCCACTGCTGGTCATTCTACCGCTGCAGGACAATACAGTCCCACCAGTTGGAACTGGTCTCCCTTTACCAGAAGTGGTGTTTCATGCATTCAGAGGATGGGGGGGAATTTGGTGCATCATGAGCACCAGGGACTGGGTGAAGAGGTTCTCCTGGTCTGGGCTGGTTGTGGTCCTGAAGCACCATATGGGCAATCTGGATGAAGTGCACCATGAGATGCAGCACAAAGCTCAAGAGCCTGGCACTGCTTTGCAGCCGCTCCAACTCTATGGTGTGAGTTCTGTGGCATCCGCATGGACAACCAGAGAATGCGGCATGAGTTTGGTGTCCCATGAGGGGGTAGGCAGTGGAGAACTGGTATGTGAGACATGGCTGTAGAGAAGAGCCCCTTTAAGTATGAGTCTCAGCTAGCCTCAGGAGGCAGCTGCAGGAAGTGACTGCTATCCTGATGCCCTCCCTGGAGTACTTCCAAGAGCTTTAAATGTGATTCAGGCTCCAATCAGTGGTCCTCGGGAGTACAGGATCTTTCCAAAAAGGGGTGGTTGTTTTTAAAGAACCCCGTCTAGATGGCGGTTTTACTTTTGAAAAGCCCTTTTTCAAAAGAATGTGCGGTCGCCATTATGCAAATAAAGTGCGGGAAATTTAAATCCCGGCTTCATTTGCAATTTCAATCTGTCTAATTTACATCCCTCTTTCAAAAGAGGGATGTAGTTTAGACATGCCCTTATTTAGGTGCCTACATGCAGATTTAGGGAACACACTTTAGGTATCTATATTTCAAAATTTCAGAATGTTGGAAAATTTAAATAATTAATTCTTATAAAATTCTTCAGGGTCCTGTAAGGGAAGGCAAAATATAATTATTGAACCTCATAAGTGACATCAGATGTGAGACACAGAAGGAGCACAGCTATGTGCCTCATTCCATTAATGCTGTCAACATTTCTTTAATAATGTCCCTAAATGACAGTTAAGTCTCTCTCAGGATCTTTCCCTGTAGCAGTACTTACACAGACACATTTTAATTCTTGGCAGTGTTCCAACAGAGTGGGTTAAGATTATAAAATCACTCACTGAGTTTTATATGGTTAAAATAAAATAAATCAAAATAAATATTTAAAGTGTCATTTTTAATAAAATGGCTTGGTTTCTTCAATTTTCATCTGATGAAGCAGAATGCCATATTAACCAGTGACTGAATTAAGTGGACGGCACTATGACATGCATCATAAATGCATAACTGGTATGAAATGTTTCCATAAATGAGAGACAATGAGACAATTAATGAGAGATGCTTGTAAGGAAAATTTTAGAAAAAATATTCATATACACAGATGACAGTTAAATATTACACATACATTTGAAGGAATGGTGCCAGATTCTTAATCACACCTATAATTATTTGCATGTTAGACATCCCAAAAGTAGACTTAAAATTAATCTGGTAAAAGTACTTCGATTCCTCACCACCTATGTTCACAGTGGTTGAATAAAGAAGTAAAAATGTGAGATGTACCTATTCTAAAACATGGTTCCTGTAAGTCAGTGTTTCCCAATTGTATTTGGCCATGGAACCCTTTTCAGCTTTTCAGAATTTCAAGGAACCCCTAGGTTTGTCAAGCAAAAAAAAAAAAAAAAAGGGAGGGGAACCCACCAATGCATGAAAATCGCATTCCTGCCCCAAGACCCCACCCCTTTGAGACCCCATTCTCTCATTCCCCTCTTCTCCTTCACTTGCTATCCCCAGCCCTTATACACTCTCAGGGTATGTCTACACTGCCACCCCTAGTTCGAACTAGAGTGGCTAATGTAGGCATTCAAACTTGCAAATGAAGCCCGGGTTTTAAATATCCCGGGCTTCATTTGCATGTTCCCGGGTGGGCGCCATTTTTAAATGCCCCGTAGTTCGAACTACCTGCCCGCGGCTACACGTGGCATGGACTAGGTAGTTCGATTTAAAGCTCCTAATTCGAACTACCATTATTCCTCCTGCAAGGAGGTTTAATTCGAACTACCTAGTCCGTGCCACGTGTAGCCGCGGGCAGGTAGTTTGAACTACAGGCATTTAAAATGGCGCCCGCCCGGGAACATGCAAATGAAGCACGGGATATTTAAATCCCGGGCTTCATTTGCAAGTTCGAATGCCTACATTAGCCACCCTAGTTCGAACTAGGGGTGGCAGTGTAGACATACCCTCACTGGGTTGAGACAGGAGATGCAGGCACTGGGGTGGGAATGAGGAATTTGGGTGTGGGAAGGGGTGAGAAGTGCAAGCTCTGGGAGGGAATTTGGACGCAGGAGAAGGGGATGCTGGCTTGGGGAGGGGGCTCCAGGCTGGGAGTGTTGGGCTCAGGTGGAAGGTTGGGGTGCAAGCAAGTCACAGGCTTGTGGATGTGAGGTGCAGGAGTTTGGGTTGGATATGTGAGGGGCTCAGGGCAAGGAGGCTGTGAGTATGATGGGCTCAGGACACAGATTTGTGATGTGTGGATGGTGCAGGAGTGTTGTGGCAGAAGACTGAGGATGTGGGGATGCAGGAGTTTGGGGATGTAAGATGCTCAGGACAGGGGATTCCAGTGTATGATAGGCTCAGATTTGGGGTCAGGTGGTGCAGGGGTGTTATGATGCTGCAGTGAGATGGGGATTTGGCCCCAATTGGGGGCATGTTGGCCAGGCTTCATTTTTAAATAAAATGTTATGTCAAACTCAAAAGGTTTTAGCATTGTCTTTATTTATGAGAGGGGCAAGGAACCTGTTTTGAGTCAAGGGTCACTGACCCACAGAAAAGTCAGTTGGGGCCACACAAGTGAGATGCAAAAAAAAACCCCTCCAAATCCCCCAAGCCTCACTAATGTGCTGGTCCCAACTGTGCTGGTGGGGGCAGGGGACAGGGTGCTAGTGTGTGCTGGGGCTGGGGAGAGGGTGCTGCTGGGTGGCAGGGTGCTGGGGGGCAGGGACAGGGTGCTGCTGGGTGCTGGGGTGGATGGCAGAGTGCTGGGGCCAGGGACAGGGTGCTGCTGGGTGCTAGGGTGGATGGCAGGCTGCTGGGACCAGGGACAGGCTGGTGCTGGGTGCTAGGGTGGATGGCAGGGTGCTGGGGCTGGGGACAGGGTGCTGCTGGGTACAGTGCTGGTGAGGGTAGGGGACAGGGTACTCGTGGGAGGTCTGGGCAGGGGACGGGGCAGCTGGGACCAGTACCTGGCAATCCTGCAGCACCTCTGGGTTCCAGGAAGTGTGCGACTGCACTTCTCCTCCCCAAACAGCTGGCGTGCGCACTGCCTGAAGAGCAGGGGCTGTTGCACTCCAGCAACTTACTTCCACAATGCCGTTCTGCGGGGGGAGAGGAGCAGGGAGTCCCAGAGCAGAGAGTGTTGCCCGCACAGTCAGAGCTGCGCAGACTCGGGTCTCCTGACCTCCCCCCCCCACCGCGCAGAAAGGCCACGGAACTAAGTTACCGGGTGCCACAGCCCCAGCTGTTCAGGCAGCACGCGCCAGCTCCTTTGGGGAGGGGAAGTGCTTCCCTCCCCACTGCGGGTCACATGGGGTCACTGTCCGGCACCCCCCTAGTGTGCCAGCTGGGAGCAACTGTTCTCCTCTGCCCCTGCCTCGCTACGCCTCTGCGTCGCCAGGGAGGAAGGGGAAACAAGTGTGCTGCTTCTTTAAGAAGCTGGCTAGCCAGCACTCTCGTTCAGAGGGGCTGGGGGAGTGCCAGCTCTTCGTGGAACCCCTACTTTTGCTTCGCAGAACCCCAGGGAAACACTGCTCTAAGTGAACCTATTTCCCATTTTGTTTGTAAATAATTAAAAGGGTTTGGTACTCAACAGATTGGGAGTTAACTCCCAGCTCTGCCACAGACCTCCTAAGTCAGGGGTGGGCAAGAGAGCCTCTGCAGGCTGGATCTGGCCCGCAAAGTGGGTTGATCTAGCCCATGGCCATCCTGCCACTCCCCCACCCCCAAGCCAATCGAGACCTGGAGACAGGGGAGTATGTGAAGTCTCCTCCCACCTGAAAGGAGCGCGTGACACTTAGAGTGAACTACCAGCTGTTCAGAACAGGTGGCAGTTCACTCTAAGCACTGCGCACCCCTGGCAGGGCAGGGGCATGGGGTGAGAGACTTCACAAGTTCCCCCACCCCTAGGCCCTGACTGGCCTGGGGTCAAGGGGAGCACATGAAGTCTCCTACCACCCTGAAAGGGGCACATGGCGCTTAGAGTGAATAGCTAGCTGTTCAGAACAGCTGGCAGTTCTTTCTAGGTGCCAGGGGTTGGGGAGCAAAGACTTCATGTGCTCCCCCCCACCTCCAGGCCCAAGTGGGGAAGCATGGAAGTGTCCTGGCCCTGCCCCTTCTGCCTGAGATCCCTCTCCTTCTGGGGCAGCCCGGGGCCACTTCAATAATTTGTGGAGTAACTCCCCCTCTAAAATGATTGCCCAGCCCTGTCCTAAGTCCTGGTCTATACTAGGACTTTATTTTGAAATAACTCCCCCAAGGTTGAATTTATAAGCAAAGTGCCCATACTACCAAGTCTGTTATTTTGAAATAATGAGCTGTGGAATTTGAAATTTGTACTTCTGCTTTTAATCAGGAGTAACGCTAATTCTGAAATAGTTATTTTGAAATAACGGTAGTTTGGACACTCTGGTGCCACTATTTCAAAATAATTACTACCCAGCGTAATTAAAAATAATTACATCCCAGTGCTTCCTGGGGCTCTAAGTCTGAGACAGAGAGTCCACATTAATGGAGCCTGCGTTGGACTAATTTTGAGGCTTCCCCATAGTGCAGATACACAAGTTTGAATTTGTTAAATCAGGTGTTATTAAGTTGAATTGATTAATTTCAAAATAGTTTCCTAGTGTAGACATGGGTTAACAGAATGTGCTATGAAGAAGGGACTAGTTAAACTGTTGGGGGACCCATATGACTAAGGCAGTCTGTCCCGTTCAACAAGCAAATTTCTTTTTGTCCTGAATTGACAACTAAGCACAGGAGCCTTTGGCTATATCTACACTATCAGGTTCAAAATATGCTTATTCCTTTTCACAAACAGGAGTTATTATTTTGAAATAACAAGCCCCTTATTTCGAAATAACAGGCTTGGACGTGTGGATGCTTGCCTTGTTATTTTGAAATAAATCCCTAGTGTAGACGTGCCCAGGAAGACAATCCCTGTTCCAAAGAGTTCATGCTCTAGTCTTATGCCAAGACATGAGCTGCAACAAGTAGATAAATCAAATGGAGGATTTAGCAAGATAAGTAAGGGTATGTCTACTCTACAGTGTTATTTCAAAATATCTTATTTCGAAATAACACGTCTACACACAAAATGCATTTTGAAATAGCATTTTGCTATTTCGAAATGGCGCGTCCACACTGATTGGACGCTCAATCGCATTTAAGGCCGGCTGGAACTGGTTCCAGCAGGGCATCAGGTCAGGAGTTACATTGTGTGGCTGCTGCCTGAGGCTATCTGAGGCTTGTGCTTAAAGGGACCCCCCTGGACAGCCGGTTCTCAGGTTTCCCTGCTTGCTTGCCTACCTCGCTGAGGGACAGCAAAGCATTTTTTCTCTGAATGCTTTGATTGCCCTCACTCGGGACACCACAGCACTCTGCAGCATGGAGCCGGAGCTGCCCTTGGGCACTCTCGTGCTTCTCGTGGATGTGTTGCTGCAAGGCTGGCTGCACTTTCTGCAGGCTGCCTCTCAGCATCTGCTGCAGCCCAACCCCCAGGCCGTCATCTGGACCCTCCTGGGGAATGTGGAGGAACACTGGGCTTCCCTCTACATCAACTGAAAGGGATACTTCTCGGTCATTCTGCAGGCTGTTTCTGACCACCGGGGCCACTTCATGGACATCAGTGTGGGCTGGTCTGGCAGAGCACAAGACGCGTGGGTCTACCGCAACTCCTCCGTGTGCCAGAGGCTGCACGCCTGGACTTTCTTTCCTAGCCGCCACATCAGGGTTGGGGACGTGGACGTGCCTGTGTGCCTGGTGGGGGATGCGGCCTATCCCCTACAACCCTGGCTCATGAAGCCATACATGGGACACCTCAACCCCTCCCGACAGGCATTGAATGCCAGGCTCAGCAGGGTCCATGTTGTGGTCGAGGATGCCTTCAGCCGGCTGAAGGTCCTTTTTAGATGCTTCCTCACTCACCTGGACCTCTCCGAGCGGAATATTCCGCACATGGTGGCAGCATCCTGTGTGCTGCACAATTTGTGTGAGCGGAATGGGGAGGCTTTCCTGACAGGCTGGATGCCAGAGGCCGACCACTTGGCTGGCCTGTACATGCAGCCCCACACGGCTGCCAGACAGGATACCTATCGGGGGGCTGTCCATATCTGGGAGGCCCTGCAAGACAGTTTCCACCTGGAGGAGGACTAACAGTCTGCCTGGTCTGCCCCACTGGGTGCTTGTGCCTCATTTCATCCTCACGTCCTTCCACTTACCCCTCCCTAACCCCTCTTCCTGATGTACAATAAAGACACATGTGTTTAAGAAAACAAACTCTCTTTATTGAACAAAACTGGGGTGGGGGGGTGGAATGAAACTCAGGTGGGACTGGGGAAAGAAGGTGGGAGAGCAGAGGCGAGAGGGTGGGAGAGGGGAGGGGTAAACCTGGGAGGAGGGAGCTGGAAGGGAGAGGCAAGGGGAGGAAGGGGGAGGAGAAGCTCAGGGCTCAGGGTCTTGCCGGCCCAATACTGCGGGTGCGGGGGCCTCGGTGTCCCCGGGAGGGAGGGGGGAAGGGTGTGGAGGATGGAGAGGACGAAGTGGGAGGGGGAGCAGGAGTGGGAGGAGGAGCGGTAGCTGGGGGAGGCAGCAGGGGCTGGAGCAGCAGGAGGCAGCAATCTCTGCATCAGGGTCTGCAGGTGGTCGCAGATGGCATGGCCCTGGGCAAGCAGCTCCCGCCCGCTCTCCCACCGGAGCTGCAGGTCTTCGTGCACCCAGTGGTCGAGGGTGCGGTGCAGGCCTTGCAGTATCCCCAGGTGCTGCCGCTGGTAGTCCTCTTGGGCATGGATCAGCCTGCAGAGTGCCCAGGTGCGGGAGGATGTCCTGGGAGGAGTGATGCTCCCTGCACTCGCAGCTGTTGCGGCTGTAGACAAACAAGAGAAGTGGTCAGTTATCCCTGGGGACACGGTGGGTGAAGCCCAGCCCCCCTCTGCAAGGCGAGGATGACAGGACTCCACACCATCAGAGCCAATGTGCTAGCACAGAGGCGTGTTCGGGATGTCCTGCTATCCCAGGGAGTGGGAGCTGGCCCGGGAGTGCACCCATGCCCCTGTGCTGTATGTGGTGTGGGTCTGTGTGTGTAGGGGGGAGATGTCCCCTGCCTCTGTGTAGAGGGGGCTTGTGGAGGGAGGGCGTCCTGCTGTGTCCCACCCTGGGGTCAGGACCACGTCATGTAAATTTCAGTTTATTAAAACACCAACATGTCATAGTACTTAAAGTACTAAAGACTATTAACTTTAAATCTTATGGCTTTTAATCTCTCCAAACTCATCATCAGAAGCAAGCTCCTCACACACCAAGACACAGACTTAAAACAGCGCTGGACTCTACCAGAACAACAGTAAACATGCAGCGTCTGCATTGCAATACTGATCCATAACCTCCCCATCCCACAACACACTTTTCAAGATCCATGGGTGTTATGCATGCCTGTCCCAATATGTCGTATACCTCATCCCATCAAACAAAAAACAATCACTCTGCTCTTCACTGAACTCACACCGAAAAATAATAGACAAAAATACCCTGTATCACCCCTGCGCAGACACTTTTCACAAAGTTATTGCAGAATAGACTTGCACTCTATGGTTACCTACTACCTGTTCTATTTGCTTTAACACTAACATATATATTTATTTTGTTGCTATGATGACAATTAAGGAAAGCCTCCATGAGAGTAAATGTGTCAAAGCCATTTTCTCTGCTGTTGGATTGGAGACAAATACTATTGCAAAGCCAGTATTTTGTGGTTAGTTACTGTGCCTGCATAAATTTACTCCGGTGTTTTCTATATATATTTTCAACAATATAATTCAGATGAAGGCAACAATCTGTGTTACAAGGTAAAATACAGTCCAGAAATCTGTACATGATGTTTTAATATACTGTTCTGGCATTACTGAGGGGTCTTAAAAGGTAATTTTTATAAATAGAGAAAATATTGCTCAGTTCAAAAATGAGGTTAAAATAACAAAATGGAACTATATAATCTATTAAACCAGATTAAATGGAACACATGCAGCAGATTCATTGACGCTAGTTTAGAATGTTTACAAGAACTCACTGTTCTTCGAGTGATGTCCCCATGGGTGCTCCACTCTAGGTGTTGGTGCATCCTCGCGCCGGTGATCAGAGACCCTTTCTAGCAGTGCTCTGCTGTCCTGCGCATGCGCAGTAGTGTCTCCTCATGCTGTTAATGTTCATTAGTTGCGCGCATGGCGCAGTGCTTCCAGTTCCTTCTCTACTGTCCTCAGCAGCAGATGGAGTTCCTTCAGTTGCCTTCCTCAGACCTAAATCATAAAAAAAAAGTTCAAAAGTCCCTCAGATTTTATCCTTCTCCAAGTTTTTGAACACTTTCCCCTAGTTTTTTCTTTAAAAAAAAAGAGTTAGTTTTTCCCACGTTCTTGAATCCTAGGATTCAAGAGGTTTGACTCATGTAGAGATGCCATGCCTGCCTCTGATGGGCATTTATCTTGTATAAAATGCCTGGGGGAAGACCATCTCTCCCAGATGTGCTCTCATTGCTCATCATGTGAGCAAGACAGGACCGAGCTAATTGTCTCAAGAGTTTCCTCTATGAAAAGTCCCTCCAACCAGCTCAAGAAGACTCTCCCACTTCAGCGAGGATTCAAGAGAGGGAAAACATCCCAATGTCGAATAAGAATCATCCTTCCTCATCCTCAGACAGGACAAAGACAAAGTTCAAGACTTCTCTGGCCCTCGGCACCAAAGTCTTCTAGGCATCTGTCTACACATCAACTGCAAGAGGTACTTCTCCATGGTCCTGCAGGCCCTCATCGAACACTGTGGGCAGTTCACTGACATCTACGTTGTCTGGTCGGGGAAGGTGTTCAACACCCAGGGCCGGCCTTACCATGAGGCAAACTGAAGCGGCCACCTCAGGTGCCAGACTGTGTGTGTGTGTGTGCGTGGGGTGTGTGTGTGTGTGTGTGCCACTAGGACCCAGAGTGTAGAAAATTGTGTCTGCTGCTGGTGCATATGTATTCTCTCTGCTCTAGATGCACAGAGATGGTGGAGTGCTGAGCTGGAGGAAGGAGGGCACAAGAGACATAACAGGCAGGCAGGAGAAAAGGTGAGAGGGAACAGAAAGCAGCAGGAGCTGCAGGGAGAGAGAGGAGGAGGAGCCTCTTATGTACCTCTCTAGCACCCCCAGGAGCCTGGACTGATTTACACCAGCTTCTCAGGGAGCTTCCTGTTTCCTGCTGCTTCCCTGAACCCACTGGAGGAGAACAGGCAGTCAACTGAAGTAGTAGGAGCCAGTTAGGCCCTTAAGATGCTGATATCGTCCCTCACTCAGGCCCTGCTACCAGCCTGCTCATTTGTCCCCTTCAACTGAGTGTGGAGAGCCACTATAGCTGTCACAGAACAAAAGTCATGAGTGAAAGAAGAAAATGAGCATTCAGAAAAAGCAAGCAAGCAAAGGAAGCTTTTCTATCTAAGCAGGAAGGAGCTCTCCTGAGATCCATAGACACAAATGTTCACGGTGAGCCTTCCGGCCCCAGTGAGGATGTGAGTGGTGAGGAGATGCCTGATCTTCCAGTTAGTCAGAGTGCAGGTGACCTGGCAGCTACTGCAGCATCCATATCTCAATCTCAAATGGAGGTAACCATGCGCATTCCTGAAGAAAAGTGTAGATCAGAGTGTGGTGGAGGCGCAAGAAACAGCTGCTGCTGAGTTTAGTTCCTTAAGTCTAGATGATCCAGGTCTGTGGACCCACTTGAGCAGTAGCCTGAGGGACTTCCTTGTACTGCATGGGCCACAGCAAGGCAAAAACTTCATGTTCCTCAAAGACAATGAAAATAGAAGTTTCCATCCAATACATTACTGGAGTGACATCCCCAATGGTGACAAAGTGAAGAGGCCATGGCTTATGTACTCAAAAACCCAGAATGTGGCATGCTCTATTTGTTGCAAACTCTTCCAGTCTAATTTTCCAGCCACATTGGGTTCTACAGGAATAAAGAACTGGAAAAATCTGGCTAGAAATCTGGCATACCATGAGAAGGCAGCAAATCACCAGAGAGCATTCCATAGGTGGAAAGAGCTTAAGATGAGACTAAGGTTAAAGGCCACCATAGATGGTCAGCATCAAGAGAAGATTGCATCAGAGTCTCTTTACTGGCAAAATGTTCTGAAAAGGCTCATTGCCATTGTGAGAATGCTTGCTACCCAAAACATAGCACTGCATGGCACTTCAGATCAGCTGTATGTGCCAAACAATGGAAACTTCCTTAAAATTGTGGAGTTGATGGCTGAGTTTGATGCTGTACTCCAGGAGCATCTAAGAAGAGTCACCACCTAAGAAATGTACACATACCACTACCTTGGAAAAACAATTCAAAATGAGATCATACAGTTACTGGCAACAAAAGTCAAACAAAAGATTGTGGCAGGTCTGAAGTCAGCAAAATATTACTCTGTTATTCTGGACTGCACACTTGACATCAGCCATACGGAACAAATTACTTTAATGGTGCGTTTTGTAACAACAACAGAACCTAGTGAAAATGTCCCTGCAATGGTGACTGTCAGAGAGCATTTTCTAGAATTTATTGACATTGATGATACTACAGGAGCTGGTATGACAAATGTGCTTCTTAAAAAGCTGGAAGATACGGGAATTGCAATAGCTGACATGAGAGGTCAGGGCTACGATAATGGTGCCAACATGAGAGGAAAGAACAGAGGAGTGCAGACACGGATCTGAGAGTTAAACCCTCGAGCTTTTTTGTCCCATGCAGTTCTCATTCATTGAACTTGATGGTCAGTGATGCAGCATCAGCTTCTAGTGAGGCTGCTGAATTTTTTAATGTAATTCAAAGCATCTATGTATTTTTCTCTGCATCAACTCATCGATGGCAAATTTTGAAGCAACATCTGGGAACATCCTTCCTGACACTGAAACCACTGAGTGCCACATGATGGGAAAGTTGAGTGGAGGCGATAAAGCCTATCAAACACCAAATTGGGAAGACAGATGATACCATAGTTGCCATTATGGAGGATAATGCTATGACAGGAACTGTTCATGGGAGAACAGTGGCAGAGGGAAATGGAATCACCAGAAACATACATAACTTCTAATTTCTGTGTGGCTTAGTGTTGTGGCATGACATACTGTTTGAAATAAATGTTGTAAGCAAGAGACTCCAAGATGTTGACATTGATATATCTGGAGCAATGGAACAACTGGACAAAGCAAAGTCATACCTGCAGTCTTACCAGTCAGATGAGGGATTTCAAAATGTTCTGAAGCGTGCACAGAAGTTGGCAGAGGAACTTCACACTGCTATTTTCAGTGGATACAAGAGTCACCGAAGAAGACATTTTGATTACGAGGCACAGGATAATCCCATAAGAGACCCAAACAACAATTCAAAGTTGAATTCTTTAACCAGGTGCTAGATTGTGCAATACAATCAGTTGAAGAATGTTTTATGCAGCTCAAGGAACACAGCAGTATATTTGGGATGTTGTATGATATTCCACAACTCCTCACTATGCCTGAAGACAACCTACACCAGCAATGCAGGGCACTAAAGACAGTCTTGACACATGATGACATGAGCGATATTGATGAACTGAAAGTCCTTTCAAGATACATTTCAGCAGGATCAACTCCAAAGGCTGTTCTCGAATATATGTGCACAAATAAGATGACCACCCTCTTTCCAAATGCTTTTGTTGCTCTGTGCATACTTCTAACACTTCCTGTAACAGTTGCCAGTGGAGAATGCAGCTTCTCCAAGCTGAAGTTAATAAAAACACATCTATGATCCACAATGACACATGAGAGGCTGGTCGGCCTTGCAACCATCTCAGTAGAGCATGAGCTGGACCAGACTGTGGACCTTCAAGAAGCAGTTCAAATCTTTGCAACCAAGAAGGCATGGAAAGCACCACTTTGATTATTCAAACAGATAAAAATGCCAGTGTTTACTATGCAGACAAGAAAAGTTACATTTGCTGTTCAGGTGTTTGAAAGTTGTGTTACTTAAAATTTTTGAACAAGGCATTTTAAGTTGTTAGTTCTCCTTTATTGGGGTAGGTAGCAGAGCAGTACCACGAGAGGAGTAGAACAGGAAGAATGCAGAATTGAGACCTTTCAAAGTTTTGGCCTAAAAGCGAAGGGGCATGGGGGCATCATTTGAGCTCCCCACCTCAGGTGCCAAAATGTTGTGGGCCGGCCCTGTCAATACCCACATGTTCTGAAACTCCAGCATCTTCCAGAAGCTGGAAGCTAGCTCTTTCTTCCCTGACTGCACCATCAGGGTTGGGGACGTGGACGTGCCACTCTGTATCGTGGGGAACACGGCCGACCCTCTGTTGCCCAGGCTCATGAAGCCCTACACCGGCCAACTTGACCACACAAAGGAACACTTCAATGCCTGGCTTGGCAGGGCCCGCATGGTGGTGGAGGGCACCCTCAGGCATCTGTAGGCATGGTTCAGATGCCTCCTCACCCAGCTGGATGTTGTGGAGCGGAACATCCCATAAGTGGTGGCCATGTGTTGTGTGCTTCACAATATTTGTGAGCAGAAGGGGGAGGCATTCCTGCGAGGGTGAGGGGGAGGAAGCTGGCCAGGTCAGCAAGGATTTCAAGCAGCCACTCACAGCTGCCATCTGGCAGGCCCATCAAAGGGGCATGTGCATCTGGGAGGCCCTGAAAGAGAGTTTCTCACAAGGACCCCATGACACTCTCCCCTGGGCCTCCCCAGTATGGGCCTATGCCTTGACCCTCTCTGTCTTTCCTTCCATACCCCTCCGTTCCTCCCTCCCCCTCCCCAGCAGAGACAATAAAACAGACTTATTTTTTGAAACAACAAACTGTGTGTAGTTATTATTTGGGGTCAAAGTAACTGGGGAGGGACAAGGGAAAGAACCTGGGAGAGGAGAGTGGGGGGAGGGAAGGGGATAATGGGAACCTTCAAGGGGAGAGAAAGGGGGAGGAGAGGCTCAGGGCTGGGATTGGTGCCTGGCTTGGATGGTTCCATGGCCTCATGTGCAGGGACCTTGGCAACCACAGGGGAGGGGAGTCTAGGGGGAGAAGCAGGAGGTGAAGCTGGAACAGAGTCAGGCATTGAAGGTGGGGCAGCGGCTGGCATGGGAGGTGGGGCAGGATCAGGAGCTGGGGCTGGTGCAAGAGTGGCAGCAGGAGCAGGAGCTGGCTCCATGCCAGTGAGGAGAGATTCAACGGTCACACACATGGTGGGGCCCTACTGCAACAACTCCCTCCAGGTTTCTCTGCACAACTGCATGTCCTCCCGGAGCCTCTGGTCCAGCATCTCATGCAGGGCCCAGAACACAGAGATGTGCTCCCACTGCAGTTTCTCTCACATTCTCTGGTGACTGCAGGTCCCACAGTGTCGGGCGGCTGAGGAGAAAAGAGAGACAGTCAGTCATCCCTGGAGACACTGTCCCTGAAGCCTTGCTCTCATCTGTGAGCTGAGACTGACAGTTCTCAGGTCAGATGAAGGGGATGTGCTGGGAGCAACGCCATCTGTGGCTTAGACAGTGGGCCCTTTCCTACAGATGCCCAGAAGTCCTAGGGGAGCAGCTTCACCACCCCTACATTCTGAGGACAAGCAGACATAGGAAGTTGCCAGCCACACCAAGATCCAACAGGCAGGAGGGGGACCATGGGCTGGCTGGGCTTGCCTCAGTGCCAGTCGTGGTGTTCCCAGAGGAGAGGTTTTGTATCTCTGGCTGCTGGAGAAGAGGGGGTCAGTGTGTGTGTGTGGGGGGGAGGTGTGTGTGAGTGGCAAACACTCCTGCACCTCACTGCGCTGTCCCTGGGAGTGAGTGCTGCCTTGAGCATGCAGGGATGCCCGTGTGTGGCACTCCTGAGTGTGTGTGTGTGGCCATGTCCCCAGCCTCATTTTAGTGGTGGCTTATGATGGGAGGGTGTCCCACCCGGGTGTCAGAAGTGTGTCTGGCCTCCCCAGACTCTGAGCAGGAGCCCAGGGGTGCTCTGGTGTAGCCTCCTGGGGCTGTGTGGCCCAGGCTGGCACTACATGTGTATCCATGTGCACGACTGCAGTGTGATCCCCAGGCTGAGAAGACCATGCGAGGAGTGCACCTCAGCCCCTCAACACCCACCACCTCCACCTGTCTATGTCAGGTAACTAAAGTCACTCACCTTATGTTCCTTCTCCAGCCTCAGAGGATGCCTGGGACACATCCAGGCCGTGGGGTATCAGCTCCCGGGTCAGCATGGTGACAGTGCTGGCCACATCAGAGTCTTCCTCCTCTTTCTTCTTCTCCTCCTCCTTCTGCTCCTTCTCCCCACGACTGGCTCTGCCCCCCAGCCGGGCGATTACCGGTGTCTCCAGCCAAGTTCACCACCAAAGGTGGGGAAGAAACTGCACCGCCTCCCAGGATGTGGTGCAGGTCCTGATAGCAGGGGCCACAGCGTGGTTCTGCCCTGGAGTGGGAGCTGCGCTCCCTCACCCTGGCATATGACTGGCAGAGCTCCTTAACTTTCATCCAGACCTGCTCCTTGGTCCAGATGTGGCCCTTTTGAGGCCAGGCTGTTGGCCATGCGGCCATAGATTTCAGCATTGTGCCATCTGGTGCGGAGATCCTGTAGGTTTTCCTCCTCACCCCAAACCTCAATGAGGGCCAGAATCTCTGCCCCAGACCAGGACAGAGTGCAGCTCTTGTGATACCTGGCAGGCTCCTAAGAGCCATCAGAATGGTCCCTGGGAGTGTGAAAGGGCTCTAGGGGGGCTCAAGGGTCACTCATGCTGGCCCGATCAGTTGGTGTGGCAGCTGCAGAGAGGCTGTAGGCTGTCTGGTCCAGCTTCCTGCCACAAGCCCTTTCTCTTGTGGCTGAAGCTTTAAGGGTTGCTGGGGAAGAGGAACTATAGAGTCCCGATGAATGTGGACAGTGTCCTGCAGGGCACCTCTGGGATTTCCTGGAGGCCCCTTATTTCAAAATAACTTCAGCTGTCGCATCTACACACACCCTATTCAGAAATAGCTATTTCAGAACAGGCATTATTCCTCGTGGAATGAGGTTTACAGAAATTGGAATAAGCCATCCATGATTTCAAAATTATTTTGAGATAACAGAATGGCTGTGTAGATGCTTGCATTGTTATTTCAAAATAACATCAGTTATTCTGAAATAACTGTGCTGTATAGATGAACTCTTAGAAATATTTAACTTTTCAATATGTCCATTTATAAACATCTAATAAACCCAGAGTTTGGTGTTGCAATTAACAAAAGGTGCCATCTTTCTTTACACAGGAAGATATTTTTGGCAAAGTTCAAAGCAAGTTACCAAGGTAAGGCCATCTAAAATACTACACTCGTGCCAAAATCTTGGTGATATTGCTATGTAAACAATTTATCTAATATTTAGAGCAGAGGACTAGGAACCAAGGCCTGGCTCCACAAAGGAATGTAGGCATTGTAACGCCAAGCATCACAGGGCAGTCTACACTAGGAAATTCAGTTGTTGGAAGATCAACACTTTCTCATTCCTTTCTTCTTCTGTGGCTTTGCATTAAATAAAGAAGGAAATCTTGAAAGGTCTTCTGTATATTCTCTAGTATACCCTCAATGGGAAACCAAGGCAAAACTTTTGTAAAATAGTTTCTCTATACAATATGGAGACACCGGGGAGGAATAACTTAAATGGCCCTAGTGAGGGGCTATTTTGAAATAGCAGCAGTGGAGCGTCTACACACACATTTCAAATAGCTATTTCGGAATAGGCGCTATTCCTCATAAAATGAGGTTTACAGATTTCAGAATAAGCCATCCGTTATTTTGAAATTATTTCAAAAGAACAGAATAGCTGTATAGATGCTCACAGTGTTATTTAGAAATAATGCTAGTTATCTCGAAATAATGGTGCAGTGTAGACACACCGTAAGTCTATACTTGCACTCAGATTTCCAAGGGTAAAATGGTATTAAAACAGAGTTCCACATATATCCGAAATATAAACTGGTTATCTTTTCTTAGCAGGACATACCAGTACAATATGAATAGGGACATATAACTACATGGTGCATGGTGATGTGGTATAAAGGTTTTATTGACAAGGGTTTGGAATGGTGGTATTAATCTCTGGTGAGGAAGCCACAAGAAAATCATGAAGGACTTTCAAGTAATTCTCAATACATCCCTTTATATCATGGCATCATGTATTTTGAGGCTTCCCTGTACTGTAGATGTGCTATTTCAAAATAAGCTATTTTGGAATAACTATTCCAGAATAGCTTATTTTGAAATAAGTGTGCAGTGTAGACATACCCTTGGTCACAAATAATGGTTATGGAGTAGTATCAATTTAATGTCTAAGGGCATGTCTGCACTAGGAAACTATTTTGAAATAACTAAATTTGACATATCTCCTGAAATAACTATTTCAAAACAGGATGTCCACACTACAGGGAAGCCTCAAAGTTAGTCAGTCAGGCTCCGTTAATGTGGATGCGCTACCTTCACTTAGAGCCCCAGGAAGCACTGGGAAGTAATTACTTTGAATGACTCTGGGGAGTAATTATTTTGAAATAGCAGCAGTGGAACGTCCACACTACTGCTATTTTGAAATAAATATTTCAAAATAAGCGTTATTCCTCATGGAAAATAGGAGTTATTATTTCAAAATAACCAGCCCCTTTATTTCAAAATAACGGGGTTGGTAGTGTGGATGCTCTACTTGTTATTTCGAAATAACTCCCTAGTGTAGACCAGGGCACAGTGCCTAACCTCTATTGCCTAGATTAGAAAATCAGAAGAACAACACTGCAACCTAGAAACCCTGAGTTAGGTACCTTTGCTCCCTATACAATGAATGAGCAGACAGAGGCACCTTAGACTGAGATTCACATAAGGTGAGAAGCTACTTAAGATAGCCAATGAGAGATGCCAACAAGGGAGGCATGGTGATGCACAAATGGGAAACCATTTCCTGGAGTAGAGTGAGGTGCTTGCCTCACTCCACACACAATGGCAAGAGGAGGTAGGATGGCGGGAGAAAGGAAGTATGACTAACCCCATTTTACATATGGGGAACACTGGGAGAGAGGGTGAGAAACCTGACTCTGTAGTCCAGCAATGTGTAGAATACCCATGTGCAATGTCCAGTTCCCCTTCTCCAATGCCTCTTTAACTATTTATCCATAATGAAACAGCTTCAGCAGAACAGGTAAGTTCAATATTTATATGAAATGAGTAAGTAGGCAATTTTCAGTGCATCTGCTGTGACACTTTTGTGTTTTTATGTTTGATTTTTGTAAGCAAGTAGTTTTTAAGTGAATTAAAACTTAGTGTATGCAAGACAAATCAGACTCCAGGAAGGGATACCATAGTCTGGCAAAATAGAGTGCCACTGCTTTAAATCAAACTTAAATACAATATAAAAGGCTTTAAATGTCACTACCATTTTTGAGGGTTTTGATGCTACTGGAGAAAATGTCAAGTGGGTTTTGCTTACTCTGTTAGGGTACATCTACACTAGCTCGTTAGTTCGCGCTAGGTAGGGTAATGAGGGCAAGCGGAGTTGCAAATGAAGTCCGGGATTTAAATATCCTGGGCTTCATTTGCATCTTCCTGGGCGCCGCCATTTTTAAATCCCCCTTAGTCCGAACTCCGAACTCCACGAGGAGTAACGGTAGTTTGAATTAGGATCTTTAATTCGAACTACCTACTCTGTGCCACGTGTAGCCGCGGGCACGGAATTCGGACTAAGGGGGATTTAAAAATGGTGGCGCCCGGGAACATGCAAATGAAGACTGGGATATTTAAATCCCGGGCTTCATTTGCAACTCTGCTTGCCCTCATTACCCTACCTAGCTTGAACTAAAGAGCTAGTGTAGACGTACCCTTATTCTTATCTCAGAACTCCATCAAGATATAAGGGAGATAAGAATGCCTATCTTGGGGGAGATAATCTAAGCTGCAAGCTGAGTATTCCCAAAGAAGGAAACTCAGAAGCAGTTGTGCCTAGAAAAAGGTATGAACTAAATTCCATTTTTATTGTTTTTTTAAATAAAATCATTCCTGTGGAAGAAGGAAAGTTTTTAAAGAAGTTTTCTCAGTGTGTGGATGTTGTCTAAAGCTGAACCCAGGCAACACCAAGTGATTCTGGAATAAAGAGGAAAGGTCCTAGAGGGAAGCATCAGAAATAGGAAGGCGGCCCTGAGGAGGGATGGTGGCGGCTCAGGGTGACACCCCAGAACCCGATAAAAAACCGCGAACAGAAACCGGGACCCCAGTGGCTGCTGGTAGAAGAGAAAGAGACAGAGTGGCTGGTTACCGGAGAGGATTTTCTGCAGGACCAACAAGAGGACCCAATGTTAAGCCGAGCCTGGGAGCAAGTCCAGGAGTCAGAGGCGGAAGAGCTGGGAAGCGCACCTCGGTGGCAAGGACTGAGATTTGAGGTCCGAAACGACCGGCTCTACCGGTGGTCCAAGACCTGCAGATGGACGAGGAATTCGCACATCTCCTAGTCCCCTCCAGGTACAGAAAGGGAGTGTTGCGGTTGGGCCACACCAATCCCGGGCCGGACACTTGTGTCGCGAGAAAACCCTACAGCGGGTGGCCCAGAGATTTTTTTGGCCAGGGATACACCGGGAGGTACGCGAGTTCTGCGAATCCTGCCCTGAATGTCAGCACATCAACCCAAAGGGAGTACCCAAGGCCCCACTGGTGGCCCTGTCAGTGGCAGAAGGCCCCTTCGAGTGGATCGGGTTAGACTTGGTGGGGCCCCTCGAGAAGGCAAGCTCAAGATACCAATATATCCAGGTTATAGTGGATTATGCTACAAGGTACCCCGAGGCAGTGCTGTTACGGAATACTACAGCCCCTACCATAGCCGCTGAACTCCTTAAGGTGTTCTCCAGAGTGGGGATACTGAAAGAGATACTGACTGATCAGGGCACCCAGGGCCGTCTTTAGGATTTATGGTGCCCTACGTGAGATTATTAAACTGGTGCCTCTATGACTGACTTGCTCTTCCACTCCTATTCCCTCCCCTTCCCAGAAATCCCAGCAGCCAATCCCTTCCCTCAGACTGTGCTGCAGGCAGTGCATTCAGCTCTCTAGGACCCAGCCCTGCTGTACATGCTCCACTGCTTCCTGTCATAGGCATGCGCAGCACATTTCATTAGGGTGTGCACCCAAATAATTTTTTTTAAATGTACTCTTTGACCCCTCCATTAGCCACACCCCTGACCCCTGTTAGCCATGCCTCTGGAGGCAACACTCTCGGGGCAAGATGGACACATGACCAAAAGTAAAAGGTGTCATGTGACCCCCCCCCCCAAGGACTTTTCCCACCATCCTCCTACCAATAGGGATTAGTATGGCTCCCACCAAACCCCCCTCATGCAACTATCCTGCAATTGCATTAACCCAATGTGTGTGACATTAACACGGGGGACGGAGAGGCTGGGGGAAGTGTTCCATCTCAGGCTGTGTCTACATTGGTGTGATCTTGCACAAAAGCGGCCGCTTTTGCGCCAAAACTTGCTGCCTGTCTACACTGGCCGTGAGTTCTTACGTAAGTAAACTGATGTTCTAATGTATGAAATCAGTGCTTCTTGCGCAAGAACTATGATGCTCCCACTCAGGAATAAGCCCTCTTGCACAACTGTTCTTGCGCAAGAGGCCAGTGTAGACAGGCAACATGAATTTCTTGCGCAAGAAAGCCCTATGGTTAAAATGGCCATCAGAGCTTTCTTGCGCAAGAGAGCGTCTACACAGGCATGGATGCTCTTGCGCAAAAGCACATCTCTTATGCAAAAGCACATGCCAGTGTAGATGCTCTCTTCTGGAAGAGTTTTTGCACAAGAACTCTTCCACAAAAGAGTTCTTGCGCAAAATCATGCCAGTGTAGACGTAGCCTAAGAGTTTCCTCCCATGAGCAAAATGAATTTTGTGTTGTGCACCAGTACTGAGTTCATGTGGCTTGTTTGGATGTGCCACTGTGGCACCCACGTTATTAATAAATATCTTATAAACCTCTACCTTTTCCCTCTGCTGCCATGTCTCCTCCCCTTGCTCCATCAGCTCCCCTGGTGCCTGCTGCCCCCAACCCCCCACCCTCCTGCCCTCCTGTTGTCCTGACTCCTGCCCTTCTCACTGCCCTCAGCCTTCCTAAGACCTGCCCCCCTCCACCAGCCCTTCTCTCCCCCCTGTGCCCACTCCTCCAGTAGCCCCACTCTGATCATGTGAGCTACCCCTCCTCATCCCCTCTTCTAACAACTCCCTCTGCACACCTGCCCTACCTCTCTCCTCTGGTGCTGGTCTCTCCCCTGCAGGTGTCTGCTCTTCTGCTTTACCTCCAGAATCGCCTGGTACCTGCACCTTCCCTTACCCCTGGACCTTCCTGGTGCCTCCTCCTTCCCTTACTGCCCCTTCCCCCTTTGCCCTCTTTTTCCCTGATGCCTACCCCCTCACCACCCTCTGCCCCATTCTCCTGCCCCTGTGCCTCACACACGCCTTGCTCCATCCCCACCTTTCTCATGCCCACCCCTTCTTTTAAGCCTTCTCCCCAGCACCTCTCCTTCCCCCTCTAGCTCCCAATGCCCTCTCCTCTCCTCTCCCAGCATCGCCCTGTCCCCCCTCCCACTGACACCTCCCCTCCTGCCCTTCTTCTCATTGTCTGCACTTGCCCCCCTACCACATTAGTCTCTCCTACACCCCTGCCCCTTGGTGCCTTCACTTTTCTTCTCCTCCTGACCTGCCCCCCTCCCATCAGCATAAGCCCCTTCCTCTCCCACCCCTCCCCCTCACCTCGCCTCGCCTCGCCTCTCCTACCTTCTGCCTTCCCGTTTGCAGGGCTAGAGTCTGCTGTGATTAGGCCCCAGAAGTCCCCGCAGCCCAGGCTCCAGACCACGTGCCGGAGCCGGAGCCGGAGCCGGAGCCGGAGCCGGAGCCGCTCGGCGCTCGCAGCCCCGGCCCATCACAACACGGCCAGTCCTGCCCTAGCGAGGCTCTGCTCCCCCACACCCCACTCAGCGCATCTCCTTCCGAGGCGTGGCTTTGCCATTTTTAAAAATGGCACCGCAATGCCAAGCCGCACGTGACCCCGCCCCCTCCAGCTCGCTGTGCATGACCCCACCCCCCGCGCAGCCCCGGCTCCTCCCGACGCTGCCGCCCGGGTTGATAGCTTCCCTTCTCCAGCCAGGGTCAGCTTACCGGCCTCCTCGCTGGAGTCCCTCGGCCTGGTGAGGTCTTCTGGTGGGGCCGTAAGTGCTGGCAGCACCCCTACTGGCTCCGGTGCAGAGCGCATGCGTATGCTTCCCCTCCGTCCCGGGCCGTCAGAGTGGTGCCCCAGAAAGCGTGGTGCCCTACATGACTGCGTACTCCGTGTATGCCTAAGGACGGCCCTGAGGGCACCATCTAAACTGATGGCGGAGCTATGCCGGCTGTTAAACATCCAAGCCCTGGAACTACTTGTATATTATCCCCAAACAGAAGGCTTGGTGGAGCGGTTTAATCAGACATTGAAATCAATGCTCTGCAAGTTTGTAGAAGAGGATCCCCGGGGCTGGGACAAAATTCTCCCGGCCTTGCTTTTCGCCATGCGAGAAGTACCGCAAGCATCGACAGGTTTCTCCCCTTTCGAGCTCCTTTACGGGCGGCAACCCCGGGGGATACTTGACCTCCTGAGAGAGGACTGGGAGGTGCAGGAGTCCCAGGTGATGGGCACGGTCCCCTATGTGTTGCAGTTGAGGGAGTTTGTACAGACCAACCTGCTGCAGGCTCAGGAGACCCAAGCCCATTACTATAACAGGGGGACGAAGCTACGGACTTTTGAGCCCAGAGACCATGTGCTCCTACTCTTACCCTCTAAGGAATCGAAATTGCTAGCCAAATGGCAAGGCCCGTTTGAGGTAGTCCGCCAGGTGGGGCCCATAGATTACAAGGTGAGATTGATGGGTAGGAAGAAAGGAGAGCAGATTTATCACGTGAACTTGCTAAAAAAATGGAAGTTGCAAGAAGGACTCTTGATCACCCCCTCCCCGCCCGACGACTTAGGACCCTCGGCCGTGGACACCACCACCAGCCAACCGATTGCCCTGGGAGAAGAACTGAACCCAGAACAAAGGGAGGAGTTACACCGCTTGGTCCAAAAGTACACCCACGTCTTGTCCACGCAGCTGGGCCGGACTAGCGTGATCAGCCATCATATAAGCACCCTACCGGGCCATAAAGTGCATGCTCATCGCCACCCGCTACCAAGGAAGATGTGAGGACCCGTACAGAAAGAGCTCCTGGAGATGCTGGAAATGGGGGTAATAGAAGAATCACGCAGCGAGTGGCGGAGCCCCATCATGCTCGTCCTGAAACCAGATGGGTCGATGTGATTTTGTATTGACTTTCGGAAGATCAATGCTGTGTCGTGGTTCGACACCTATCCCATGTGCAGGTGGATGAGTTATTAGAAAGACTAGGTAAAGCCCGGTACCTCTCTACGTTGGACTTAACAAAGGGGTACTGGCAAATCCCGCTGACCCCAGACTTCAAGAGAAGACCGCCTTCCCCACACTGTTTGGGCTCTATCAATTCGTCACCATGCCCTTCGGGCTACACAGGACGGCTGCCACCTTCCAATGCTTAGTAGATCAACTATTGTGCCCCTCCAGCTATATGCCACTGCATACATAGATGATATAGTGGTCTACAGCCACACGTGGCCGGAACATCTCCAACATCTGGAAGCAATACTAAAGACCCTGGGGGAGGCGAACCTCACAGCGAACCCCGGAAAGTGCCACTTGGGACGTAGGGAGGTGACTTACCTGGGATATATGGTGGGAAGAGGGACTTTGAGACCCTTAGTCGACAAGGTCCAAGCCCTCCAGGAGTGGAAAAGACCAATGATAAAGAGACAGGTCCGGCAATTCCTGGGACTGGTGGGATATTATCGCCGATTCGTCCCCGACTTTTCAGCATTGGCGGTGCCACTATTGGACCTGACCAGAAATTCCATGCCGACAAAGATACAATGGTCACAGGAGTGCAAGGGGGCTTTCCGAATATTGAAAAGATGTTTGATGGAGGCGCCAGTGTTGTTTCCCCCAGACTGTGCTAAGAACTTTATCCTCCAGACAGACGCCTCTGAGAGGGGGCTAGGGGCCGTGCTAGCTCAAGAAGTGGACGGTGAAGAACACCCGTAGCTCTATATGAGCCAGAAACTCTTCCCACGGGAGCAAAAGTACTCCACAATCGAAAAAGAGGCACTGGAAGTAAAATGGGCCATAGTACTGCCTGGTACTCTCTGGTACTACCTATTAGGTAGCCACTTCCAACTTGTCATGGACCATGCCCCTTTGAGATGGCTGCACAGCATGAAGGACACCAACCCCGGGATAATGCAGTGGTACTTATTGTTACAGCCATTTGATTTTGAGGTGGCCAACCGCCCGGATAAGAATCACGTAAATGCAGATTTTTTTTCCCAGGTAGGGGAGGAGGAGGCCAGGCCAAAACAGAGCACAACCACCCATTTAAGGGGGAAGGTTTGTGACGGGGCGGACAGGCCCCGCACTGAAGGGCAGGGAGTATCCCAGGCTCAGCTGGCTGAGAAGGCCCCACCCTTCCAGCTCTGCAGGGCATGTTTCCTGCAGAGCCAGAGTATAAAGGCAGAGAGAGCCCCGCTGCAAGGGAGGCCGCAGGGGGAAGAAGTAGGTCAGGCTGCACCGGTGTTTCTGCAGCAGCTGAGACCCGAGTCGCTGCCCACGGCCGACCCTGGAGCAGAGCCAGCAGCCGCCAACCCCTGGGAGGCAGGAGCGCCCACAGCCCCAGCGCCAGCCCCAGTCCCAGTAAGGACTGGTCCGGGAGGCCAGCAGACTACGGGGGTACCAGAGTGTGGTAGGAAGCAGCCCAGGGCAAAGGACTGACAGCGTGGCTTGGTGTGTATCGGCCGGATTCCCCGCCGAGAAGGCAGGAGCAATAGTCTCTGCCTAAAGGGCCCTGGGCTGGGACCCGGTGGAGAGGGAGGGCCCGGGTCCCCCTACCACCCTTTTCCCTACCCTGGCCAATCAACCCCCTGGCCGGGGGAGGTTTTTCTGGTGACTAGGCCTCAAGGGCCATATATACTCTGAGAGAGGGGCAGGAACTCTGCACTGTAGGCCTCAAGAGCCGTATATGCCCTGATAGAGGGACTTGAACTTTATGACTAGGGCCGCGTATGCTTTAGTAGCCAAGCAGAGAGCCCGGACTGGTGGCTCCAAAGACGAGGGGGAGACATACCCCTCGACAAGGCCCAACAAAGAAAATAACAGAACACCACTAGCCATCACGTACAGTCCCCAGCTAAAACCTCTCCGACGCATCATCAGCGATCTACAACCCATCCTGGACAATGACCCCCCGCTCTCACAGACCTTGGGAAGTAGGCCAGTTCTTGCCCACAGACAACCCGCCAACCTGAAGCAAATTCTCACCAGCAACTATACACCACACCACAGTAACTCCCACTCTGGAACCAATCCCTGCAATAAATCTTGGTGCCAACTCTGCCCACATATCTACACCAACGACACCAACACAGGACCTAACCACATCAGCCACACCATTACGGGCTCATTCACCTGCACATCTACCAATGTAATATATGCGATCATGTGCCAGTAATGCCCCTCTGCCATATACATTGGCCAAACTGGACAGTCCCTACGTAAAAGAATAAACAGACACAAATCAGATATCAGGAATGGCAATTCACAAAAACTTGTAGGAGAGCACTTCAATCTCCCTGGACACACAGTAGCAGATTTAAAGGTAGCCATCCTGCAACAAAAATACGTCAAGACCAGACTTCAAAGAGAAACTGCAGAGCTACAATTCATCTGCAAATTTGCTACTATCAATTTAGGATTAAACAAAGACTGTGAAAGGCTAGCTAACTACAAAAGCAATTTCTCCTCTCTTGGTTTTCGCACCTCCACATCAGCTGCTAGAAGTGGGCCTCATCCTCTCTGATTGAATTGACCTCGTTATCTCTAGCCTTACTCTTGATTGGAACTCTTTTCTTATGCCTGTATATTTATACCTGTCTCTGGAATTTCCACTACATGCATCTGATGAAGTGGGTCTTTGCCCATGAAAGCTTATGCTCCAATAAATCTGTTAGTCTATAAGGTGTCACAGGACTTCTCGTTGTTCTTGCAGATTCAGACTAACATGGCTACCCCTCTGATACTTATTGGGTATCAAATTTCTCCAAACTCAGTAGATGCTTTCTTCAAATAATTGATCTATTTATCTTTTTTTCCAAAATGATGTGATTATCAGAAAAAAAAAAATCTATCCACATCTGGGGCTATTTTGTTATGAGTTTGAAGTGCATCTTGCCAGCTTTGTTATATGTAGTGATGACACAGACCAAGGGAGGGGCCAGTAAGGAATCTAGAACATCTCAGTCCTTGGCCAGTAGACATGACTGAAGTGTAACAAGCTTTCTGTCACTGTACTCTGTACTTTGTTACTTCTCTGATACGGCTTTTAGGAAAACTCAAGTCTCTCTTGCTAACAAAAACAATCCGTACAGTGGAATCTTCGGTGAGCTTAAACAAAAAGGAAGCTTACAAGAAGTGGAAACTTGGACAGATGACTAGGGAAGGGTATATATATATATATTGCTCGAGCATGCAGGGGTATAATTAGGTAGGCCAAAGCACAATTGAAATTGCAGATAACAAGAGGTGTGAAAGGTAACTTTCTATGGGCATGTAAGCAATAAGGTAGTCAGCGAAGGTGTGGGACCCTTACTGAATGGCAGAGGTAACCTAGTGACAGATGCGGTAGAAAAAGCTGAAGTACTCAATGCTTTTTTTGCCTCTGTCTTCACAGTCAGCTTGCAGACTACTGCACTAGGCAACACAGTATGGGGAGTAGCTGGGCAGCCTTCAGTGGCGAAAGAACAGGTAAAGGACTATTTAGTAAAGCTAAACATACACAAATCCATGGGCCCTGATTTAATGCATCTGAGGGTACCGAGGGAGTTGGCAAATGTCATTGCGGAGCCTTTGGCCATTATTTTTGAAAACTCGTGGAGATCGGAAGAGATCTCGGATGATTGGAAAAAGGCAAATGTAGAGCCCATCTTTAAAAAGGGAAGAAGGACAATCCAGGGAACTACAGACCAGACAGCCTTACCTCAGTCCCCGGAAAAATCATGGAGGGGATCCTCAAGGAATCCATTTTGAAGCACTTGGAAGAGGGGAAAGTGATCAGGAATAGTCAGCATGGATTCACCAAGGGCAAGTTGTGCCTGACCAATCTGATTAGCTTCTATGATGAGGTAACTGGCTCTGTGGATATGGGAAAGTCAGTGGGTGTGATATACCTTGACTTTAGCAAAGCTTTTGATACGGTCTCCCACAATATTCTTGCCAGCAAGTTAAGGGAGTATGGATTAGATAAATGGACTATAAGATGGACAGAAAGCTGGCTAGACTGTCGGGCCAAACGGGTAGCGATCAATGGCTCAGGTTGGTGGTCAGTTTATAGCAGAGTGCCCCAAGGATCAGTTCTTGGACCAGTTTTGTTCAACATCTTTATTAATGACCTGGATGAGGGGATGGATTACACCCTCAGCAAGTCTGCAGATGACACTAAGCTAGGGGGAGAGGTAGAGATGCTGGAAGGCAGTGATAGGGTCTAGATTGACCTGGATAGATTAGAGGATTGGGCCAAAAGAAATTTGATGAGGTTCAACAAGGACAAGTGCAGAGTCCAGCACTTGGGACGGAAGAATCCCAAGCATTGTTACAGGCTGGGGACTGAATGGCTAAGTAGCAGTTCTGAAGAAAAGGACCTGGGGATTACAGTGGATGAAAAGCTGGATATGAGTCAACAGTGTGCCCTTGTAGCCAAGAAGGCTAATGGCATATTAGGGTGCATTAGGAGGAGCATTGCCAGCAGATCCAGAGACGTGATTATTCCCCTTTATTCGGCTCTGGTGAGGCCACATCTAGAGTATTGCATCCAGTTCTGCCCCTTCCCCCCATTGAAAGGATGTGGACACATTGGAGAGGGCAACCAAAATGATTAGGGGGCTGGAGCACATGACCTATGAAGAGAGGCTGAGGGATTTGGGTTTATTTAATCTGTAGAAGTGAAAAGTAAGGAGGAATTTGATAGCAGCCTTCAACTTCCTGAAGGGAGGTTCCAAAGAGAATGGAGAAAGGCTGTTCACAGTAGTAACAGATGGTAGAACAAGGAGCAATGGTCTCAAGTTACAGTGGGGGAGGTCTAGGTTGGATATTAGGAAAAACTATTTCACTAGGAGGGTGGTAAAGCACTGGAATGGGTTACTGCCTAGGGAGGTGGTGGAATCTCCATCCCTAGAGGTGTTTAAGTCTCGCCTTGACAAAGCCCTGGTTGGGTTGATTTAGTTGGGATTGGTCCTGCCTTGGGCAGGGGGCTGGACTTGATGACCTCCTGAGGTCTCTTCCAGCTCTATGATTCTAAGTAAAAACAAGTACTTCCAGAGTATCTTCACTTTTAAAATTACGTTTTTGTCCTGTATTTATAATCACTTGAAGCAGGAATATTTCCTAAAATGTTTTATTGCTAGAACATCAGACACTGATTGGTTAAAATAGGGATGATCATCACAGCTTGCTTAACTTTGATTTTTAATTACCTTGTCATTTACATGTGTGTAGGCAGAACTGAACATATGGGCCCAAACAGACTCATGTTTTGAGGCATATATTGGGATGCCATGCATTATGAAAAAATTAACAACATAACTAACACTTAATATGCAAAAATAAGGTCTCTGCCTTGATGAGCTTACCATTGAAATCTGCCTTGATGAGCTTACCATTGAAATCTGCCTTGATGAGCTTACCATTGAAATGGTGCATAGACAATGAGCGTTGAATGTAAACTTTATTGTTTGCTGCTAGGCTTTGTAGAATAGGTCAGTATTTCAAATCCTTTCTGTTTCTTTATATGAGAGACGGAGGAATCTTGGGGTACATCTACACTGCAACACTATTTTGAAATAACTAATGCTATTCCAAAACACAGGAGCCAAGTAACACAGAAGCCAAGAAAAAGGCCCTATTGATAATTGTATGATTGTGTAAGTTAGGTCGACCATGGAAGGACATAGGGAGGCACTGGGTACAGACTGTAAGCCAGAGGGGAGTAGCGGAACATCTCAATAAGAAACGTCTTGGTATCAACGACTCCCCAAAAAACTAATGTACATACCGACCTAGGTTCAGGACTGGGTCGAAGTTGACAGCAAGAAGGATAGTAAGTAAGCCCCCCTTCTGTAAGGTAAGGTGTGGTAATTAGGTAACAGAGGGTGGCAACCTGGTACGTAAAGAAATGATGTAAATTGTTTGTACATGTCTGTAAAAGGGCACTGCAAATGGTGAGCACCAACCGACCTGGGGGAGAGGGTGCACTAGGCACCTGAAACGGCAGGTGTCATTGCCGACTTCCAAAATGTACAGTGGCTTAACATTGGCTAACCACTGTTAATATCTGTCATTTGGCAATAGGTCTGTTATGTGTTGGTACATTCTCAATGCTTGCAGAACGCACAGTGGCTCGGCGTTGAGACTTTCTGCTGACAACTGTTAATGCATAGCATTTGCAATAAACCTGCTTGATTGGTTTCATCCTTGCTTGAATCTGTCATTTCCAGGGGCTCTCAGAGATCTACTGTGTTGGCCCAAGTGCATGGGGTTTAACACTTTAGATAAAGGGAGCACACGCACACATGCATGCACCCAGCTGAAAGTTTATCATCACTGACGGAGTAGAGAACCTGTCAGGAACGAACCGGGACAACCCTGAAAGCCTGACTGACAACACTTTGTATTCATGTCCATCAGTGTGAAAAGCTATTTGCATGTATTTTTGCATGTACATGCAACCATACTTAAGTTGCGGCCCTCAGCATGTGCTGTGAGTATCACTGTGGCTCCCAGGGCTTCCAAAGTTGAGTAGCCATTTTAAAGTAATGGAAATAACATTACTCTCAGACTTGATTCTCAAAATGGTATTTTCTCACTTGTAAAAACATGTTCAAGTAAGTGAACGTGTCAGGTTTGTGATTTTCTGTTTACAGTTAAATAGAAGAGATGAGTACACAGTATTTATATCGCCAATATTTATAAACATTTGCTACTTAGCCCTGGTAATTTAGAAACCCTTTCCCCCTATGTTCCTCAGGTGATGATTGAGAGAATAAAACTGATTATGGTGAATTTATGCTCTGCTACAATATGATCTTGCTAATCATATCTGAAAGCCTGGTAGAGGGAGGAAGAAGGGAAATATGGTGCCTTCTTATTGAAATATATTTTCCACTTAGACTATAACTAAATGCCCTTTATTGGCCACCATTATCCACTTTCTTGTCAAGTGGCAAAAGTTTGCTTCCACACCTGGTATTTGATATCTACATACTTTCTAATCTTCACAGGAGAGTTTCATTTCTTTTTTTTTGCCTAAAATCCTTTGTGTCTGGGTGCTGGTCAGATAATTTTCTGTAATTCTAGGCATAAATGTACCATATAGAATATGGATCTTCTGCTAAATTTCTAGAATGGAACATGCAGCTGTTCTAGTATTCACTCCTTTACAAATATCCCTATTTTCCCCCCAGAGAGTTACATTTTAAAGGCTTCCATTTGTGTTAGGCTTTAAAATCCATATTTCAGGGAATTTGTGCCGTAGACTGGGATGAGGAGCTTCAGGCCTGGGAGCTGGATGCAGCGCCCGGCTTGCCTGGATTCAGTCTCCAGCTTGCGTGGCTCAGCTCCCCCTGCCACCCAACCTCTAGCATTGTGGCACCCATGCTAGCACTCCAGTCCCCTTGCTGCCCTGTGGGGCTGAAGCACACAAAATCTACTAGCCTTGCCCTCCTAGGCTCTGGTGTGGGAGGGGGAATGTGGGGAGAGTCTTTATCCTTCTTGGTCAGGGGCCACGTCTTTGGTGTGTGGCCCCCAACTGATATTTCTGTGGATCAGTGGCCCCCAACTCAAAAAAGGTTCCCTACCCCTACCATAGATATTTTTGTCATTCCTTTTTAGGCTATGGTGACCCAGGTGTTACCATACCATGGGGTCAGGAGTTAAGAATTATTTCTGATGGTGTGTTTTTGGTTGCTTTTGCTGATTAAGATTTTGGATAGTATTTGTGAAGCACGAACAACAAATGTACACAATTTCTTTTTTTATTTAAGACACATAGCAAAAATGTTGATATCAAACATTTCCTCAGTAGCTACAATGTTGCCACTATGTACAAAATATTTGTTAAATGTACTACACATATAAAAATACAGTATGCATTACATATATACAGTACAATGTGCAAAACATATGGCATTCAAAGATATGGAATTAATCTCAGGGGTGCAAACAGCAAATACAAAGGCATCATGGTTTCTTATAGAAAGGCAATACATAAATGGACCACCCTGACTGCCTTAATTTTTATTTAATAAACTAGTGCTTAAATGAAGAGGGCTCTGCAGATTGATATCTCTTCTTTTCTTCATAAAGTGAGATGCTAAGACATAATTGTGACTATGAAAATAAGAAGAGAAACACCTATCATGCTAAGCATTATTTCTACTGCAAGCAGTACAATGAAGAAAGAAGCCATATTACTGAATACAATTTTTCAAACAAAACAGTGTGCTGTTAACATCAAAAACAACTTCAGAAATATCTACAACCTTAATTTTTAAAAAGTATAACTAAGTTATGTAAGTGGATAATACTTTTGGGGACTGACTTTTTTCCTTTAATATACAAAATGCCTCCTTTGGCAACATAAATGGCAATGCTTTGGTTCCTATTATTTTATTTGAGGCTGTGTATCTTTTGACTATCTAAGCAATAATCTTACAAAAAAAAATCATGGTTGTTACACTGTAGTATAAAGGTATATTTGTTACTATTCTATGTTCTTTGCTGAAACATAGCCCTCAACCAGTTATCATGATGATTGTTAAAGCTACGTTTACATACTGGATATTGCATTCCATTTTATACACTGTATAATGGATTACCAGGATCTAATCCAGAGAGGCTACACTGCTTCTTTTTGCGCAAAAACCCCTTGCACAAAAAGAAATGGCAGAAAATATGCTAATGATATCACGACTTATGCTAATGAGTCCCTCATTAGCATATTTTCTGCCACAAAAACTCAGTGTAGACAAAGCCAAAATGTTTAAAAATTGCCAGACCGTGATTTAAAAATTTAATAGTTCTACAAAAGTAAAGTGTTTCAATGTGTAAGGGATCTTTATTTAAACTTCTGTGGCACTATGTTCTAATTTTTATTTTCCAGTTAAAAAAATTAGGATGTAATCCAAATAAATGATTATGCATCAGTCAGTTTTATAAGGCTTTCCAGTTAAAATATTCTGTGATTACAGTGACTCTTCTTTTGTGACTTCTAGAGCAGTCAGACAGTTTGTGCTGGGTTATAAATTATGGTGTGTCTCTGTTACAATTTTCAGCCATGCAAATGTGCTTTGTATATTGGCAGATAGGTAAATACCAATAGAAAATATTCATATGTTGCTTATTGTAAAAACCTGCTTACCTACCTTACAGTTACTCCAATTAACTAACTATGTTTTTATAATGGTTTAAAAAAAATGATTTCAGCATAGGAGTAGAAAGTTCTTCCTAAATGCTGTGGCACTTAGCTCTTTGAAGACCTGATTTACAAATGCTCACTGTTGCAAATTTGGGTCCTAAAGTTGTGCAGAGAACAATTGTCATAAATTCTTTCCTTCAAAAGTCTTTTAAATTTATGACAGAGATAATTAATTGTTTGGTGTTCAAGAAAAATGCATGTAAGGTTATCTTGTAAACTTACATGTCTCACTCAGTATTAAAGGGCACTAGAAATACCAAAGAAACACTGTTTCTGTGGTAATTTAGTGATAAAAATGGTATCCTTAATTGTAACATTACCACCCATTTACTGCACA
Organism: Rafetus swinhoei; assembly: GCA_019425775.1. Lineage (NCBI taxonomy): Eukaryota > Metazoa > Chordata > Testudines > Trionychidae > Rafetus > Rafetus swinhoei. Next base: position 26,144,232 of record CM033443.1, on the reverse strand, counting down.
GTTCACAGGAACCATGCTTTGTTAGTCTACTTTTTTGCTAGCTTAATGAATTTGGTATCAGTGCATTCTTTTGCAAGCGCAACTGTTCTCACAAATGAGAAATACCACTATAGTGGGAACAGTCACAAATCTGTACAGTCATTGTCAAAAGTTTGTCTTTTTATATTACAAAAATGATCATTTAAAACATGCACAAAAACATTTTCACACAATGCCAGGTATGTATGAATATGGCAAATATTGTAGCACACGTCACAACATACACTCTAAAGCAAACGTGTGTGTGTTAAGTTTTACAATACAAGAAATTATTAATGTACAAAATCACATTTCTATTTCAAGGACATTATAATAATCCCTTAGTTTTATGTGAATTGAGCCGATATGAGTAGAAAGTAATTCCCTCCTGGTATCAGCATATTTTAGATGTATGGGATTTTATTTTCTGCACACAGATCCCTATGGGTTGACTAACATTCTACATTGCCAATAAGGAATTTGTGTAGCAATATATTATACAGTATTGCCAGTATGAAGCTATATTTGCATGCACATCAAAAATAATTAATACAGCTTCTCCTCAAATAGAAAACTGATTTTAGTTAAAATCACCTTCATAACACTTAAACAGAAGACAAAGACAAAAGGGGCCATTTTGTTACTACCATCTTTGGTCTGTTGTCACATTGCACACTGCACATTTTTAGTATAATATACATAATATACTAACAATATAAATTCCATACACATATAGCTACCAGACCAAGTGCCTACTCCTCCAAGGTGCTGAGTGCCTTTAATCCATAAAATCTGTGGACAATCAGGAACTCGGAGGAGGCACTTAGCACTTCATAGGATCAGCCCCCAAGAGAGTGTAACCAAATGGAATGGGTAAAGGGAAGAGTATTTGTTCATTTTTTGTCTGAAGAATCCTACCCTATTCATCAATATTAAAAGCAAAACACTGCATATAAGAAACAGTATATATATAATACCAAAGCCAAGACAATCAAAACTTAAGGCAGACAGTTCATATGTAACATTGTACCCAAGTATTATATGCACAGCTACTCCTGGCAGTCTCTAGGCATAACAGTGAGGAATAATGATAGCATCCTATCCATTAACTTTACATTTCTTCATTTTTTGTTAACGACAGGCATTTTCTTAGAGGTTTATGGGTTAAATCCAAACCACATGTATGAGTTGGTATCTTTTCATGAGTGTGTCCTTTTACAAAGTGTTTGCAAACATTTTCATATAAAGATATGTAATTAGTTTTAAAATGGACAGCTGATCTACTCTCGAAGGTAGACGCTAATTTATACCCTGAGTCTTCTATGTAATACATTAGTCTGAATGTTTATGTTAGTCAACAGAATTCTGGCCAACCAGAATTAATGGCTCACACTTCAGGATAGATAATTTAGGAAGTTATCAGAATTTGGACTATTATAACCTAGAAGTACTAACAGCTATTTTGGTATTTATTAAAAGGGTCACTGTATAGTTAACAGTAGCCATTTTTAGTTTGTTTCCAGCATTTCTTTGATAACAATGTTTAGCCCTAAAAATAGCATAAGCTTTCACAATGCTCTCTACACATTACTTGCTAAATGTTATTTCTGATCTTAATTTTGTGGGAATATGCACATATTAGTTACAGTAATAAAGATGAAGTTATTGTATAGGAAATGAAATAGAGTTCTAGAATATTTCATTCCTATTTGTATCTTGTTTTCTTTTACAAAGTATTTTCAGATTGTTTTCTTAAAAGTTAGAAATTCTGCAAGGAGCAAATTAGTGGGTTGTTTTTTATTACTGCATGCCCATCACCACCTATCTAGCACACCCTCAGTAAGTATTCTTTTTTTGCTACCATCATCCATTCTAGTTTTTGAAGCATCAATCCTTTAAAAGTGTTATATTTAACATAGTGAAGCTTTTCTATTTTTCATTGCTCTTGAAAAACTTTTACCTAAGATGCTCAGGGGTGGATGGGCGCATTGTTATCTTAACAGATGAAAGCTGTCTATCTTGTCAATACATCCTATGCATTTTGACCCTGATCCTGCAGTGGGTCTTACTCAGATCCATAAATGTTTGCAAGATCAGGACCTACAAAAACAATTTTCTGCAATTCCTCTTGTATTGTCTTATAAACATTTTAATATCCTGAAATGATTTTTGAGATATTTGGTTAGATGAATCTCCATAACAAATATTTCTGAAACAATGGAAGTAAACTTGGATGTTAAATATTCTTAAAATACTACAGTCTGTTGGTTTGGTGACCACTGCTACTCTACCTCCATGAAAATAAGCTGTACAAGTCACAAAGGTAAAAAATATACAAATAACTGTCTGGTATACATGTTAAAACTTATCTATTGAATCCAAAGTGTTACTATAGAAAATTCAGTGTTTTCAATATACCTGGCCATGCTACAGTGGATTGTATGGAATTACACTTGAAATATCCCTTTGGTTACAGTTAAGTTTTTCCCTCAGGATTTAAAATTGAAATAGATTAAGAGGAGTTTTCTAAAAGTCACAGAAAATAAAAACAAAATACAGTAACAACTTGAACACATTTAAAGACTCTAGACATGTGAAATTTCACTGAACCAGCCAGTGCATTTAGTTGCCTTTGCCCTCAAAATGCCTCTTGATCGTGGCTCAGGCTGTCCACAGGAACAATCAAGTGCAGTGATATTTTACCTTCTCTCAAACAATGCTTACTCTTTTATTAGTACAGTAGGTTGAAATCTGATTGCATTATTTTTCATCTGTTTAAAGTCTAATCAAATGACCACAAGTTTTGCAGTTCGTTTGAGCATTATGAAGGTATCTCAATGCTATTTCCTATATACACTTTTCTCCTGCTTTCTTCTTGATGGTATTTTTCATCAATAAGTACAATCATTCTCTCTTGACCTGTGAAGTGTAATTCCCAGATGGCTCTGATCTGCATTATTGATAGAAGGGTAAAGAAACTTACTTGTATACTTCACTATAAATGCAGAATTTAGCATCAAGCATTTCTCCTTTCCAATAATTCTGTGGTAATTTACCTTAATTGCAAGCAGAATTGTGTTATAATGGATCTATACTGTAAACAAAGTCAGGTTTTCATACGCTGCACCTCTAAAGCTCAATCCCAGTGCAACTGTAGGTCTTGTGGATCTAGAAAGTCAGTGGAAAACACACTTGGGGTGGTAGAGCTCAGAGGAGTAAGCCCTGATGAGGAATTGGGCATGGTAATGTCTAACCACTCCATATTGTCTAAATTTGTGTCAGAAAGATCAAGAGATAAACAGGAACTATTAGCAATGAATTGTTGGTCAGCTGTTTCCATGGGTGAATGAGCGTGATCAAGCATGCCGGAGTGATTAAGCAGATCATTCTGAAGATCTTCAATAAGAGAAAATGATTCTCTCTCCTCACTACTGCTTGTTAGTTGAGGAATTTCATTACCTGAAGGCAAAGTTCCATCCAAGAGAGCTTCAAGTTGATTCTCCAAACTTATAGACAAACTGTTTGTTGGTTCTAAAGACATAGGAGGTGCCATTTGGACTTGTGGGGGTGGGCGAGATACCACTGTGTTCACTGGCATTGTGGTGATATTGGCTGTAACTGGTCTCATTTTGGAAATAGGAGATGGTTCCTCTTTTATAGGGAGGGAAATCTCTGTATGAAAAAAAAGTTAAAATAAATCAATGAAAACAAAAAGGGAATACAGACTTTCAAGATTACCTATTTTCAGATATTCAACTACTAAACACTTTTTATAACAAGACAAGGTGGGTGAGATAATACCTCATATTGCAGCCATTCTCCAACTGGTCAGGACCCCAAAATGGATCACAACCCTGTTTTGATGGGGTTCCCAGGGCTCGTGTTAGATTTGTTGGGGCCTGGAGTTGAAGCTAAAACCCAAGGGGTTCAGCAAGGCTCAAATTACAGCCCCCCAGCCCAGAAGCCCTCAAACTTTGGCTTCAAACCTCCCTCCCTCAGGGCTTGGATTTGGGCCCTTCCACCTGTGGTGGAGGGGCCTGAGCTTTGGTCCCTCTTCCTGGGATTGAGTACTAATTATTATCAGAAGGGGGTCATAGTGCAATGAAGTTTGAGAAACGCTGTCTTATTGGATCGACTTCTGTTGATGAAAGAAACAAACTTTTGAGCTTACAGAGAACACTTCTTCAGAAGATGGTCTAATAAAAGATACTGCCTAATCCACTTTGTCTATCTAGTATCCTGGGACCACCTGGCTACAATAATACTGCAAATAATTCTAAGAGAAAGACACACACTCTTTTAAAGTGATCTCCACAGCTCTTCTTTTTAGTAATACATCAGCAAATTTATTTGAGGAGGCCTGACTTGAGTCCATCGTCCTTCTAAACTGAAGTGCTATGCCCTACTGTATTTTACCAGTTACATAGTTACTTCACTAATTATCAAATATTACCTTAGAATAAGAGCTCATCTACAGTTGTTCCTATTAAAAGATCATTTCTATTTAAACAGTAAGGCTGTCTCTACACTGGCGCAAACTTGCGCAAAAGCAGTTGCTTTTGTGCAAAAACTTGCTGCCTGTCTACAGTGGCCGTGAGTTCTTGTGCAAGAACACTGACGTTCTAATGTATGAAATCAGTGCTTCTTGCGCAAGAACTCTGATGCTTCCGCTCAGGAATAAGCCCTCTTGCGCAACTGTTCTTACGCAACAGGCCAGTGTAGATAGGCAACATGAATTTCTTGTGCAAGAAAGCCCTATGGTTAAAATGGCCATCAGAGCTTTCTTGCGCAAGAGAGCGTCTACACTGGCATGGATGCTGTCATGATTATGAGGGTTAGCCAGCAGCCTGGGGATTAAGGGGTTAACTACACCTAGCCAGGTGGAGTGACCAGTAGGAATGTAGGTGGGACTTTCAAACTGGGACAAAGGAATTTGGGTTTTTTTCCTTTCTCCTTTGGTCTCTCTGGGTGAGTCCTCTGCAGCTACAGGGAGGGACAAGCATGACTCTCTCTCTCCAAGAAACAATTCTTCACTTTCTGTACGTAGGGTAAAGTTTAGGTAGTTTCGTTAGGCTTTATTGTTTTAAGGGTTGGGTATGGGATCTGATATCTGGCACTGCTTAAGAGATGTTTGGCTTTTCTTTTTAACTAAGTTCTAGCCCATGGTGTACTTCCTTCATGAGTATATTTTGTTACCTTTCCATCTGATCCTTATGCCTGCAATAGGAATATTGTTGTAATAATAAAAGTTTTCTCTTTTCTTTTTATTAACCTGGCATTGGTTACTTGTATGTCCTGATTTTTATAATAGGGGTGAGATTTCCCAAATGATCTTTCCCCTAATCTCGTTATTAATATTTGGGTGGTGGCAGCGGAAGTTTTATTCCCAAAATCTAGGTTTTTAAGATTTTGGGGGAAGTTTTATACCAAAGCCTGGTAGATAAGGCTTTGGGGTACACTTGCTGGCCCCCACTTCTGCATTTATCATACCAGAGTGGGGAAGGAGCCATGACAGATGCTCTTGCGCAAAAGCACATCTCTTGCACAAATGCACATACCAGTGTAGATGCTCTCTTCTGGAAGAGTTTTGCACAAGAACTCTTCCGCAAAAGAGTTCTTGCACAAGATCATGCCAGTGTAGACGAAGCCTAACTGCACAAGTCCTCAAAGAGGCAAACGGAACAATTTACATAACTTTACAAGTCATTATTATCAAGATAGTTTTTCTTAATTTTCTTGCAAAATTTACAGGATTTGGCAAATGACTCAAATGCTATTCAAGTATTAATTTCGTACCCTCTGCTACAAATGCTTATATACATTTTTGTAAGCATAATAAAATAATGCGGTCTTCATCATTTCCTATAAATTTACATTATTTGAAAGTGAGAAGCATGGAGCCATCAGCATGAATATGGTTTGGGAAGCAGCATTAGAACCATTTGTGAACATAAAACAAAGCTTGATTATTCTGTATAAAGATGTTTGAATTTTTTGTAATAGTCTCAGTTGGTCATTACAAAGGTTTTATATTATGGTTAGTCTGTACAGTCAGCTGTTTTGTCTTTCAGATTTTACAGTTCCTGGATTGTGTAATTCAAGTTTATTCTTAACGATTCAATTAACTTTGCCTAGCAGAAATACTGTGGATTTTAGGATATGGTTAAAATTCCAGCTAATGCCCAACAATCTTCTTCTTCTTTTTTTTTAAACATCTTGGCATTCATCAATATCTTTATGGAAGCAACAAGAAATATTACACTAATTGTATTGCTTGCCATCAGAACATTTCCCTCTGAGTATAGTAAGCATTTCTCAACCTACAATGAATTTTATATACATTTTATGCCAAGACTAGTTTGCAAAATTCTTTCATTTAGAGTTGCTTTCTGATTTTTAGCTTAAATGCTTACTGGAAGATTACTTATGTCACACTTTAATTTACTGGATTTAATGGGACAGGAAGTTAGCCATTAACTAATGTGTATTTCTGCACATTTTATGCCTACTTTTCCAATAGTTTTTTTTTTGATGGTCAGATTACGTGTTTTTTGTGTACATTAGAACTGAAAATGTTATTGGAAACACTGTTTATTCTGTATATATTGTCTTTTCCAGATTCTACTATGAAACATTCTGTGTGTGTCTCCTTTTCTTCCATTCTACAGAACAACAATGCTACAATACTGTTAGCAGACATGAAGAATGGTGAGAATTAGAGGGCAGGTTTTCCTTAGATGGCAGATGCAAAATCTCTGCAACTGTAACTGGCTTGATGTGATATCAGTGATACACAGGACTCATGTCAGCAGAGCTAGAAACACATCAAGGATACTGACCCTGGAGATTATTATTGAATCCTATTGGAAAGAGGAAGCAACTGAAAGCTTTTACCACTTACACAAATTACCCAAACCAAGTGACTGAAGTGGTTACCCAGGCCTGCTCACATTCTAAGATTAAGGCTGCAAGGTGTCATGAGGAAGTGAGACGTATGTGAAAGAGCTCAGAAAAAGATTGTACAGAATTGTCTTTATTCTAGAGCACTGTTTCAAAAGTTTTTTGATACGAAGGACCAGCACCAGTCCATGATTCACTGAGAAACACTGTTCTGAAGAAATGGGGAGGAAACACTTTCTAGAATGGTTGATGAGGGGAATATGAATAAGAAGAAGTTACTCACCTTCGTGCAGTAATGATTGTTCTTCGAGATGTGTCCCCGTGAGTGCTCCACTCGTGGTGTCGGGCCCGTCCCGGCGCCATGGATTGGAGACTTGCATAGCCGTGCTCTGCTGGACCGCGCATGCGCGAGCAGCAGCTCGCGCCAGTTGCCTTTGATCTGTTGCGCGCGGTCCGGCCCCGCTCAGTTCCTCCACCCGCCCGAGTTTCTGAAACGATAAAAAGTCAATTCCAAAGCGGGGAGGAGGGCGGGTCGTGGAGCACCCACGGGGACACATCTCGAAGAACAATCGTTACTGCACGAAGGTGAGTAACTTCTTCTTCTTCGAGTGGTCCCTGTGGGTGCTCCACTCGTGGTGACTTCGGAGCAGTATCCCAGCGAGAAACGCGGTTCGGAATTATGGTTTCTTAACAGAGGGAAGTACTGCTGTTGCCACCGATGAGTCTGAAGCCCAGTGATGCAGAATTGCATAATGTCTCATGAAAGTTTCATTGGAGGACCATGTTGCTGCCTGGCAAATGTCCCGAAATGGTACACTTCTTAAAAAAGCTGTAGACGTGGCTACTGCTCTCGTGGAGTGGGCTTTAGGTTGAGCCAAGAGTGGTTTATTACGTAAAGAATAGCATGTGGTAAAGCATGTCACTATTAAATTCGCAATGCGTTGGGATGAGAGTGGTTGCCCCTTGGATCGGGCCGCCAGTGACACAATGAGACAGTCTGTCCTGCGGAAATCCCGTGTTCTGTCAATATAAAAGGCTAATGCCCTACGGACATCCAGGGTATGCAGAATGGCCTCGCTTGATGAAGTATGCGGTTTGGGGCGGAAACAGGGAAGCACAATGGGCTCGTTGATATGAAAGTCCGAGCATATTTTAGGAAGGAATGCCGGGTGAGATCTTAAGGTGACCGAATCTTTTGTAAATATGGTATAAGGAGGTGATGACATGAGGGCTGCAAGCTCGCTCACTCTATGTGCCGAAGTCAAAGCTAGTAAAAAGAGAGATTTAATTGTAAGCAGGTGCAGAGAAGCTGAGGCCATCGGTTCGAATGGCGGGTGCGTCAACATCTCTAGCACCATATCGAGATTCCAGGAAGGTGGTGGAGGCCTTCGTGGTGGGTTGAGATTGTAAGACTCCTCAGGAACCGTTTTGTTATGGGGTGCGAGAACACGGAAACTCCATCTATCATGTGACGAAAGGCCGTGATCGCTGCCCGGTGTACTCGTAAGGAGGCTATAGATAGACCCCCTTGTTGCAGGTGTAGTATATAGTCGAATATTTTAGGCAATGGTGAAAAATTTGGATCAATATCATTTTTGACACCCCAGGCCTCAAACCTAGTCCACTTCGCAGAGTATGCGGCCCGTGTGGAGCTCTTCCTGCTAGACATTAGTGCATGCTTAACTGGGTTGGAGCAGAGGTTCTCGAATGTCGTGAACCACGCAGCATCCAAGCTGTCAAATGTAAGATTTTGGGTCTCGGGTGCCGAAGGGAGCCATTCCATTGCGTTAGCAGGTTTGGGAAAACGGGAAGACGGTATGGGGTTTTGATCGACAGCTGATGAAGTATCGAATACCATGGTTGGCGAGCCCACGCTGGAGCTATGAGGATCACGTGAGCCACATCCATGGTGATTTTCTCTATATTCTTGTGTATGAGTACCACTGGCGGGAAGGCATAAAGTAATGATGTTCCCCAATGAAGGAGAAAGGCATTTCCCAAGGAATGGTGACCTATTCCTGCCCTGGAACAATATCTCGGACATTTTGCATTGTCTTGTGTTGCAAACAGGTGTATTGATGGAAAGTCCCAATGCCGGAAGATCCGATATAGAATGTCGGTTCGGATCTCCCATTTGTGATCGTGGGGAAACTGCCTGCTTAGTGAATTTGCAATGATGTTGTTTATTCCAGGTAATTACGATGCTATAAGGAACATCTTGTTGCGGATACACCAATTCCACAAGTGAATTGCTTCTGTGCAAAGAGACCGAGAATGAGCCCCGCCTTGTCTGTTGACATAGTACATGGTTGCCACATTGTCTGTGAGCACTCTGGTTGTTGTGCCCCTTATGTGCAATTTGAAATGCTTGCACGCTCGAAATACTGCCCGCAGTTCTAGAATGTTGATGTGTAGCAACATTTCTACTTTGGACCATTTGCCTTGAACTGTTAGGTTGTCCATGTGGGTGCCCCACCCCGTAAGGGTGGCGTTGGTGGTTATTTGCTTTGAAGGTTGGGACCGATGAAAGGGGACACCCCGCAACAGATTTTCTGGTTTGGTCCACCATTGCAGGGACGCCTTGACGTGTAGTGGTAGAGTCACCAATTTGTGGACACTGTGCTTCGCTGGAATGTAAACTGAAGCTATCCAGTGCTGGAGGCATCTGAAATGTAACCTCGCGTGTTGGACAACGAGAGCAGCAGTCGCCATATGGCCCATCAACTGCAAACAAATGCATACTGGCATCATTGCAGGATGCGTGACGGTGTTTATTAGGTCTTGAATTGCGTGGAAGCACTCTGCTGGAATGTATGCGCGGGCTGCCATTGCATCTAGCCGCGCCCCTATAAAAATCAAGTTCTGAGTTGGCTCCAGAACTGATTTTTGTATGTTTATAACAAGGCCGAGAGACTTGAATGTCTGGATTGTTATTTTCACTGCCTTGGACGCCTCTGCATGAGTGCGACCTCTGAGCAGGCAATCGTCCAGATAGGGAAAAATCATCACCCCTTCTTTGCGTAGATGAGCTGCTACAACTGCCAGGGTTTTGGAAAATACCCTGGGAGCACATGCCAGGCCAAATGGAAGCACTTTGTACTGAAAGTGTTTGTCTGCCACTGTAAAACAAAGAAATCGTCTGTGCACCACATGTATTACAACGTGGAAATAAGCATCCTGTAGGTCGAGGACTGCGAACCAATCTCCCTCGTTCAGAGCTGGTATAATTATAGCTAGGGTGACCACTTTGAAGCGTTGTTTCCGGAGGTATCA